>NC_069429.1:16859021-16882301 GCF_026875155.1 Cherax quadricarinatus
AGGATACTTACAGCTCCTTATCTAGTCCTTATCTAGGTTCCCTATCTAGGCTACTTATCTACTCTCCTTATCTAGGCTCCTTATCTAGGTTCCCTATCTAGACTACTTATCTACTCTCCTTATCTAGGCTTCTTATCTAGACTCCGTATCTAGGCTCCTTATCGAGACTTCTAATCTAGGCTCCAATGGAAATAAGTCACTCTGTCTGACTTTTTTGGGTTATCCTAGGTTCTCTACACATATGCTGCTATGTATGATAATTCTATGTAACTGTATTTGTGTATACCTGAATAAATTTACTTACTTACTTACTTACTTACTAATCTATACTATTTGTTCAGACTCCATATCTAGAGTCCTTATCAAAACTCCTTATATAGGATCCTAATCTAGGCTCCGTGTGAAGAACCCTTATCTAGGCTCCTAATCTAGGCTCCTTATCTAGGCTCCTTATCAAGACTCCTGATCTAGGCTCTTTATCCAGGTTACTTATCGAGGCTCGTCATCTAGGCTTCGTATCTCGGTTACTTATCTAGGCTCCTTATTAGGTTTCCTATCTAGGCTACTTTTCTAGGCCCCTTATCTAGGCTCCATGTTAAGACTCCTTATCTATGTTCTTTATGTAGGATACTTAACTAATCCCCTCATCTAGGTTCCTTATCTAAGCAACTTATCCAGGCTCCTTATCTAGAATCCTTACCTAGGTTCCCTATCTAGCCCATTTATCTACGCTCCTTATCTAGGCTCCTTATCTACGTTCCCTATCTAGGCTACTTATCCATTCCCCTTATCTAGGCTCCTTATGTAGGTTCCCTATCTAAACTTCTTATCTAAGCTCTTTATCTAGGCTCGTTATCGAGACTCCTTATCTAGATTCCTTTTCTATACTCCTTATTCAGACTCCTTATCAAGACTCCTTATTTATGCTCCTAATTTAGGCTCCATATGAAGACTCCTTATCTAGGCTCCTTGTCTAGGCTTATTATTTAGGTTCCTTATCTAGGCTCTTTGTCTAGGCTCCTTATATAGTCCCCTTATATAGGCTTCTTATCTGAACTCCTTATCCAGACTGCTTGTCTAGGCTCCTTATCTAGACTCCATGTCTAGGCTCCTTATCTATACTCCTTATCACGGTTTCTTATCTAAGCACCTCATTTAGGCTCTTTATCTAGGCTCCTTATCAAGACTTCATATTTAGGCTCCATATCAAGGTTCCTAATCTATGTTCCTTGTATAGGCTAACTATCTAGACTCCTTATCTACGCTCCAATTCTAGGCTCCTTAACAAGATTTCATATCTATTCTCCAGAGCTAGGCTTATTATCTAGACTCCTTATCTAGGCTCGTTTTCAAGGCTCCTTATCTAGGCTCCTTATCTAGGCTCCTAACCCAGGCTCCTTATCTAGGCTCCTTATCAAGACTCTTTATCTAGGTTCTTCATCCAGGCTCCCTATCTAGGCTACTTATCTAGGTTACTTATCTATGCTCCCCATCTAGGTTCCTTATCTAGAGTCCCTATCTAGGCTACTTGTCTAGGCTCCTTATCTAGGCTCCACATTCAGACTCCTTATCTAGGTTACCCATCTAGGCTCCTCATCTATGCTCCTTATCTAGGCTACTTATCCAGGCTTCTTATCTAGGCACCTTACATACGTTCCCAATCTAGGCTACTTATCTGCTATCCTAATCTAGGCTCCGAATCTAGGTTCACTCTCTCGGCTACTTTTCTACTCTCCTTATCTAGGCTCCTTATCTAGTTTCCCCATCTAGACTACTTATCTACGCTCCTTATCTAGGTTTCTTATCTAGGCTACTTATCTACTCTTCTTATTTAGGCTCTTGATCTAAACTCCTTACTCAGACTCCTTATCTAGACTCCTTATTTAGGCTCCTAATCTAGGCTCCATATGAAGAGTCCTTATCTAGGCTCCTTCTCCAGGCTTCTTCCCTCGGCTCCCTATCTTGGCTCCTTAATCAGACTCCTTATCTAGACTTATCTAGGCTCCTTGTCTAAGCTCCTTATCTAGGCTCCTTATCTAGACTCCTTGTCTAGGCTCCTTATCTAGGCCCCTTATCTAGGTTTCTTATCTGGACTCCTTATTTACTCTTCATCCCTAAGCTTCTTATCTAGGTTCATTATATAGGCTTCTTATCTAGATTCCTTATCTAGGCTCCTTGTCTAGGCTCCTTATCTAGGCTCCTTATATAGACTCCTTGTCTAGGCTCCTTTTCTATACTCCTTATCTAGGTTTCTTATCTAGACACTTCATTTAGGCTCTTTATCTAGGCTCCTCATCAAGACTTCATATCTAGGATACGTATCTAGGCTCCTTGTATAGGCTCCTTTTCGAGACTCCTTATATAAGCTCCATTTCTAGGTTCCTTATCAGGACTTCATATCTATTCTCCATAGCTAGGCTCATTATGTAGAGTCCTTATCTAGGCTCATTGTCTAGGCTCCTTATCGAGGCTTCTTATTTAGACTCATCTAGGCTCCATGTCTAGGCTCCTTATCTAGGCTTCTTATCTAGACTCCTTGTCTAGGCTCATCTAGGCTCTTTATCCAGTCTCCTTGTCCAGGATCGTTATCTATACTCCTTATCTAGGTATCTATCTAGACACCTCATTTAGGCACCTTATCTAGGCTCCTTATCAAGACTTCATATCTTGGCTCCATATCAAGGTTCCTTATCTATGCTCCTAGTATAGGCTCCTTATTTAGACTCCTTATCTGGGCTCCATTTCTAGGCTCCTTATCAAGATTTCCTCTCTATTCTCCATAGCTAGGCTCACTATCTAGACTCATTATCTAGGCTCGCTTTCTAGGCTACTTATCTAAGAGCCTTATCTAGGTTTCCTATCTAGACTCCTTATCTTAGCTCTTTATCTAGTCTCCTTATCTAGGTTTCTTATCTAGACTCCTTATCTAGGCTTCATATCTGGGATCCATATTTAGGCTCCTTATACAGGCTCCATTTCTAGGCTCCTTATCAAGAGTTCATATCTATTCTCCATAGCTAGGCTCATTATTTAGATTCCTTATCTAGGCTCATTGTCTATGCTCCTTATCTAGGCTTCTTATCTGGACTCATCTAGGCTCCATGTTTAGGCTCCTTATCTAGGCTTCTTATCTAGATTCCTTGTCTAGGCTCCTTATCTAGGTTCCTTATCTAGACTCCTTGTCCAGGTTCCTTATCTATACTCCTTATCTAGGTATCTTATCTAGACACCTCATTTAGGCACTTTATCTAGGCTCCTTATCAAAACTTCATATCTAGGCTCCATATCAAGGTTCCTTATCTATGCTCCTAGTATAGGCTCCTTATCTAGACTCCTTATCTGGGCTCCATTTCTAGGCTCCTTATCAAGATTTCCTCTCTATTCTTCATAGCTAGGCTCACTATCAAGACTCCTTATCTAGGCTCGTTTTCTAGGCT
Organism: Cherax quadricarinatus; assembly: GCF_026875155.1. Taxonomy (NCBI): domain Eukaryota; kingdom Metazoa; phylum Arthropoda; class Malacostraca; order Decapoda; family Parastacidae; genus Cherax; species Cherax quadricarinatus. The sequence goes on from NC_069429.1 coordinate 16,862,459, forward strand.
ACTTATCTAGGCTCCTTATCTCGGTTTCTTATCTAGACTCCTTATCTTAGCTCCTTACCTAGTCTCATTATCTAGATTTCTTATCTAGACTCCTTATCTTGACTTCATATTTAGGATCCACATCTAGGTTCCTTATCTAGGCTCTCTGTGTAGGCTCTTCATTTAGACTCCTAATCTAGGCACCTTGTCTAGGCTCCTTATATAGGCTCCTGATTTAGGCTCCTTATCTAGGCTCCTTATCCGGACTCCATATCTACGTTCCGTACATAGGCTTCGTTTCTACGCTCCTTATCTAAGCTTTTTATCTAGGCTTCTTATGTAAGTTCCATTTCTAGGCTCCTTATTTAGGCTCCTTATTTAGGTTCCTTATCCAGGCTCCTAATCCAGGCTCCTTAGGTTCCTTAAGGTGTCCCGTAGCTCGATCGCTTGAGCATTCAGCTCACACTCTGAGGTCCGGAGATCGAATCTCCTCCTGTACGGCTGGAAAACACTGGGGACGTGTCTCCATAAGACACCTGTTGTCCCTGTCCCTGTCCCTGTTCACCCATCATTTTAAAATGGGTACCTGGTTGTTAGTCGAGGTAAATCCTGCGAGCTCGCTGGTAAACCGGACAGTCCACAAGAAAGCGAAGAACTGAAATAGGGATCCAACAGTCTTCCCAGAGAGGAATAGCATGTCGTTCTATGAAATACCCATGGGTTAGGCGAGTATGGCCGCTTTGGAGACGGGAGAGTGCAGTTTCTCGAGTACGGAAACAGTGGTAAGAAGATGGCCACAAACCTAAAAGTGGTTTAATAGAGTGCAATTTGTTATGGTGCATGTTCGACCACCGTTGTTGTTTAACGGTTGCGAAACGGACAAAGATGACTGTAAAATAGTCCTGAATGGAATACCTCTATACAAATTTAGAAGATCATGTACCACTGAAACCGCACAGCATCACCTGCCTGTTCATTGCTCTGCTCATCAAAGTGTTTTAGGGACACAACAGAAAACGACGTCCGTTGTTTTTGCTAGCTACTCGGTGCAACCAAAGTTGAATATGAAAAACCAAAAGGATAGGGAATCAAATTATTTAATGACTTGTAAAAGCTGAGGGAACTGAAAAGATCACAAACGCCGAAGGATACATACTAATACGGAGAAGCATTATGAGGATGGCGGAAAAAATACAGTTGAGTCTAAGAAATGACCCCAAACAACATCGTCAGAAAAACACCGCCCAAACCCAACCCGCCAGAACATTTAGAACCATCGCATAAACAGCAATGGCAACACATGCAACCAGAAGTGATCAAGAAAAGATAGTGAGAAGCAGCCGTAGCAACAGGGGAAAACAGAAAACAACCACGGAACCTCCCAAGGGGAAAGGGAAAAGACAGACATAAAATGAACATACAAGGAAGGTAACGGGAGAGAAGACCAAGTGAGTGAAGAAGGGAAAACAGTCGGTGTAAGCAGGAGTGCCCAAACAAATAACGAATTGGACTAACATCTGAGATTAGATTTTGCCACCGGTAGCGCAAGAGCATATGGATACATAAAAGGCCTAGGAACTAGGCCACAAAAGGGTTAACAGTGTACAAATGGGTTATATCTACGTATCTACAGTTCACTTATCGTTTACAAGCAAATTTAGGAAATTTGCTTAGTAAAATCTGGTATCTTTTTTTCAATAATAAGATATCTTGACATGTCCCCAATGGGTTATTATACTGTCTGTCTCTGTATTCCTCAATAATGGACAATTTTAAGCACAAAAGTTCAAGACAGTGACCATATGCCTGATCACATAATTTGCATGTTGTTTGATCATCTGTGTGTCTCCCAAACTGCCAAAAGTACTTGTAACCAAGCCTAAGCCTGGCCACTACAACATCAGTCAGTCTGTTTACATTGCAGGTTTCTCCATAAACATACTTATCTACGTTCATGTTATCATAGTGGGTCATAGATCTACTCAGGCTTCTAACTGCATTCCTATAACAATTATTTTCGTTATTTACTTCTCTCCTAATATTATTCCTAATGCTAGACACAGATATACCAAAGTTATATTCTACATTCTTCTTCTGGGTACTCTTCTTGGCTAACATATCAACTTTATCATGAAGGAGTAATCCAATGTGTGATGCGATCCATATCAATTGTACATTAATTCCTTTGTCCTGGATTTTTTAGTATCTATACCTGACTTCTCCAATGAGCATGTTGTTGGAGTCATTATATGAATCAACAGCCTTCAATGATAACAAAGGATCAGTAATGGTGATAGATTCAAGCTCAGTGTCATAGGTTAGCTTTAGCGCCATTAGGATTGCAAACAATTCAGTTTGCAGTGTAGACGCCCAGCTGTTAATTCTTATGCCTAACTCAACAAATTTATTATCGTTCTTAACTAGGGAGGTGGCAACAAGAGCAGATGCAGACCTGCCAGAAGACTCCTGTTTAGATCCATCAGTGTATATAACTTGTGATAACTTATTACTACCAGCTAGGCGAGAAATTTCTTCTTGAGCAGTTGTTTTAACAAGTGATTTAAGGAAGGGATTACTAATAATGATCTTTTTGGGAGGGACTTTCAGGTATGTGATATTAAATGAACACATCTTCCATGGAGGGTTAAAATGCGATACAGTTCATGCAAGTTATAAAACTTAATGCAATTGCACGTTTTCACAATCCAATTAGATCTGTGTGTATTTACTTCTAGATACTTAGTAAGGTTCATGTAGTGATACTGGTCCTGTGGGGAGCAGCCGCAGGATAATACTGCACCACCTCTTGGGGCCCTTAACAACAACAACAGTTTGGTGTGTGTCATGGGCGCCAACACATGGTGTGTGATTCTCTCCTACTATATCCATTTATCAGTGATGCAGATTACATGGTGAGTTTAAATATGTGGCCTGTAGTTATAACTTTTCTCTTGACATATGCAAGACATCACCATCCCTGTAGAAGCCATTATTAGATGTACTAGTCATTATATTTTGTTGTTGCAGAAGTACTATGAAGATTCTATGTTCAATAAAGCCTAGAGATAAGGCCTGTGTTTCTATCACAACAATTCACTGTGACAGTGTCTGGTTCATTTCTTAGCATTCTAATACCGAGTACAGTGTTAATCTCAACAATCCTATCACTGATACTAGAAATACCAAGTTCCTTCCTCATATTAAGAACCTTTGTAGATTTGGGTCACCCAAGAATAATTCTGAAAGCTTCGTTTTGCATTAACTCCAAGGGTCGGAGAGAACTTTCTCTAGCTACTATCAGCATGGGAGCAGCATAATCAATTAAGGACCTAACGTAGGCTATGTACATCATTCTCACGATTCTCACATTAGCACCATACCTGGGGTTGTAGCCAGCAACAGCTTAGAGAGCATTTAGCTTATCTTTGCATTTCTATTTAGTTGTAGTACAGTGGATTTGTTAAAGGGTACATCTACGCCAAGATATCTGTAAGTTTTGGCGTAGCTAATGTTTTCACCCTGCACATAGATGGTGGGGGATGTCGTTTGCTTGTTAATATCTTTGTTTTATAGGAGGATATTATGAGGCCTAGTCGGTTAAAAATTGCTTGAACTTCATTAAGAAAGGTAATCATATTCTTATGCCCTGTTGTATAAGAGACATGCAATATTTGATTATTTTATAGCATACAATATGTGTCAATATGTTTTAAACTCTAATCCATACCTACTCTCTGCCTTTCTGCTTGAAGCTTTTAGTGGGCTGAAGAATTTTCTCTTGCCACTGTCCAAGAATAGGTGCAAGCATTCTTTTGCCTCATTTGTCTTGGTACCATTTTTCCATGGTTGAAATATCTTGGTGAAAGTTTTCACCATGTTTGTCACTAACTGCCCCACAATTCGCTGGTAAAATGTCTAAATGTGAGTCCAAAAAGTGCATTGTATGTGACATGTTACATCCCATGTTCTTGTAAGCCTTGATGAGATTTTCCACCAATTCTTCATAGTTGCCTTCCCTTCTGTTTCCGAGAAATTCCTTCACCACTAACTTGAATGCTGCCCAAGCAGCTCTAGAATCTGAAGACCATTGAAGACTCCCTCTCTTATCTTAGCGTCGCTCAGTGAGGGGAATTTTGATGTTAACAAATACTTGAATCTCTGACCGGATTTGTTCATAGCTTTAACAATGTTTTTCATGAGCCCCACTTTTATGTCTAGTGTTGGTAGTAAAATTTTGTTTGGTTCAATGAGTTAGTTAGTTTAATATGTTTATTATGCACCCTATACCCATCCTGTGGGCGGTAGTCAAAAGATTACAGAGGTACATAATTGGTCCAGGGACTGGACTCCAAAGTTTTGATAGCTGAGCAAGTTACAGAGGTAATGAACTCACAATTTACAAAGGTAATGAACTCACAATTTACAAAGGTAATGAACTCACAATTTACAAAGGTAATGAACTCCAGGTAAGTCTGGTCACAATCATGACAAGTTACAAAGGTATTTACAGATTACAGAGGTACGTAATGGGTCCAGGGACTGGGCCCCCAAAGTTTTGATAGCTGAACTAGGTACAAAGGTAATGAGCTCACAAGTTACAAAGGTAATGAATTCTGTAGAATGGTTACTTACGTTTATACTTTGGCTACAATCATGAACAAATTATAGAGTAATGAGCAATTCACACTTCCACACCCGTCACAACTGTAATGAGTTATTGGTGCAAATATTGATTGTTGAGCCACACACACCAACACACACACACACACACACACACAACACACACACACACCACACACACACACACACACACACCACACACACACACCACCCACACTTTAGTTTAATATCTTTATGCACCCCATACCCATCCTGTGGGCGGTAGTCAAAAGATTACAAAGGTACATAATGGGTCCAGTGACTGGACCCAAAGTTATGATAGCTGAACTAGTTACAAAGGTAATGAACTCCAGGTAGATCTGGTCACTAATCATGGCAAGTTACAGAGGTAATGAATCAGCTTCACTCCTATACATGGTTTACAGTCATGAACAAATTACAAAGTAATGAACCACTGATACGTCCACACCTGGTCACAATTGTAATGAGTTATAAATACAAATATTAAGTGGATCATACACCCACACTAGTGCGCGCGCGCACATACACACACGAGGGCGCACGCACGGACATGTGCACACGAGCGTACAAATATATGCATACACACAAGGACGCACACCCACACACACACACACCACACACACACACACCAACACCCACACACACACACCCTCACACACACCCACACACACACCCTCACACACACCCACACACACACACCCACACACACACACACATACCCACACATGCACACACACACCCACACATGCACACACACACCCACACACGCACACACACACACACACACACGCACACACACACACACACACACACCCTCACACACACCCACACACCCACACACCCGCAAAGTCAGGAGCTCGGACTCGACCCCCGCAACCTCAACTAGGTGAGTACACGCACGCACACACACACACAACACACCACACACACACACACACACACACACACACACACACACACACACACCCCACACACCACACCCACACACACACACACACACACACACACACACACACACACACACACACACCACACACACACCACACACACACACACACACACCACACACACCACACACACACCACACACACACACACACACACCACACACACACGCACACACGCACACGCACGCATACACACACACACACAACACACACACACACAACACACACCCACTCCACCACTTGACACAAACACTAGACACAAACATGTACCACCCCTTCCCTAACCACCTCACCTTAGCCACCTACCCCTCCCCCAAACCACCTAACCCCTCCCCAAACCGTCTAACCCCCGCCTAACAACCTCCCTCCAATAACCATCCGGTTCAATGAGAGGTGGATGTTTAATATTTTCCATCTCAGTCTCCAATGACTGACTAGGTGGCCAGTCTCTCCTGATAGAGTGGGAACCTCTTGCATGGCTGCCCCATTCACATAGAAAGTAGCAGTACTTGGTGTCCTCCCTGCAAACCCATCACAAGAGCAAATAACCTTTAAGTCACCACAGAGCTGCCATTGATGTTCATCATTTTTTATGCATTGCAACATATGCTTTATATTCTCATAAGTTTCTTTTATATGTGGTGCATAGCCCACAGGAACTGATGGTTTAATATTGCCGTTATGCAGCAATACACTTTCCAGACTCGTTTTTGATGAATCTACGAACAGTGACTGGGTTCATAGTCGATGCCAAGTGCTTCTATCAGGCCATTAATATCGTTGCAGCCACTAAATCACCTTCCTTTACTAAAAAAATCGTTGAACTGCTGCTCACGGTCACTAAATTTTGAAATCTTTACATCAGCTGCTAGGAGATTCCACTGATGAAGACGCGAGCCTAGCAGCTTTGCCTTATATTTGGGAAGCTGCAGATCCCTGACAAGTTCATGTATTTCCCCTTTTATTATGAGATGTGGCCTAGAGGAGTGTGCTTCATCAAAGTTCTGGTCACTCTGTAATCCAGCACTGTCATCCTTCTCCTCTTCCTCACCACTTTCAGCTGACTCGAAGAATACCGAAATTGGTGCATCAGGAACGGGTAGACTTTCTCCATGTGGAACTGGACGAATAGCTGATGTAATGTTTGGAAATTCAATGGAACCGTTTTTTTTCTTTGACAAGCCCTTCTGTAGTGGAGGTACCATGCAGAAATAATTGTTGGAATGGTCTGTTGGCTCCCGCCAAGCCATTGGCACAACAAAAGGCATTCCTTTCCTCTTCCTGTTCAACCACTGGCAAAGGTTTCTAGCACAATTGTTGCAGCATATGTGTAGAGCCCAGTTCTCATCCTGGTCACCAATCTTGCATCCAAAATATAGGTGATGTGCCTTTCTAACCATAGCAGTTATACAGCACTTCTGTGATGCAAGGATCACCTCCCACAAATGTAGCAGTTGTCTGCCCTATTCACACAAGTACGAGGCATCTGAAAGAAGAAAACAACAGACAATTAGAAGATAAACAAAAAATTTATTCATTAATTTATAATTATAATACAGAGAATCACAACTAAGCAGAACTATTTATATCATTCAGTAGGAAAATAAAATTCATATTATATGCCTACATGTATATCAATACCTTGCTCAGTGAATATTTATTATAAGCTTAAAACGTGCTTGGCTAAGAAAATCACCTACCTTTCACCTCAAAACATCAACTTGCACAGCACAACCACCTCCCATGACTACTGGAACAATAATGAAAGTCAGTGAGACTGTGAGTGTGGTGAGAAATGCACTGCCACAAGCCTGTTGGAACCTGCTGTGACACATAGGTGTATATTGGTAAGTAGAGCTAACAAACAATTATAACCATGATATTCATTATCTGTGACCTAAAATTAGATGGAAATTGCTATTCTGGTTTTGGAAGCATTTTGGTTGTTGACCAGTGTTGTCAGTAGGACATAAACATAAAGGACTATATTCTGAATAACGCTGTGTGTGGCATTTGCTTTAGGGAACTTTCCATAATAATTAAAGAAAACAAAAATCTAGGGCAAACTCGCTTAATGGGTGACACAGGTCAAGCCTCACTAGGAAAGAGCTAACTCCCTAATTCCTATTCATGAAACTCTGACACGTATGGCAATCCATGGCATTCATATAAGAATCAGGGTTCAGACTGTGTGCAGGAGCCTCAACAATAAATGAATCAAGCTAATTATTATTATAATCAAAAAGAAGTGCTAAACCACAAGGGCTATACAGCACTGCAGGGCACGAAGGAAGCGAGGGTATCAGGTGGCAAAAGGGAGAGGGATGATTAGTAGGTTACCTAGAACAGTGGGGCAGCGGATACCGTACAGGGGCTCAGAGGGTAGCGGTAGAAGAAGAAATGAGTAGAAAGGGCTGTCCCGCGGGCAGCCAGCCCCCACACACACCAAGGTCCCCATATACTCCAGGCCTCCTTGTGGCAGTAATATACAATTGTTCGTCAAAAAGTCAATGAGAGAAGTCAGAAATTAAGGTGGGTCCAGCAGCAAGAAGGGAAGGTAAGAGTGTGTAGTAGAGTGGAGACCGACTTTGGAGGTAAATTCTGCATGCTCGCTGACAGAGGAGGGCAGTATTAACAGAATGTGGCTAACCGATACTGGAACCTGACACTTCTCACAGAGAGGAACAGGGTTTTGCCTCTCTGTTGAAACCTCCCTGAATGGGTTACAATGATTTATTATTTTATATACTGTATATTTACCTTTTCTTTAATTTTATATTGTTTATATTTGCGATAAATAGCTAAAACGTAAATGTATGATATTACAACCTAGGATTTCAAATGGGCCCCTGTTATACAGGTGTAATGGGAGCAAATAAACACAGTAGAAAAAGTTTAGACTTTATATTCTCCAATTCACCAATTATAAACAGCAATATGTACCACTATGTACAGTGATAAATATAGTTGCACTCACGTAGCAAGGCAGAAATAGAAGCCACAAGATAGCAGACCGTGCTTCAACCAGCTCTAGATGGGAAATGACAAGGGGCAGACAGGAGAAGCGGTTATCCACAAAACCTCTGCGATTGTCAATCCCACCTTTTATGGCTAGAACCTGGTTCACTAAGTTGAACGATGGGGCCCCATCATTAACTCTTAGCACATGGTCCTTCGCTGGTTGGGGGAGATAGCCAGTAACATTGAGGGTGTGTCCATGCGCCGATAAAGGTTACGTACTTCTTTGCCATGCCCACACCCCCACCCCCGAGAAGGATCAGGATTAGGCTGCCACCTCCAGTGGTAACCGTGCCGGCCATGGCAAAAATAATGGGACGCCTATCCTCTCCACATCCAACTCTTAGATAGAGCTCAGCTTTCCTAGTGCCTCGAAAGCAAACCTAAACTCAGAGTGAGACAGCAGTCAGATAAGCCAACATAGGTCCAAGATACAATCGGACGGTTAGCGTATCCCTCACTAAAAAAAAAACCCCACATCAGGGGATAAAAAAAAGAGCTTGAAAGGGGGGTTACCACAAATACATCCCTAACCTAAATAAAATATTAAACTAGACTCTTGACAAGACGACTGCCAAACACATTTTCTTTGCCGGCATACCGCGAATATTTAATAAAAAATTTGAGGGCTGCAGCACAAAAACCTGAGAGTCCAACGCATAAGCCTTGTGTTGTTGATTCTTCATGGCTTGGAGATTAGGGGACTAACGGGTTGTGGTCACTGTAGACTTGACCACCTGCGATGTGTGGCCAATAAAACATCGTATGCTCAAAGCCATTTACCAGCGGCCGCAGGGCTTCTTTTTCAAATGGTAGAGAAAGCTCTCTGATGTGCTGGAACTTGGCTGAAATGTATGCGATTGGCTGCAGTCCTTGTTTCCCGATTTGTAATAGTTTATACCGCCCAACCCAGACTCACAAGCATCAACCTGTAATGAAAAAAGGTTTGGAGAAGTTGGAGACAAGAGAATGGTTGCAAGAATCACAATAATCTTTTTGCTTATTAAACGCAGTGTTTCAATCTGCGTCCATTTAAAGGGAACTTTATGACTGGTAAGAGAGGTAAGAGGGGCTAAATATCTGAGGAAAATTTTACAGAATCTTCTTGTAAAATCCTATCATGCCTAGGAAACGGTTGAAGAGATTTCTATCATGAGGAACTGATATTCTTTAACGAAAGAACTTTAGCAAGTTTAGGTGCAACTTTACCACTACCCTACTTCATGCCTTAGAAAAGTGCAGTGGCTGGCCAAAGAAGATTTTAGACAAATTAACTGTTAATTGGGAATTTTAAAGGTCTCAACAGAAGTTTAAGTCTAAGTAGGTGTTGATCCCAAGTATCAGACACCACAAACTTTATCATCTAGGTGATGCTGCCGTGCCTTTCAAGTCCTTTAAATGCCTGATGGACGAGTTTCTGAATGAGAGGTGAATTTTTCATTCCGAGGGGGTAACTGTAATACTGATTATGACCTCTGGAATCACGAAGGCAGAGATTTCCTTAGCATGATCTGCCAAAAGTACATGATAGTAACCTTTAAGGGGATCTAATTGACACAAAAGTAGCTTACATCCCACTCAAAGTCAATTACGTCATCCAGACGAGGAAGGAGGGTAAGCATCTGTAATTGTGACCTCGTTCACTTTTTACGGTAGTCTGTATGCACATACGAAAACCCTCCATCAGCCTTTTTTACTAGGATGCACGGTGAGCCCAAGGACTAGACGCTCCTCCACTAAACCATGTTTCTAACAAGAAGTATACTTCCTGCTGAAGAACCTTGCTTTTCAGGATTAGCTCTGTAGGGGGAGAGTTTAATTGGTTTAGATTTTCCCCACATCTACACATTGGTAACCTAACGTACTTTTTTTCGGCACTCCGAAAAAAATATTTGGATATGACTGTGAAGCTCAGTTAAATTGGGTTGCTTGTATTCAGATAATCCATCCATTACGGGTAGGATCCTTGAGGAGGACAGAATTTGAAAGTTTAGTATTAATTTCAGTGATAGAGTGCAAAGAGTCAGAGTCGTCCTCAAGAGGTAGAGGACAGATCATTACTGGGACTTTTCTGGTGTATTGAAAGGCCTTGATTTGATTGATGTGGTAAAGTTTTTGTTTTTGAGGTCCGTATTCAAGGGGGGAGCTACCACATTAATTTAAACAGATAATCTACATACTATCTGATAGGTCCCGTAAATTCTAGCTTTCAAAGGTGTGGCCAGGTATAGGTTCCTGCACAACACCTTGTTCACTGGATGGAAGGAAGCGGAATTGTGCACTTTATTGTCATACCCTCTGTTTTCATTCTTACTTTGAGCTGTCTTTAGCATAGCCGTGCGTCTAACTCACGTGCCACTGGCAACCTTGAAAGACGGGGTTGTAGAGTGCTGAGCTTACGTTCTTCTCCCATCCATCCTCTTTGAGCACCCGAAGATGGACCTCGTACATTTGGGCCCAAAGATCAGCTCAAACGGACTTACCCTGTAGACTCTTGCACAGTCTCTCGTACTGAGAACAGCAACAATGGTAGAGATTCATCCCAATCTGTCGGCAACAAGTTGCATGCAAAAAACTGTCCTCATCATTGTTTTTAATGTTTTGGTGGGAATCTTCTCCAAGGCGCTTGGGCTGAGGGTGATAGCTGTGGATAAGTTGTGAAATTATTCCCTAACTAGGAGTTAATACTTCCCTAAATGCTTTGGCAGTGAAGTTAGTAACCTTGATCACTTTGTATTAGTTTTAGAATGCCAAAACAAGAAATGAATTTTGTTAAGCTTTGGAGAATAGCTTTAGTATTGATACTTACGCATTGGATCGCTTTCAGGATATCTGGTTATTTATACATAATTGTATAATATAAATACTGATTTCCAGACTTTGAATTAGGTAGTGGACCTTACACAACTAATAATTAATCTGCAAAAGGTTCTCCATCAGCAGGTATGGGTTGGAGAGGTGCAGGTTTGATAGAATGTCCAGGTTTTCCAACATGCTGACATCTCGGCAACACCTAATATGATTTTCACATCTTTCTTTAATGTTGGCCAATTTAAAATTCTTTGTGATCTATACAAGGTTTTTGTAATTCCTAAGTGACCTCCTTGATGACGTATTATGAGCTATAGTTAATCTCTGAGGTTAATACTTGGTTGGATCCACTAACCTGTAGTATAATTGCCGGCACCTCTGTCTCCTTACCAGTCTCAGTGCATACCATATTATATCATTTTTAACTTCATACCTGTGACTGGATGACCCAAAGAGATTTACCCATGGCTGCCTCATCAAAAGCGAATTTTAACGAAGGGGTCCTTACGTTGTTCCGCCGGAAGGTCAGTCCCTCGGCATGAAACAGAGACATCTGGCAATCCTGCACCTGGGAATAGGAGGAGGCTTGATTCGGTGGTCTGTTCACTTGTTTACTGAGACTCCGGCCGGTGTGTCTCATAAAACATCGTGGCTATTCGAGATCCCGGAGTCGTCCAAGGATAGCGCTACATTCTCCCAGCACAGACCTTGGGATGTTGCCCGAGTTATGGGCCAACACTGCGAGAAGCATTAATCATTATAGGTGAAGGACACGAATAACAGTTATTAATGTTAATACCCAGTAGTTACAGGGATTTTTCATGGGAAATCCTTTTGAGATACCTACAGCTCAAGTACCCAGTGTTAATATTGCCTCTGTACATTATTTTATGCAATTAGGACAGAATATATAGTTCCTCCATTTGGATTCCAATAAAACTGTGAATTCAAGGAAGTATTCTCTGAAAGGGGTAATATTCCTTCTCTGACAAGTGAGCAATATGCTCCAGTATCTCTAAAGGTATTTACTTTGTTGGTTCTGAGTTTTCCTGAAGGGAATAAAGACTTTCGCAATAATAAGGGCCATACCTTTTCTACTTCTCTAGGGAGACATGTTCACTAGGGATATTAGAGATTTTCCCGAGGGTTTGTTTTTGAGGTTTTTGGGGGGCAGTTGGCAACCGAAATGACCTACTTTATTACACCTGAAGCAGACGACAGGCTTGCACTCTTACTCCCTGGATGACGTTGACAAAGTGGTTGTTCGTTCTGGCTGGTGCCTCTCTGGATATTGTTGTCGAGGATGCTCCATAAGTAGTTTGCCTCTCCGCAGGGGGACCATATGTTGCAGAAGCGTGGCTCACAGGTGACTGGTTGGTTGTCGTAGACGCTCTCCTCGGCTGGCACTTATTCTCCAATGTTGTTCGATCTCTGCTCACGCCAGGGACTGTTGAAAAAGAGAGACGGGGAGCCGCTCGGACAAGGAGCGGTTCGGTTTCGAAGTTATCAGCCAACCTGGCCGACCTCCAATGCAGTGGTTTAAGTCACGCCGATCCTGCAAAAAGACAGAACCTCTGGTCCCACAGGACTACCAGCAGGTTTATCAATCAGAATAAGCATGGCCCAGCTCCTCAAAAGGTTAGAGGGGACACCACTCGCTTTAACCAGTAGGTAAAAGCTGTGGTTTGCTGTTCTCAAAGTCCACCAGAGGATTTGACCAAGCTGCGCCTGTTCAATCTTGAAGGTCTCTTACGATATTGGAGCTGGGATACATGTTATTATGCTCAACACTGTGGTCTTCACTACTTGATAATCAGAGGAATCAGCTAAGTTATTAACGACGTAAATTCCTGTGCTCCCGCTACCCAATAATGCTGTATGATACCTCAACGCTGACAGTGCTGTTCCGGCCACCTCAAGGCTCGAGCTGATTTTCGAAGCTTTCGGAAAAAAAATTTTTTGGCTCTGGTTCGGCCTCATGAAGCGCGGGAACAAGCTGTTACTGCGTTTTGTACTGAAATCGTTTACAGAATGCGAAAAACTGCCCTCCTTCTCTTTCCCTATCAAATTCTTCCCTTGCGAATGCTCTCTGTTCCCTCGTTTGCATCAAGATTGATTTTGCCATCTGAAGTGCAACGACGCTGATTCACCTGAGACAACCAGTGCACTATACTGACCATTTTGCCTCGTAGGAGTATCGTCTTCCTCCTGCGAGAAACATGTAGTTTTTCCTAGCTCCCGTAAAGGGAGGAGTTTTGTGCATCTCTTCTTCAATAAGTATGTCAGCAATAAGTGAACGCAGTTGCGCAGCTGTGAGAGGTGCGTTTATAGGGAATGCAATGACGAGCAATTTTACAACAACGCTGTAGGGACAAATTTAGGTAGGTATTATGCAAAAGTATAGCCGACACCAGGCGTACGGACTAGTCTAGGTGGCAAAGTTATTCGCTCTGCCACAGTACGAATACCCCAACGTAACACGTTATTTGAGAAACCAAGCTTAGCTAGCAACAGTACGATTGCAGAATACGCATATACAACGCAAAGCCGACTGCACACATGATTTTGACCGTAGCGAAGCGAGCACACTGAACAAGCTAGTAGCGAGCTGTTGAACGATCACACAGTAGCTAGCCTTGATCATAAGCAAACTGACACGCAAAATTTGTAAAGCGAGCGAAACAGCAAGCTAACAATGTTCCTGCTACAAGCTTCACCCTAAGGCTCAACGTTTCTCTAAGTCCAGCTCTCGGGACAGGCTACCATATTACAACCTAGGATTTCAAATGGCCTGTTATCCCAGGTGTAATGGGAGCAAATAAACACAGTAGAAAATGTTTAGACTTTTATAGTATCCATTCACCAATTATAACAGCATTATGTTACACTATGTACAGTGATAAAATATAGTGCAACTCCACGGTAAGCAAGGGCAGAATAGAAGCCACAAGATAGAAGACGTGCTTCAACAGCTCTAGAGTGGAATGACAAGGGAGACAGGTGAGCGGTATCCACATAACTCATGCGATTGTCAATCCCACCTTCTTATTGGCTAGAACCTGGTCACTAGTTGAACCGATGGGCGTCCCCCCCCCATCATCAACTTTAGCACCTGGTTCGCTGGTTGGGGGGTGAGCCTGTAAATGATGGTGTGTCAGTGCGCGAAATAAAGGTTACCGTACTCTTTGACATGCCACAATGACTTTATATTATTATTTGATGTTATATTGTTATTTAGCTTATGTTGTTAGGATGTCATATAAAATGTGCTCAGTTAGGTTCTGATTGTCAAACTACTGTAATTATCGCTTGTCGGTCGTTATACTGCCGGCTTCTGAGCTGTGCATTCTGCCTCACAGAGACCTATCACGTGATCAAGGGGGGGGGTGTGTCCTTCACCTCTCGTGAAAAGTAGTCAGTCTGCTCTAGACTCGCTTGCTGTTTGGACAGATTCGTCTGTCTCCATTATTCTTGTTAGTTTGTAGAACTATGTTCACAGAAACTTTGTTTAGACTTAGTGATTTCGACGTTTGGTACTGAGGTTGGGGATCACATAGACACTTTGGAACATCTCAGGTCCTTCGCTATAGCTTCTGACCTTATTTTGTACTGGTTTATGTGTATTGTCACCAGGCGCGTGTTTCCTATGCTGAACATAGATTCAGTTAGTATGGGAGTTTGTTAACTTTTGTGGAGGATCTTGCTGATGGTCCCTACTTAGAGTCGTTATATATTATTTCCCAGTTCCTGTTCTGTTGGTCGCAGTCGCTTGATATTGCATTGCTGATTGGGCTCTTCGCTTAGCATTCTTTGTTGTTCAAGCAGACTGTCCGTTCGGTTGCCAGTCAGTCAAGAAGTTAGTTTATTTGAGGACTTTGTCATCACTTGTTTAAGTCTTATTCGAGTCTTGAGACATAGCTAACTACTCTAAGAGCACTTACACGCATACACAAACTTACTTGTACATATTTGTTATATCTTTTTTAAATGTTATGTACCCAGACGGTACTTAGAATTATAAATGTGGTTATATGCTTTCAGCACAATAATATTGAACTCAAGAGATTGATTTTATTTTGCTTGCTTGATTAATTTAATTGTGATAATATACCTCTAGAAATTTTAGACTTAATAAATTTATTATATTTTCAATTTTCTAGTTAGTAGCCTACCAGTTGTATCCTATAGCACTATTGAACCATACTGAATTTTAATGGATAATTGGACAAGGATACTGACTACTTGTTACGAAAACCCAGTAACAGGAGAAATTGTCCAGTTTGACATACTAGTGAATCTATGATCAAACACTTTGAGTACTTTCCTAATCTGAAGACTTTGAGTTTAGTCTTGTACAACATACCAAGGTGGATGTATGTACTGACTGAGTCTCTTGATCAAGGAGATGGAAATACTGTTGATGAGTTTCCAGCTCCTAAGACAACCACCACAAAAATCTATTAGGATTATAGTTTCCCATAATCCATCTTCTCGTAGTTACAATTATTTTTGTGATGTATGCCAAAGTGAATAACAGTTAATTGATACTCTGACTTTGTCTGAGTTAAAGTGTACATTAAAAACTTCGAGTGTTGGCAAAGTAGCCAAATATCTCGGTTGTGACGTATAACAGGGAATTACCACAGCTGAAACTGTCAGAGCATTAATTAAGATGTATTGTTTCCTGGCTCATAAGAGATGTCTGATTATGATTCAGATTCAGAAAGCCTAGTGTCACAATTAGGAAGTATGACTCTATTTGATGAAGAAAGAGCAACTAGAGCAGAAGTGAGCCTAGTGTCTGAGCCTAGTGTAGCTCAGTTCTCGCTCGCTCTTCCTTCACTGACACTATAGTACAGAGTATAGCTGGTAGTATGACACAGCCTAATACTAGTACAGTGTATGATACACCTGTATTTACTTATCCTAGACCAGATCTAGACACTCTAGAGACGGCTGGACCAAGTGTCCGACCTAAGGACCGTCCAGACCATGTTAATTTCCCTACTCCTCCATTACCCACTGGTCCTATCTCTCAGGAACAGTTTGAGAGGTTTGAACGCCTCATTATGTTGCAGACTGCACAAATTAGAGGCACAGAGGAGAAATTGAACGAAGAAGATTTCCAAAGAGAAAATGTTCGTCTGTTAAGACAACAGACTGATAGATCACAGGACACATTTAATGTGCAGAAAGCTGCATCTATGGTTCCTAAGTTTTTTGAAAGTGACTTAGACACATATTTTGATGTGTTTGAGAACCAGGCACGTGCTATGAACTGGCCACGTAAGCATCTGGGCAACATTGCTTCATACTGCTTTGACGGGAAGAGCTCAAACTGTACTGCGCTTTACCATTTGCCAAGTACATTAGTTATGACGCTGTCAAACAAACTATTCTAGAGACATATAACTTGTTACCTGTAAGTTATCAAAGAGCATTTCGTACGTTACAACGACGACAAGATCAAACTTGTGTAGAGTTTGCTCGTGAGAAAAAAGTTGCATTTGAGAGGTGGTGTAGAGCTGCCAAAGTGTAACAACTACGACAGCCTTGTTCAGTTGTTACTACACGAAGAGTTTAACAACTGTATGCCTGCTGACATACAAGAATATCTGATCGATCATACTACCTCGGATATTCTGGAAACTGCAGCATTAGCAGACAATTACGAGATTTCTCACAAACTTGTACGTACTAAAACACAAAGAAACAAGGTAACTAAAAATTGTCCTAGAAGTTGGCAACCTAAATCAGCTGCTCATTGCCGGCCTGATGTACCTGCTACTGTAACTTCTCGTACCTTTACCAGGAAAACTCACAATCCTGAATCTGTCTCTGTGGCTAGACAGAAATCTGATATCGAGAAGAAGAAAGTTAAATGTACCTATTGTAACAGAAAAGGACATACTAGAGAGTATTGCTATAAGTTAGAAAGAGATACGAGAAACAGTCGTGCGGCTGGCGCCCCCACTCAAGTCGTATCCTCTTCCGAGCAACAAAGGCACCAAAATCCTAGCAATTCCTCTTATCCTACTGTTTTAGATAATGTTACTCAGGATAGATGACTAGCGTCAGAAAGTGTATCTGACGAAAAGATTCGTTCAGCGATGAGTCCTTACTTTTCGAGAGATAAAGTAGGATTTGACGAATCACATCTAACTGAGATAATTTCTTTCAGAGACACTGGCAGTTATCTCACGTTATTAAGAGAAGATGTACTGCCCATAACTGACGATACCTATTGCAAGATAGATGTATTGTTAGAAGCCTATGGAGGGGCTGTTATAAAAGTGCCTCTGCACAAAGTTTATATTGAAACAAGCTATTATACTGGTTATATTTCAGTGGGTATATCCAGTGGTGTATTTCCCATCAGGTCAGTGGACTTGTTGATAGGGAACGATATCCTTCATGCTGGTATATGTAAAGAACCACTTGTGATTGATAATACCACTGATGATAATTATGCCATTGAAGCTTGTAGAGAGAAACCTATTTTATTTCCTCTCAGCGCAATTACTAGAGCTATGTCAAAGATACAACAACCATCCTTGTCTCCTGTTGAGTTAGTGGATGACAATGATTTGGGGTTGAATATGTTGTTTAGTGACGCTCTGCGCCCAGGATCATTAACACTGACTCCCCCCGGTCATCAACCTAGTCAGGACACAACTGACGTTAAATTTCTAACTCATGATGATTTAATCAAGGATCAGTTTGTTGATCAGTCACTGGAAAGACTGAGAGATATAGCAGTTACTGAGAGTGAAGCAAAGGATCTCGATAATTGTTACTATTATAGTAACGGTGTACTGATGGAGAAAAATACATGTAAGTTGTCAGCTGATAGTGTTTCCACCACAGTCAAGCATCTCGCTGTGTTACCAGTTACATTTCGTGAACAAGCCATTGATTTTGCTCACAATAGTCCCATAGGAGGACATTTGGGTGTCAAGAAGACACTCGGTAAACTGGCAAAACATTTTACTTGGCCAAAGATGAAGGAAACAGTAGCTGATCATGTGCGACGTTGCCACGTGTGTCAAGTGACAGGCAAGCCAGCGCACACACCTCCACCTACACCTCTCACTATGAGCTCTAGTAGCAAAGTTCAGTTCACCTGGACTAGAGATTGTTCAGACTCGTTCAAAAGGTTGAAGCAGCTTCTATCCTCTGCTCCTGTGTTGAAGAGTCCTAATTTCAATCTTCCCTTCTTTTTACATATAGATGCGAGTGGTTATGCAGTGGGTGCTGTGCTGCTCCAACAGTCAACATCCACTGATATTCTCCATCCTATATGTTACTATTCATCTAAGCTTAAACGACACCAGAAAAATTATGCCACTATTGAGAAAGAGGCTCTAGCTCTTGTGGTGTCCTTGGAACATTTTGACGTGTATTTGGGCACTTCCCCATTTAAAATTAACGTTTTTTCAGACCACAATCCACTCACTATATAAATACACATGAAAGTAAAAATGCTAGGATCATGAGGTGGGCCCTCAGAATCCAACCTTATTCTATTAGTATAAAACACATAAGTGGTCATTGTAATGTAATTGCCGACGCTCTGTCTCGTCCTTAATAATTATCAGTTACATTAAATTAACGTAATTTTATGCCCAAATACCTTTTGTTACTTGCTATGTCAAATTCAGTAAAGTAACTTAATCCCTCCAGCCCATATTAACTATTATATACTCATGTCATGTCTAATTATTATATTTATATATTCACAGTATGTTGTGTGAGGAGGAGACAAGCTGAGTGTTGAGTGAGAGTGTGGTGGGGTGATGTACTGCCGTGACGCAACACTGTCCTGCCGCAGACCCCCCCTCACTACACACCTTAAAGCTGTTTCATACTCAGATGTTCATTACTGCCTACGCATTCCACAACCACTACTTAAGAGTGGAATGCAGTCTCCTCTACTATGATCGAGCCTCAACGTGCCCTCCTTGTCAGCGCTATCCTGTCTCTACACTGATGTATATAACCACGAGTATGAAGATACGATACTGTGTACTGCCCTAGTACTAGGGGCAATCCTAGTGACGGAAAGCTGTGAAATTGTAGAAGTGCTTGGCACAAAGAGACACATTTAATTTATTTGATAATATTGGGTATGAGTAACCAGAAATAATGTGAAAGACATTCATGCAACTCCTAGTGCGACCCTCTGTCGTGTTGGGGGGGGGTGTTGCAACCCCTGAATGGGTTACAATGATTATTATGTATTATGTAATGTATATTACCTTTTCATTTAATTTTATATTGCTTATATTTGCGATAATAGCTAAATCGTAAATGTATGACTTTATATTTTATTTGACTGTTATATTGTTATTTAGCTTATGTTGTTAGGATGTATATAAATGTGCTCAGTTAGGCTTGATTTTCAAACTTTCTGTAATTATCGTTGTCGTCGTTTCTGCGCTTCTGAGC
>NC_069429.1:16882801-16906221 GCF_026875155.1 Cherax quadricarinatus
CAAGTATGTATCACAAAAGATCATTTTAAGTTGAAATTTGTTAGACTCCTCTAAAACTATACTCCCAACCAGTACTTCCACACACAGTAGAATCCATTATGCAAACCCTGTCTGGGTTACATATTTTCAGCATGTTATTGATATCCTCTTTATTCCTGTTCTCCATTTGTACAATAAGTTATATTCTCCCTAATTTTACGTCATTCCATAAGTTTGATGAGTATCGAGAGTCTTACTACTCTACTAGGTCCTACTACTTTAGCCTAACTTCACAGAAAAGGTGTCATATACATGAGATCAGCTTTGTCATCCTTCTATGTATATTCTCTAGAACATTTAATCCAATCTGTAACATAGTGACCAAATCAGAGAGCATAATCTAAAATGTGTCAACAAAAGATATATTAAAGTTGAAATATAACCTTAAGACTTTCATTATTTACATTTCTTGATATGATGCCAATAATTTTATTAACATATTTGCAAATACCTAGGTAGTAGGTTGGTAGACAGCAACCACCCAGGGAGGTACTACCGTCCTGCAAGTGAGTGTGAAACAGAAACCTGTAATTGTTTTACATGATGGTAGGATTGCTGGTGTCTTTTTTTCTGTCTCATAAATATGCAAGATTTCAGGTACGTACATCTTGCTACTTCTACTTACACTTAGGTTACACTACATATACATGTATACAAGCATATGCAATGGAACCTCTACTTACGAGTTTAATCGTTCCGTGAGCTTGCTCGCATCTGGATTTGCTCGTTTGCAGAGTCAATTTTCCATGTATTATAATTATACATATTATTATTATTATTATTTATTTAGTTATTTATTTTATAATTTGAACATACATACAGAGGTACAAAAAATACAGGTAAGAGCAGCATGCCAAAGCCACTTATATGCATAGCATTACGGGCTGGCTTTAAAATTAACTTAAGATTAACTAAGCAATGATGTAATCAATGATAAAACATTATTGTAAACAAATAACAATAAAGCACAAATGAGTATTACAAAGACAGGTCATATGGTTGCATGCATTGCTGTACATTCAGTAGAATGGTGTATTCCATTAGGTAGTGTATTTAAATAATAACAAAGTTAGATTGGGTCTTAGGTTTAACATTTATGTGATATAATTGTGAGAAACATTTAAGAATCTTATTATTATTATAAGATTATTATTATTATTATTATTATTATTATTATTATTATTATTATTATTATTATTATTATTATTATTATTATTATTATACAAATAGTTTGGAATTTTTATTCACACAAAAATAGAAGATTTACTTTTATGCAGACTACTGCATTATCGTAATAATTGTTTAAATAGTGTCAACCCATTCATGACTGCATATTGGAATGGAGAGTGACATCATTGTTTACTCTTGAACATTGCCAAAGAATCGAACTTTCTGCTACTTGGAGCTCAGTTTTAAGGTACTTTTCATCATGAAACCAATAAAATTATATCTATTTCTGTAATACAATGGTCCCTTGCTTTTCGTAGTTCTCGGCAATCGTAAATTTCGCCAATCATAGGGGTATTTTCGTATAAACATGGACTCGCTTTTCATAGGTTGACTCGCGATAGTAGTTCGTCCAGGACGCTTACGCACGGTGTGAGCGGGAGGCCTCCCTACCGAGCCGTCTGGCATTGTTTACCAGTGGAGTGAAGGTCCCCTCAAGTGCTCCTACGAAATATTTCATAATATTCCACTCATTTTAGTGCTTGCAAGTACTAAATAAGCTTCCATGGCTCCAAGAAAGCTCCTAGTGCCAAGCCTGTGGTAAAGAAGGTGAGAAATATGTACGTGACAAAGTCTTGTACCATTTTAGGGAAGTGTTAGACGCCAGAGAACAGAGCTCTCTCCACAGTTACTTTGCGAGACAGGACTAGAGTGACTCTCAAGGTGGTCCTAGTGGCATTAAGAAACAGAGAAGAGAAGCAACCCCAGAGAAGCAATTGGTACCTGAGGTGTTGCTGGAAGGGGATTCCCCTTCCAAACTGTAAACAATCCAATCTCTCTCCTCCTCCAGTCTCCCATACACTAAGAAGAATCTCCAATAAAGGTAAGTGTTATGCTGTTAATGTTTCATTCATCATTTCCCATTGTATTGTTTATGTACTACATGTATATTTCATGTAAAAAATTTTTTGTTTTAATACTTCTGAGTGTCAGAAACAGATTAATTGTATTTACATTATTTCTTATGGGGAAATTGATTCACAAATCGTAAATTTCGTTTATAGTAGCTCCTCCAGGAACGGATTAATTACGAAAAATGAGGGACCACTGTATATCTTCCATTCTATCAAATGAGACCAAAAAAACGATAATACAACCATAAAAACTATACAAAAATACCGCTAAAAGGCGGCTAATGGCTTAGAAGTGAGCTCCGTTATTTATGGTCCAGTCTGTTTCATTTTGGTGTACGCTCAGAAGCCTCTTTCCATCATACATTGCCTTAGTTTCAGTAAGATAGTCCAACAAACAACTGACATCCAATTCCCTAGATCAAGAGCAAGAGCCTCTCACCAGTGTCAAGGAACACCCTTGAGGCCCGCTCGCATCTGAAAATTTTGCTCGCGTCTGGAGTTTACCTGGAGAGAGTTCCAGGGGTCAACGCCCCCATAGCCCGGTCTGTGACCAGGCCTCCTGATGGATCAGAGCCTGATCAACCAGGCTGTTACTGCTGGCTGCACGCAATCCAACATACGAGCCACAGCCTGGCTGGTCAGGTATCGACTTTAGGTGCTTGTCCAGTGCCTGCTTAAGACAGCCAGGGGTCTATTGGTAATCCCCCTTATGTATGCTGGGAGGCAGTTGAACAGTCTCAGGCCCCTGACACTTATTGTATTGTCTCTTAACGTGCTAGTGACACCCCTGCTTTTAATTGGGTGGATGTTGCATCGTCCACCGAGTCTTTTGCTTTTGTTGTGAGTGATTTTCGTGTGCAAGTTCGGTACTAGTCCCTCTAGAATTTTCCAGGTGTATATAATTATGCATCTCTCCCACCTGCATTCCAGGGAGTACAGGTTCAGGAACTTTAAGCGCTCCCAGTAATTGAGGTGTTTTATCTCCGTTATGCGTGCTGTGAAGGTTCTCTGTACATTTTCTAGGTAAGCAATTTCACCTGCCTTGAAAGGTGCTATTAGTGTGCAACAATATTCCAGCCTAGATAGAACAAGCGACCTGAAGAGTGTCATCATGGGCTTGGCATCCCTAGTTTTGAAGGTTCTCACTATCCATCTGTCATTTTTCTAGCAGATGCGATTGATACATGTTATGGTCCTTGAAGGTGAGATCCTCCGATATCATCACTCCCAGGTCTTTGACGTTGGTTTTTCGCTCTATTTTGTGGAAGGAATTTGTTTTGTACTTTGATGAAGTTTTAATTTCCTCATGTTTACCATATCGGAGTAATTGAAATTTCTCATCATTGAACTTCATATTGTTTTCTGCAGCCCACTGAAAGATTTGGTTGATGTCTGCCTGGAGCCTTGCAGTGTCTGCAATGGAAGACACTGTCATGCAGATTCAGGTGTCATCTGCAAAGGAAGACACAGTGCTGTGGCTGACATCCTTGTCCATGTCAGTATGAGGATGAGAAACAAGATGGGAGCGAGTACTGTGCCTTGTGGAACAGAGCTTATCACCACAGATGCCTCAGACTTTACCCTGTTGACTACTACTCTTTGTGTTCTGTTTGTGAGGAAATTATAGATCCATCTACCAACTTTTCCTGTTATTCCTTTAGCACGCATTTTGTGCGCATCTTACACCAAGGTCACACTTGCCGAAGGCTTTTGCAAAGTCTGTATATATTACATCTGCATTCTTTTTGTCTTCTAGTGCATCTAGGACCTTGCTGTAGTGATCCAGTAGTTGAGACAGACAGGAGCGACTGCTCTAAACCCATGTTGCCCTGGGTTGTGTAATTGTGGGTATCTAGATGGGTGGCGATCTTGCTTCTTAGGACCCTTTCAAAGATTTTTATGATATGGGATGTTAGTGCTATCAGTCTGTAGTTTTTTGCTATTGCTTTACTCCCCCCTTTGTGGAGGGGGGCTAT
Organism: Cherax quadricarinatus; assembly: GCF_026875155.1. Taxonomy (NCBI): domain Eukaryota; kingdom Metazoa; phylum Arthropoda; class Malacostraca; order Decapoda; family Parastacidae; genus Cherax; species Cherax quadricarinatus. The sequence continues at coordinate 16,886,898 of NC_069429.1, forward strand.
GTCTGTTGTTTTTAGTAATGTGGGCGACCCGTGCCCATGCCCCCTTCCCCATAGGTGGTAAAAGTCGTGATAGGGGCTTTTGCAGTCTTGTGAACACGGATTTCCCATGAGTCTACCCCGGGGCAAGTGCATGGGGTCGGGGAAGAAAAAAAATCGACCGGCAATGCTCGTATCTGGAAAAATGGGGGGATGCACTCGTAAGTAGAGTTTCCCACTGTATATAAAACCCCCTTTGGGGTTTTTTTTACAGCTTTTGTTCTTGTTTTTTTTATCTCATGGAGAAGGGGAAACCCGAATTTTTCCCTTTTTATGAGGTGAAAAACTTCCCGGAGCGGGGTTTCCCCCCTTCTTCTGTATGCTTATAATTAAAGAGAGAAATTTCAGTTTTTTTTTTTGGGGTCACTTTCCCTCGTGGGATAGGCTGGTTTGTTGAAAGAAAAAGGTTTGAAGTACAAAGACATGTTGTTTTAAACCCCAAAATTTCTGCTAGCCAGATTTAGAAATTTTTTGTGCATTCATTTTGACAAAGATCCATATTGTACCTTATAAATCCCATAGTTCTGTCTTTATTTGTTATAGTTGTCTGAAATGAAAATCATCTCCCACTTTTGCCCCACTCCCCCAAAATTAATTCTACTGGGCTTTCTTTTGTGCCTAATAATTTTTTATGTAACTACATTATCTTTTACTGCATCAAAAGAATAAAATTTAAATTTAAAACAGGTCATCTAGCGCTTTCCCTACAGAAATTATTGTGGTCCATTATGATCATCTAAAACCTGTTAAAGAAGACTTTTAACAATAGGGCCCCCAAAAAAAACCCCGACCCCAACCACTCATAATGGGTCCCAAATTCTGGTTTCCCCCCATTCATACAAACTTTTTTGCTGTTGATATTTAGAAACTTTAGGGGGAAATGCCAAAGTATTTGTTTAGTAGCAGTGGCTGTAAGGGGGGACGGGTGCCCCGGGGGCACCACAGGCCTTAAAAAAGTAGCCCCCAATGCCCAAAAAAAGGCTGCCTTTAAATTTTTGCCTTTATAGATTAAGGCCCATTAGGGAAAAAACCTTTTATTTTGATATGTGATAGATGATTTTGGGATTTAAGGAAAGGAAAGTAAGATAGATGAATGAGATGTTACCCGTATCCAGGTCAAAAACGTAATAGTGTTTTTTTGGGTATTGTAAAGTTTTTTTTATTTTTTTCTTTTGGGATTGTTGAAGATGAATAAATGTAGGATCTGTTGCCTGTCTCAAAGTGATATTTATGTTTCTTCAATATTATACAAATTTTATTTTTTTTTTTATAATAAAGTCGAGAAGTATTCTCCTGTTCGTTTATTACCCCTTTAAAAGTTTCATTGCTAAACATTTTTCATTGGTCATGCAGTAGTGAGTAAACTGGAGTTTACTCCCCCCCATCCCCGCCCTTTTGGGTTTCATGGGTGAACCAGAGTGCACCCCCGGGGGGATCAACCCTTGCGACGTGTCTTTAGTAGGTTTGACTAAAACTACCTTTTTGGTGGGTATTGGCCCAATTTTGTATCAGTACCCGTACATATGATGGTTAAAGCAAATTTTTATGGTTTAGTAAAAAATTTGGTTGCCCCCGCATGGATGAACACAAGTATGGGATCATCACTGCAGGGGTGAAAAAAATTTGGTGTTTTTTTTTTTCTATTAATAGGTACCCGAGGCTAATTGATGGTGTGGGTTGATTTGGGGAACAAAATCAAAGAACCCCAAAAAGGAAAAAGGAGAGCAGTCCTAAAGTCCACGATTTATTGGGTTTTCCCGGGTGGCTAAACCTCCAGATAAAAATCCCAACAACATCCTCCAGGGGAAAATATCTTCTCCCTAAGCAGTATTTCTTCATCAGAATGTGCGTGTAAAAATCCCTTTTAGTCCTTCAAGATCCTATGACTAATATCTATTCTTTTTCTCTGTCTAACACCTTGATTTAAATTGTGAAATGTTAAAAAATTTGCAAAAAAGAATGCCCCTTATAAACCCCCAAAAGGAAATTTATGATAACTTTTATTTCAATGGGGGCTAAAATTCTTGCTAAAATTTCGTTCCCTCAAATTTCCCCAATCGAGATAAAATTATAGCTATAATTGTTACTAAGGATCTACTAACTTTTTTAAAGGGTTCACCTTTTCCGTTTCTGCTTTTCACCTGGAGTTACCCGGAGGGTTTGCCCAGGTATAATGCCCCCGCAGCCCAGTCCACGACCAGGCCCCCCGGTGAATCAGGGTCTGATCAACAAGGCTGTTACTGCTGGCTGCACATAGTCCAACGTATGAAACCACAGCCCGCCTGATCCGACACCGACTTTAAGTATCTGTCCAGCTCCCTCTTGAAGGCAGCCAGGAGCCTATTAGTAATTCCCCTTATACTTGGTGGGAGGCTGTTGAACAGTCTTGGACCCAAACACTTATGGTTTTTTTCTTTAAGTGTACCAATAGCGCCCTACTTTTCATTAGGGGTATTTTGCAGCACCTGCTCAGTCTTTTACTTTCGTGGGGAGTGATTTCTGTGTGCGAGACTTTTTTGAGAGACGCACTCCCCTCACACCGGGCAGTAGGGGTCAATACCCTAAAGCCCGGTCAGCGTCCGGTCAGTCTCAGGCACAGGTGAAATGTTAGTACGTTTCCTTATACATGCTGTCACTGTTCCACCTAACAGTAAGTAGGTACCTGGGTGTTAGCCATCTTACACCTACTTTACCCACCCGTGCTGGGATTGAACCCGGACCCTCCAAGTGTGAGCAGTGTCGTCAATTGGTGTGGTTAGCCTCCTGGGTTAGGGAATTAAATTAACCCAGTTTAAATAAGCCACATGGCATGTTTAACTGGGTTATTAACCTGGATTAGGAACCCCATTGGGCTATCCCAATTCCAACTCATTTTAAGTTAATTTTCAGAATTTAGTCCTAAAAATCAATCAAAAATCTTGTAGGTTTATACTCACTCCAGATTCCATATTTCACTTTCAAAAAAACTGCGAAAATAATGTATTATTCTTCCTAGAAGATGAAGTTAATAAATTTTTCTTGTTTTGTTTATGATTTATAGGGCGACCAGAACTTGCACCGTCTTAGCAAGTTCATTCAGGAACGGCTACATATAAGAACTTCTGTTCCAGCCTATGTTAGTAAGTTTATTCAGGTATACACAAATACAGTTGTTAGGTAAGACACATATGCAACAGTTAGGTATCTTTATTTCGAAACGTTTCGCCAACACAGTAGGCTTCTTCAGTCGAGTACAGAAAAGTTGATAGAAGCGAAGATACTTGAAGACGATGTAATCAGTCCACACCCTTAAAGTATCTTCTGCTTCTATCAACTTTTCTGTACTCGACTGAAGAAGCTACTGTGTTGGCGAAACGTTTCGAAATAAAGATACCTAACTGTTGCATATGTGTCTTACCTAACAACCTGTCGGTATTTTTATACCATTTTTAAGTACAAATACAGTTACATAGATTATCATATATAGCAGCATATGTGTAGAGAACCTGGGGGAACCTAAACATAAGTCAGAGAGAGTGACTTATTTCCACTGTGGTCTCTCTCAATGGAAATAAGTCACTCTGTCTGACTTTTTTGGGTTATCCCAGGTTCTCTACACATATGCTGCTATGTATGATAATTCTATGTAACTGTATTGTGTATACCTGAATAAATTTACTTACTTACTTACTTACTTACTTACTATGCTGCTATGTATGATAAGTCTATGTAACTGTATTTGTGTATACCTGAATAACTTACTTACTCTGACGTCTCTCTCTCCCCTGAGTTTCGGTGATACATTTACCTCGCTGTCTCTGGGACTCTCATCCTCATCTATTTTGATAAATTAGACACACGTGCAACACTTGGGTATCTTTATTTTGTCCGGCGGGAACTCTACAGGAGGGGCACCTGGTCATCGGTTTTAGCCAGTTCCATTTTTCCGCTCTGAGGATAATAATAGCCTGGTGGCTAAAGATCTCGCGTCACACGGCGAGGATTTAGGTTCGATTTCCGGTGAGGGTAGAAACATTGGACGTGATTCATTTCACCGGTTGTCTATGTTGCCATCAGTAAAATGGGTACCTGGGTGTTAGTAGACTGGTGTGGGTCGCATCCTGACCTAATTTGCCCGAAATGCTCTACATAATAAGTGGTTTTCTATATAGTAGTATGTCATTGATGTCAGCTATGGTCTGTATACTTGTACATGTACTTGTAGAGTATACCGGAGATGGTTTCGAGTGGTCAACGCCCCGCGACCCGGTGTGAGACCAGGCCTCGTGGTGGATCAGGGTCTGATCAACCAGGCTGTTACTGCTCGCAAGCAAACTGATGTACGAACTACAGCCCGGCTGGTCAGGTACTGACTTTAGGTACCTGTCCAGCGTCTTCTTGAAGACAGTCAGGGGTCTATTGGTTATCCCCCTTATGTATCTGGGTGGCAGTTACACAGTTTTTGGCCCCTGACACTTATTGTGTTGTCTCTCAGTGCACTCGTGAACATATCATCAAGCCTAAAAGACTTAAAGAAAGAATCCCAAATTAATGCCAGTTGGTTTAGGTCCTGTGTCCCTCCCCGAAATATCTGGGTGCCTGGCCTACGTTTCCTAAACATTGAAGTGTACTCCCCCTCGACGCAGGTGTTACAAATACCAGCAATATGGCCATGTTGCAGTGGGACTGTGAAATACTACATTCTTGGTGTGGTAAGTGTGCTGGGAAAAAATTCCACTAGAGAATGCACAGTAGGTCTTGTCAGCCAAAAATTTAAAGTGTATTAACTGTAAAGAAGTTGGGGTTACAGTTTCCCCTAAGGACAGCAGTCGGGAACCCAAACAGCCTTCGACCGGGAAAACCTGATAAAGTTCTTTAATGGTAACCCAGGATGAGACTTCCAGTCTACCACAAACCAGATCTTTAGACTGAACCTCTGCAAAGTATGGAAGAGCCCAACCTCCCTGCAAAGGATGCTGGGGGATACCAGAATGGGCCCTCACTCACAACAGCTGTGGAGGAGCTAGCCCTCCCTGCTATCAATGTTAGAACTACTGATTGCCAACGCCTATACATACCCCACACCTGAATATGGGGATGAGCATGTCATTTTCCCCAAAACACACATCTACAACAGTCAGACGAAAAACCAACTTGTAACCCCCTGGAAGTGGAGGTGAGTACATGCACGGACTACCTACAATGAAAAGATGAGGCAGTCTTGCCACAGGCATCATCAGAGAACACTAATGTAACCATGGCACTGTTTAAGGTGATAGGTGTTACAGAAAGAACTACCTCAGAAGTGCCATCCACTGGAGAGGCACTGGATAACCTGACCTTTTTCAAATTATAACTCTTGTTTTTAATTTGAAAAAATTGAGCAGCTTGAGAGACGCTGACGAGTTTAATAAATATATGTAGTCAGGATGTTGCTCTTGAGTACGTTGATCATGTAAAAAGTGCAGCAATCCCTGTCCAGTTTCAAGCAATTTGTAAGAAAGAAGCCCATGACTCATGGCTTCAAAAAATTGCATTGGAACTGGCTGCCAAGATGCCGAAAAATGCTTAAAGTAAAATGTCCTGAAGATAAAGACGAACAAACTATGCTATTTGCTCTTAAGTGTCTGCACACTGTAGCCAAAGCATAATAGTCTTACCGTCTTATAAGCAAGAGATTGTAATAACTCACTACAATGGATACATTACAAATCTTTTCATGGAACATTGCTTCCATACGGAAGCGGTTACCTGACTTACATCATATTAGTGCAACCAAGAATATTGATGTCATCTGTTTGCAGGAATGTAGATTGAAAGATGGAGCACCTCCACCAAAACTTGCCTGGATATGCAGCTTATAAACCTAAGGTAACCAACTGTTTGTGTGATGTATGTCAGAAAGAACTTGCCACATCACTCCTTTCCTTGCAGAGTCGAGTTAAAAAACATGCAGTATCATGGTGTCAAAGTAATATGCAGGCTATTTTCCATAACATTTTTATCTCTATGCCCCAGCGAACCTGCTTCGACTGATGCTTTACAGATCGCATCAATAGTGAAACCTACCATCATTCTTGGAGATTTTAATGCCAGACATAAGAATTTGGTGGGTCTATAACAAACACCAATGGAGCTAAACTAGTGAAATTGCTAAATGAGCATGATAATGTTCGAATTGTGGGCACTACTGAGCTACTCACATATATGGTGGCATACATAGATCTGTGTCTTGGATTTATACATCATATACGATGCATGACTGTCATAGTTGATGATCTTCTATCTGATCACTTCCCAAGACTAACAACTGTCAATCTTGATCACATCTCCAGTAATCAAGAAGCTAATACAGAAGGAGGAAACATTATTCTCAAACCAGAGCACAGAGACAACTTTATTAACCACTTGGATCAATGGCTCCTCCATTGATCAAGTGGTAAAAAAATGGAGGAGCCAGATGTCTATGGTGTATCCAACAAAATAAGCCGACTCTTGGATGTCACTACCGCCCGGCTCCGGCTGTCACTACCGTCCGGCTCCGGCTGTCACTACTGCCCGGCTCCGGCTGGGTTACAAGTATCTTTGGCAGGTTAAATCACCACCACCAGATGTAGACCAAACGAAATGTAAACTTTGCCAGATGGACTATTGTCACACCTTGCGTCATTATGTACTGGAGTGCGATAAAATTAATGAATTTAGAGACAACTCACTCAGAAATGTTCAAGAAATGGCAAAGTATTTTATCCACAGTGGTATATTACAGACCATTCTGGAGAAATACCCTGACTTTGTTAGCTGTAAATAAAGCATTACCATGTATGTGTGTGTGTGTGTGTGTGTGTGTGTGTGTGTGTGCGTGCGTGGCTGTTTGTATACATATATTTGTAGGTAAGACACATATGCAACAGTTAGGTATCTTTATTCATAATAAAGATACCTAACTGTTGCATATGTGTCTTACCTAACAACCTGTCGGTATTTTATATCATAATAAAGATACCATATATTTGTACGCTCGTGTGCGTATGTCCGTGCGTGCGCCCTCGTGTGTGTATGTGTGCGCGCGCGCGCTTGTGTGGGTGTATGACCCACTTAATATTTGTATTTATAGCTCATTACAATTGTGACCAGGTGTGGACGTATCAGTGGCTCATTACTTTGTATTTGTTATGACTGTACTGTGTATAGGAGTGGGCTGATTCATCACCTCTGTAACTTGCCATGATTGTGACCAGATCTACTGGAGTTCATTACCTTTGTAACTAGTTCAGCTATCATAACTTTGGGGTCCAGTCACTGGACCCATTATGTACCTTTGTAATCTTTTGACTACCGCCCACACCATGGGTATGGGTTCATAATAAAGATATTAACTAACTTGGACAATGGTAAAAGAATTACGAGCCCATTGCACACAACAATTCAACGATGATTTAGTTGCCACTATTGGACAGTCCTCACAGATCAAGTGCGCAGGAAAAGAAAACATAGACTAAGTCTGCACGAAATGCTTAGCATGCTAAGCGTTCTAGTGGTACACTCTGTAATCACAATTTTACTACATGTAAACCAAACAATAACAAATTTCTGTAAACTCAGCATTGTAATCCTTATAGAGATAAACTTTGAATTGAATTTTGAATTTGAACTATAACTGACAATAAAAACAATGTAAATACTATAATGTCCAAGGCTACACAGTTATAACACATGCAGCAGCTAGGAGGATTGGTAAAGCATACCGTGAATGTAGAACCCCAGACCTGCTAGAACGTTCCAAGCTGCACTAACAAATGCAAGGAATAGAAAGCAAGAACTTAGGCAACAGGAATGGGAACAATTTGTTAGTGGATTAAACAGGTCCATCCTTTAAGTTTGGCTTGGAAAAGGTATAAATAAATAACCAGGAAAAAGACTGGCAATGTTGTTTTCTCTTTCCTCTTGAAAAAGCAAATGGACCTCATAAATGACTGGTCCAAAACATTCATGCGTGAAAACCTTCCAATCATATTAAAACAAATTTAGAGAGTGCTTCTGAAGAACTTCTCTTCATCGAGTATGAATTAGATAATGATTAACTAAAGGTCGATCAACTGCTCCTGGAGAGGATGGTATAACCTATGATATTCTCAGAACTCTAAGGCAAGTGCCTGATTACCCTTTGTTGGCACTGTATAATCTCAGTTACATAGAGGGAGTTCTTCCTACTTCCTGGACCAATAGTCTCATTGTGCCTATCCCTAAGCCCCAACAGCCTGGTACATTTAGACAGATCTCCTTAACTAGTTGTCTTTGTAAAACTTTTGAAAGAATGATACTTAACAGACTGTACTACAGAATCAGACACCAACTTTCCCCCTACCTCTATGGGTTCAGAACTGTATTTCCACCTTTCTCACTGCACACACCTCTACTAGTTTTACCACAGTTCTTGATCTAAAATCTGCATTTGATATCGCGAACAGGACAGTTATACTACATGAACTAGCCAAAATGAATATTGGTGGTAGCTTACTCTGCTAGATAATAGGATACCTGTCAAATAGAGTATCCTTTGTCCTCTACCAAGGCTTTAGAAGTGAGTCTAAAGAAATGTCCCTAGGTATACTGCAGGGAGGAGTTCTCAGTCCCGTGCTATTTAATATTCTGATTAATGCTCTCCTAAATGCTCTACCTGCCTCACCTAAACATATAGCTATAAGCTATGCTGATGATATCATGATCCATACAACAGGGCATAAGAAGATGAATACCATTCTTAATGAAGCTCAAGCAATTTTTAATCGACTAGGCCTCATAATATCTTCCTCTAAAACAAAGATATTAACAAGCAAACGACATCCCCCACCCATCTATTTGCAGGGTGAAAACATTAGCTACGTTAAAACTTACAGATATCTTGGTTTTAGGGTGTACCCTTTAACAAATCCACTATACCACAACTAAACAAGAAATGCAAAGCTAGGCTAAATGCTCTCAAAGCTGTTGCTGGCTACAACCCCAACTATGGTGCTAATGTGAGAATCGTGAGAATGATGTACATAGTCTATGTTAGGTTCTTTAAATTTATTATGTGCTCCCATGTTGATATTAGCTAGAGAAAGTTCTCTCCCACCCTTGGAGTTAATGCAAAATGAAACTTCAGAATTATTCTTGGGGTGTCCCAGATCTACAAAGGTTCTTAATATGAGGGGAAGGAGCTTGGTAGTTCTAGAATCAGTGATAGGATTTTTAGATTAACACTGTACTCGTATTAGAAATGTTAAGAAATGAACAGACACTGTCACAGTGAAAAACCTTACTAAGTGTCTAGAAGTAAATACACACAGATCTAAATGGATTGTGAAAACGATGTGTGTCAGCATTAAGAAGTTTTATAACCTGCATATGAACTGTATCACTGTAGACAACAAGATCATTTCACCCCTCCATGGAAGATGTGTTCATTTAATATCACATACCTGCAATCCCTCCCAAGAAACTCATTGCTAGTAAATCCTTCTTAAATCAGGGCAACATGTTTAGAACAGGTCGCTCCTGTCTGTCTCAACTATTGGACCACTACGAACAAGGTTCCTAAATGCACTAGAAACAAAAAAGAATGCAGATGTATATATACAGACTTGCAAAAGCTACGACAAGTGTGACCAGGCGTAATAGCGCACAAAATCGTGCTAAAGGATAACAGGAAAAGTCGGTCGATGGATCTAAATTTCCTCACTAACAGAACACAGAGAGTAGGTCGTCAACAGAGTAAAGTCGAGGCACCTACGGTGAAAAGCTCTGTTCCCAAGGCACAGTACACGCTCCCATCTTGTTCCTCATCCTTATATCCGACATATACAAGGAGTCAGCCACTGCCCGTGTCTTCCTTTGCGATGACAACCCGAATCTGCATGACAGTGTCTTCCATTGCAGAACACTGCAAAGCTCCAGGCAGACATCAACCAAAATCTTTCAGTGGGCTGCAGAAAATCAATATGAAGTTCAACGATGAGAAATTTCAATTACGCAGATATGGTAACATGAGAATTAAATCTTCATCAAGTACTCAAAACAAATCTGGCCCAAAATAGAGCGAAACACACCAACTTCAAAACCTGGGAGTGATCATGTCGGAGGAATCTCACCTTCAAGGACCATAACACTGTATCAATTGCATCTGCTAGAAAAATGACGGATGGATAATGAGAACCTTCCAAAACTAGGGAGGTACCAAGGCCCAATGACACTCTTCAGGTCACTTGTTCCTACTAGGCTGGAATATGCTGCACACTACAACAAGCACCTTCACGGCAGGTGAAATTGCCGACCTAGAAAATTACAGAGAACTTTCACGGCGCGCATAACGAGATAAAACACCTCAATTATTGGGAGCGCTTGGGTTCCTAAACCTGTATTCCCTGGAACGCAGGAGAGGAGAGAATACAAAAGATTATATACACCTGGAAAAATCCTAGAGGGACGTAGTACCGAACTTGCAACACGAAAATCACCCACTACGAAAGCAAAAGACTTGCAGAACGATGCAGCACCATCCCCTCAATGAAAAGCAGGGGTGTCACTAGCACGTTAAGAGACCAGACAATAAGTATCAGGTGCCCGAGACGTCCAACTGCCTCCCAGCACACATAAGGGGGATTAACCCACATACCCCTGGAAGTCTTCCAACTGGCCTGGAACAACACCTAAAGTCAGTTCCGGATCAGCCGGGCTGTGGCTCGTAATGTGGTTTGCCGTGCAGCCAGCACAACAGCCTGTTGATCAGCTCTGCAATCCACCAGAGGCCTGGTCTCAGACTCGGGCCCGCGGGGGCGTTGACCCCCGGAACTCTCTCCAGGTAAACCCAGGTTAAAGCAAACTGATCAAGAAGAATTTCTGGCCTAGCTGATAGCAATAAGTTATCAAAGTTATATACACTGATGATCTAAACAAGAGTCTTCTGGCAGGGCTGCATCTGTTCTTGTTGCCACCTCCTAGTTAAAACCAAAGTAAAACTTGTTGAACTAGGCATAAGAATTAACAACTGGGCGTCTACACTGGCAACCTGAACTTGTTTGCAATCCTAATGGCGCTAAAGCTAACTTATGACACTGAGCTGACTTATCAATATTACTGATTCTATTGTCATCACTGAATGCTCTTGACCAATAATGACTCCAACAACATGCTCAATGGAGAAGCCAGGTATAGATACTCAAAAATCAGGCAAAGAATTAATGTACAGTTTCTATGGATCCCCCATCACACATTGGATTACTTCCTTCATGATAAAGTTGATATTTTAGCCAGAAGAGTAACACAGAAGGAAATGTAGAACTATAACTTTGGTATATCTGTGTCTAGCATTAGAATAATATTAGAAAGAGAAGTAAATAATGAAAATGATTGTTATAGGAAATAGCAGTTAGAAGCCTGAAGTAGATCAAATAACCCGACTATGATAACATGAACTAGATAAGTATGTTTTATGTGAAAAACTTGCAATGTGAACACTGACTGATTGTAGTGGCCAGCTTAGGCTTGGTTACAAGTACTTCTGCAGTTTGGAGACACAAAGATGACGACAAACTAAATGCAAATTATGTGATCAGGCATATGGTCACTCTCTGAACACTATGTGCTAATTGTCCACTTATTGAGGAATACAAGAGGACAGACAGTATAAATAACCTATGTGACATGTCAAGATATCTTATTAATAAAATAAGATACCAGATATACTAAGCAAATTTCCTAATTTGTTGTAACAGATAAGTGAACTATAGAATTAGATATAAATCCATATGTATTCCTGTTTAACCCTTTGGGGTCTAGTTCTGGGCCAAGTTGTGTATCCAAGGCCCGGTGTATCCAGGCCCGGTGGCCTGGTGGCCTAAAGCTCTCCGCATCAACACGGAGGCCCGGGGTTCGGATCCGCGGCGGTGGAAACATTCGACACGTTTCCTTACACCTGTTGTCCTGTTCACCTACAGCAAATAGGTCCTGGGTGTTAGTCGACTGGTGTGGGTCGCATCCTGGGGGACAAGAGATTAAGACCCCATGGAAATAAGTTAGACATCCTCAATGACCACTGACTTTCCGGGTTATCCCTGGGTGCTAACCTCCGGTGTTAAAAATCCGAACGAAATCTTATTCTTATTCTTATCTTATTGTTCTTGCGCTCCGTCCCACAGGATGGATATGGGGTGCACAATAAACTACACTTCGGTGGCAAAATCTAAAATCTAGTGTACTCGTGGCGGCCCCTGCTTTCACTGTGGAATGTTGCTCTCTTTTGGCTTTCAATGAGGAGTGAATTTTCGTGTGCAAATTTGTACCAATCCCTCTAGGATTTTCCAAGTGTATATTTATCTGTAATCTTTCCTCGCCAGCATTCCAGGAATACAAATCAGGGATTTCAACTTATCTGAGTAAATTTAGGTGCCTTATCGTTCTTATGTGTGCCGTGAAAGTTATTTGTGGCACTCTCCAGGTCAGCGAATTTTGCCAGCCTTGAAGGGGGCAGTTAGTGTACAGCAGTATTACAGCCTAGAAAGACCAAGTGATTTGAAGAGAATCATCATGGGTTTGGCATCCATAATACTGAAGGTTTCTCATTATCCATCCTATTATTTTTTCTAGTAGATGCGCAGATACATTATTGTGGCCTTTGAAGGTAAGATCCTCTGACATTATACTCCCAGGACGTCCTCATTACTATTTCGCTCTATGTATGGGTTTATTATTTGTTGTATACTCTGATACAGTTTTAATTTATCTTGGTTCCATATCTGAGCAGTTGAATTTTCTCTTTATTGAACTTCATTTTGTTTTGAGTGGCCATTTGAAGATTTTGGCGTATGTCGCTTGGAGTCCTTGTGTGTCTTTGATGGAGGTCACTGTCGTGGCAAATCTAGGTGTCATCTGCCAAAGGAAGACAAGAAATGGATTTACATCTCTGTCTGTGTCAGTTATGAGAATGAGGAATAGGAATGGAGCGAGTACTGTGCCTTGTGGAACAGAGCTTTTCCACCGTAGCTGCCTCAGATCTCTAATGTACTATTACTCATTGTGTTCTGTGTGTTACGAAATTATATATCCATCTACCAAACTTTTCTACATCACGCATTTTGTGCACCCTTTCACCGAAGGCTTTTCGCAAAGTCCTGTTGTAATACTATATATGCATTTTGTTTTATGCCTCTATAGTATCCAGTACCTTGTCAATAGTGTCCAGTAGCTGGGACAGGCAGGGCGACTGCTCTAAACCCGTGTTGCCCTGTGTTGTCAAAATGATGGGTATCTAGGTGGTGGCGAATCTTGCTTCTTAGAACCCTTTCAAAAAGATTTTTATATGACATTCTTCTTTGCAAATATAAAGGGTCTAAAGCCACAACAAACAAGAGGGAAACAAAATACCTTTTTTCATCAGTGGACTGCTTGCAGAGGCAAAGGGCAATGTTCGCAGCATTCACCTGAGACCCACATAAAGGATCCCTTGGACAACGAATATGGAAACCCAAGGTTACAACCTATGACAATTGAACAGAGTGAACAGCCAAAAAAGGATGGGGTTGGCCTGTATTGCAGAAGTCATTGTTTGCACAGAACTGCTGAAATGCCTCAAATGATGTAGTGAAGGTTTTTAGCAGTAAAGGCCGAGAATCTAAACCTAGTCATTGTGGTAGTCCTACATGCCTCCGGATGCAACATCCCCCCAGCAATTCCAGGAACAGCTGTAAAAATTGACCACAGTCTGGAAATCTTCCAGCTCTGCACCCACATCTTGCTCCAAGGGGGATTTCAACTAAGGCACCTAAAATGGAGGAATATAGCAAATAATATTGTTGCAGTAATAACACCAGGAGAGCAGCTCTGATGAAAACTCACGCTCGAACACAGCTTTTAAAATCTCTGCACAAAATTCAATTTTGAAACCAGCAAATAATAGAGCCTACTTAGACTGAGAATACACTATACTCATCTTCACTAACAATGAGATCTGATAAGAATGTCCACCATATCAAAAACAATATACTCAGATCACAACATAATTGAAGGTTCAGACATTATGCTGTAGCCCCAGACCGACATAATGAGACTAGTCACGAGGGAGCATTCACCAAATTCAACTTCAATAACAAAAACATAAAGTGGGAACCAAAGTAAAACCAAGTCCTAACCGATATAAGCTGGGAAGATAACTAAGCAACACAGACCCCAACTTATGCTTAGAACAGATTACTTGGTGGCACTCGATGTATGCACAAGGCTTATTCTCTAAGAAAAGGAGTGATAGATGTAAAATAGAAAGAACAAGGCGCTCCCTTTACAGGCGACGGAAAAGAACAACAGAGCGGCAAAAAGAGGTCAATATATCTGAAATGCGTAGGGAGACACTGGTCGAGAAAATAGCAAGCATCGAACCCAAGCTAAAGAAATCTTATAGGAGTCGGAATCGCGGGAAGAACAAAAGCCATAAAATGAAATCGAAAGAAACCCAAATATTTCTACTCCCGATGCCAAAATCAAAGTACGAGAACTAACAATCCAGTATTGCCCCACTTAAACAAGATGGGTCCTACACAGATGACAGCAATGAAATGAGTGAGCTACTCAAGTCCAATATGACTCAGTTTTTAGCGAAGCCGCTAACGCAGATTGAGGTCGAAGATCAAATGAATTTTTTATGAATGAGCCACAAAATTTGGTTAACACAAGCCTATCCGATGTTAAGCCTGACGCCAATGACTTCAACAGGCGATAAATGACATGCCCCATGCATTCTGCTGCCCCAGGGCCAGACTCATGGAATTCCGTGTTCATCCACAAGAACTGCAAGAAGCCCCTATCACGAGCCTTTTCTATCCTATGAGAGGGAGCATGGACACGTGGGTCAGTCTCACAGTTACTAAAAAACAACAGACATAGCCCCACTCCACAAAGGGGCAGTAAGAGCAAACAGGCAAAGAAACTACACAGACCAATACACTAACATCCCATATCATAAAAATTCTTTGAAAGGTCCTAAGAAGCAAGATCACCACCCCATTAGAAACCCATCATTACCAACCCAGGGCAACATGGGTTTAGAACAGGTCGCTTTCCTGTCTGTCTCAACTATTTGGATCACTACGACAAGGTGCCCTAAATGCCTAGAAGGCAAAAAGAATGCAGATGTAAAATATACAGACTTTGCAAAAGCCTTCGACAAAGTGTGACCATGGCGTAATAGCGCAACAAAATGCGTGGCTAAAGT
Source organism: Cherax quadricarinatus (assembly GCF_026875155.1). Classification (NCBI taxonomy): domain Eukaryota; kingdom Metazoa; phylum Arthropoda; class Malacostraca; order Decapoda; family Parastacidae; genus Cherax; species Cherax quadricarinatus. Next base: position 16,902,160 of record NC_069429.1, read on the forward strand.
AATCACAAAAAAGTCGGTCGATGGATCTATAATTTTCCCTCAATAAACAGAACACAGAGAGTAGTCGTCAACAGAGTAAAGTCCGAGGCAGCTACGGTGAAAAAGCTCTGTTTCACAAGGCACAGTACTCGCTCCCATCTTGTTCCTCATCCTCATATCCGACATAGACAAGGTGTCCACCACAGCACCGTGTATTTTCTTTGCAGATGAACACCCGAATCTGCATGACAGTGTCCTTCCCATTGCAGACACTGGCAAGGCTCCAGGCGGACATCAACCAATCTTTCAGTGGGCTGCAGAAAACAATGATGAAGTTCAACGATGTAGAAATTTCAATTACTCAGATATGGTAAACCCGAGAAATTATATCTCATCATAGTACAAAACAAATTCTGGCCACAAAATAGAGCGAAACTATCATAGCCAACGTCAAAGACCTGGGAGTGGATCATGTCGGAGATTCTCAACCTTCAAGACCATAAACATTGTATCAATCGCATCTGCTAAAAATGACAGGATTGATAATGAGAACATTCAAAACTAGGGAGGCCCAAGCCATATGACACTCTTCAGGTCACTTTGGTTCTATCTAGGCTGGAATATTGACTTGCACACTAACAGCACCTTTCAAGGCAGGTGAAATTGCTGACCTAGAGAAATGTACAGAGAACCTTCATCAACGGCGCGCATAACGGAGATAAAACACCTTCATTACTGGGAGCGCTTGAGGTTCCTGAACCTGTATTCCCCTGGAACGCAGGCCGGGATAGATACATGATTATATTACACCTGGAAAATCCTAGAGGGACTATTTCCGAACTTGCACACGAAAAATCATTCACTACAAAAGCAAAAGACGTTGCAGAAGACGATGCAACATCCCCCCAATGAAAAGCAGGGGTGTCCAAGCACGTAAGAATCATACAATAAAGTGTCAGGGCCCGAGACTGTCAAACTGCCTCCCAGCATACTTAAAGGGATTAACCAACAGACCCCTGGCAGTCATTCAAGCTGGCACTGGACCGAAGTACCTAAAGTCGCTCCTGACCAGCGCGGGCTGTGCTCCTACGTTGGTTTGCGTGGCCCAGCGAGCAACAGCCTATTGTTGATCAGGCTCTGATTCAACCAGGAGGCCTGGGTCACAGATCGGGCCGCGGGGGGCGTTGACCCCCGGAACTCTCTCCAGGTTAAACCCAGGAATAGGGATGTTAGATGCTATCAGTCTGTAGTTCTTTGTAATTTCTTACTGGCCACCTTGTGGAGATGGGCTATGTCTGTTGTTCTTCAGCGAGTGATGCGGGATGACCCCTGTGTTCATCTTCCCTCACCCATAGAATGCTCAAGGCACGTGACCACAGAGTTCCATTAGTCTGGGCTTGGGACATAGTGCTGGGCATGTCATTTATTGTCCTTTCAAAGTCTTATGGTGTTAGGATAATTCAGAGATGTTGAGATGTCCAAAATTTTGGATCTCAGTCATAAATGAATACATTCAGATTGTCGACCCTTAGTCTGGTTAATGGCCGCTGATACTGAGTCGTTATGGGAGCTTTTAGAATCGCGCTCATTTCTTTGCTGTCATCTGTGTAGGCCCCATCCTAGCCTTAGCAGGGGCCCATACTGGATGTTGCCTACCCTTAGATTGGCATAAAGAAGAACATATTTTTTTTTCAATTTTACCTATGGCTTTTAGTTCTTCCTGAGATTCTTGTTCTCCTGTAAGATTCTTTAAGCCTAATATCGATATTTTTTATTTCCTCTGACCAGTTCCTCCCTTCATGTTTCAGATATTACTACTGGCCCTTCTCAGCATCAGTGATTCTTCTGCCTGATAGGGAGCATCTTTCTCTTTCTAGTGTACATCTTTTCTTTTCTTAAATCTCATAATGCCTAGACATAACATAGGCTCTCTTTGCACTGCAACCCATTTACTGTAAATACATAATCTCAATGAAACTACTTGCAGATAAATATTTTTTTTTCTTGTAAAGGTTCGGATCTGTGTTTTGTTTATGATATCTTCCCAGCTTGTTTCATTTAGGAAATGGTTGACTTGTTCCCAATGAAAATGTTTTAGTTACTGAAGTTGAATTTGTGAAGACACCCTCATAATTGATTACATTACTGTACTGTAATAGGTTCTCGAGACTTGTCCCGGCCCGGGTCTTCTCCAGATGGTGACCCGGCGAAAATTGATCACATTTTGCTGGTCCGGAGCCCTGTGCGTACATATATGTACCTCTATTATGTTGTGATTTGAGTGAATTGTCTTTGATACGATTATATTACATATCAGATCGTTGTTGTTAGTGAAGATGAGGTTCGGTGTATTTTTTTAGTCTTGTAGGCTCTAATATTTGCTGGTTTAAAGAGAATCTGTTGCAGAGATTTAATAGTTCGTTTTGTGTGTGAATTTTCACCTGATTATTATTATTATTAAATTATTATAATCAAGGGGGAGGCGCTAAACCCGGAGGATTATACAGCGCCTAGGGGGGGGGATGTGGAAGGCATTCAGGCTTAATTCGGGGAACTGGAACACAGATCCAATTCCCTAAATCAAGAGCCCCTCACCAACATCAAGGAACCTTCCTTGAGGGGAATTTTCACCTGAGCTGCCTCCTGGGGTGATCTCTGTTAAAATATTATTTGCTATACTCCTCCATTTTAGGTATCTCAAGTTGAAATCTCCCAGTAGCAAGATGTTTGGGGCAGGAGTTGGGAGATTTTCCAGACAGTGGTCAATTTCAAAAGCTGCTCCTGGAATTGCTGGGAAGTTGCATCTGGAGGCTTGTATACCACCACAATGACAAGGTTTTGATTTTCAGTCTTTACTGCCAAAACTTCAACTACATCATTTGAGGTGTTTAGTAGTTCTGAGCAAATGAGCGACTCTGTGACATACAGGCCAACCCCCCCCCCCCCCCCCTTGTTGACTGTTTAGTCTGTCGCATCTGAATAGGTGAAGCCTTTTCGCTTTACACGGTGACTGTCCTGGCTCGATTCTCGGCAAAAGTGGAAACACTGGTCGTATGTCTTTACACCGGTTGTCTATGTTCACTCATCAGTAAAATGGGTACCTGGGTGTTAGTGGACTGGTGTGGGTCGCATCCTGGGACAAAACTGACCTAATTTTCAGAAATGCTCTGCATAACAAGTGGCTTTCTATATAATAATATGTCACTGATGTCAGCTAGGCCTGTATACCTTGTACATGTACTTGTAGAAATAAAGATATTATTATTATTATTCTTAAGTACATGTACATGGTAAACAGACCTATCTGACATCAGTGACATACTACTATACAGAAAGCCGCTTGTTATGCTGAGCATTTCGGGCAAATTTTGCCCCAGGATGTGACCCACGCCAGTCCACTAACACAAAGGTACCCCATTTCTCTGATTAGTGAACATAGACAGCCGGTGTAAGGAAACACACCCAATGTTTCTACCCTCGCCGGGAATCGATCCCGGATTTTCACCGTGGGTAGCTGGTTAAGGATTAAGGATTTTATATCTTAGCGTAGTTTACAATGTTTAATTACAATTTTTATATGCAGCCAGCAGCAACAGCCTGGTTGATCAGGCTCTGATCCACCAGGAGGCCTGGTCTCAGACCGGGCCGCGGGGGCGTTGACCCCCGGAACTCTCTCCAGGTAAACTCCAGGTAATCATGCCGGGGCATTTCAGGCAGGCTAAACTTACTGCTTAACAGACTGTATATTATAGCTGGTTCAAATTGAACAGAGATAGTAGTGGTTTAGCAATAACTGAATTAACAAGTAATGGATTAACAAGTTACAGTAATATATTTTGGTTTATTTTATATAATGAGATTGAGTTACTGAACTCAGGAGTGGGTGTGGGCGTCTAGCTCTTCTGGGGCTTGGTAAGGTAAACTTCAAGTTTAAGTAAGTTTATTCAGGTATACACACTACAGGGTTTCATAGATTATTATACATATCAGCATGACTCATGAAATCGTAATGACACGATTGCAGACAAAGCATACCACGGGTGGGGTTTGAACAGCGGTCGAGATCTCAAAATTCCAGAATGT
>NC_069429.1:16906721-16928598 GCF_026875155.1 Cherax quadricarinatus
AAAAAACAAACAAAATTTATTTTCTTGCAAGACTACACTGAGATTATGAATTTACAATAAAGAGTTGCAGTGCAAAGAGTGACTGTCATGCCATGGCATTATGGGCAGACTTAATTTAATGGCTTACAGACTACTTAATACTAAAGAAATTGATCACAGTTTAAGTTGTGCAATAGTTTCAACAGTAAATATTGAAATTATATTATGGGAATATAACATTGTGAGTTGCTGAAAGTAGTTTACAGTACGAGAATGTTACAACTGGGTGTAAGGCAGTATTGTTTAGGGGAGGTATTTATACTACTATATAGTAATATTAATCAGTGTATGAACTTTGGGTGTCTAGTTTTGAAGTTTTAAGATTTAGGTAATTGGGAGATTTTTTGGTAAAGTTAAATATTGAGTGATGTATATTAAGTGCTGAATACAGGTAGGCATAAAACAACAGATCTTCTTCTTTCAACGTACCGGCAGTATCCCACCGAGGCAGGGAGACCTAAAAAGTAAAACAAAAGTTTCTTTTTTTAATTTTAGTAATGTACAGTGGACCCTCGCATAACTCTATTAATCCGTTCCTGAGAGCTCAATGTTATGCGAAATTATCGTTATGCGAATTAATTTTCCCCATTAGAAATAATGGAAATCAAATTAATCCATTCCTGACACCCAAAAGTATGAAATTTTTTTTTTTTACCACATGAAATATTAATTTTAATACACACAAACTGAAGAAGACATGAACAATTACGTGACACTTACCTTTATTGAAGATCTGGTGATAATTGATGGGATGGGAAGAGGGGAGAGTGTTGATGGTCTTAATGTTTAGAAGGGGAATCCCCTTCCATTAGGATTTGAGGTGTCAAGTCCTTTTTCGGGGTTACTTCCCTTCTTCTTTTAATGCCACTAGGACCAGCTTCAGAGTCACTGGACTTCTGTCGCACAACATATCTGTCCATAGAGGTCTGTACCTCTCGTTCCTTTGTGACTTTCCTAAAGTGGTTCACAACACTGTCAGTGTACAGGTTGCCAACACGGCTTGCAACAGCTGTCTGAGGGTGATTTTCATCCATAAAGGTTTGCACTTTAAGCCACATTGCACAGATTTCCTTAATCTTTGAAGTAGGCAACTTCTTCAATTTCTCTCTCCCCTCCTCCGAAGCAGTTTCCTCAGGTGTGGCCTCATGCTGTTTAAGATGATCTAGCAGCTCATCAGTGGTTAGTTCTTCATTGTCTTTCTCCACCAACTCTTCCACATCCTCCCCACTAACCTCCAACCCCAAGGACTTCCCCAATGCCACAATGGATTCCCCAACTGGCATAGGATTCCCAGGGTTAGCCTCAAATCCTTCAAAATCCCTTTGGTCTACACATTCTGGCCACAGTTTCTTCCAAGCAGAGTTCAAGGTCTTCTTAGTCACTCCCTCCCAAGCCTTACCTATAAGGTTTACACAATTGAGGATATTAAAGTGATCTCTCCAAAACTCTCTTAGAGTCAATTGAGTTTCTGAGGTCACTACAAAGCACCTTTCAAACAGAGCTTTTGTGTACAGTTTTTTGAAGTTTGCAATAACCTGCTGGTCCATGGGCTGCAGGAGAGGAGTGGTATTAGGAGGCAAAAACTTCACCTTAATGAAGCTCATGTCACCACAAAGTCACTCTGCCACATCTGTAGGATGACCAGGGGCATTGTCTAACACCAGGAGGCACTTAAGGTCTAATTTCTTTTCAGTTAGGTAATTTTTCACATTGGGGGCAAATGCTTGGTGTAACCAATCATAGAGAAAGTCCCTAGTGACCCATGCCTTGCTGTTTGCCCTTCACAGCACACACAAATTAGCCTTGAGGATATTCTTTTGCCTGAACGCTCTGGGAGTTTCAGAGTGATACACCAATAAAGGCTTCATTTTGCAATCACCACTAGCATTGGCACACATTAACCCTTTGAGGGTTTTCGTCGTACTAGTACGTCTTACGCGTAGGGGTTTTTGACGTACTAGTACTCATAAATTCTAGCGGCCTCAAATCTAGTGGGAGAAAGCTGGTAGGCCTTCATATGAAAGAATGGGTCTATGTGGTCAGTGTGCACAGTCTAAAAAAAATCCTGCAGCACACAGTGCATAATGAGAAAAAAAAAACTTTGACCATTTTTTTTAATAAATCAGCGACTTTGCAGTGTATTTTCGTATGGTATTTATTGTTGTATTCTAGTTTTCTTGGTCTCATTTTATAGAATGGAAGACATATTACTGAAAAATTTAGATGATTTTGACTGGTTTTACAATGAAAGGTGCCTTGAAACTGAGCTCAAAGTAGCAGAAATGTTCGATTTTTACCAAACTTCAAAAGTAAACAAATCGTTTCCAAGCGTGCAATACACGTCAACTGGTGAGTCTAATATTCTTTCACAAGTGCACCAATAATATTTATACCATTTTTTACACTAATGCAGTAGTCTGCATAACAGTAAATCTTATATTTTTTGTGAGAATAAAAATTCAAAGTGGAAAGCAAAAGAATATAAGAGGGGCCTTGAGACGTGACTAATGACTAGAGGAAATGTCATTTTTTGTGCCAGGAATGTCTTTCTTGTTTATTTTTGGACCCTATTCGAAAATTGGCATCTTTTGAAATTTGTGTGAAATTGGCAAAATTGCTAAAATTTTGACCACTGTACTGGATAGTTGAATTTATAAATGGTGGTTTCTTGCACCCCTTCGATAGAAAAAATGGAGTTCTAGCGAAATATTCATGTTTTTTGTCGACTAGTACAGTGAAATTGGGCCGAAAATGGGGCTCAAAGTGGGCAAAATCGCCGATGCGTAAACATCGCCGAGACCGCTAACTTTGCGAGAGCATAATTCCGTAAGTTTTCTATCAAATTTCAAACTTTTGGTGTCGTTATGATCGGGAAAAGATTCTCTATCTTTTCATAAGAGAAAATAATTTTTTTTTTTTTTTTAAATTTGGCCGACCCTGAGAACGAGTTTCGGAGAGGGCCTGTCGACCCTCAAAGGGTTAACAGAGTAAGCCTGTCTTTCATAGGCTTATGTCCTGGGAGTGCCTTTTCCTCCTGAGTAATGTAGGTCCTGCTTGGCATTTTCTTCCAAAACAGGCCTGTTTTGTCACAATTAAACACTTGTTCAGGTTTCAGTCCTTCACTGTCAATATACTCCTTGAATTCCTGCACATATTTTTCAGCTGCTTTGTGGTCCGAACTGGCAGCCTCACCATGCCTTATCACACTATGTATGCCACTGCGCTTCTTAAATCTCTCAAACCAACCTTTGCTGGCCTTGAATTCACTCACATCATCACTAGTTGCAGGCATTTTTCTAATTAAATCCTGATGCAACTTCCTAGCCTTTTCACTTATGATCGCTTGAGAGATGCTATCTCCTGCTATCTGTTTTTCATTTATCCACACCAATAAGAGTCTCTCAACATCTTCTATCACTTGCGATCTCTGTTTTGAAAACACAGTTGCACCTTTGGCAAGAACAGCTTCCTTGATTGCCGTTTTCTTGGACACAATAGTAGCGATGGCTGATTGGGGTTTACTATACAACCTTGCCAGCTCGGAGACACGTACTCCACTTTCATACTTAGCAATGATCTCTTTCTTCATCTCTATAGTAATTCTCACCCTTATTCCTGTAGGGTTGGCACTAGAAGCTTTCTTGTGGGCCATGGTCACTTATTTTGCAGATGAAATCACCAAAAGCACTGTAATAATACGAAATGTTCCGATTGTATGCTTGGATGTTACCGCGGAGGCTGGCTTGTAAACAATGCCACCAACGGAACATGTGAGGCTGGCTCAGGCTGCACATTAGATGCGTCTTGGACGAATAGTGTTGAGCGAGTTTTTTAGTGCTATACGAGGCAAAATTTTAGCGATAAAATGTATCGGTATGCGGATTTAACGTTATGTGATGCCAACGGTATGCGAGGGTCCACTGTATACAGGAGAAGGGGTTACTAGCCCCTTGCTCCTGGCATTTTAGTTGCCTCTTATGACACGCATGGGTTATTCAGGAAGAATTCTGTTCCATTTCCCAATAGAGATCAGAGGAAATAAACCAGAACAAGAACTAGTAAGAAATTAGAAGAAAACACAGAGGATGTGTATATATATGCTTGTACATGTAAGCATAGTGTGACCTAAATGTAAGTAGAAGTAGCAAGTTGTACCTGAAATCTTGCATGTTTATGAGACAGAAAAAAAGACACCAGCAATCCTACCATCATGTAAAACAATTACACTCACTTGGCAGGACGGTAGTACCTCCCTGGGCAGTAGCTGTCTACCAACCTACTACCTACAAAACAACAGATATAGAAGTAAAATATATACTCAGTACATACAATACTTACCTTAAAATATGGCACCGGTTGCCCTTCCCTTATGTAACTGTTTTGTGAAATTGTTGGAAAATTTGTGAAGATAATGAATGTGGAACACCAACAAGAGGGTGCTGTGTACACTTGGCCCTTTTGTACTTTCATGCTTAGTCATCTTTGCTACGCCAGCATCAGTTGTATACCTTTTGTCTGCCATGATTACTTTCCTGAGATGAGATGGCCTGATAAAAAGATAAAAAATTGATTCGCTAATGGTGACTGAATATGGTGTGGAACGAATATGTGGAGAACTTAAAGTGTGGGAAATTTGTTTCCATCAATAGTAATGCTAGGCCTCCTCCATAAAAGCAATGATCATGCCTGTAGGCTCAGGGGAAACCTCCTATGGCATGACATATATTCCCTTTAATTTTCTCCTTGATATTCAAGTTTTATATCATAAATCTGCATAAATTTGTGACATAAATTTGCCTCTGCAAATTTATGTCACAAAATTTCAACCATGTAATGAGAAAAGTGTCATTGTAATGTGTATTATTTGAGGGTCTACTGCACGTATTAAATAGCAACTTCTTTGTTGCCCAGTAAAATTTCCTTAACCCTTAAACTGTCCAAAAGTAGATCTGTGTTCACGTGCATAGCGCTTCAGACATAGATCTACGTTTTTTTGACCTAAAGCATGTAAAATAAAACATAGATTTATGTTCGGAGTACTATGCATGTGAACATAGATCTACGTCTGGACAGTTTAAGGGTTAAAGGACACTGCTTCCTAACTCACTTTATATGTTTACATTTTATTGATTGTTTTAGCTTGGCAAAGCCAAACTGCAAACAAATCAAGGAATGGATGGTGCTTGATCCCATGGCAAGTGCATCCTAAAACTCACTTGCCATGGGTTCAAACCCCACTTGTTCCCCGATTTATTAAACATAGTGACAGTAAATATCTTGTTAACCCATTGTTTCGGTCGTATATATACGTCTTATGAGCCACCGTTTTTGACATATATGTACTCATAAATTCTAGCGGCTTCAAGTCAAGCAGGAGAAAGCTGGTAGGCCCACATGTGAGAGAATGGGTCTGTGTGGTCAGTGTGCACCATATAAAAAAATCCTTCAGCATGCAGTGCATAATGAGAAAAACAACTCTATCCTTTTTTTTTAACCCTTTCAGGGTCCGTCCCGTAGATCTACTGCTTTACGTTCAGGGTCCAAACCGTAGATCTACGCCATGAGCTCAGCTCACTGTGATAAACTGTGAGTGGTACATTTGGGCCTAGATATGAGAGAATACATCTATGTGGTATGTGTGCACCACATAAAACAGATCCTGCAGCACACTGTGTATAATGAGAGAAAAAAAATGAAATCATGATTTTTCGATTAAAACAGCAACTTTGCAGTGTTTTTTATAGTTGTAATTGCGATTTCTTGGTCTCATTTGATAGAATGGAAGACATATTACAGAAATAGAGATGATTTTGATTGGTGTTAGCACTGGAAATGGCTTGAAACTGAGCTCAAAGTAGCAGAAATGTTAAATTTTTGCCGATATTCAAGAGTAAACAAACGACCTCACACGTCTAATACACGTCAGCTGGTGGGTCTAATATACATTCACAAATATGGTGATGATATTTATACAATTATTACAGTATTGCATAACAATAAATCTTCTATTTTTTGGTGTGAATAAAAATTCATTATGTGAATAAAAAATCAAAATGGAATTTATTTGTAAAGCCTCAAAACATAACTAATGAACAGAGGAAATGTTAGTTTAGTGCCAGGAATGCCTACATTGTTCATTCTGGACCCTATTTTGAAATTGGAATATTTTGAACTTTGTGTTAAATTGGCCAAATTAACAATTTCCGATCACTTTATTTTGTAGTTGAAACAGTTGACTTGGCGATTTCTTGTGCTCAATCGATAGAATAGAAGTAATACTAGTGAAATAGCTAAGAATTTGGTTGATTGGAATAATGTAATTGGCCTAAAATGGGAGTCAAAGTCGGCAAAATCGCCGATTCCTAAATATCGCTGACACATCAAAATTCGCGAGAGCATAATTTCGTCAATTTTCCACCAAATTTCGTACTTTTTGTTTTATTAAATTCACAAAAAGATTTTCTACGATTTCATAAGAAAAAATAACAAATTTTTTTTTTTTGAAAATTCTTGGACACTGGTGCGTGACTCCAGATTTGGGCCTTGGACCCTGAAAGGGTTAATCAAAATGCCGAATTTGTGGTCTATTTTTATATAGTATTTATGGCTGTATTCTAGTTTTCTTGATCTCATTTGATAGAATGGAAAACATATTATAGAAATAGATGTGATTTTGATTGGTTTTACTAAGAATAGAACCTTGAAATGGAGCTCAAATTAGGGGAAATGTTTGATTTTTGCCGATGTTCAAAAGTAAATAGATGATGTCATTTTCCAATAAATGTCCAAGCAGCCATTCTAATATGCAGTCATGAATGGGTTGACATTATTTATATAATTATTACAGTATTGCAGTAGTCTACATAATAGTAAATCTTCTATTTTTTGTTTGAATAAAAATCCAAAATAGAAAGCAAGAGTAATATCAGAGGGACCTGGAGACGTGACTGATGAACAAAGAAAATGTTATTTTAGAGCCAAGAATGTCTGCATTGTTCATTCTGGACCTTATTTTGAAATTGTCATATTTTTTAATTTTCGTGAAATTGGCCAAATTGCAAATTTCTGACCATGTTATTGAGAAGTTGAAATCAGTAAATGGGCAGTTTCTTGTGCTCAATCGATAGAAAAAATGGAGTTCTAATGAAATAGCTATGAGTTTGATCGACTGGAACAATGGAATTAGCCGAAAATAGGGCTCAAAATGGGCGAAATCGCTGATTCGTAAATATCGCCGAGGTCACTAACTTCGCAAGAGCGTAATTCTGTCAGTTTTCCATCAAATTTCATTCTTTTGGTGTCATTACAATCGGGAAAAGATTCTCTATCATTTCACAAGATTTTTTTTTTTTTCTGAAATTTTGCAACACCAGGAGACACCTCAGGATTTGGGGTTGCGACAGTCAAGGGGTCAGTTGTACAGTGGAACAGGTACTTGCTAGTTTAATCTGTTCCATGACCTTGCTCACAAGTGGGTTTGCTTGTTTGCAGAGTCAATTTTCCTCATTTAAATTAATTGAAATGCAATTAACCCCTTGACTGTCGCAACCCCCAGTCCTGAGGTGTCTCCTGTTGCAAAGTTTCAAAAAAAAAAAAATTATTTTTTCTTATGAAATGATAGAGAATTTTTCCCGATTGCAATGATACCAAAAAACGAAATTTGATGGAAAACTGATGGAATTACGCTCTCGCAAAATTAGCGACCTCGGCGATATTTTCAAATCGCCGATTTCGCCCACTTTGAGCCCTATTTTCGGCTAATTCCAATGTTACAGTCGACCAAACTCATAGCTATTTCTTTAGAACTCCATTTCTTCTATCGATTGAGTACAAGAAACTGCCCATTTACCGATTTCAACTACCCAATAACGTGGTCAGAAATTTGCAATTTGGCCAATTTCATGAAAATTAAAAAATATGACAATTTCAAAATAAGGTCCAGAATGAACAATGCAGACATTCCTGGCTCTAAAATAACATTTTCTTTGTTCATCAGTCATGTCTCCAGGCCCCTCTGATATTACTCTTGCTCTCTATTTTGAATTTTTATTCAAACAAAAAATAGAAGATTTACTGTTATGCAGACTAGTGCAATACTGTAATAATTGTACAAATAATGTCAACCCATTCATGACTGCATATTAGAATGGCTAATTGGACATTTATTGGACAATGACATCATTTGTTTACTTTTGAACATTGGCAAAAATCAAACATTTCCCATACTCTGAGCTCTATTTCCAGGTTCTTTTTATAGTAAAACCAATCAATATCACCTGTATTTCTATAATATGTTTTCCATTCTATCAAATGAGACCAAGAAAACGAGAATACAACCATAAATACTATACGAAAATAGTCCACAAATTCGGCATTTTAATTAAAAAAACGGTCAGAGTTTTTTTTTCCTCATTATGCACTGCATGCTCCAGGATTTTTTTTATATGGTGCACACTGACCACACAGACCCATTCTCTCACATGTGGGCCTACCAGCTTTCTCCTGCTTGATTTGAAGCCGCTAGAATTTATGAGTACAGTATATATACGTCAAACGCATACGTATTTTTTTTTATTATTATCACACTGGCCGATTCCCACCAAGGCAGGGTGGCCCGAAAAAGAAAAACTCTCACTATCATTCACTCCATCACTGTCTTGTCAGAAGGGTGCTTTACACTACAGTTTTTAAACTGCAACATTAACACCCCTCCTTCAGAGTGCAGGCACTGTACTTCCCATCTCCAGGACTCAAGTCCGGCCTGCCGGTTTCCCTGAACCCCTTCATAAATGTTACTTTGCTCACACTCCAACAGCACGTCAAGTATTAAAAACCATTTGTCTCCATTCACTCCTATCAAACACGCTCACGCATGCTTGCTGGAAGTCCAAGCCCCTCGCACACAAAACCTCCTTTACCCCCCCCCTCCAACCTTTCCTAGGCCGACCCCTACCCCGCCTTCCTTCCACTACAGACTGATACACTCTTGAAGTTATTCTGTTTCGCTCCATTCTCTCCACATGTCCGAACCACCTCAACAACCCTTCCTCAGCCCTCTGGACAACAGTTTTGGTAATCCCGCACCTCCTCCTAACTTCCAAACTACGAATTCTCTGCATTATATTCACACCACACATTGCTCTCAGACATGACATCTCCACTGCCTCCAGCCTTCTCCTCGCTGCAACAAATGAGAGAGTGGGTGAGATGTTATCAACAAATTTTGTTGAAAATAAGAAAAAGTTTTGGAGTGAGATTAACAAGTTAAGAAAGCCTAGAGAACAAATGGATTTGTCAGTTAAAAATAGGAGAGGAGAGTTATTAAATGGAGAGTTAGAGGTATTGGGAAGATGGAGGGAATATTTTGAGGAATTGTTAAATGTTGATGAAGATAGGGAAGCTGTGATTTCGTGTTTACCTGGAGTTTACCTGGAGAGAGTTCCGGGGGTCAACGCCCCCGCGGCCCGGTCTGTGGCGTGTATAGGGCAAGGAGGAACAACATCTTGTAGGAGTGAGGAGGAGCCAGTTGTGAGTGTGGGGGAAGTTCGAGAGGCAGTAGGTAAAATGAAAGGGGGTAAGGCAGCCGGGATTGATGGGATAAAGATAGAAATGTTAAAAGCAGGTGGGGATATAGTTTTGGAGTGGTTGGTGCAATTATTTAATAAATGTATGGAAGAGGGTAAGGTACCTAGGGATTGGCAGAGAGCATGCATAGTTCCTTTGTATAAAGGCAAAGGGGATAAAAGAGAGTGCAAAAATTATAGGGGGATAAGTCTGTTGAGTATACCTGGCAAAGTGTATGGTAGAGTTATTATTGAAAGAATTAAGAGTAAGACGGAGAATAGGATAGCAGATGAACAAGGAGGCTATAGGAAAGGTAGGGGGTGTGTGGACCAGGTGTTTACAGTGAAACGCATACGTATATATATTCATATATATATGACCGAAACAGTCAATGGGCTAATCCATTCCAGTGGAATTCTGTACTTCAATAATTTCGCTAATATCAACTCTATGGCTTATTTATCTATCACAGTTCATCTAATATGACATAACAAACAATATAAATATGCTCTAGAATGAATAAAATGTTTACCTGGAGTTTACCTGGAGAGAGTTCCGGGGGTCAATGCCCCCACGGCCCAGTCTGTGACCAGGCCTCCTGGTGGATCAGAGCCTGATCAACCAGGCTGTTACTGCTGGCTGCAAGCAAACCAACGTACGAGCCACAGCCCGGCTGATCAGGAACCGACTTTAGGTGCTTGTCCAGTGCCAGCTTGAAGACTGCCAGGGGTCTGTTGGTAATCCCCCTTATGTATGCTGGGAGGCAGTTGAACAGTCTCGGGCCCCTGACACTTATTGTATGGTCTCTTAACGTGCTAGTGACACCCCTGCTTTTCATTGGGGGGATGTTGCATCGTCTGCCAAGTCTTTTGCTTTCGTAGTGAGTGATTTTCGTGTGCAAGTTCGGTACTAGTCCCTCTAGGATTTTTCAGGTGTATATAATCATATATCTCTCCCACCTGCGTTCCAGGGAATACAGGTTCAGGAACCTCAAGCGCTCCCAGTAATTGAGGTGTTTTATCTCCGTTATGCGCACCGTGAAGGTTCTCTGTACATTTTCTAGGTCAGCAATTTCACCTGCCTTGAAAGGTGCTGTTAGTGTGCAGCAATATTCCAGCCTAGATAGAACAAGTGACCTGAAGAGTGTCATCATGGGCTTGGCCTCCCTAGTTTTGAAGGTTCTCATTATCCATCCTGTCATTTTTCTAGCAGATGCGATTGATACAATGTTATGGTCCTTGAAGGTGAGATCCTCCGCCATGATCACTCCCAGGTCTTTGACGTTGGTGTTTCGCTCTATTTCATGGCCAGAATTTGTTTTGTACTCTGATGAAGATTTAATTTCCTCGTGTTTACCATATCTGAGTAATTGAAATTTCTCATCGTTGAACTTCATATTGTTTTTTGCAGCCCACTGAAAGATTCGGTTGAAGTCCGCCTGGAGCCTTGCAGTGTCTGCAATGGAAGACACTGTCATGTAGATTCGGGTGTCATCTGCAAAGGAAGACACAGTGCTGTGGCTGACATCCTTGTCTATGTCGGATATGAGGATGAGGAACAAGATGGGAGCGAGTACTGTGCCTTGTGGAACAGAGCTTTTCACCGTAGCTGCCTCGGACTTTACTCTGTTGACGACTACTCTCTGTGTTCTGTTAGTGAGGAAATGATAGATCCATCGACCGACTTTTCCTGTTATCCCTTTAGCACGCATTTTGTGCGCTATTACGCCATGGTCACACTTGTCAAAGGCTTTTGCAAAGTCTGTATATATTACAGCTGCATTCTTTTTATCTTCTAGTGCATTTAGGACCTTGTCGTAGTGATCCAATAGTTGAGATAGACAGGAGCGACCTGTTCTAAACCCATGTTGCCCTGGGTTGTGTAACTGATGGGTTTCTAGATGGGTGGTGATCTTGCTTCTTAGGACCCTTTCAAAGATTTTTATGATATGGGATGTTAGTGCTATTGGTCTGTAGTTCTTTACTGTTGCTTTACTGCCCCCTTTGTGGAGTGGGGCTATGTCTGTTGTTTTTAGTAACTGTGGGACGACCTCTGTGTCCATGCTCCCTCTCCATAGGATGGAAAAGGCTCGTGATAGGGGCTTCTTGCAGTTCTTGATGAACACGAGTTCCACGAGTCTGGCCCTGGGCGAGTGCATGGGCATGTCATTTATCGCCTGTTCGAAGTCATTTGGCATCAGGATAACATCTGATAGGCTTGTGTTAACCAAATTTTGTGGCTCTCTCATAAAAAATTCATTTTGATCTTCGACTCTCAGTCTGGTTAGCGACTTGCTAAAAACTGAGTCATATTGGGACTTGAGTAGCTCACTCATTTCACTTGCTGTCATCTGTGTAGGACCCATCTTGTTTAAGTAGAGCCCAATACTGGATGTTGTTCTCGATTTTGATTTGGCATAGGA
Organism: Cherax quadricarinatus; assembly: GCF_026875155.1. Lineage (NCBI taxonomy): Eukaryota > Metazoa > Arthropoda > Malacostraca > Decapoda > Parastacidae > Cherax > Cherax quadricarinatus. The sequence continues at coordinate 16,918,747 of NC_069429.1, forward strand.
GAAGAAATACTTTGGGTTTCTTTCGATTTCATTTATGGCTTTTAGTTCTTCCCGCGATCCTGACTCCTATAAGATTCCTTTAGCTTGAGTTCGATGCTTGCTATTTCTCTGACCAGTGTCTCCCTACGCATTTCAGATATATTGACTCTTTTAGTCGCTCTGTTATTCTTTTCCGTCGCCTGTAAAGGGAGCGCCTGTCTCTTTCTATTTTACATCTACTCCTCCTTTTTCTTAGAGGAATAAGCCTTGTGCATACATCGAGTGCCACCAAGTTAATCTGTTCTAGGCATACGTTGGGGTCTGTGTTGCTTAGTATATCTTCCAGCTTATATTGGTTAGGACTTGGTTTACTTGGTCCCACTTTATGTTTTTGTTATTGAAGTTGAATTTGGTGAATGCTCCCTCGTGACTAGTCTCATTATGTCGTCTGGGGCTCCACGCATACATGTCTGAACCTCAATTATGTTGTGATCTGAGTATATTGTTTTTGATATGGTGACATTTCTTATCAGATCATCATTGTTAGTGAAGATGAGGTCTAGTGTATTCCCCAGTCTAGTAGGCTCTATTATTTGCTGGTTTAAATTGAATTTTGTGCAGAGATTTAAAAGCTCGTGTGAGTGTGAGTTTTCATCAGAGCTGCCTCCTGGTGTTATTACTGCAATAATATTATTTGCTATATTCCTCCATTTTAGGTGCCTTAAAGTTGAAATCCCCCAGGAGCAAGATGTTGGGTGCAGGAGCTGGAAGTTTTTCCAGACAGTGGTCAATTTTTAACAGCTGTTCCTGGAATTGCTGGGATGTTGCATCCGGAGGCTTGTAGACTACCAACAATAAACTAGGTTTTGGTTCTCGCCCTTTTATGCAAAGGGACTTCCACTACATCATTTGAGGCATTTAGCAGTTCTGTGCAAACAAGTGACTCTGCAATGTACGGCCAACCCCTCCCCTTTTGCCTGTTCACCTGTCACATCTGTATAGGTTGTAACCTGGGATCCATTTTTCGTTGTCCAAGTGATCCTTTATGTGGGTCTCAGTGAAAGCCGCGACATTGCTTTTGCCTCTGCAAGCGTCCACGGATGAAAGGTATTTTGTTGTTTGTTGCTGGCTTTAGACCCTGTATATTTTGCAAAGAAGAATGTTATCGGACTGGTGGTATTGTTGGTACTGGGGGGGGATTTTTTTCCGGCCTTAGTATCTGTATCGTTGGTTTGGAGTGGAGGCCATCGACTGTGGTTCCACCCCAGGAATGACTGGATTTGGTGTACGATTTCTGCCATTTCCTGCCAGTTTTTTCTCCTTCCCTGGCACTAAAAAACCTCTCCCTCTTTGAGTGGCTGTGGCTACCCAGGTTTTCCCATGGCCTGGATGTTTTGTATCTTTTTGTACCCTTTAGATGGTGTGCCTGGCAATTTAAGTTATAGCACAGTCTTTCCTGTACTGAAGAGGTACACATTTCAGGGTGAAAAAGCTTACAGGAAGGGAGTTTGCATTTTCCTGTTGTCATATGGGCATGGCATTTTCTAGGGTGGTCATAGTTGCACGTCCCGTCTTTTTTTTCCAATTTCCCATGTCTGCAGATACCAAGTGCATAGTATGTGCACAGGCTTGGTTTCCTTTTGCCTTGGGTTTCTGTGACTGTATTCCCTTGATGCATGTTTCCCGGGTCTTATTCCTATCCTCTCTAGCACCAACAATGGAGCTCCCCCCAGTTGTTTTGGTAATATATCCTCACTATAGCTAGTGGAATCCTCTTGTTTGCTATTTCTGTTGTATTTCTAGTTTGAAATATTGGTTTTATCTATCTTTGACTACACTTGTTTCCTCACTACGGCTCCTGTCCCCTATGGGGTCATTTAATATGTATTCCTTCCTGGTATAATTCCCGACCTACCTGGACAAAATCTCCAGCTTCACCCATTTACTGTCTCCCAGGACGCACTATCAGCCCCACATTTACTGACTACAAGGACTTCATCTCCAGCCTTACAGTTTCTGACTACATGGTCAGTTTTCAAGGGCAGTCCCATTCAGCCCAGACTTTTTATGTTCCCATCTGTTGTAGAAAGCTTCCAGGTTGTATGAAAGCAGCTTTGATGTTATCCTCTTTAATACCCTTGTGATTTTAGTCCACAGATTTTCCTCATTTGGGCATCCCCAAAAACACTTCCCTGTTTTAATACTGCTTGTAGCTAGTTCTTGGATATCTGCACAAGGGGCGTGACACCAATTTCCACAAAAATGACAATTTATCCATGGGAACCCCGTTTTTTTTGATTGACTGCAGACTACACAGAGCTTCATAATGATTGAGTGGTTGATTTACTGTAATTCTACTAGCAACCTCTTGAATAGTCTATTAATAACCTCCTTTAAAAGAAGCTCTAGCTATTTGTATTTCTATTTAACTAATTGGACAGCTTACCGTGTACGTTCCGATTTACATTTATTGTTTGTGTTTGATAAGGGCGCCTACAACCCCATCCATTTACAGTCTGCTTTATTGTCCAACGAATCCGTTTGAAACCAGTCAAGGGTTCGGACCATCAAGGGTTTCGGACCAGTCGAGGGTTCGGACCAGTCGATCTGATCTGATCAGTGGGTCACTTATTTAAACATACTAGTTGGTGATTTGGGCTAACACATGAAGGACTACTTGAAATTATCTACCTGAGTAATATGTGATTTGATTGATACAAAAGTATAACTTGCGTGTTGAAGAGCGGTGATTTCTGGCAGCTCCTACAATGACGAACGGGCGAGTCTCAACCCTTGTTTATCAATCGCTGCACTAGCTTTCTAGTTTTTTTCGTCTCCACCCCCAATAAAAAGCTATATTATCACTATAGTTGACTGGTGGGAAAAATTTTGGGGGAAGGACGCTTTTCTGTAGTAATATTTGCTTCTCGTTGTGTATATTGGACCGCTGGTAACTACAGGTTATATGAAATTCACAGTATACGTCTGGTATTTCAAGAAAAAAGAAACTAATGAAAGTTTACTCCACTCCACTAAGTACCATTATAAACTGGTTAGTTGCTACTACAAACACTGTATTCTGCTATTCACTGGTATCACTTAGATTATATGCGAGTACACTAGCAAGCCAGGAAGATTATTAAAACGCTGACCACTGTGGGAAGTTTCTGGCGACTCTGGCACCTGCCTCTATAGGCTTATCACTTCATTTACAAATTCACCTGTTTTCAAATGACACTTTAGCCTTTATCATCTATATACTAGGGAGCCACTGTAGTATACACTATACGCTATGTATACACAATGTTATCAGGGAGACTTTCTTTCCTCTGACAAAGAAAAGTTCTATTATTATTATTTTGCACACGGAACACAGGCCTATGATTCCCATCTGGCAGTAAACTCTGCTAGGTAGTGCATACTAATTCTCCTTTTTTGACTCAGTATATAATGTTTTCCACCCAAGATTGGTTCCAGGTGCTAGAGGGATGTATCGTATAGGATTGATGGCACAAATTAAAGTTCTAGCACATAAGAGCGACCGTGAAAACACGAGAAAACCCGGAGCACAACGAGGCACGCGGCACTGGATGTAAGTTGGTATACCTGGCAAAGTGTATGGTAGAGTTATTATTGAAAGAATTAAGAGTAAGACGGAGAATAGGATAGCAGATGAACAAGGAGGCTTTAGGAAAGGTAGGGGGTGTGTGGACCAGGTGTTTACAGTGAAACGCATACGTATATATACATATATATGTGACCGAAACAGTCAATGGGCTAATCCATTCCAGTGGAATTCTGTACTTCAATAATTTCGCTAATATCAACTCTATCGCTTATTTATCTATCACAGTTCATCTAATATGACATAACAAACAATATAAATATGCTCTAGAATGAATAAAATGTCATTATATATTTGGCGGCGGTGGCCGACGAGTGTTTGTCTGGAGACAGGACAAAATGCTCCTTGAATATTTCGCTGTCATCAACTCTATGGCTTATTTATCTATCACAATTCATCTAATATGAAATAATAAACAATATAAATAACATAGAAACCTGATATATACTCTAAAATGAATAAAATATGTCATTATGTAACAGGTGGAGGCGGCCACAACCGCTCCCTCTTTGTTGCGATAAACACTATCATCTAGTGACGGCCTTTTTAAGCCGTCTATTATTATAATTATTATTATGTAGTACATTATTATTGTATAATTATTATTAATATACGTATTATTGACTCAGGAAATCGTAATGACACGATTGCAAACAAACCATACCACGGGTGGGGTTTGATCCCGCAGTCAGAGAGTGGCTAACGCGACGGTCTGGAGTTTTGAGACTCTCTGACCGCGGGATCAAACCCCACCTGTGGTATGGTTTATACGTATTATTATTATTATTATTGTTATTATTATTATTATACATATTATTATTATTATTATTATTATTATTATTATTATTATTATTATTATTATTATTATTATATTATATTATACAATTATTATTATTATTACAGTCTAAAAAATTTGTAAATTTTATTCACACAAAAAATATAAGATTTACTGTTATGCCTTATTGCAATAATTTTATAAATAATGTCAGCCCATTTACGACTGCATATTGGAATGGACAGTGATGTCGTTTGTTTACTCTTGAACATAGCCAAAACAATCGAACATTTCTACGTTAAGCTCAATTTCAAGGTACTTTTCGTCGTGAAAGCAATCAAAATCATATCTATTTCTGTAATATATCTTCCATTCTATCAAATGAGCCAAAAAAAAAAAAGAGAATACAACCATAAAAACCATACGAAAATACCGCTAAGGGAAGGCTAATTGCTGAGAAGTGAACTCCATTATTTATGCTTAGATTTCTTTCATTTTTGGTGTACGTTAAGAAGCATCTCTCCATTATACATTGCCCAAGTTTCAATAACATAGTCCAACAAACAAATGAGACATAATTCCCTAGATCAAGAGCAAGAGCCCCTCACCAGCATCAAGGAACCTGCCTTGAGGTCTACTTGCTTATGGAAATTTTGCTCGCATATGGAAGCAAAAAATCGACTCATCGACTGCTCGTATTTGGAAAAACTTGCACGTGGATGTGCTCGCAAGTAGAGATTCCGCTGTATATGTGTCCATTTATCTAACATATTGTCAGTGGTCTTTTTTTAAAACACTTGCCGTCTCCCACCGAGGCAGGGTAACCCAAAAAAGAAGAAACACTTTCACCATCACTCACTCCACCGCTGTCTTGCCAGAGGTACACTGATCCTATGGTTCAAAATTGCAAATGTCCCCATCCCTCCTTCAGAGTACAGGCACTGTACTTCCCACCTCCAGGGCTCAAGTCCAACTAATCCGTAGTCTCACTAATACACTATTGTTTTACAGGACAATCTTGGAGAAGAAGGCTGCAATGTATGAGAGGTTGCATGGTGGGGTGGAAGCCTTGCAAGATGATGGACTCAATCAAAAATATCTCGTTGACTTTCAGGTAAGATTAAGGAGGTGCAAGTGAGTACAGGCATACTCCACTAATACAACAGGTTAACTTCCAGACTACCACTGTAAAGCCACTCCCAGCTTTTTTTACACTTGTCAGTGCATGTAAAAGCTTAAAAACCTATTTACACTATCATTTATTAAGTACACACTTGTGCTAGACTGAAAAAATTGATGCAAAGCTAAAAATAATATAAGTAAAAAACGTCACTGTACTGAATTGCTAACCTTATCTATTTCACTGGCTGTGCCGTAGTAGTACAGCTTTGAGGTCACTATCTGTGCCATGAGCTCCTCTCACTCAGATAAGCTGTGAGTGGACATAGTGGACATAAATATGAGAGAATGGGCCTATGCGGTAAGTGTGCACCACATAAAAAAATCCTGCAAGATGCAGGGCATAAAAACTGTGACCGTGTTTTCAGTTTAAAGTGGTGAATTTGTGGTATATTTTCATATAGTTTTTATGATTGTGTTCTTGTTTTCTTGGTCTCATTTTATAGAATAGAAGATATGTTACAGAAATAGAGATAATTTTGATTGGCTTCAGGGCTGAAAATTGAGCTCAGAGTAGCAGAAATGTTAGATTTTTGCTAATATTTATGAGTAAACAAATCATGTCAGTCCAGTACGCGTCCAGGTGGTGCATTTGATATGCGTTCACAAATGCCCTGATGTTATTTATACAATTATTACAATGTTGCATAACAGTAAATCTTCTATTTTTGTGTGTGAATAAAAATTCTCTTGTGAATAAAAAATCAAAATGGAATTCATGTGTAAAACCTGGGAACACAACTAATAAACAGAGGAAATGTTTAAGTGCCAGGAATACCTGCATTGTTTATTCTGGACCCTGTCTTGAAATTTGCATGAAATTAGTCAAATTACCAAATTGTGATCACTTTATTGCTTTGTTGAAATAGTTTAGTGGGCAATTTTTTGTGCTCAGTTGATAGAATGGAAGGCCTAGTAACGAAATATCAAAGAATTTGATCGACTGGAACAGTAATTGGCCCAAAAAATGGACTTAAAGAGAGCAAAATCACCGATGCGTGAATGTCGCTAACGCAGCAAAACTCGCAAAAGCTTAATTTTAATTTTTCGTCAAATTTTGTACTTATTGTTTTATTACCCTCAGAAAAAGATTCTCTACCATTTCATAAGAAAAAATAAAATTCTTTTTTTTTCTAAATTCTTGGACATTGTGGACATGTTTCAGATTAGGGTCTGGACAGTGAAAGGTTAACAGCAAGGTAAACATTGAAAATAATAAACATTAATATAATTGAAAAGCTCCATTATAACCCCTTGAGGGTCAGTGGCATAGTTCTACGGATTTGAACTCTGGGTCAGTGCCATAGAACTATGTCGTGAGGTCAGTTCATTCAGATAAGCTGTGAGGGATAAATTTTGGCCTAGATATGAGAGAATTGGGCAGTGTGGTGAGTGTGCACCATATAAAAACATGTCTTGTCCCATGCAATGCATGATGGAAAAAACTGACATGGTTTTTGGTTTAAAGCAGCAAATTTGCGGTGTGTTTTCAGATGGTTTTTATGGTTTTATTCTGTTTCTTGTTATCATTTGAGAATGGAAGATACAGTGGACCCCCGCCTTATGATATTAATCCATTCCTGAGAGCTCATCGTAAGCTGAAATTATTGTAAGGCGAATTAATTTTCCCCATAACAAATAATGGAAATCAAATTAATCTGTTCCTGACACCCCAAAGTATGGATTTTTTTTTTTTACCACATGAAATATTACTTTTAATACACACAAACTGAAGAAGACATGCACAATTACTACTCTACTAAGAATAGAATCCATGACACTTACCTTTATTGAAGATCTGGTGATGATTTGATGGGATGGGAGGAGGGGAGAGTGTGGAAGTTGTTATTGTTTAGAAGGGGAATCCCCTTCCATTAGGACTTGATGTATCAAGTCCTTTCCCAGGGTTACATCCCTTCTTCTTTTAATGCCACTAGGACCAGCTTGAGAGTCACTGGATCTCTGTCGCACAACAAAATCTGTCCGTAGAGCTCTGTACCTCCTGTTATTTTGAGACTTTCCTAAAATGGGCCATAACATTATCATTGTACAGGTTGCCAACACGGCTTGCAGTAGCTGTGTCAGGGTGATTTTCATCTGTAAAGGTTTGCAGTTCAACCCACTTTGCACACATTTCCTTATTCTTTGAAGTAGGCAACTTCCTCAATTTCCCTCTCCCCTCCTCTGAAGCAGTTTCCTCAGGTCTGGCCTCTTACTGTTGAAGATGGTCTTGCAGCTCATCAGTGGTTGGTTCTTCATTGTCCTCCTCCACCAACTCTTCCACATCCTTTCCACTAACCTCCAACCCCAAGGACTTCCCCAATGCCACAATTGATTCCACAACTGGCATACGCTTCTCAGGGTTAGCCTCAAACCCTTCAAAATCCCTTTCTTCTATACATTCTGGCCATAGTTTCTTCCAAGCAGAGTTTAAAGTCCTCTTAGTCACTCCCTCCCAAGCCTTAACTATAAAGTTTACACAACTGAGGATACTAAAGTGATCTTTCCAAAACTCTCTTAGAGTCAGTCGAGTGTCTGAGGTCACTTCAAAGCACTTTTGAAACATAGCTTTTGTGTAGAGTTTTTTGAAGTTTGAAATGACCTGATGGTCCATGGGCTGCAGGAGAGGAGTGATATTAGGAGGTAAAAACTTGACCTTAATGAAGCTCATGTCCCCAGAAAGTCACTCTGCCAAATCTGAAGGATGACCATGAGCATTGTCTAGTACCAGGAGGCACTTAACCCTTTCAGGGTCCAGAGGCCAAATTTCAAAGGGTGCACCAGTGTCCAAGAATTTAAAAAAAAAAATTCTTGTTTTTTCTTATGAAATGGTAGAGAATGTATTTCAGAAGGTAATGAAACAAAAAGTACGAAATTTGATGGAAAATTGACGAAATTATGCTCTCGCGAATTTTGATGTGTCAGCGATATTTACGTATCGGGGATTTTGCCGTCTTTGACTCCTATTTTAGGCCAATTACATTATTTCAGTCGACCAAATTCTTAGGTATTTCACTAGTATTACTTCTATTCTATAAATTGAGCACAAGAAATCGCTCAGTCAACTGTTTCAACTACAAAATAAAGTGATCGAAAATTGGTAATTTGGCAAATTTAACACAAAGTTCAAAATATTCCAGTTTCAAAATAGGGTCCAGAATAAACAATGCAGGCATTCCTGGCACTAAACTAACATTTGCTCTGCTCATTAGTTATGTTTTCAGGCTTTACAAATGAATTCCATTTTGATTTTTTGTTCATGTAATGAATTTTTATTCAAACCATAAATAGAAGAGTTACTGTTATGCAATATTGTAATAATTGTATAAATATCATCATCACATTTGTGAATGTTATTAGACCCACCAGCTTGTGTGTATTAGAGTGTGAGGTCGTTTGTTTTACTCTTGAACATTGACAAAAAATTTAACATTTCTGCTACTTTGAGCTCAGTTTCAAGCCATTTCCTGTACTAAAACCAATCAAAATCATCTCATTTCTATAACATGTCTTCCAGTCTATCAAATGAGACCAAGAAATCGCAAATACAGCTATAAAAAACATACAAAAAAACACTGCAAATTCGCTGTTTTAATCGAAAATCACGGTCTCAGTTTTTTCTCTCATTCTACACTGTGTGCTGCAGGATTTGTTTTATGTGGTGCACACATACCACATAGATGTATTCTATCATATCTAGGCCCAAATTTATCACTCACAGCTTATTAGAGTGAGCTGAGCTCATGGCGTAGATCTACGGTTTGGACCCTGAACGTAAAGTTGTAGATCTACGGGACGGACCCTGAAAAGGTTAAGGTCCAATTTCTTTTCCATTAGGTAATTTTTCACAGTGGGGGGCAAATGCATGGTGTAACCAGTCATTATAAAAAGCCCCTAGTGACCCGTGCCTTACGGTTTGCCCTCCACAGCACACACAAATTAGCCTTGAGGACATTGTTTTGCCTGAAAGCTCTGGGAGTTTCAGAGTGATACACCAATGAAGGCTTCACTTTGCAATCACCACTAGCATTAGCACATCATGAGAGTAAGCCTGTCTTTCATAGGCTTATGTCCTGGGAGTGCCTTTCTTCCAAAAACAGGCCTGTTTCATTGCAATTAAATACTTGTTCAGGTTTCAATTCTTCATTGTCTATGTACTCCTTGAATTCCTTCACATATTTTTCACCCTCTTTTTGGTCCGAACTGGCAGCCTCACCATGCCTTAGCACACTTGTTTGCCATTCGATTTTAAAAACTCTCAAACCAACTTGGTGGGGCCTTTAAATTTTAACTC
>NC_069429.1:16929098-17039098 GCF_026875155.1 Cherax quadricarinatus
TGAAAAATTCACATGGTGGGGCATTCTTAAGCCGAGGTTCCACTGTATATGCTTAAGGCCTTATATAGACCCGGAAGCATAGCATTCAGCATCTCAATCACCTCCAGTTTTTTGTAATAAGCACAGTTTCCTTGCTTCACCAGCATCACCTGCACTACATTTGGAAGCCATGATAAAGATTCAGAGATGAGATGGGAGGATGAAATGAAAAAAACTGAGAAATGTGCACTGAGCTAATATTGTATGGTGTGTGTCCAGGTGCATGACATGTGTCTGTCTGTTTACATCTCATCTCATCACCCTCCCTCACACCTTCCTCCACAGTGATAAGACACCATTGTTGTCTAATGTTTAGTGGTAGGTCTGAGGCCTACCTGTTCTGGTGTTCCTTAACCCTTTCAGGGTTGAGAGGCCCTCTCTTAAACTTACTCTCAGGGTAGAAAATTTTTCAGAAAAAAAAAAAAATCTTATGAAATGATAGAGAATCTTTTCCCGATCATGACACCAAAAGTATGAAATTTCATGGAAAATTTACGAAATTATGCTCTTGTGAAGTTAGCGGTCTCGACAATGCTAATGCATCGGTGATTTCGCCAACTTTGAGCCTTATTTTCGGCCAATTCCAGTGTACCAGTCAACAAAAATCATAACTATTTCACTAGAACTCCATTTTTTTCTATCGAATGAGTACAAGAAACCACCCATTTACCGATTTCAACTATCCAATAAAGTGGTCAGAAACTGGCAATTTTGCCAATTTCTGACCACACAAATTTCAAAAAATGCAAATTTCCAAATAGGGTCCAGAATAAACAAGACAGACATTCTTGGCACTAAAGTAACATTTTCTTCTGTTCATTAGTCAAGTCCCCAGCCCCTCTTACATTTCTTTTGCTTTCCACTTTGAATTTTTATTCTCACAAAAAATAGAAGATTTACTGTTATGCAGACTACTGCATTAGTATAGAAATGGTATAAATAATATCAGCGCACTTGTGAAAGAATATCAGACTCACCAGTTGACTTGTATTGGACGCGTGGCATGATTTGTTTATTTTTGAACTTTGGTAAAAATCGAACATTTCTGCTACTTTGAGCTCAATTTCAAGGTACTTTTCATTGTGAAACCACTCAAAATCATCTCAATTTCTGTAATATGTCTTCCATTCTATAAAATGAGACCAGGAAAACTAGAATACAACCATAAATACCATACGAAAATACACTGCAAAGTCACTGTTTTAAACCAAAATCACGGTCAAAGTTTTTTTTCTTATTACGACACTGTGTGCTGCAGGATTTTTTTTATACTGTGCACACTGACCACATAGACCCATTCTTTCATATGTAGGCCTACCAGCTTTCTCTTGCTAGATATGAAGGCGCTAGAGTTTACGCGTACTAGTACGTCAATAACCCTGGTGCGTAAGATGTACTAGTACATCGGAAACCCCTTAAAGGGTTAACAGAAATATGAGCAACCAATGTAAATGAATTCCATTCCAACTTGTCTTAACAGAAATGGACATGCTTCTATTAGAAATAAAAACCTCAACATTGTACTGGTGCTCCTCGACTTATGATGGTTCGACTTACGATATTTTAACTTTACAGCGATGCAAAACAATTACTCTGGAAATGAAACCTAAGATAATTAACCATATGAAGGTGGCAAGTCCATAACTTGCATTTCATTTATTTACTTTTCAATACTTGTATTTAGTTAGTTACAGTAATTATTTGTTTAATTACTTACTCAGTAACAGTAGTTATTTATTTACTCATCTATACTTTTTCATTTCTTATTCTTTCAATACCGGCTACCCACCAGGGTGCCAAAGGAAAACTAATCACTTTACATTTAGTAATATAACAAGGAGAAGAGGTTACAGCCCCTTAGGTTGTCCACTGTTTACACCTTACCACACCCTGGCTCCGGAAAATTCTTTCCACTTCCGGAAATTAGCACTAACGGTTCAACTAAAAAAATAGAAGTAACCCAAAAGTAAGATTTTGGAATTAATGGATGATGTAGTGTGACCTAAGTGTAAGTAAGTAGCAAGACTACCTGAATATCTTGCATGTCATGAGCACCTAAAACACCAGCAATACATCATGTACAATTACAGCTATTTGTTTACAGACTCATGCAGACGTAGTACCTCCTGCTATTTCCACCAACAACTATTTTTTCCTAATGACTTAAAAGGATTTACTTACTATCAGTTTATCAGAATGTAAACCCATCATAAGTTAGGAGCACCGATATGAAAACACATATATATCATGCCAAAGTTGGTTACTAACTATTACACTTAGTATTTTCAGTTGGTTAAGCTCCTTACTTCCAACAATGAGGCAATAAACTTCACAACACCAGTAACAAACAAATACATCTGTGTATTCCACCTTTCAAAATTATTAAAATTTTAAATAAGGAAAAATACCCAGACCAAAAAAACAGTTTACTAAATGATATGTATCTTGTATCGTACATGTGAACTGCATCTCCTTAACTTACATACAGGCAAGTAATGCTTATTTTCACAGCCCTATACAATAGTTGACAGACCACTAGTAAAACTATTACCAGTGTACTACTATACAATAAATTCCAGATATCAAAAGTTTTTTGTTCCTAAAGAATAAAAGGGCACAATACCTTGACTAGTTAGTAGTCCAACTCGGACTAAAACATCATAATTAGTTAGTCCAAGTCGGACTAAAACATCATAATTAGTTAGTAGTCCAAGTTGGAGTAAAACATCATAATTAGTAGTTCAAGTTGGACTGAATTGTCTTAACTTCACAATGAGGCAGCCATTAATAACTTCACAACAGCAGTAACAAACATTGACTGGCACACTGAGCTAGAAATCTATACAGATATTGACGAATGTATTAATAATTTTCTAAAAAAGACCCAATACCCCTATAACAAGAACTGCCCTAAAAAAACTAAACAGATGACAGCTAAGAGACTGAACAGTCCCTGGCTAACACCCAGCATTCTCAAATCCATAAATACAAAACACCTATATGAAAAACAGTACAGAATGGGTCACATAACCAGAGACCAAACAAAATGTTACTCGTCAATCCTAACCAGCCTGAAAGAAGGGAAAAAAAAATTGTATTATGGAACAGTTTTATCCAACTCGAGGTGATATAAAAAAGACCTGGAAAACCCTATCAGAAATTCTAGGAACAAAAAAGATATCACGAAAAAAGTGAAATAAAATCGCAATCAGATGAACCCCAACTCCCACCAACAGAAACAGCAAACAGACTCAAGTTTTCTTTTCCACTATAGCACAAAAACCTTGCCAAAAAATCCCAAGCTCAGATACCCCACCAAATGACTACCTCACTGGCAACTACCCGAACACACTTTTTCCTAGCTCCGACTAACCCATACGAAGTCCCCCTTTAATTATCAACACACTAAAAAAACAAGGCAGGAGATTTAAATACCTTACCACCCTTTATATACAAAAAAGTGTCACAAGTGCTATTACCAATCATTGCAACACTCTTTAACAAATCCATTGAATCCTCTACCTTCCCTACAGTTCTCAAAATAGCAAGGGTCACCCCAATCCATAAAGGAGGAGACCAAACAGAGTTGAGTAACTATAGGCCAATATCCAACTTACACCCTCTCTCAAAAATCTTCGAAAAATTAATTCATAAATGAATCTACTCCTACCTCATCTCCCAAAACATACTCAACCCCGGGCCAATTTGGATTCAGGCCTAATAAAAATCCCAAATGATGCAAATTATACACATGCTAGAACATATATACACTGCAATAGAGAAAAAAGAAGTCCCACTGGGGGATCTTCATTGACTTACGTAAAGCTTTTGATACAGTTGACCACAACTTGCTCCACATAAAATTGTCACACTATGGTATAAGAGGGCACTCCCTCAACTACCTAAAGTCATACCTCAGCAACAGAAGCCAATATGTGTACACAAATGGGGAAAAACTCTTCCGCACAACCAAATTACAGTTGGTGTCCCAAGGGAAGTGCCCTTTGGGCCCTCTTCTCTTTCTTATTACATAAATGACCTACCAAATGCTTCGCAATTATCAAACCACACTTTTTGCAGATGACACTACATACGTCTTCTCTCACCCGAGCCCAGTCATGCTAGCCAATATGTAAAAAACCGAATTACAGAAAATATCTACCTGGATGAGGACTAACAAACTTACACTAAACATTAACAAAACCTACTTCATTCAGTTTGGTAACAGAGCTAAAAGATGTCCCTCTTAACATAATGATAAACGGATCACCTACACAAAGCTAACAGAGGGAAAATTCTTAGGAATCCACCATGATAATAGACTCAAATTTCATACACATATACAACAAATTCTAAGAAATTTCAAAGCCGTAGTCTTTACTATCGAAGATACGGTACTATGTTCCCAGTCAGCCCTCCTGGCCCTATCTCACCTATGGAATTTGTGCATGGGGCTCAACAAAAATTTAAACCCATCTCAAACCACTCATTACCCAAAAAAAGGGCTGCAGTCAGAATGATAACAATTCCCACTACAGGCAGCACACCCCACCAATATCAAAACACTAAACCTACTCACCATACAAAACATCCATACTTATTACTGACCTATTACTACATAGAACACTTAACTCTGATATTAACCCTCCCCTCAAACATCTCTTGCCAACCTCAACAGAACACATGACCATAACACAAGGCAATATCACTCTTTGATGTTCCACGTGTCCATCTCACGCTAGGCAAAAACTCAATGCACATAAAAGGCCCTAAAATCTGGAATTCATTACTTGTAAATATAAAAGAAACACTACCTGTTTATAAATTCAAGTCTCTTTCTCAAAGATCACTTACTCACCCAAAACCAAATAAATACTGAATAACTGAACCTTATAAATTGTATATTTTCAAGTTTCTCAAATTATATCACATAAAATTTTAAAACCCTAAGCCCCAAATCTAACTTTGTTATTTTTTAAATACATACCTAACAGAATACTCCATTCTACTGAATGTACAGCAATCCATGCAACCATATGATCTGTCTTTGTAATACTCTTTTGGGTGCTTATTGTTATCTGTTTTGCAATAATGTTTTATCACTGATTACATCATTGCTTAGTTAATCTTAAGTTAATTTTAAGCCTGCCCGTAATGCTATGCATACAAGTGGCTTTGGCATGCTGCTCTTACCTGTATTTTTTTGTACCTCTGTATGTATATTCAAATTATTAAATAAATAAATAAATAAATTAGTTCCATTTTCCTATTCTTAATACAAGTTATGTATCATTGGATCATAGAAAAATGTTAATGATAGTCAAGGAAAGCCATTAAATTACCCAATCCAGGCTTGGTGCTAGTTATTGTGTGTGATCAACCTAAATGAAAGACATCTAGTGGCTCTGGCAAGTTATTATGATGACAAGTTGAAGAACTGGACACACTTGCAACATTTGAGAATCTTTATTGTTGAAATGTTTCACCAACAAGTGGCTTCCTCAGTTTGGTACAGAGATGTATGATGGAAGATGAGGAGTTTGAGGTAATCAGTCCCTCAAGGGGCCCAGGGACACTTCCCTGTGGAACATCAATGTCCAGAGAGAGGTCTTGTTGAAGAGGTCATGTCCTTAATAGAGGCGAATTGCTGTCTATTAGGAAGGTAAGACTTAACAAATGCAAGTGCATGACCTCTGATACCATAATGATTAAGTTTATGATGCAGGATGCTGTGGTCTACTGTATCTAAAGCTTTCCTTAGGTCAGTAAAGAGTCCAGCGGATATTTATTTTTTTCAAGGACAGCTTCTCCTCACTTAACAACAGAGTTCCATTCCCAAGAACACATCACTAAATGAATTCATCACTAAGTGAGGAGCATACTATAATGGTAGTGGGTTTGTGTCAGCCATCTTTGATATTATTTTAATGTCACCTTTGCACCATTTATAACGTTTTTAGTATATTTTTAAATTTTATACAGTAGTATACTGTATATTGTAATAAACAGAACAGAGGAAATCAGCTCTAATATACATTATTTAGGAATGCATACTCGTCAGAGAGCCCATCATAAGTCCGAGTCGTTGGTAAACGAGTACGTCGCTAAGTGAGGAGAAGCTGTACTGTGTAAAGTAGGTCTAGCATTTTAAAACTGCATCATTTGTGCTTTTATTTCTCCTGTAGCCAAACTGGCAGGGGTTGAGGATGTTTTGTGATGTTATAAAGGAGTATAATCTCTCATCTATGAGCTTCTCGAAGATTTTGGATAGCAAAGGTAAGTTAGATATTGGCCTACAGTTGTTTACATCTGTTGGGTCTCCACCTTTGTGTACCGGAGTAACCCTTGCTATCTGGAAATGTGTCAGGAAAGTGCTGGTTTCTAGTGATTTGTTTAAAAATAAATTTTAATGGTGGGTGGAGGCATGAGTTGCTTGTTTGAACAACAGTGGTGGGGCAGAGGATGAAAGGGAAGTTTCAATCTAAGTAATCACTTGCTTGGGTATTGATGACTTTATTTCCCATGGTGAGAAGAAATCACTTACAGTGGTCCCTTAATAATCGTCCGGGCCCGAAAGTGGTCCATTTCGGGAAAAACTGTAGTCCTGTTTTTTCGTCAAAATATGGCTCGCAAATGTCCAGTAAACTCGCTAATAGTCCCTTCGTCCCGGACGCGAAATCATGCTCTGAGCCCCCTCGAGCCGCCTCAGCCTTTCCTTCCCAGCCAGTGTGCCATTGTTTACCAGTGAGCGACGGTCCCTCACGTGCTCCAGCGAAATATTTCATAACATTTCCATTTATTTTAGTGCTTGCAAGTTATTTAAGTGCTAAATAAAGCTACCATGGCTCCCAAAAAAAGCTCCTAGTGCCAAGCCTTTGGTAAAGAAGGCGAGAAATACAATTGAATTTAAGAAAAACATCATTGAACAATATGATAGTGGCGTACGTGTGGGCGAACTGGGCCCGGATGTATAACAAATCCCGTACAACCATATCTTCCATCAAGCCAAGAAAAAGGAAATCCAAGGATGCTGTTGTGGGAAAGGGGGTAAATATGCTGACAAAAATGAATCACCAGTACTCGAAGATGTGAGAAGTTATTATTGGCGTGGATAAATGAGAAACAAATTTGTAGGAGATGTCTTATGACGTTGCTTATTTGTGAAAGGCTAGGCGTTGCATGGCAATTTGGTAAAGAAATTGCCTGCAACTAGTGATGATGTGAGTGAATTTAAAGCCCGCAAGGCTGGTTTGAGAGATTTAAAAAAGATACTGGCATACACAGTGGCTAAGGCATGTTGGGGGCTGCCAGTTCGGACCACAAGGCGGCTGAAAAATATGTGCATGAATTCAAGGAGTACATAAACAGTGAAGGACTGAAAACCCGAACAGTGTTTAATTGTGATGAAACAGGCCTCTTTTTGGGAAAAAAATGCCAAAGAGGACCTACATTACTCAGGAAGAAAAGGCGCTGCCAGGACACAAACCTATGAAAGACAGGCTGACGCTAATGTTCTGTGCTAATGTAGTGGGGGTTTGAAGTGAAGCCCTTACTAGTGTACCAAATTTTGAAAAAACCCAGAGTGTTCAAGAAAAACATGTTATGAAGAGTAAATTGTGTGTGTTTTGGAAATCTAATAGTAAAGCATGGGTCCGAGGGAAATTTTTGTAGAGTGGTTCAATGAAGTGTTTGGCCCTTTGTGTGAAGAATTACCTCCTGGAAAAGAAAAATTTGATCTTAGGTGCCTCCTAGTAATGGACAATGCACCCGTTCATCCTCCAAACTTGGATGACCTAATTCTGAAGGAGTTTGGGTTCATCACAGTAAAGTTCTTGCCCCCGAATACCACTCCTCTCCTCCAGCCCATGGGCCAGCAGGTCATTGCAACTTTAAAAAACTCTACACCAAAGCAATGTTTGAAAGGTGCTTTAATGTGACCTCAGACACTCACTTGACCCTACGAGATTTTTGGAAAGAACACTTTTAGTATTCTCCATTGTGTAAGCCTTATAGGTAAGGCTTGGGAGGGGGAGACTACCGGACTCTGCTTGGAGAAAATTGTGGGCCCGATTGTGTCCACAAGGGGATTTTGAAGGGTTTGGGGCTGACCCTGATAAGCCTATGTCAGATGTTAAATCCATTGTGGCACTGGGGAAATCCATGGGGTTGGATGTGAGTTTGGAGGATGTGGAAGAGTTGGTGGGAGGACCACAACAAAGAGCTAACCACTGAGGAGCTGCGAAAGCTTCAGCAGGAACAGCAACAGACTGCAGCTCAGAATCTTGCTGCAGAGGAGGAAGAGAGATGGGGAAGGTGCCTTCTTCAGAAATTAAGGGGATTTTTAAATGTGGGGTAGGTGGAAAGATTTATGGAGAAACATCACCAGAGAAGGCTGTTGCAAGCCATATCGGCAACTTGTTCAGTGACAAAGTCTTGGCCCCCTTTTAGGGAAGTTTTAAAGAGACGCCAGAAACAGAGCTCTCGGACAGTTTTTTTTTTCGAGACAGGACTCCAGTGACTCTCAAGGTGGTCCTAGTGGTATTAAGAAACAGAGAAGAGAAGTAACCCCAGAAAAGCAATTGGTACCCGAGGTGTTGATGGAAGGGGATTCCCCTTCCAAACAATAAATCATCCCAAACATCTCCTTCCCAACTTTTATACACAAAGAAGAAAGCCAAAAAGAAGTGTTATTTGTTAAAGTTTAATTCATCATGTGCCCCTGTATGTTTAGTACTACATTATATTTCATGTAAAAAAATTTTTTTTTTTAAAAAATTTGGGGGCAGGGCGGATTAATTGAATTTTCATTATTTCTTATGGGGAAAATTTTATTCTAATGTCCATTTCGATAATAGTCCCTTCCAGGAACGGGTTAACATTATTGAGGGGCCACTGTATCTTGTTAGCTGTTCAAAAAGCTGGGTTTTGGTTCATTTAGAAATAAAACTGCAATAGAAAAAAAAAGAATCCCCCGGGGGGATCTTATTGACTTACGAAAAGGCCCTTTTTGATACAGTTGCCACAACTTGCTCCACATAAAATTGCACACTATGGTATAAGAGGGACTCCCTCAACTCCTAAGTCATACCTCAGCAACAGAAGCCAATATGTGTACACAAATGGGGGCAAACTTTTCCCGCACAACCAAATTTACAGTTGGTGTCCCACAGGGAAGTGTCCTTGGCCCTCTTCTCTTTTTATATACATAAATGACCTCCCAAAATGCTTGAAATTACTCAAACCCACTATTTGCAGATGCCCACAAACATACGTTTTCTTCTCACCCGAGCCCAGTCATGCTAGCCATTACTGTAAAAAACCGAATTACAGAAAATATCTACCTGGATGAGGACTAACAAACTTACACTAAACATTAACAAAACCTACTTCATTCAGTTTGGTAACAGAGCTACAGATGTCCCTCTTAACATAATGATAAATGGATCACCTATCACAAAGCTAACAGAGGGAAAATTCTTAGGAATCCACCTTGATAATAGACTCAAATTTCATACACATATACAACAAATTTCTAAGAAAATTTCCAAGACCGTAGGCATACTATCGAAGATACGGTACTATGTTCCACAGTCAGCCCTCCTGGCCCTATCTCACCTATGGAATTTGTGCATGGGGCTCAACAACAATTAACCATCTCAAACCACTCATTACCCAACAAAAGGCTGCAGTCAGAATGATAACAAATTCCCACTACAGGCAGCACACTCCACCAATATTCAAAACACTAAACCTACTCACCATACAAAACATTCATACTTATTACTGCACCTATTACATACATAGAACACTTAACTCTGATATTAACCCTCCTCAAACATCTCTTGCCAACCTCAACAGAACACATGACCATACACAAGGCACATATCACTCTTTGATGTTCCAGTGTCCTCTCACGCTATGCAAAAAACTCAATGCACATAAAAGGCCCTAAAATCTGGAATTCATTACCTTGTAAATATAAAGAAACACTACCCGTTTATAAAATTTAAGTCTCTTCTCAAAGATCAAATTACTCACCCAAAACCAAATAAATACTGAATAACTGAACCTTATAAATTGTATATTTTCAATGTTTCTCACAATTATATCACATAAATGTTAAACCTAAGACCCAATCTAACTTTGTTATTTTTTAAATACACTACCTAACAGAATACTCCATTCTACTGAATGTACAGCAATGCATGCAACCATATGATCTGTCTTTGTAATACTCATTTGTGCTTTATTGTTATCTGCTTGCAATAATGTTTTATCACTGATTACATCATTGCTTAGTTAATCTTAAGTTAATTTTAAGCCTGCCCGTAATGCTATGCATAAAAGTGGCTTTGGCCCATGCTCCCTTTTTACCTTTTATTTTTTTGTACCTCTGTATGTATATTCAAATTATTAAATAAATAAATAAATAAATTAGTTCCATTTTCCTATTCTTAATACAAGTTATGTATCATTGGATCATAGAAAAATGTTAATGATAGTCAAGGAAAGCCATTAAATTACCCAATCCAGGCTGGTTTGCTAGTTATTGCGTGTGATCAACCTAAATGAAGACATCTAGTGGCTCTGGCAAGTTATTATGATGACAAGTTGAAGAACTGGACACACTTGCAACATTTGAGAATCTTTATTGTTGAAATGTTTCACCAACAAGTGGCTTCCTCAGTTTGGTACAAAAGATGTATAAATGGAAGATGAGGGATTTTTTGAGGTAAATCAGTCCCTCAAGGGGCCCAGGGACACTTCCCTGTGGAACATCAATGTCCAGAGAGAGGTCTTGTTGAAGAGGTCATGTCCTTAATAGAGGCAAATTGCTGTCTGTTAGGAAGGTAAGACTTAACAAATGCAAGTGCATGACCTCTGATACCATAATGATTAAGTTTATGATGCAGGATGCTGTGGTCTACTGTATCTAAAGCTTTCCTTAGGTCAGTAAAGAGTCCAGCGGATATTTATTTTTTTCAAGGACAGCTTCTCCTCACTTAACAACAGAGTTCCATTCCCAAGAACACATCACTAAATGAATTCATCACTAAGTGAGGAGCATACTATAATGGTAGTGGGTTTGTGTCATCCATCTTTGATATTTTAATGTCACCTTTGCACCATTTATAATGTTTTTAGTATATTTTTAAATTTTATACAGTAGTATACTGTATATTGTAATAAACAGAACAGAGGAAATCAGCTCTAATATACATTATTTAGGAATGCATACTCGTCAGAGAGCCCATCATAAGTCCGAGTCGTTGGTAAACGAGTACGTCGCTAAGTGAGGAGAAGCTGTACTGTGTAAAGTAGGTCTAGCATTTTAAAACTGCATCATTTGTGCTTTTATTTCTCCTGTAGCCAAACTGGCAGGGGTTGAGGATGTTTTGTGATGTTATAAAGGAGTATAATCTCTCATCTATGAGCTTCTCGAAGATTTTGGATAGCAAAGGTAAGTTAGATATTGGCCTACAGTTGTTTACATCTGTTGGGTCTCCACCTTTGTGTACCGGAGTAACCCTTGCTATCTGGAAATGTGTCAGGAAAGTGCTGGTTTCTAGTGATTTGTTAAAAGTATTGTAATGGTGGGTGAGAGGACATGAGTTGCTTGTTTGAACAACAGTGGTGGGGCAGAGGGATGATGGGAAGTTTCAATCTAAGTAATCACTTGCTTGGGTATTGATGACTTGATCCTATGGTTGAGAAGAAATCACTTACAGTGGTCCCTTAATAATCGTCCGGCCTGAAAGTCGTCCATTTCGGAAATACTGTAGTCCTGTTTTTTCGTCAAAATATTGGCTCGCAAATGGTCCAGTAACTCGCTAATAGTCCTTCGTCCCGGACGCGTACTCATGCTCTGAGCCACCTCGAGCCGCCTCGGCCTTTCCTTCCCAGCCAGTGTGCCATTGTTTACCAGTGAGCGACGGTCCCCTCACGTGCTCCAGCGAAATATTTCATAATATTCCATTTATTTTAGTGCTTGCAAGTTATTTAAGTGCTAAATAAGCTACCATGGCTCCAAAGAAAGCTCCTAGTGCCAAGCCTTTGGTAAAGAAGGCGAGAAATACAATTGAATTTAAGAAAAACATCATTGAACAATATGATAGTGGCGTACGTGTGGGCGAACTGGCCAGGATGTATAACAAATCCCGTACAACCATATCTTCCATCATAGCCAAGAAAAAGGAAATCAAGGATGCTGTTGTTGCAAAGGTGGTAAATATGCTGACAAAAATGAGATCACCAGTACTCGAAGATGTTGAGAAGTTATTATTGGCGTGGATAAATGAGAAACAATTAGCAGGAGATAGTCTTATGACGTTGCTTATTTGTGAAAAGGCTAGGTAGTTGCATGACAATTTGGTAAAGAAATTGCCTGCAACTAGTGATGATGTGAGTGAATTTAAAGCCAGCAAAGGCTGGTTTGAGAGATTTAAGAAGTGTACTGGCATACACAGTGTGGTAAGGCATGTTGAGGCTGCCAGTTCGGACCACAAGGCGGCTGAAAAATATGTGCATGAATTCAAGGAGTACATAAACAGTGAAGGACTGAAACCTGAACAAGTGTTCAATTGTGATGAAACAGGCCTCTTTTGGAAGAAAATGCCAAAGAGGACCTACATTACTCAGGAAGAAAAGGCGCTGCCAGGACACAAACCTATGAAAGACAGGCTGACGCTAATGTTCTGTGCTAATGCTAGTGGGGATTTGAAAGTGAAGCCATTACTAGTGTACCATTCTGAAAATCCCAGTGTTCAAGAAAAACAATGTTATGAAGAGTAAATTGTGTGTGTTTTGGAAATCTAATAGTAAAGCATGGGTCACGAGGGAAATTTTTGTAGAGTGGTTCAATGAAGTGTTTGGCCCTAGTGTGAAGATTACCTCCTGGAAAAGAAATTAGATCTTAGGTGCCTCCTAGTAATGGACAATGCACCTGTTCATCCTCCAAACTTGGATGACCTAATTCTGAAGGAGTTTGGGTTCATCACAGTAAAGTTCTTGCCCCCGAATACCACTCCTCTCCTCCAGCCCATGGACCAGCAGGTCATTGCAAACTTTAAAAAACTCTACACCAAAGCAATGTTTGAAAGGTGCTTTAATGTGACCTCAGACACTCACTTGACCCTACGAGATTTTTGGAAAGAACACTTCAGTATTCTCCATTGTGTAAGCCTTATAGGTAAGGCTTGGGAGGGAGTGACTACCAGGACTCTGCGTGGAGAAAATTGTGGCCAGATTGTGTCCACAAGAGGGATTTTGAAGGGTTTGGGGCTGACCCTGATAAGCCTATGTCAGTTGTTAAATCCATTGTGGCACTGGGGAGTTCCATGGGGTTGGATGTGAGTTTGGAGGATGTGGAAGAGTTGGTGGAGGACCACAACGAAGAGCTAACCACTGAGGCGCTGCAAAAGCTTCAGCAGGAACAGCAACAGACTGCAGCTCAGAATCTTGCTGCAGAGGAGGAAGAGAGATGGAGGAAGGTGCCTTCTTCAGAAATTAAGGAGATTTTTTAAATGTGGGGTAGGATGGAAAGATTTATGGAGAAACATCACCCAGAGAAGGCTGTTGCAAGCCATATCGGCAACTTGTTCAGTGACGAAGTCTTGGCCCATTTTAGGGAAGTTTTAAAGAGACGCCAGAAACAGAGCTCTCTGGACAGTTTTTTTGTGAGACAGGACTCCAGTGACTCTCAAGGTGGTCCTAGTGGCATTAAGAAACAGAGAAGAGAAGTAACACCAGAAAAGCAATTGGTACCCGAGGTGTTGATGGAAGGGGATTCCCCTTCCAAACAATAAATCATCCAATCAGTCTCCTTCTCCAATCTTCCATACACAAAGAAGAATCGCCAATAAAGGTAAGTGTTATTCTGTTAATGTTTAATTCATCATGTGCCACTGTATTGTTTATGTACTACATCTATATTTCATGTAAAAAAATTTTTTGTTTTAATACTTCTGGGTGTCAGGAACGGATTAATTGAATTTACATTATTTCTTATGGGGAAATTGATTCGTAAATCGTCCATTTCGATAATAGTCCCACTTCCAGGAACGGATTATGGACGATTATTGAGGGACCACTGTATCTTGTTAGCTGTACCAATAGGCTGGAGTTGTGGTTCATTTGGTTTAGTTAGGACAATATCTTTAATTTTGTTTACCTTTTGGGTGCCCAGTGTCTTCCAGGTCTTCTTAACCCTTTCAGGGTCCAAGGCCCAAATCTGGAGTCACGCACCAGTGTCCAAGAATTTTCAAAAAAAAAATTTGTTATTTTTTCTTATGAAATCGTAGAGAATCTTTTGGTGAAGGTATAAACAAAAGTACGAATTTTTGGTGGAAAATTGACGAAATTATGCTCTCGCGAATTTTGACTTTTGTCAGCGATATTTACGAATGGGATTTTGCGACTTTGACTCATTTTAGGAAGAGTTATTCGAATCACCAAACACATACCCCTACTGACTTCAGTGCGATATTGACCCAGAAATCGCCAAGCAACTGTTTCAAACAATATGAAGTGAGGAAAATTGTTAAATGTGGCCTTTTCAGAAATTAAAAAATTTTTCAAATAGGGTCAGAATAAACAATGTAGGCAGAACTCACCAAAATTCCTTGTTCATAGTCCATGTTTGGAGCTTTACAAATAAATCCTTTTGTTATATTGGGAATTTTAAATAGCCAAAACAATGGAAGATTTTGTTATGCAAGAAGATAGTATTCATAGTGTCCTATTGTATTAAATAGACCACGAAGTAACGTGTAACGTTAGGTACGTGGTTGTTGTTGAAGGGTTTCCCGCAAACAATTTCTTTCCCACTTTGCTCCAGTTCCAAGCCTTCCATACAAAAGACAATCAAAATCATGTCTATTTGTTAATGTTTAATTTCTGTGCACTGTTGATTATTAGCAACATCTATATTATAAAAAAAAATTTTGTAATATTGCTGTTTTAATGAAAGATATAATTAAGTTTTTTATCTCTTATGAAATTGTTGTAATCGCATTCGATATTATGTGTAGGAACATTACATAGATGTATTTATTAGGCCCACATGTATCTTTCAGCTGTTATAGCGTGAGTGTGGTTCATGTTGTCTAGTTGGAAAACTATCTTAATCTTAGTTTACCGGGACGGTCCTCCAGGGTTAATATCTCCTCTCATTTCAGTGAATTTATTAGAATAGTACAGTTGCTTAGACTTTCTTATAAGTTTGCTGAGGTCTGATGTATAGTTTTTACTAAGTTCTTTAGTTAATGAGCCCTCTCTGTATTGTTTTTCATATTGGTGTTTTCATCTATGAATCCTTGAATGGTATACTTTAGTAAGCCACACGCAACTTAATCATTTTTTAGTGATCTGTTTAGTTTTTGTGGGACAATGTTTGTTATACAGTACATGTATTTTATTTAGAAATATGTCTATTCATTCACTGATACCACTGGCATTGGAAAATTCTGTAGGCCAGCCAAATGAGCTTAGAACTGCAGTGAAGTTACTTATTGCTGCCTCATCATGGAGTTGAAAAGAGATCTTGCTAGAAATGTTTGTTAGGAGGAAGGTTGGGTAGTGGTCAATAGTGTTGTGTGATTATCCCTGATTTAAGGGGAGTTAGTATATTTGTCCACATATGGTCAATTATCAATGCACTCATCTCAGCTAGCCTTTTTGGTTTATAATTGGTATGAGTACTGTATTGTTCATACTGTGAATGAAATCAGTTGCTGGTTGATCATCTGCTATGCCAGGGTTAATGACGAAGTCTCCGGCTAGTAGTAAGTAGTGCTTATTCATTTGTTTGTTCATTAGCGTTTTTAAGTTATCTATAAAAATTGGGATATTAGTATGAAACACCAACTGTAATGGGAGTCCTAAGGGTTTTTTTTACAGAGAAGTTAGCAAATATATATACAGTAGGGCCCCGCTTTATGGCATTCTGCTAATACAGCAATTTCAAATTATGACCAAAATTTGTTATACGGCGAGTGGTCTTTGAAGTATGGCGCGCCCCCACCCAGCTTGTTTACATTCTCCGTAAGCACATATCTCTATTATGTCTGGAAATTTTCCAGAATTTCAAGTGTTCTAAAGTTATTGAATATTTTATATGTACTCTGATAATTATACTTATGTGTACCTGTACCTAAATATACTTACACACTGTGCTGGTGTACAGGCACACATTAAAATCACTAAGAGTGTGTCTACTCTTGACGCCACATTAATAATAATACACGCAATCTCTTAGGCGCATTAAATATAGACATTTCTATTAATCCATCCATGATATGTTTTAAAAATTATATAATAAACATGCTACATAACATATAAACATGATACATACACCCACAGTATAAAAATTAACATAAATATAAGATTTATTAACCAAGCAGGTGGTGGGAGGGTCAGAAGAATTACGTTTTCTCTAGTCAAACACTAGTAACTTCACCACCCTTGTGGGTTTAGAGCTTCTTTTTTATTATGATTATAATAATAATTTGTAATAATAATAACAACAACTTGTAATTACAGTGGACCCCAGACTTACAATATTAATCCGTTCATAAATAACAAAAAAAGGCACAATACCGTAACTGGAATGATACACAAATAACCCGCACATAAAAGAGAGGACCGAAATGTCATCGTAAGCTCCTCTCTTTTATGTGTGGGTTATTTGTGTATTAATCCATTCCTGAGAGCACATCGTAAGACAAAATTATCATAAGTTGGATTAATTTTCCCCATAAGAAATAATGGAAATCAAATAAATCCATGCAAGACACCCAAAAGTATGAAAAAAACAAAATTTACCACATTAAATATACATTTTC
This sequence comes from Cherax quadricarinatus, assembly GCF_026875155.1. Taxonomy (NCBI): domain Eukaryota; kingdom Metazoa; phylum Arthropoda; class Malacostraca; order Decapoda; family Parastacidae; genus Cherax; species Cherax quadricarinatus. The sequence goes on from NC_069429.1 coordinate 16,945,979, forward strand.
CTACACACAAAAAGATGGATACATGCACAATAGTAGAGTAGTACATGCACAATATACAGTGGACCCCCAGTTAACAATATTTTTTCATTCCAGAAGTATGTTCAGGTGCCAGTACTGACCGAATTTGTTCCCATAAGGAATATTGTGAAGTAGATTAGTCCATTTCAGACCCCCAAACATACACGTACAAGCGCACTTACATAAATACACTTACAATAACTGGTCGCATTGGGAGGTGATCGTTAAGCAGGGGTCCACTGTATATTGTGCATGTACTACTCTACTAAATGAAGAACAAATGACACCTTTATTGAAGATGCAGCAATGACTGATGAAACACTGTGTCCTGGGGGTGCCTTTTCCTCCTGAGTAATGTAGGTCCTGTTTGGCATTTTCTTCCAGAACAGGCCTTATCACACTGTGTATGCCACTACAATTCTTAAATCTCTCAAACCAACCTTTGCTGGCCTTAAATTCACCAATATGAGCACTAGTTCCAGGCATTTTTTTCTGTTCACCAGGAGGCCTGGTCACAGACCGGGCCACGGGGGCGTTGACCCCCGGAACCCTCTCCAGGTAAACTCCAGGTGTTAGTCGACTGGTGTGGGTCGCATCCTGGGAGACAAGATTAAGGACCCCAATGGAAATAAGTTAGACAGTCCTCGATGACACACTGACTTTTTTGGGTTATCCCGGGTGGCTAACCCTCTGGGGTTAATTGTTTTTTGGTATTCTCGATAAGCCACACCAACATCAGTGCTACAGCAGCAGCAGCAGCTGACAGTGCTACAGCAGCAGCAGCAGCTGACGGTGCTACAGCAGCAGCAGCAGCTGACGGTGCTACAGCAGCAGCAGCAGCTGATGGTGCTAGAGCAGCAGCAGCAGCTGACAGTGCTACAGCAGCAGCAGCAGCAGCTGATGGTGCTACAGCAGCAGCAGCAGCTGACAGTGCTACAGCAGCAGCAGCAGCAGAAGCAGCAGCTGATGGTGCTACAGCTGTCAGCATAGTTGCTGATCCCCTACATGTGTTGTATAGCTTATCTGAGTACCATAGTTAGCACCATCCATATGTTTTATGTACACGATCCCTTGCTAGGCCTAGGGACTAGTTTGTGTGACGTCACGTGATGCGCATGCGTGTGTGAGAGCCTCTGTAACTCTCTCAGTTTCAGTTAGACCTACTGAGTAGCAACAGGCAGGCTGGGCCTCCCTTACCACAGTCTGACAATATAAGTGTTACCATCCAACAAGTGTGTTTAACTGCAACCATCCAATCTCCAACGAGCCCCGACGACAAATGGTGGCAGCGGTGGGATTGTAATTCTGACGATTACAGCGATTTCTGGAGATAAATTTCTACTGAGCCGGTCGCCATCTTGTGACGCTAGGCCTGCCAAGACGCACTCTACAATCCCAAGCCAGCTACCCGAAGCAAGCTTTCACCAGCCCATTGCTTCCCTTACTGGTCAGTCTCTGTGTATTAGTGTTTTATTTGCTTAATTGCATTACTTCCGAGGGGTTGACCAGAGTTTGCAAAGTAAGCCAAGCCATCAAGCCAATCTTTGGGGGGAAGCCCAGCACAGCCCTACACATTCCAGCATTGCCTGCTAAGCCAGCTTTCCACCCCTGCTGTGCTCATCATTACAAGTTATCAAGCCAGTCTGTGTGAAGGGTTAAGCCAAGCCAGCCAGCAACTAACCCAGTACTCAAGCAAGCCACGTGGGTACAGTCTTCTTCATCGCTTTGTGCTTCCAGTTCTAGCTATCCTGAGTGTTTTATCATCCCTGTGGTGTTGTGGTATCTTGTGGGTTGTTTTTAAGCCAGCCCGGCTTAGAATATCTTCGTGCCTAGTGCGGGTGTCCCCAGTGTGGCTTACGCCATTCATCCCATAGGCCCAGTCACCATGCGGTGGCTCACCGCGCTGCCTCAAGCACTCGCCCACCTCACCCACTAGCGCTGTTGTTTTTGTACCCTTCTTACGGGTTCTAGCATCATATTCTTACGGACCACATAGGGGGTCAAGAGCCAAGGGTGTTCCTTCGTCAGGGGCGCCATCATAAAAGCCTCCTGTGTGAGTTCATCGTCAATTTAAGCGCAAATTCTTCGAGGAGTCAGGAATGCCGCCAGCCACGAGACTCCACCACCTACCCTTCATCACCATCAACCTACACCGTCGCTACAGTGCTAATGAATATTTTTTTTATATAGAGACATTTGCGTGTGTTCAGACTCAGTATTCATTATATACTGTTTGCAATATTTTTTTTTCTCTTCTTTCTTCAGTGTTAATATTCATGCTTTATTTTATGTTTGTTGTGTTGTGTTTCTAGTTATACTCTAATTATTGTAAACAACTTATATAACACCTTAGTGCAATTACAATTGAGAGTCTTGTGCCTTTTTTATATTATTAGATTAAACTCAGTTGTACTATAGTCAATACCAAATTCATTATATTAGACCATATTGCAATTACTAGTGAGAGACTGGTGCTATTTTTAATTTGTATTTTTATATTATTAGATTAAATCTAGTTGTACTATAGCTCATTCTAGCTCAAAACATAGACTCCACAAAAGTCATTATATTAGACCTTAGTGCAATTATTTGATTACCACTTTATTGTTCACCACAACTTATATTAGTCCCTTTTATATTATAATTTTATATTATATTTCTAACTTTAAAGAATTACCTTTAAAGTACTACCTACTATCATATTCCCAAGCTCCATTATTTGATCATCACTTAATTTGTTCACCACAATTATTTTAGTCCCTTTTATATTGTCTCCTTTATTTTAGCTTTAAAAAACTACCTTAGCTCATTATTTTTACATTTGTTAAATAATTCAGGTGCTACATTTTTAGCTTTAGAATATTTACTTTGTTTTATACTTAATTCTAACTATAGATTCACTACAAATCTTATGATTACAAGCATTGATCCTGATACCAACCTCTTATTTAATGACTTAAATAATTCAAACAGTTACTGTAATTACTACACAGCAGAACAATCAAAGGCACTTCTCAGAGCCAACAACAACATAACTATCTTTAACTACAATATCAGATCTTTAAGCAAGCATTACGATGACCTCCTAGCATTACTAAATTCCTTGCATGCCAATATGTCCATCATTACACTAACTGAAACCTGGCTAAAGCCTGATACTACAGATGTCTATGCCATTCCTGTTACACAGCCATACACAACTGTAGGCCAGACCACAAGGGGGTGGCACAGCTATATACTACTCAGACCAACTAGAATGTATCACTAATACTTGCACAAGGATGAACATGGGGAATATATAATAGCTAAATTCAAATCCAAATACCTACAAAACCTCTCACAGTGATAAACATCTACAGAGTTCCACAATCAAACATTAGCCAATTTAGTCAAAACCTAGGAAGTATGATATACTGATGCACGCATGAACAAAGATCACTTACTACTCTCAGGTGACTTCAACTTTAAAACTCCTGCAAGACCAGGACCCACACGTTACTGAATTCACAAACACAATGAGTAACTGCATGTTGCTACCAACAGTAACAAAACCTACAAGAGTTACGGAGACTAGTGTTTCCCTACTTGATCACATCTGGACCAACACCATATCCCCTTTAAAATCAGGCATAATTACAGATAATACCACAGACCACTACCCTACTTTCCTCATAACAACTCTTGGTAAAATACCCCAAGACACTACTAAGTCACCTTCAGACTTCACAATGAGGCAGCCATTAATAACTTCACAACAGCAGTAACAAACATTGACTGGCACACTGAGCTAGAAATCTATACAGATATTGACGAATGTTTTAATAATTTTCTAAAAAAGACCCAATACCTCTATAACAAGCACTGCCCTAAAAAACTAAACAGATGACAGCTATGAGACTGAATAGTCCCTGGCTAACACCCAGCATTCTCAAATCCATAAATACAAAACACCGATATGAAAAACAGTACAGAATGGGTCACATAACCAGAGACCAAACAAAACGTTACTCGTCAATCCTAACCAGCTTGATAAGAAGGGCAAAAAAATTGTATTATGAGAACAGATTATCCAACTTACGAGGTGATATAAAAAAGACCTGGAAGACCCTATCAGAAATTCTGGGAACAAAAAAGATATCACGAAATAGCGAAATAAAATTAGCAAAATCAGATGAACCCCAACTCCCACCAACAGAAACAGCAAACAGACTCACTGATTTCTTCTCCACTATAGGACAAAACCTTGCCAATAAAATCCCAAGCTCAGATACCCCACCAAATGACTACCTCACTGGCAACTACCCGAACACACTGTTCCTAGCTCCGACTAACCCATACGAAGTCTCCCTTATTATCAACGCACTAAAAAACAAGCAGGAGATTTAAATACCTTACCACCCTTTATATACAAAAAAGTGTCACAAGTACTATCACCAATCATTGCAACACTCTTTAACAAATCCATTGAATCCTCCACCTTCCCTACAGCTCTCAAAATAGCAAGGGTCACCCCGATCCATAAAGGAGGAGACCAAACAGAGTTGAATAACTATAGGCCAATATCCAATTTGCACCCTCTCTCAAAAATCTTCGAAAAATTAATTCATAAACGAATCTACTCCTACCTCATCTCCCAAAACATACTCACCCCTGCCAATTTGGATTCAGGCCTAATAAAAATACTAATGATGCTATTTATACACATGCTAGAACATATATACACTGCAATAGAGAAAAAAGAAGTCCACTGGGGATCTTCATTGACTTACATAAAGCTTTTGATACAGTTGACCATGACTTGCTCCACGTAAAATTGTCACACTATGGTATTAGAGGGCACTCCCTCAACTACCTCAAGTCATACCTCAGCAACAGAAGCCAATATGTGTACGCAAATGGGGCAAGCTCTTCCGCTCAACCAATTACAGTTGGTGTCCCCCAGGGAAGTGTCCTTGGCCCTCTTCTCTTTCTCCTATACATAAATGACCTACCAAATGCTTCGCAATTACTCAAACCCACACTTTTGCAGATGACACTACATACGTCTTCTCTCACCCGAGCCCAGTCACGCTAGCCAATACGTAAACACCGAATTACAGAAAATATCTACCTGGATGAGGACTAACAAACTTACACTAAACATTGACAAAACCTACTTCATTCAGTTTGGAAACAGAGCTACAGATGTACCTCTTAACATAACGATAAACAGATCACCTATCACAAGCTTTAAAAGGGAAAATTCTTAGGAATCCACCTTGATAATAGACTCAAATTTCATACACATATACAACAAATTTCTAAAAAATTTCCAAGACTGTAGGCATACTATCAAAGATATGGTACTATGTTCCACAGTCAGCCCTCCTGGCCCTTTATCACTCTCTTATTTACCCCTATCTAACCTATGGAATTTGTGCATGGGGCTCAACAACAATTAACATCTCAGACCACTAATTACCCACAAAAGGCTGCAGTTAGAATATAACAAATTCCACTACAGGCAGCACACTCACCAATATTCAAAACACTCAACCTATCACCATACAAAACATCCATACTTATTACTGCACCTATACATACATAGAACACTTAACTCTGATATTAACCCTCCCCTCAAACATCTCCTTGCCAACCTCAACAGAAACACATGACCATAATACACAAGGCACAGATCACTCTTTGATGTTCCACGTGTCCATCTCACGCTATGCAAAAACCAATGCACATAAAAGGCCCTAAAATCTGGAATTCATTACCTGTAAATATAAAAGAAACACAACCTGTTTATAAATTCAAGTCTTTTCTCAAAGATCACTTACTCAAAAACCAAAAAAATACTGAATAATGAACCTTATAAATTGTATATCCTAAATGTTACTCACAATTAAAATCACACAAATGTTAAACCTGGGAAAAAAATCAAACTTTTTTTTTTTTAAATACACTATCTAACAGAATCTCCATTCTACTAAATGTACAGCAATGCATGCAACCATATGACCTGTCTTTGTAATACTCATTTGTGCTTTATAGTAATCTGTTTACAATAATGTTTTATCACTGATTTCATCATTGCTTAGTTAATCTTAAGTTAATTTTAAGCCAGCCCATAATGCTATGCATATAAGTGGCTTTGGCATGCTGCTCTTACCTGTATTTTTTTGTACCTCTGTATGTATGCTAAAATTACTAAATAAATAAATAAATAAATAAATACATACTTGAAGTAAGTACTTCAGTGTTTTTCCTTGTTGTGTGCAATATATAAGCAGTATAACCTTGTGTTTACACTTCACAATTACCTTATGTTCACAGTATTGTGTTCCTTGTCTAGTAATTTATGCAGTGAAGTAGTTCAGTAACTTGTTACCTTATATTCTGCATCACAACTCACTGTTATCTCAGCTATTTTTTTTTCTCCCAGCATTTGTGTATTCTTGCTAAATTTTTTTTTTATTCATTCATTTGCCATTTTTTTTTTTTTTTGCTGTGTGTGTTGAACATTCTTGTGTTAATTCTTTTCATTTAGCCAGTGTCTAATTTGTCTTATCTCCACAGACAATAGTGCCATTGTGATGACTGGTTTGAAAAACCGACAAGTTGAAGATTGACACACTTATGCAGCATATGGGAATCTTTATTCAGGAAACGTTTCGCCACACAGTGGCTTCAATTCTACAAGATTGATGGACTGAACACATCGACTCCAGGTTGAGGGACTGATTACCTCATACTCCTCCTCTCCTTTCGCCTTCCTCTTTGTATTGGACTGATGAAGCCACTGTGTGGCGAAACGTTTCCTGAATAAAGATTCCCATATGCTGCATAAGTGTGTCAATCTTTAATAGTGCCATTATTTTGTTTGAAGCAAGAGAATAATTTTCCAAATTTTTCATACCTCAAGCATTATTACAAAAAAATTCTCATAGTATTGTGCATATATTGATGTGTTGTGTTCTGCATCACTCTAAGTGTTCAAACCCTTTCCTTGTTTTGTTTTTTGTTTTTTTGCCTCTATTATTTTTTTATATTTCATTGAACAAATTCACTCTTAGTGCAATTTTTAACTTCTTTAAAGTAAATCATTCTTTTGCTTGTTCAGTTAAGTGTTTACTTAAGCTGCAATTAAGAGTCCCCTCAAGGAAGGTTCCTTGATGTTGGTGAGGGGCTCTTGATTTAGGGAATTGGATCTGTGCTCCAGTTCCCCGAATTAAGCCTGAATGCCTTCCACATCCCCCCCCCAGGCGCTGTATAATCCTCCGGGTTTAGCGCTTCCCCCTTGATTATGATAATAATAATGCAATTAAGAGTTAAAGTGTTCAATCAGTTCATTCCTTGATAATAATTTTTGTTGTTGTTGCTTTTGTAAACTGTATTTTCTTGTGTGTTAATTTTTATTATTGTAACATTGACTCATTTTACAATAATTCTTGTGTAAACATTATGCTGCCATTAAATTTTTTTTTTCTTTCAGAAATTTTATGTTGTGTTGTGTTATGCAGGACTTTTGATTAGTAATTGTTATTTGCAATATTACTACAGTTTATTTCAGGGCAATATTTTGTGATTTCAGTTTTACATTTTCTGTGCATAATATTTTATTCTTTGTGTGTCATTTTATTTTATTTTTAGTGAATTGCTTTCCCAGTTTGTTTTATTTTTGCACAAGATTTATTGATCCCATTTTATCATTTTTTTTTTTTTTTGCTGAATTTCTTTATTGAATTGAGAGTAAAGACAACTCACTGTGCCATTCATTCAATTTAAAGTAAATTTGAGTAAATTTGATTTAAGTAAAGTACAATTTCTCTTGATTTTCAAAGTGTTGCTTATCCAGTTGAGTAATAATTCTTTTTTTTTCATGTAAGTTCTTCTTGCTTACAGTGTGACTTAATTTTTTTTTCTTTATTTATGCAGAATAGTTAAGTAATTTCTTCCCATTTAAGCTTATTGTGTCATTCTCTCTATTTTTCTTGCCTTTATGTCCTTCAGTAAGTTCCCCGAGAACATGTCCCAGTCACTTTTGAATGTTCACTTAGTGTATCATGCCAGTCAAAGTCAATATGAATCAGTCCACAGTACCAATATTCCCTTACTGACTGAAAGACAATACCAAGCCCTTGAGCAATGTGTTTGTTCTCACAGCTTGTATCTGAGATTTGTTAAAGTGTTGCGGAATGTAAAGTTCAGATTAAGTTCCTATAGATCCGTGAATTCCTTATTAATGTAGCCAAGCGGTCAGGCACTAGTAACTCTCACTCCCATCAGTGTTCCACCTACACCTTCAGACTTGCAGGATAGTGTTCCGTTGCCTCAAGTGTCCGGGGACACTCAGACTGCCTTGAGTGCACAGCCTATCCCTGCAATGTCTGCTAGTTCAAGTAGTAGTTTCTCCATAGGGGACGCCTTGTCAGAAAACGATTACTTGAAACTAGTAATGACATCTCTTGTTGATGTCACATGCTGCCTAAAGAAAGACGTCTCTGTTGCAGCTAGTGCTCTCACTAGAGTGTCTGTTGTTGTCCCTAGTGTTCCAGATGGTGATCCCATCCTAGTTGACAGTAATTCGTGCAATGTAAGAAGTTGTTTCTTGAGTAACTTTCACATGTTGTTAACGTTTGTAAGTGTAGTTTCTTCATAGATGATACCTCGTGTCACTGTGTGTGACTCAGCTTGAATATCAGTATTGTTGACCGTGTTCATTTCTTCTTCCCTGTGCTTGCAGTGAGAGATAGTAGATCCATTCTCCCTTGCTCATATTGCTTGTTATAGCTTTATTTTATTCAACTGGGGAGAGTCATCCACTCCACTGAGTTTGTTCATTCCTCCAGTAAGAAAAAACCGATCCCATGTGGTCTGGTGTGATTCTATTCCTGCTCCAGGAAGATCTTGTTCAGACTGTGAAGCCACCAGTACCCATTAGTGACTTTGTAATGAGCCCAGAATTACTGTATCGATCAACCGAGTTGGGTACTCCTAGCAGAAGAATATATTAATTAGTAATTCCACAGTCACTAGTGAAGTAGCTGTATCTTTTGTAGATACTTGTTCAGATCTCCCTCAGTCAAGGCATGTGTTAGCCATTGCAAAGGAATTCGATCCTCCCAGAGATGATAACCATTCTGCATATGTAAATCTTACCCTCACAGAATTGGGTTTAAATGTACATAGTCTGTATAATTAGATGTCCAAGATGAATGAAGTTCTCAACTGTGTGTTTTGTTATCAGCTGATCAGTTTTTCAGAAATTTTTGTGTTCACGTTCCCTCCGAGTTCTGAGAATTTAGCAGTAATGATCTGTGTGCACCAGATCTGCCTTACTGTCAATTACTTTCACCTTTGTAAATATATATTTATTCTTCCTCAGAATCCGCAGAGTGCATGAATGCAGATCGATCGATCAATTCCATCCTTTATTATACCATGATTTGTTCTTATAATTCATAATGCATTATGTTAAAACTCATTACGTTAAAACCCATTATGATAACATCCATTAGTTCTAAGTTACATATGTCTTTGTTATTGTATAGAATCAGCCCAGAGCCACCTGCCTGTTCAGCCTATAGTGTAGTATTGTATGTCGGGACGACATACGTAACATGACCGAGCTGTCAGCATAGTTGCTGATCCCCTACATGTGTTGTATAGCTTATCTGAGTACCATAGTTAGCACCATCCATTTTTTTTTTATTATTATTAACACACTGGCCGATTCCCACCAAGGCAGGGTGGCCCGAAAAAGAAAAACTTTCACCATCATTCACTCCATCACTGTCTTGCCAGAAGGGTGCTCTACACTACAGTTTTTAAACTGCAACATTAACACCCCTCCTTCAGAGTGCAGGCACTGTACTTCCCATCTCCAGGACTCAAGTCCGGCCTGCCGGTTTCCCTGAACCCCTTCATAAATGTTACTTTGCTCACACTCCAACAGCACGTCAAGTATTAAAAACCATTCGTCTCCATTCACCATTCATTCTCCATTCACCTCCAGCACCATCCATATGTTTTACATACACGATCCCTTGCTAGGCCTAGGGACTAGTTTGTGTGATGTCACATGATGCGCATGTGTGCGTAAGAGCCTCTGTAACTCTCTCAGTTCCAGTTAGACCTACCGAGTAGCAACAGGCAGGCTGGGCCTCCCTTACCACAGTCTGGCAATATAAGTGTTACCATCCAACAAGTGTGTTTAACTGCAACCATCCAATCTCCAACAAACCCCGACGACACAGCAGCAGCAGCAGCTGATGGTGCTACAGCAGCAGCTGACGGTGCTACAGCAGCAGCTGACCGTGGTACGATAGTTTTTTTTATTATCACACTGGCCGATTCCCTACCAAGCAGGGTGCCCGAAAAAAAGAACTTTCACCTTTGACTCCATCACTGTCTTGCGAAGGTGCTTACAACAGTTTTAAACTGCAACATAACACCCCCTTCAGAGTCAGGCACTGAGATAATACATAATATTTCTCACCTTTTACCACAGGTTCACTAGAAGCTTCTTTGGCCATGTGGCTTATAGCTAGATCACAAACTACTGGAATACAATATTCCGAGTCATGGAACGCTCTGGCTTGTAAACATTGACATACTAACTGAAGGCAGGCCAGCTGAGGCCCATTCAGGCGGACAGACATGTGGACGCGGTACCGGACGAATGCTGTAGGTCGAGTTTTTCAACGTACGTTGGGGTCAAATTTTTACGCCGAAAAGCATTGTAGGATGGTTTTAACGTAGTTGGGGACATTGTACGTCGGGGGTCTACTGTATAATAATAATAATAATAATTTGTCAGAGCATCATTCGTTCTAAAAATTACACAAGAATGGCAGTGTTGGTTTTTATTTATTCTACTGTACCACTGAGGAGACAACTTCTACACAATGTAAGGTGTTTGTATGAATGTTTATGAACCATAACCAGATGCTTTGTCTATTTGTTTACATAGTGAGTGGGGTAGCCAGGCAAGCTACCCTACCCTCCCTCCCACACATGACTTTCTATAAATAAATACTTTTCACCTCTCACCCTATATTAAGACCATTAAGACTACAAATATTTTAAGGTAAGTAATGAGTGTACTATACATGCATTTTATCACTCTAGGGCGCTTTAAGCGTCGTAGTATATTATGTGTGGGTGGGGTGGCCAGGAGGGCTACCATACCTCTCACACCTGACTTCTTACAGTAAATACTACTCACCTTTTGCCCTATATTAATTAAGACTACAAATATTTTGAGGTAAATAATGAGTGTATTGTATGTGTATTTTACTTTTTATTGTTTTTAATGCCTAGTTCTATTGCTAACTTAACCCTTTGACTGTCGCGGCCGTATATGTACGTCTTACGAGGTACCGTGTTTGACGTATATATACTCATAAATTCTAGCAGCTTCAAATCAAGCAGGAGAAAGCTGATAGGCCCACATGTGAGAGAATGGGTCTGTGTGGTCAGTGTGCACCATATAAAAAAAATCCTGGAGCACGCAGTGCATAATGAGAAAAAAAAACTCCGACCGTTTTTTTTTTATTAAAATGCCAAATTTGTGGTCTATTTTCGTATAGTATTTATGGTTGTATTCTCACTTTCTTGGTCTCATTTGATAGAATGGAAAACATTTTATAGAAATAGAGGTGATTTTGATTGATTTTACTATAAAAAGAACCTAGAAATGGAGCTCAAAAAGGGGAAATGTTTGATTTTTGCCAATGTTCAGAAGTAAACAAATGATGCCATTTTCCAATAAATGTCCAATTAGCCATTCTAATATGCAGTCACGAATGGGTTGATGTTATTTATACAATTATTACAGTATTGCAGTAGTCTGCATAATAGTAAGTCTTCTATTTTTTGTTTGAATAAAAATTCAAAATAGAAAGCAAGAATAATATCAGAGGGGACTGGAGATGTGACTGATGAACAAAGAAAATGTTATTTTAGAGCCAGGAATGTCTGCATTGTTCATTCTGGACCTTATTTTGAAATTGTCATATTTTTTAGTTTTCGTGAAATTGGCCAAATTCCAAATTTCTGACCACATTATTAGGTAGTTGAAATCGGTAAATGGGCAGTTTCTTATGCTCAATCGATAGAAAAAATGGAGTTCTAAAGAAATAGCTATGAGTTTGGGCGACTGGAACAATGGAATTAGCTGAAAATAGGGCTCAAAGTTGGCGAAAACATCGCTGAGGTCGCTAACTTCGCGAGAGCATAATTCCATCAGTTTTCCATCAAATTTCGTTTTTTTTGGTGTCATTACAATCAGGAAAAGATTCTCTATCATTTCATAAGAAAAAATAATTTTTTTTTTAAATTTTGCGACGCCAGGAGACACCTCAGGATTGGGGGTTGCGACAGTCAAAGGGTTAATATGTTAGTGTAAACTTGTTAGCTGGCATTTATATGCATCTATAAGTGGAAATAAACTTGTTAGCTGGCATTTATATGCATCTATAAGTGGAAAAAATGGCATTCTGCTTTCCGGCAGTAGCCTGGAACCTAACCTGCCATATAAGTGGGGTCCTCCTGTATTCACCATATTAATCACTGAAGCATGTGGTGTTATAACACCACATGCTTCAGTTTATTACAACAGTAGATGGCAATACCTCCTCTCATTTGGTCTGGGCTGCAGTTGTGGATTGCTGTGTATCCTGGTAGTGTGTAGATGTGCCAGGTCATCATAGTGTTTACTTAGGGATCTAACGTTGTAATTAAAAAAAATTATATTCCTGGCATTACTGAGGGCTGTACCAGCTTGTGATGTTGTGTAGTAGAGACAGCTGCTTTCAGTTAAGTGTTGGTTGGGGTTTAGATTATTTAGATTCATATAGATCTGGGTCAATGTCAGCATTCAGCATTTAGGTTAACAGTGGCAAGGCAGGATTATAGACTGTTAACTGGTAAATATTTAAATTATAATGAATTGTAAATGGATTATAAGTGGTAATAGTAATATCACATACCACTCCTCTTCCTCCTCCAGAGTGCTATAGTTTCCAGGCTCTGCTGCTTCTGTCTTCTCTTGTTTTTCTCTTCTCTTTCCTTCTAAGGTCTTCGTCTTCTTCTCCAAAACCTCACTGATAATTTTCTTCTGCAAAAAAAGCATTTGCAAGCATCACAAACTTTAACGGAGACTGTATTAAGCAAAATAGCACCGACATTTATGAACCTTGGGACCAACATTTGGCTTTTAGGACTCATGAAATTATAATATGATTGCAAACAGATCATGGAATGGGTGGGGCTTAAACCCATGGTAGTGAGTCCTAAAAATCACAGGCCAGTGCATTGCCATAATAAAATGTTGCATTAGTTGCACATGTCCTTTTACCTAATATACTGAAAATATGCAATGGGGGATGCCTATAACAAATACTTCCTGTTGCCTTTAATAATTTATTATCTAGCATATACAGCCTCTCATCACTTAACGATGGAGTTCCGTTCCTAAGAACACATCGGTAAATGAATTTGTCACTAAGTGCGGATCATACTGTAATGGTGGTGGATTTGTGTCAATTTTTTTTTATTAACACACCTGCCATTTCCCCGCCAAGGTAGGGTGGGAAATGGCCATCACTGTCTTGCCAGAGGCACACTTACACTACAGTTATAAAACTGCAACATTAACACCCCTCCTTCAGAGTGTATACACTGTACTTCCCACCTCCAGGACTCAAGTCCAGCCTGCTGGTTTCCCTGAATCCATTCATAAATAGTACCCTGCTCAGACTCCAACAGTATATGAAGTCCTAAAAACCATTTGTCTGCATTCACTCCTATCCAACATGCTTATGTATGCTTGCTGGAAGTCAAAGCCCCTCGAACACAAAGCCTCCTTTACCCCCTCCCTCCAACCTTCCCTAGGCCGACCTCCCCTCCACTACAAATTTATACACTCTCAAAGTCATTCTATCTTGTTCCATCCTCTCTATATGTCCTAACCACCTCGACAACCCCTCCTCAGCCCTCTGGAAAACAGTTTTGTAATCCCACACCTCCTGCTAATTTCCAAACTAAGAATTCTCTGCATTACATTCACACCACACATTGCCCTCAGACACGACATCTCCACTGCCTCCAGCCTTCTCCTTGTTTCAACATTCACTACCCATATAAGAGCATTGGTATAACCATACTCTCATACATTCCCCTCTTTGCTTTCATGGACAAAGTTCTTTGTCTCCACAAACTCCTCAGTGCACCACTCACCTTTTTCCCCTTGTCAAATCTATGATTCACCTCATTGTTCATAGACCCATCTGTTGACACGTCCACTCCTAAGTATCTGAATACATTCACCTCCTCCATACTCTCTCCCTCCTACCTGATATCCAATCTTTCGTTGCCTAATTTTTTTGTTATCCTCATCACCTTACTCTTTCCTATATTCACTTTCAATTTTCTTCTTTTACATACCCTACCAAACTCATCCACGAACCTCTGTAACTTCTCTTCAGAATCTCCAAAAAGCACAGTGTCATCAGCAAAGAGCAACTGTGACAGCTGCGACTTAGTGTTACATTCTTTATCTTTTAATCCCACACCTCTTGCCAGTATCCGAGGATTCACTTCTCTTACAACCCCATCTATAAATATATTGAACAGCCATGGTGACATCACACATCCTTGTCTAAGGCCTACTTTTACTGGGAAATAATCACCCTCTCTCCTACATACTCTAACCTGAGACTCACGATCCTCATAAAAACTTTTCATTGCTATCAATAACCTACTTCCTATTCCATACATCTGCAATATCTGCCACACTGCCCTTTACCATTATCTAAATACTGTTCACCTAAATGTTTCACTGTAAACACTTGATTTACACACCCTCTACCCCTCCTAAAGCCTCCTTGTTCATCTGCTATTCTACTCTGTCTTACTCTTACTTCTTTCAATAATAAGTCTACCATACACTTTACCAGGTATACTCAACAGACTTATTCCCCTATAATTTTTGCACTCTCTTTTGTCCCCTTTACCTTTATAGAAAGGAACTATGCACGCTCTCTGCCAATCCTTAGGTACCTTACCCTCTTCCATACATTTATTAAGTAAGAGCACTAGCCACTCCAAAACTATATCCCCACCTGTTTTTAACATTTCCATCTTTATCCATCAATCCCAGCTGTTTTACCCTTTTTCATTCTACCCACTGCCTCATGAACTTTCCCCACACTCACAACTTGCTCCTCCTCCTCACTCCTACTAGATGTTATTTCTTGTTGCCCTATACCATTTTCCTAGTACCTCTAACTCTCCATTTAATAACTCTCCTCTCCTATTTTTAACTGACAAATTCATTTGTTCTCTAGGCTTCCTCAACTTATTAATCTCGCTACAAAACTTTTTCTTATTTTAAACAAAATATGTTGATAACATCTCACCCACTCTCTCATTTGCTCGCATTTTACATTGCTTCACCACTCTCTTAACCTCTTTTTCTGTCCATATATTCCTCCCTCCTTTCATCACTTCTACTTTGTAAAAACCTCTCATATGTTAACTTTTTCTCTCTTACATCAACATTCCACCAATCGCTCTTCTTCCCTCCCACACCCACTTTCCTGTAACCACAAACTTCTGCTGAGCACTCTAACACTACATTCTTAAACCTGCCCCATACATCTTCGACCCCATTGAATATACTCTCACTAGCCCATCTATCCTCAATTACAGTGGAACCTCTACTTGCGAGTTTAACCCGTTCCATGACCTTGCTCGCAACTGGATTTGCTCGTTTGCAGAGTCAATTTTCCTCATTTAACCCGTAAATGATCCAAACAGATCTACGTTCACATGTGTAATGCTCCAAAAGTAGATCTATGTTTTTTTACATATTTTCAAATATAACAAAAAAAAAAGTAGATCTAAGTTTTTTTACACATTTTCAAATGTAAAAGAAAAAAAAAGAATATCTACCTTTTTTACATACTTTCAAACGTTGAAAAAACGTATATATACGTGGTCTGGTGGCTAAAACTCCCGCTTCACACTCGGAGGGCCCGGGTTCGATTCCCGGCGGGTGGAAATTCCGACACGTTTCCTTACACCTATTGTCCTGTTCACCTAGCAGCAAATAGGTACCTGGGTGTTAGTCGACTGGTGTGGGTCGCATCCTGGGGGACAAGATTAAGGACCCCAATGGAAATAAGTTAGACAGTCCTCGATGACGCACTGACTTTCTTGGGTTATCCTGGGTGGCTAACCCTCCGGGGTTAAAAATCCGAACGAAATCTTATCTTATCTTATCTTATCTTGGACCATTTACAGGTTAAATTAATTGAAATGCAATTAATCCGTTCCAGTGGAATTCTGTACTTCAATAATTTCTCTAACATCAACTCTACGGCTTATTTATCTATCTCACTTCATCTAATATGACATAATAAACAATATAAATAACATACAAACCTGATATATACTCTAAAATCAATAAAATATGTCATTCATGTGGTGGTATGGGCGGTGTCGGCGGTGGATGAAAGTTTGTCTGGAGACCGGGCAAAATACATACTTTATGAATAATTTAGCTGATATCATCTATACGGCTTATTTATCTATCACAGTTCATCTAATATGACATAACAAACAATATGAATAACATAGAAACATGATATATACTCTAGAATGAATAAAATATGTCATTATGTAACAAGTGGAGGCAGCCACAACCTCTCCCCCTTTGTTGTGGTAAACACTGCCATCTAGTGACGGCCTTTTGAAGCCATCTATTATAATTGTTATTTTTTTTTTTTCAACAAGTCGGCCGTCTCCCACCGAGGCAGGGTGACCCAAAAAAGAAAGAAAATCCCCAAAAAGAAAATACTTTCATCATCATTCAACACTTTCACCACACTCACACATTATCACTGTTTTTGCAGAGGTGCTCAGAATACAACAGTTTAGAAGCATATACATATAAAGATACACAACATACCCCTCCAAACTGCCAATATCTCAAACCCCTCCTTAAAGTGCAGGCATTGTGTACTTCCCATTTCCAGGACTCAAGTCCGACTATATGAAAATAACCGGTTTCCTTGAATCCCTTCACTAAATATTACCCTGCTCACACTCCAACAGATCGTCAGGTCCCAAGTATCATTCGTCTCCATTCACTCCTATCTAACACGCTCATGCACGCTTGCTGGAAGTCCAAGCCCCTCGCCCACAAAACCTCCTTTACCCCCTCTCTCCAACCCTTTCGAGGACGACCCCTACCCCGCCTTCCTTCCCCTATAGATTTATATGCTTTCCATGTCATTCTACTTTGATCCATTCTCTCTAAATGACCAAACCACCTCAACAACCCCTCTTCTGCCCTCTGACTAATACTTTTATTAACTCCACACCTTTTCCTAATTTCCACACTCCGAATTTTCTGCATAATATTTACACCACACATTGCCCTTAAACAGGACATCTCCACTGCCTCCAACCGTCTCCTCGCTGCTGCATTTACCACCCAAGCTTCACACCCATATAAGAGTGTTGGTACTACTATACTTTCATACATTCCCTTCTTTGCCTCCATAGATAACGTTTTTTGACTCCACATATACCTCAATGCACAACTCATCTTTTTTCCCCTCATCAATTCTATGATTAACCTCATCCTTCATAAATCCATCCGCCGACACGTCAACTCCCAAGTATCTGAAAACATTCACTTCTTCCATACTCCTCCTCCCCAATTTGATATCCAATTTTTCTTTATCTAAATCATTTGACACCCTCATCACCTTACTCTTTACTATGTTCACTTTCAACTTTCTACCTTTACACACATTCCCAAACTCATCCACTAACCTTTGCAATTTTTCTTTAGAATCTCCCATAAGCACAGTATCATCAGCAAAAAGTAACTGTGTCAATTCCCATTTTGAATTTGATTCCCCAAAATTTAATCCCACCCATCTCCCGAACACCCTAGCATTTACTTCCTTTACAACCCCATCTATAAATATATTAAACAACCATGGTGACATTACACATCCCTGTCTAAGACCTACTTTTACCGGGAAGTATTCTCCCTCTCTTCTACACACCCTAACCTGAGCCTCACTATCCTCATAAAAACTCTTTACAGCATTTAGTAACTTACCACCTATTCCATATACTTGCAACATCTGCCACATTGCTCCTCTATCCACTCTATCATATGCCTTTTCTAAATCCATAAATGCAATAAAAACTTCCCTACCTTTATCTAAATACTGTTCACATATATGCTTCAATGTAAACACTTGATCTACACATCCCCTACCCACTCTGAAACCTCCTTGCTCATCCGCAATCCTACATTCCGTCTTAACTCTAATTCTTTCAATTATAACCCTACCGTACACTTTTCCTGGTATACTCAGTGAACTTATTCCTCTATAATTTTTACAATCTCTTTTGTCCCCTTTCCCTTTATATAAAGGGACTATACATGCTCTCCGCCAATCCCTAGGTACCTTCCCCTCTTTCATACATTTATTAAACAAAAATACCAACCACTCCAACACTATATCCCCCCCTGCTTTTAACATTTCTGTCATGATCCCATCAGTTCCAGCTGCTTTACCCCCTTTCATTCTACGTAATGCCTCACGTACCTCCACCACACTTACATTCTGCTCTTCTTCACTTCTAAAAGATGGTATACCTCCCTGACCAGTGCATGAAATTACTGCCTCTCTTTCTTCCTTAACATTTAAAAGTTCCTCAAAATATTCTCGCCATATACCTAATACCTCCATCTCCCCATCTACTAACTCCCCTACTCTGTTTTTAACTGACAAATCCATACTTTCCCTAGGTTTTCTTAACTTGTTTAACTCACTCCAAAATTTTTTCTTATTTTCATTAAAATTTCTTGACAGTGCCTCTCCCACTCTATCATCTGCTCTCCTTTTGCACTCTCTCACCACTCTCTTCACCTTTCTTTTACTCTCCATATACTCTGCTCTTCTTATAACACTTTTGCTTTGTAAAAACCTCTCATAAGCTACCTTTTTTTCTCTTTTATCACACCCTTTACTTCATCATTCCACCAATCACTCCTCTTTTCCTCCTGCCCCACCCTCCTATAACCACAAACTTCTGCCCCACATTCTAATACTGCATTTTTAAAACTATTCCATCCCTCTTCAACCCCCCCACTACTCATCTTTGCACTAACCCACCTTTCTGCCAATAGTCGCTTATATCTCACCCGAACTTCCTCTTCCCTTAGTTTATACACTTTCACCTCCGTCTTACTTGTTGTTGCCACCTTCCTCTTTTCCCATCTACCTCTTACTCTAACTGTAGCTACAACTAAATAATGATCCTATATATCAGTTGCCCCTCTACAAACATGTACATCCTGGAGCCTACATTATTATTTTATATGTATTATTATTATACATATTATTATTATTATTATTATTATTATTATTATTATTATTATTATTATTATTATTATTGTACTATTATACTATTATTATTATATGTACGTATTATTATACATTATTATACATATTATTATTATTATTATTATTATTATTATTATTATTATATAAATAATTTGTAATTTTTATTCACATAAATATAAGCTTTACTGTTATTCTTCATTGAAATAATTGTATAAATAATGTCAACCCATTCACGACTGCATATTGGAATGGACAGTGACGTCATTTGTTTACTCTGAAACAGCCAAGCAATGGACCATTTCTCCTAGGTTGAGCTCTATTTCAAGGTACTTTTTGTCATGAAAGCAATCAAAATCGTATCTATTTCTGTAATATATCTTCCATTCTATCAAATGAGACCAAAAAAAAAAAAAAAAACGAGAATACAACCATAATAAATTACCGCTAAGAGATGGCTAATTGCTGAAAAGTGAACTCCATTATTTATGCTTAGATTTCTTTCGTTTTTGGTGTACATTAAGAAGCATTTTTCTATCATATATTGCCCAAGTTTCAATAAGATAGTCCAACAAACAAATGAGATACAATTCCCGAGATCAAGAGCAAGAGCCCCTCACCAGTGTCAAGGAACCTGCCTTGAGGTCTGCTTGCTTGTGGAAATTTTGCTCACATATGAAAGCAAAAAATCGACCCATCGACTGCTCGTATTTGGAAAAACTCACATGTGGACACGCTCGCAAGTAGAGGTTCCACTGTAGTTGTTTATATCTTACCCTAACTGCCTTTACACCATTTATAACATTTCTGGTATATTTTTAAATGATTATACAGTAGTGTACTGTATACAGCCTTTCACTCAGTGACGTACTTATTTACCGATGACTCGGGCTTACAAGGGGCTCTCTGACCAGTATGTATACCTAAATATTAGAGCTGATTTCCTCTATTCTGTGTATTACAATATACAGTACATTATTTAGGCATGCATACTGGTCAGAGAGCTTGTTGTAAGTTTGAGATGTAGGTAAACGAGTACGTCACTAAGTGAGGAAATGCTGTATACAGAAACTCCATGAGGAAGTGGAGAAGAAACTTTCCTGCGTAAGCCATGCGTGTCATAAGAGGTGACTAAAATACAGAGAGCAAGGGGATAGTAACCCCTTCTCCTGTATAAATTACATACTAAATAGAAACAGTGTACCATGCCAAGAAGAAAACCATTCCTATTACTTAATTTACTAATTCTAACATCGTTATATGTTTGTGCTACCTCAATATTATCAATCTAATTAATGTTAATCACTTCAGTTACCTAACTTTTAAATCAGTATGCAATAATGTATATTAAAATGTACTGTTCTATAACCTGTGTCAATACAGACTAAGAATTAGTATTAGTCTCCCCGAAATACCTAGGTATGCTAGTGACCTTCATTGTAATTCATATTTTATTATATGTAAACCACACAGTGCAAACTTTGCAACTTTTCAAAAATAAAAAGAACAAAAGCTCTTTGTTTCTTCTTTTTTTGGGTCACCCTGCCTCAGTGGTCACACTGCCTAGGTGGTCACCCTGCCTCAGTGGTCACACTGCCTAGGTGGTCACCCTGCCTCAGTGGTCACCCTGCCTCAGTGGTCACCCTGCCTCGGTGGTCACCCTGCCTCAGTGGTCACCCTGCCTCAGTGGTCACCCTGCCTCGGTGGTCACCCTGCCTCGGTGGTTGCCCTGCCTCAGTGGTCACCCTGCCTCAGTGGTCACCCTGCCTCAGTGGTCACCCTGCCTCAGTGGTCACCCTGCCTCAGTGGCCACCCTGCCTCAGTGGTCACCCTGCCTCGGTGGTCACCCTGCCTCGGTGGTTGCCCTGCCTCAGTGGTCACCCTGCCTCAGTGGTCACCCTGCCTCGGGGTGGTCACCCTGCCTCAGTGGTCACCCTGCCTCGGTGGTCGCCCTGCCTCAGTGGTCACCCTGCCTCAGTGGTCACCCTGCCTCAGTGGTCACCCTGCCTCGGTGGTCGCCCTGCCTCGGTGGTCGCCCTGCCTCGGTGGTCACCCTGCCTCAGTGGTCACCCTGCCTCAGTGGTCACACTGCCTTGGTGGTCACCCTGCCTCAGTGGTCACCCTGCCTCAGTGGTCACACTGCCTTGGTGGTCACCCTGCCTCAGTGGTCACCCTGCCTCAGTGGTCACACTGCCTTGGTGGTCACCCTGCCTCAGTGGTCACCCTGCCTCGGTGGTCACCCTGCCTCGGTGGTCACCCTGCCTTGGTGGTCACCCTGCCTCGGTGGTCACCCTGCTTTGGTGGTCACCCTGCCTCAGTGGTCACCCTGCCTCGGTGGTCACCCTGCCTCGGTGGTCACGCTGCCTCGGTGGTCACCCTGCCTCAGTGGTCACCCTGCCTCAGTGGTCACTCTGCCTCAGTGGTCACTCTGCCTCAGTGGTCACCCTGCCTCGGTGGCCACCCTGCCTCAGTGGTCGCCCTGCCTCAGTGGTCGCCCTGCCTCAGTGGTCACCCTGCCTCAGTGGTCGCCCTGCCTCAGTGGTCACCCTGCCTCAGTGGTCACCCTGTCTCAGTGGTCACCATGCCTCAGTGGTCACCCTGCCTCAGTGGCCACCCTGCCTCAGTGGTCACTCTGCCTCAGTGGTCACCCTGCCTCAGTGGCCACCCTGCCTCAGTGGTCGCCCTGCCTCAGTGGTCGCCCTGCCTCAGTGGTCACCCTGCCTCAGTGGTCACCTTGTCTCAGTGGTCACCCTGCCTAAGTGGTCACCCTGCCTCGGTGGCCACCCTGCCTCAGTGGTCACCCTGCCTCAGTGGTCACTCTGCTTCAGTGGTCACCCTGCCTCAGTGGTCACTCTGCCTCAGTGGTCACCCTGCCTCAGTGGTCACCCTGCCTCAGTGGTCACCCTGCCTCAGTGGTCACCCTGCCTCGGTGGTCACCCTGCCTCAGTGGTCACCCTGCCTCAGTGGTCACCCTGCCTCAGTGGTCACCCTGCCTCAGTGGTCACCCTGCCTCGGTGGTCACCCTGCCTCGGTGGTCACCCTGCCTCAGTGGTCACCCTGCCTCGGTTGTCACCCTAACTCGGTGGTCACCCTGCCTCGATGGTCACCCTGCTTCGGTGGTCACCCTGCCCTGTGGTCACCCTGCCTCGGTGGTCACCCTGCCTCGGTGGTCACCCTGCCTCGGTGGTCACCCTGCCTCAGTGGTCACCCTGCCTCAGTGGTCACCATGCCTCAGTGGTCACCCTGCCTCAGTGGTCACCCTGCCTCAGTGGTCACCCTGCCTCAGTGGTCACCCTCCCTCAGTGGTCACCCTGCTTCAGTGGTCACCCTGCCTCAGTGGTCACCCTGCCTCAGTGGTCACCCTGCCTCAGTGGTCACCCTGCCTCAGTGATCACCCTGCCTCAGTGGTCACCCTCCCTCAGTGGTCACCCTGCTTCAGTGGTCACCCTGCCTCAGTGGTCACCCTGCCTCAGTGGTCACCCTGCCTCAGAGGTCACCCTGCCTCAGTGGTCACCCTGCCTCAGTGGTCACCCTGCCTCAGTGGTCACCCTGCCTCAGTGGTCACCCTGCCTCAGTGGTCCCCCTGCCTCGGTGGTCACCCTGCCTCAGTGGTCACCCTGCCTCAGTGGTCACCCTGCCTCGGTGGTCACCCTGCCTCGGTGGTCACCCTGCCTCGGTGGTCACCCTGCCTCAGTGGTCACCCTGCCTCAGTGGTCACCCTGCCTCAGTGGTCACCCTGCCTCGGTGGTCACCCTGCCTCAGTGGTCACCCTGCCTCAGTGGTCACCCTGCCTCAGTGGTCACACTGCCTTGGTGGTCACCCTGCCTCGGTGGTCACCCTGCCTCAGTGGTCACACTGCCTTGGTGGTCACCCTGCCTCAGTGGTCACCCTGCCTCAGTGGTCACACTGCCTTGGTGGTCACCCTGCCTCAGTGGTCACACTGCCTTGGTGGTCACCCTGCCTCGGTGGCCACCCTGCCTCAGTGGTCACCCTGCCTCAGTGGTCACCCTGCCTCGGTGGTCACCCTGCCTCAGTGGTCACCCTGCCTCGGTGGTCACCCTGCCTTGGTGGTCACCCTGCCTTGGTGGTCACCCTGCTTTGGTGGTCACCCTGCCTCGGTGGTCACCCTGCCTCAGTGGTCACTCTGCCTCAGTGGTCACTCTGCCTCAGTGGTCACCCTGCCTCGGTGGCCACCCTGCCTCAGTGGTCGCCCTGCCTCAGTGGTCGCCCTGCCTCAGTGGTCGCCCTGCCTCAGTGGTCACCCTGCCTCAGTGGTCGCCCTGCCTCAGTGGTCACCCTGCCTCAGTGGTCACCCTGTCTCAGTGGTCACCCTGTCTCAGTGGTCACCCTGCCTCAGTGGCCACCCTGCCTCAGTGGCCACTCTGCCTCAGTGGTCACCCTGCCTCAGTGGCCACCCTGCCTCAGTGGTCGCCCTGCCTCAGTGGTCGCCCTGCCTCAGTGGTCACCCTGCCTCAGTGGTCACCTTGTCTCAGCGGTCACCCTGCCTAAGTGGTCACCCTGCCTCGGTGGCCACCCTGCCTCAGTGGTCACCCTGCCTCAGTGGTCACTCTGCTTCAGTGGTCACCCTGCCTCAGTGGTCACTCTGCCTCAGTGGTCACCCTGCCTCAGTGGTCACTCTGCCTCAGTGGTCACCCTGCCTCGGTGGTCACCCTGCCTCGGTGGTCACCCTGCCTCAGTGGTCACCCTGCCTCAGTGGTCACCCTGCCTCAGTGGTCACCCTGCCTCAGTGGTCACCCTGCCTCAGTGGTCACCCTGCCTCGGTGGTCACCCTGCCTCGGTGGTCACCCTGCCTCGGTGGTCACCCTGCCTCGATGGTCACCCTGCTTCGGTGGTCACCCTGCCTCAGTGGTCACCCTGCCTCGGTGGTCACCCTGCCTTGGTGGTCACCCTGCCTCGGTGGTCACCCTGCCTCAGTGGTCACCATGCCTCAGTGGTCACCCTGCCTCAGTGGTCACTCTGCCTCAGTGGTCACTCTGCCTCAGTGGTCACCCTGCCTCAGTGGTCACCCTGCCTCAGTGATCACCCTGCCTCAGTGGTCACCCTCCCTCAGTGGTCACCCTGCTTCAGTGGTCACCCTGCCTCAGTGGTCACCCTGCCTCAGTGGTCACCCTGCCTCAGTGGTCACCCTGCCTCAGTGGTCACCCTCCCTCAGTGGTCACCCTGCTTCAGTGGTCACCCTGCCTCAGTGGTCACCCTGCTTCAGTGGTCACCCTGCCTCAGAGGTCACCCTGCCTCAGTGGTCACCCTGCCTCAGTGGTCACCCTGCCTCAGTGGTCACCCTGCCTCAGTGGTCACCCTGCCTCAGTGGTCACCCTGCCTCAGTGGTCGCCCTGCCTCAGTGGTCACCCTGCCTCAGTGGTCACCCTGCCTCAGTGGTCACCCTGCCTCAGTGGTCACCCTGCTTCAGTGGTCACCCTGCCTCAGTGGTCACCCTGCCTCAGTGGTCACCCTGCCTCAGTGGTCACCCTGCCTCAGTGGTCACCCTGCCTCAGTGGTCACCCTGCCTCAGTGGTCACCCTGCCTCAGTGGTCATCCTGCCTCAGTGGTCACCCTGCCCTGGTAGGAGACAGCCTTGACAAATTCACCTTTTACCTGAGCAAAGAAGTACTGGCATACGTTGCTTTAAGGTGCTTCACTTTAGAGTGCTTCATTAACCCCCTGAGGCTCCAGACCCCCAATCTAAAAAATGTTCACAGGGTCCAAGAATTTTCAAAGAAAAAAATTTTTTCTTTTTTCTTTTGAAATGGTAATCTTTTTTATAAAGGAAATGAAACAAAAAGTACCAAATTTGATGTAAAATTGACAAAATCACGATTTTTTAAATTTTGCTGCACCAGCGATATTTTCGCATTGGCAATGTTGCCCAATTTGAGTCCTATTATAGGCCAATTATATTGTTCAACCAGACCAAATTCTTAACTATTTCGCTAGTATGTCTTCCATTTTATCGACTGAGCACAAGAAATTGCCCAATCAACTATTTCAGCTACTCAATAAAGTTATCAGAAATTGGTAATTTGGCCAATTTCACACAAATTTCAAAATATGACAATTACAATATGGAGTTGAGAACAAAGGCACTAAAATAACATTTTCTCTGTTCATTAGTTACATTCCCAGGCTCCTCTTATATTGCACTTGCTTTCCATTTTGAATTTTTATTCACACACAAAAATAGAAGATTTACTGTTATGCATCACTGTAATAAGTGTATAAATAATGTCAGCACATTTGTGAATGCATATTAGACTGACTAGCTGGACATGTATTGTTTACTCTGTAATATTGGCAAAACCTGAATATTTCTGCTATTTTGTGCTCAATTTCAAGCTAATTCCAGTCTTAAAACCAATGAAAATCATCTATATCTTAGTAATGTACAGTGGACCCCCACCTTACAAACGCATCGCCTTACGTTAAATCCGCCATATGAAGCATTTGAACGCAAAAATTTTGCCTCGCCTCACAATAAAAAACTTGCCTTATGTGATTCGTTCCAGACAAATTACAAGCCAGCCAGTGCGGTCGCATCTAAGCATACATTCGGTACATTTCATATTATCATAGTGTTTTTAGTGCTTGTAGCTGCAAAATAAGTCACCATGGGCCCCAAGAAAGCTTCTAGTGCCAACCCTGTGGTAAAAAGGGTGAAAATTACTATGAAAATGAAGAAAGAGATAATTACTAAGTACGAAAGTGGAGTGCGTGTCTCCGAGCTGGCCAGGTTGTACACAAAACCCCAATCAACCATCGCTACTATCTTGGCCAAAAAAATGGCAATCAAGGAAGCTGTTCTTGCAAAAGGTGCAAGTTTGTTTTCGAAACAGAGATCACAAGTGATAGAAGATGTTGAGAGACTGCTATTGGTGTGGATAAACAAAAAACAGATAGCAGGAGATAGCATCTTTCAAGCAATCATATGTGAAAAGGCTGGGAAGGTGCACGATGATTTAATTAGAAAAATGCCTGCAACTAGTGGTGATGTGAATGAATTTAAGGCCAGCCAAGGTTGGTTTGAGAGATTTAAGAATCGTAATGGCATACATAGTGTGCTAAGGCATGGTGAGGCTGCCAGTTCGGACCAAAAAGCGGGTGAAAAATGTGTGAAGGAATTCAAGGAGTACATAGACAATGAAGAATTGAAACCTGAACAAGTATTTAATTGCAATGAAACAGGCCTGTTTTGGAAGAAAGGCACTCCCAGGACATAAGCCTATGAAAGACAGGCTTACTCTCATGATGTGTGCTAATGCTAGTGGTGATTGCAAAGTGAAGCCTTCATTGGTGTATCACTCTGAAACTCCCAGAGCTTTCAGGCAAAACAATGTCCTCAAGGCTAATTTGTGTGTGCTGTGGAGGGCAAACAGTAAGGCACGGGTCACTAGGGGCTTTTTATATGACTGGTTACACCATGCATTTGCCCCCACTGTGAAAAATTACCTAATGGAAAAGAAATTGGACCTTAACCTTTTCAGGGTCCATCCCGTAGATCTACAGCTTTACGTTCAGGGTCCAAACCGTAGATCTACGCCATGAGCTCAGCTCACTCTAATAAGCTGTGAGTGATAAATTTGGGCCTAGATATGATAGAATACATCTATGTGGTATGTGTGCACCACATAAAACAAATCCTGCAGTACACAGTGTAGAATGAGAGAAAAAACTGAGACCGTGATTTTCGATTAAAACAGCGAATTTGCAGTGTTTTTTTTGTATGTTTTTTATAGCTGTATTTGCGATTTCTTGGTCTCATTTGATAGACTGGAAGACATGTTATAGAAATGGAGATGATTTTGATTGGTTTTAGTACAGGAAATGGCTTGAAACTGAGCTCAAAGTAGCAGAAATGTTAAATTTTTGTCAATGTTCAAGAGTAAACAAACGACCTCACACGTCTAATACACACCAGCTGGTGGGTCTAATATACATTCACAAATGTGATGATGATATTTATACAATTATTACAATATTGCATAACAGTAACTCTTCTATTTTATGGTTTGAATAAAAATTCATTACATGAACAAAAAATCAAAATGGAATTCATTTGTAAAGCCTGAAAACATAACTAATGAGCAGAGCAAATGTTAGTTTAGTGCCAGGAATGCCTGCATTGTTTATTCTGGACCCTATTTTGAAATTGGAATATTTTGAACTTTGTGTTAAATTTGCCAAATTACCAATTTTCGATCACTTTATTTTGTAGTTGAAACAGTTGACTGAGTGATTTCTTGTGCTCAATTTATAGAATAGAAGTAATACTAGTGAAATAGCTAAGAATTTGGTCGACTGGAATAATGTAATTGGCCTAAAATAGGAGTCAAAGACGGCAAAATCCCCGATACGTAAATATCGCTGACACATCAAAATTCGCGAGAGCATAATTTCGTCAATTTTCCATCAAATTTCGTACTTTTTGTTTCATTACCTTCTGAAATACATTCTCTACCATTTCATAAGAAAAAACAAGAATTTTTTTTTTAAATTTTTGGGACACGGGTGCCCCCTTTTAAAATTTTGGGCCTCGGGCCCCCTGAAAGGGTTAAGGCCCCTGGACTGACAAGTCATGGTCATCCCCGATTTGCAGAGTGATTTTTGGGGGACAGAGTTTCTTAAGTCAATTTTTACCTTAAATCACTCCTCTCCTGCAGCCCAGGGACCACAGGTCTTTTAAAACTTCAAAAAACTCAACACAAAAGCTATGTTAAAAAGTGCTTTGAAGTACCCGGGCACTCATGACTCTAAGAGAGTTTTTGGAAAGACACTTTAACCCTCAGTTGTGTAAATTTTATAATTAAGGTTTGGGGAGGGAGTGACTAAGAGACTTTAAATTTGCGGGAAGAAACTTTCCAGAATGAAAAAAAAAAGGGGTTTTTAAAGGGGTTTGAGGGTAACCCTAGAAGCGTATCCAGTTGTTGGAAATAAATTTGTCATTGGGGAAGCCCTTTGGGGTTGGAGGTTTTAAAAGATTGGAAGAGTTGGGGGAGGGGGGCAATGAAAAACCAACCCTGATGACTGCAAGACCATTTTCAACAAAAAAGGGGGCCAGACCTGGGGAAAACCTTCAAGGAGGGAAAGGGAAAATTGGGGAAGTTGCCTACTTCAAAGAAAAAGGGAAAGTGGGCAAAGTGATTGAACTGCAAACCTTTACAGATAAAAAATCCCCTGCCCTGAACAGCTACTGCAAGCCGTGTTGGCAACCTTCAATGACAATGTTATGGCCCATTTTAGGAAGTCTCAAAAGAACAGGGGACAGAGTCTAGGGGCTTTTGTTGTGCGCAGAGACCAGTACTCTAAAGCGGGTCCTAGTGGCATTAAAAAAGAGGATGTAACCCTGGGAAAGGACTTTCTACCCCAAAATTTAATGGAAGGGGATTCCCCTTTAAACAATAAACTTCCCCAAATCCCCTCCGCCCCCCCTCATCATTTCCCCGATCTTCAAAAAAGAAGTGTCATGTATTCTATTCTTAGTAGAGTAGTAATTGTGATGTCTTCTTTATTTTGTGGGGATTAAAAGTAAATTTTTTATGTGGTAAAAAAAAAAAACCTACTTTGGGGGGGTCGGAAAAGATTAATTTTTATTTCCATTATTTGTTATGCGGAAAAAATTAAAATTTGCCTTCAAATTTTGCTTACGATGAGTCTAGAAGGATTAATATCGAAAAACGGGGTCCACGTATCTTCCATTCTCAAAAGATAAAAGAACAAAGAACGAAAGGGAAAACCAGAAAGGCCCCCTGGCCCCTGCAGGCAGGTCCCCAAATCTCCTACCGGGTTAAGCCAAAGCACCCACCGTCAGGGCAGGGCACATTGACTTAAGGGGGGGAAACGGCAACAAAAAAAAAAAACAAAAATAAAACCATAAAAAACCCCTGAAAACAACCGCAAATTTGCTGCTTTAAAACCAAAAACCCCTTTATTTTTTCCATCAGCATTGCTGGGACAAACATTTTTATATGGTGCAAAACTCACCACACTGCCCTTTCTTCATATCTGGGCCAAAAAATTTATCCCTCACAGTTATCTAATGAATGACCTCAGACTTTTTAGGGCATCCCCAGGTTCAAAAGCCGTAAGAACTATGCCCGACCCTAAAGGGGGTTTTAAATGGAGTTTTTTCAATTATTTTTTTTTTTATTATCACACGGCCGACCCCACCAGGCGGGTGGCCCGAAAAGAAAAAATTCACCATCTTTCACTCCATCACTGTTTCCCCAAAGGGGTGCTTACACTCGTTTTTAAACGCAACATTAACCCCCCTCCTTCAGAGGGGCGGCCTGTATTTCCCTCCCCAGGATCAATCCGGCCGCCGGTTTCCTGAACCCCTTTTTTTTAAATGTTACTTTGCTCAACTCCAACAGCCGTCAAGATTAAAAACCATTTGTCTCCATTCACTCCTATCAACACGCTAAAGCTGTGCGGGGAAGTCCAACCCCCTCGCACAAAAAAACCCTTTTACCCCCTCCCCCCAAACCCCTTCCTAGGCCGACCCCACCCCCCCTTTTCCTTTTCCACTACAGACTGATAACCTCTTGGCATTTGTTTCGCCCCCTTTCTTCTAATGCCCGAACCACCTCAACAACCCTTCCTCAGCCCTCTGGAAAAACATTTTTGGTAATCCCGCACCCCCTCCTAACTTCCAAATACAATTCTCTCATTATATTCAACCCACATTGCCCTCGACATGACATTCCACCCCTCCAGCTTCTCCTCCTGCAAAATTCATCACCCCCTTCAAACCCATTAAAGGTTGGTAAAATTCCCTTATACATTCCCTTTTTTCCCTCCAAGGCAAAGTTTTTTGTCCCCACAGCTCTAAGGCCCCACCCCCACTCTTTTTCCCCCATCAATTCTTGATTCACCTCATTTTCATGACCCATCCGCTGCGTCCCCTCCCAAATATTGAATCGTTTTACCTCCCCCTACTCTTCCTCCAATCTGTATTCAATCTTTTTACCTAAACTTTTGTTTCCTATAAACTTCTCTTTCCTGATTCACCTTTAATTTCTTCTTTTGCCACCCTACCAAATTATCCACAATTCTGCAACTTCCTGAATTCCCCAAAACACAGTGTCATCGCAAAAAGCAGCTGTACAACTCCCACTTTGTGGTGATTCTTTATCTTTTAACTCCCGCCCCTTGCCCCAAAACCTCCATTTACTTCTCTTACAACCCCCTCTATAAATATATTAAACAACCACGGGTGACATAAACCCCATCTTGTCTAAGGCCTACTTTTACTGGGAAAATTTTCCCTCTTTCCTACATACTCTAACTTGAGCCTCACTATCCTCGTAAAAACTCTTCACTGCTTTCAGTAACCTCCTCCCACCATACAATTGCAACATCTTGCCACATTGCCCCCTATCCACCTGTCATACGCCTTTTCCAAATCCATAAATGCCACAAAGACCTCTTAGCTTATCTAAATACTGTTCACTTATTTGTTTCACTGTAAAACCACCTGGTCCACACACCCCCTACCTTTCCTAAAGCCTCCTTGTTCATCTGCTATCCTATTCTCCGTCTTACTCTTAATTCTTTCAATTATAACTCTAAAATACACTTTACCAGGTACACTCAACAGACTTATCCCCCTATAATTTTTGACTCTCTTTTTTTCCCCTTGCCTTTATACAAAGGAACTATGCATGCTCTCTGCAATCCTAGGTACCTTCCCCTCTTCCATACATTTATTAAACAATTGCACCAACCACTCCAAAATTTATACCCCCCTGCTTTTAACATTTCTATCTTTATCCATCAATCCCGGCTGCCTTACCCCCTTTCATTTTACCTACTGCCTCACGAACTTCCCCCACACTCAAAACTGGCTCTTCCTCATCCTACAAGAGTTATT
Source organism: Cherax quadricarinatus (assembly GCF_026875155.1). Taxonomy (NCBI): domain Eukaryota; kingdom Metazoa; phylum Arthropoda; class Malacostraca; order Decapoda; family Parastacidae; genus Cherax; species Cherax quadricarinatus. The sequence continues at coordinate 16,977,299 of NC_069429.1, forward strand.
CCTCCTTGCCCTATACACGAAATCACAGCTTCCCTATCTTCATCAACATTTAACAATTCCTCAAAATTTTCCCTTTCCCATCTTCCCAATACCTCTAACTCTCCATTTAATAACTCCCCCTCTCCTATTTTAAAACTGACAAACCATTTGTTTCTCTAGGCTTTCTTAACTTGTTAATCTCACTCCAAAACTTTTTCTTATTTTCAACAAAATTTGTTGATAACATCTCACCCACTCTCTCATTTGCTCTTTTTTTACATTGCTTCACCACTCTCTTAACCTCTCTCTTTTTCTCCATATACTTCCCTCCTTGCATCACTTCTACTTTGTAAAAACTTTCATATGCTAACTTTTTCTCCCTTACTATCTCTTTACATCATCTTTTCCCCCAAATCGCTCCTTTTCCCTCCTGCACCACTTTCCTGTAACCACAAACTTCTGCTGAACACTCTAACACTACATTTTTAAACCTACCCCATACCTCTTCGACCCCTTGCCTATGCTCTCATTAGCCCATCTATCCTCCAATAGCTGTTTATATCTTTCCCTAAACTGCCTCCTCTTTTAGTTTATAAACCTTCACCCCTCTCTTCCCCGATGCTTCTAATTCTCCTTGTATCCCATCTACCTTTTACTCTCAGGTAGTACAACTAGAAAGTGATCTGTATATCTGTGGCCCCTCTATAAACATGTACATCCTGAAGTCTACTCAACAGTCTTTTATCTCCAATACATAATCCCAAAAAACTACTGTCATTTCGCCCTACATCATATCGTGTATACTTATTTATCCTCTTTTTCTTAAATTTTGTATTACCTATAACTAAACCCCTTTTATACAAAGTTCAAAACAAAAGGGCTCCCATTATCATTTCACCTGGCACCCCAAACTTACCCACCACACCCTCTCTAAAAGTTTCTCCTACTTTAGCATTCAAGTCCCCCACCACAATTACTCTCTCACTTGGTTCAAAGGCTCTATACATTCACTTAACATCTCCAAAATCTCTCTCTCTCCTCTGCATTCCTCTCTTCTCCAGGTGCATACACGTTATTATGACCCATTTCTCGCATCCAACCTTTACTTTAATCCACATAATTCTTGAATTTACACATTCATATTCTCTTTTCTCCTTCCATAAAAATGATATTTAACATTACTGCTACCCTTCCTTTGCTCTAACTCTCTCAGATACTCCAGATTTTAATCCCATTTATTTCCCCCCACTGAAACTTCCTACCCCCACAGTTTTGTTTCGTTAGGGCCAATTTTATTAATGTTTATTATTTTCAATGTTTCCCTTTGCTTTTAACCCTTTCACGTCCAACCCAATCTGAAACATGTCCACAATGTCCAAAAAATTTTAGAAAAAAAAAAAGAATTTTTTTTTTTTCTTAAAAAATGGTAGAGAATCTTTTTGGGGGTAAAAAAACAATAAGTACAAAATTTACGAAAAATTAAAATTAAGCTTTGCGAGTTTTGTGCGTTAGCGCATTCATGATCGGTGTTTTTTCTCTTTTAAGCCCTTTTTTTGGGGCCAATTACTGTTCAGTCGTAAAATTTTCTTTGATATTTGTTATTTCCCTTCCATTTATAACTGAGCAAAAAAAAATTCCCCACTAAACTATTTCAAAAAAAAGCATAAAGTGATCACAATTTGGTAATTTTGACTAATTCTGCAAATTTAAAGACAGGGTCCAGAAAAACAATGCAGGTATTCCCGGGATTTAAAACATTTCCTCTGTTTTAGTTGTGTTCCCAGTTTTACACATGAAATTCCTTTTATTTTTTATTCAAAAGAGAATTTTATTTACTCAAAAATAGAAGATTTACTGTTATGCAACATTGTAATAATTGTATAAATAACATCAGGGCACTTGTGAATGCATATCAAATGCACCACCTGGACGCGTACTGGACTGACATGATTTGTTTACTCATAAATATCAGCAAAAATCTAACATTTCTGTTACTCTGAGCTCAATTTTCAGCCCTGAAGCCAATCAAAATTACCTCTATTTCTGTAACATATCTTCTATTCTATAAAATGAGACCAAGAAAACAAGAACACAATCATAAAAACTATATGAAAATATGCCACAAATTCACCACTTTAAACTGAAAACACGGTCACAGTTTTTATGCCCTGCATCCTGCAGGATTTTTTTATATGGTGCACACTTACTGCATAGACCCATTCTCTCATATGTATGTCCACTATGTCCACACACAGCTTATCTGAGTGAGATGAGCTCATGGCACAGATAGTGACCTCAAAGCTGTGCTACTACGGCACAGCCAGTGAAGTAGATTAAGGTTAAAAATTCAGTACAGTGCGTTTTTACTTATATATTTTTTAGCTTTGCATCAATTTTTTCAGTCTAGCACAAGTGTGTACTTAATAAATGATAGTGTAAATAGGTTTTTAAGCTTTTACATGCACTGGCAAGTGTAAAAAAAGCTGGGAATGGCTTTACAGTGGTAGTCTGGAAGTTAACCTGTTGTATTAGTGGAGTATGCCTGTACTCACTTGCACCTCCTTAATCTTACCTGAAAGTCGACGAGATATTTTTGGTTGAGTCCATCATCTTGCAAGGCTTCCACCCCACCATGCAACCTCTCATACATTGCAGCCTTCTTCTCCAAGATTGTCCTGTAAAACAATATATGGAAAGTTGGTTTATTATTAGTGAGACTACGGATTAGTTGGACTTGAGCCCTGGAGGTGGGCAGTACAGTGCCTGTACTCTGAAGGAGGGATGGGGATATTTGCAATTTTGAACCATTGGATCAGTGTACCACTGTCAAGACAGTGGTGGAGTGAGTGATGGTGAAAGTGTTTCTTCTTTTTTGGGTTACCCTGCCTCGGTGGGAGACGGCAAGTGTTTTAATAAAGACCACTGATGACATGTTATTTATTTATTTATTTATTTATTTAGTAATTTGAGCATACATACAGAGGTACAAAAAAATACAGGTAAGAGCAGCATGCCAAAGCCACTTATATGCATAGCATTACGGGCTATGTTAGATAAATGGACACATATACAGTGGAATCTCTACTTGCGAGCACATCCACGTGCGAGTTTTTCCAAATAAGAGCAGTCGATGGGTCGATTTTTTGCTTCCATACACGAGCAAAATTTCCATAAGCAAGTAGACCTCAAGCCAGGTTCCTTGATGCTGGTGAGGGGCTCTTGCTCTTGATCTAGGGAATTATGTCTCATTTGTTTGTTGGACTATCTTATTGAAACTTGGGCAATGTATGATGGAGAGATGCTTCTTAACGTACACCAAAAATGAAAGAAATCTAAGCATAAATAATGGAGTTCACTTCTCAGCAATTAGCCTTCCCTTAGCGGTATTTTCATATGTTTTTTATGGTTGTATTATCTTTTTTTTTTTTTTGGCTCATTTGATAGAATGGAAGATATACAATGGACCCTCGACCAGCGATGGCATCGATTAACAATAAATCTGACTAGCGATACATTTTATCGCAAAAATTTTGCCTCGATTAGCGCTAAAAAACTCGACCAACACTATTCGTTCCGTCTGAGACGCGTCCACTTCTGGCCAGTGTTTACAAGCCAGCCAGCCACCGCGGTCGCTTCCAAGCATACAATCGGAACATTTCATATTATCACAGCCTTTTTAGTGATTGCACCTGCAAATTAAGTCACCATGGGCCCCAAGAAAGCTTCTAGTGCCAACCCTACAGAAAAAAAAGGGTGAGAATTACTATGGATATGAAGAAAGAGATCATTGCTAAGTATGAAAGTGGAGTGCATGTCTCCGAGCTGGCCCGGCTGTACACAAAACCCCAATTAACCATCGCTACTATTGTGGCCAAGAAAACGGGAATCAAGGAAGCTGTTTTGCCAAAGGGCAACTATGTTTTCGAAACTGAGATCGCAAGTGATAGAAGATGTTGAGAGACTGTTATTGGTATGGATAAACGAAAAACAGATAGCAGGAGATAGCATCTCTCAAGCGATCATATGTGAAAAGGCAAGGAAGTTGCATGACGATTTAATTAAAAAAATGCCAGCAACTAGTTTTGATGTGAGTGAATTTAAGGCCAGCAAAGGTTGGTTTGAGAGATTTAAGAATCGTAGTGCATACATATGTGTTAAGGCATGGTGAGGCTGCCAGTTTGGACCAAAAAGCAGCTGAAAAATATGTGCAGGAATTCAAGGAGTACATAGACATGAAGGACTGAAACCTGAACAAGTGTTTAATGGTGACACTGACAATGTTGTGAAACACTTTAGAATGTAAAAAAAGGGAACGGGAGGTACAGGCCTCTATGGGCAGATAAGTTGTGCGACGGGAGGTCCAGTTGACTCTCAAGCTGGTCCTAGTGGCATTAAAAAGAAGAAGGGAAGTAACCCCGAAAAAGGACTTGCCACCTCAAGTCCTAATGGAAGGGGATTCCCTTCTAGACACTAAGACCATCAACCACACTCCCCTCTTCCCATCCCATCAATCATCCCCAGATCTTCAATAAAGGTAAGTGTCATGTAACTGTGCATGTCTTCTTCATTGTGTGTATTAAAAATTAATATTTCATGTGTTAAATTTTTTTTTTTCAATACTTTTGGGTGTCTTGCACGGATTAATTTGATTTCCATTATTTCTTATGGGGAAAATTAACTTGACTAACGATTATTTTGACTAACGATGAGCTCTCAGGAACGTTTGATTGCTTTCACGACGAAAAGTACCTTGAAATTGAGCTTAACGTAGAAATGTTCAATTGTTTTGGCTAAGAGTAAACAAACGACGTCACTGTCCATTCCAATATGCAGTCGTAAATGGGTTGACATTATTTATAAAATTATTGCAATAAGGCATAACAGTAAATCTTATATTTTTTGTGTGAATAAAATTTACAAATTATTTATACTGTAATAATAATAATATGTATAATAATAATTGTATAATATAAAATAATAATAATAATAATAATAATAATAATAATAATAATAATAATAATATGTATAATAATAATAATAATAATAATTAATAATAATAATAATAATAATAATACGTATAAACCATACCACGGGTGGGGTTTGATCCCGCGGTCAGAGAGTCTCAAAACTCCAGACCGTCGCATTAGCCACTCTCTGACCGCGGGATCAAACCCCACCCGTGGTATGGTTTGTTTGCAATCGTGTCATTACGACTTCCTGAGTCAATAATACGTATATTAATACATATACAATAATAATGTACTACATAATAATAATTATAATAATAGACGGCTTCAAAAGGCAGTCACTAGATGATAGTGTTTATCACAACAAAGAGGGAGCGGTTGTGGCTGCCTCCACCTGTTACATAATGACATTTTTATTCACTTTAGAGTATATATCAGGTTTCTATGTTATTTATATTGTTTATTATTTCATATTAGATGAACTGTGATAGATAAATAAGCTATAGAGTTGATGACAGCAAAATATTCGAGGAACATTTTGTCCTATCTCCAGACAAACACTCGTCGGCCAACACCGCCAAATATATAATGACATTTTATTCATTCTAGAGTACGTATATTTATATTGTTTGTTATGTCATATTAGATGAACTGTGATAGATATATAAGCCATAGAGTTGATATTAGCGAAATTATTGAAGTACACAATTCCACTGGAATGGATTAACCCTTTGACTGTTTCGGTCATATATATATGTATATATCTTACGAGGTACCACGTTTGACGTATATATACTCATAAATTCTAGCGGCTTCAAATCAAGCAGGAGAAAGCTGGTAGGCCCACATGTGAGAGAATGGGTCTGTGTGGTCAGTGTGCACCATATAAAAAAAATCCTGGAGCATGCAATGCATAATGAGAAAAATAAAAACTCCGACCGTTTTTTTAATTAAAATGCCGACTTTGTGGTCTATTTTCGTATAGTATTTATGGTTGTATTCTCATTTTCTTGGTCTCATTTGATAGAATGGGAAAATATATTATAGAAATACAGGTGATATTGACTGGTTTTACTATAAAAAGAACCTGGAAATAGAGCTCAAAGTAGGGGAAATGTTTGATTTTTGCCAATGTTCAAAAGTAAACAAATGTCATTGTCCAATAAATGTCCAACTAGCCATTCTAATATGCAGTCATGAATGGGTTGACATTATTTGTACAATTATTACAGTATTGCAGTAGTCTGCATAACAGTAAATCTTCTATTTTTTGTTTGAATAAAAATTCAAAATAGAAAGCAAGAGTAATATCATAGGGGCCTGGAGACGTGATTAATGAACAAAGAAAATGTTATTTTAGAGCCAGGAATGTCTGCATTGTTCATTCTGGACCTTATTTTGAATTTGTCGTATTTTTTAATTTTCATGAAATTGGCCAAATTGCAAATTTCTGACCATGTTATTGGGTAGTCGAAATCGGTAAATGGGCAGTTTCTTGTACTCAATCGATAGAAAAAAATGGAGTTCTAAAGAAATAGCTATGAGTTTGGTCGACTGTAACATTGGAATTAGCCGAAAATAGGGCTCAAAGTGGGCGAAATCGGCAATTTGTAAATATCGCTGAGGTCGCTAACTTTGCGAGAGTGTAATTCCGTCAGTTTTCCATCAAATTTCGTTTTTTTTGTCATTACAACCGGGAAAAGATTCTCTATCATTTCATAAGAAATTTTTTTTTTTTTTTTAATTTTGCGACACCAGGAGACACCTCAGGATTGGGGGTTGCGACAGTCAAGGGGTTAATTTCCTCTTAAATTATATCTTACATTTCCACTATCCTTTTCCTTTTTTTTAATCACACTAAGAACAGTAATTATTCACTTCCTTAAAAATACAATGACACAAAATAAAAATAACCTTATTTTTGTGGTTTCTCGTATTTTATATTCACATAGACATCCAGACTGCTGCTCATGTACCAGAGTGAGGAACTCAGTCATTAATTTTTTCCTAGATTTCTCTAATATTTTTTATTTCTTCTTCGCACATCTGCAGTAGGACCAATTTTCGAGGTGATCTTCGCCAAATTTTGGGAAGACTTAGCAGTTGCTCCTTTAAGGACATAATTTGCATTGAGAGTGACTGACACTTAGTCAGGTTCTCCAGGAAGTTTGGTTTGCTGTCCATTAAGTCCCAGTAAAGACGACTGGCTTATTGGGAAGACTGATAAGTTAAGTATATTCAGTTATAACTTGACTTAAAAGAGACAATAAACAGAATAACCACGCGGAACACTCACTAGTTAGGCTGGAGATTCATCTGTAAAAGCTTGCATTACAACGCCCAAAACCCACAACACCCACATCCCAGAGGATCTGAAACACTTATGTCCATCTTTTTAACAAATACCACTGACAATACTCTTGAAGAAGGATAAAATAGTATATTTGTCTAGAATATAGTTTAACACTGAGCATGCTCTTGAAGATGGATGCAATAGCATGTGTCTAGTATATAGTGGTGTTGGCTCTGTTTAGTGAGATGTATACCTGGATATGGTATAAACCTTAGTAATAAATACTTGCAAGTTGGTTTAGAAAGACACGTAAGCAAACACTATGACATATTTATTAGAAAACGTTTCAGTCCTGGGACCTTGATCACTTCTAACATACAGAGGTTGAAAGACATTATATATAGGCAGAGTGATGTGTGAGTGACGCATGGTGGCCTGAAGAATGCCATGTTGGGATGAGGACGGGTAGACAATGAGACCATGTGACTCCTGTGTTGCTGGGTTGGTGGTGCTTTGCCTGCCTGAGTATCATGTATGCTAATGTTTTAGAAATTTTGTGGTTTCCAGTGTTACGTTCTATTGCATTGGTGATAGCGATTAGCGAGGCTTCTAGACACTGTCGGCATCTGAGGTCTGGTTTGGTGATGAGGTTTCAGGGGTCAACAACCACGCGGCTTGGTCCATGATCAGGCCTTGTGGTGGATCAGGACCTGATCAACCACGCTGTCACTGCTACCTGGTCATAGTTTCATTTAGAGTGTGGAGGTGACAGTAGTAATATGTAGTTTTGTCTAGTGTGAAGTGGTGATCGTTAAATCTACTATGAAGTGGTGATAGTTTTATGTAGTGTGGAGTGGACATAGTTTTATATATTATGTAGATGTGATAGTTTTGTATATTGAGTGGCTGTGACAGTTTTACAAAGTGTATAGTGATGATAATTTTTAATAAGTATAGTGGTGATAGTTTTATATATTTGTGATAGTTTTCTCCAGTGTGATGTGACAGTTGTGATAAATGAGAAGTGGTGATAGTTATGTCTAGTGTGTAGTGGTGATAATTTTTTCTAATTTGATGTGGTGATGGTTTTTAGTGTGGAGTGTGTAGTTTTGTCTAGTGTCAGTAATGATTGATTTCTCCAGTGTGAGTGGTGATAGTTTTTTTAGTGCTGAGTTTGTTAGTTTTGTCTAGTGTACATGTTTAACAGTTTTGTTAATTTGTGTGGTGGTGGTAGTTTTGTTTGTAGTGCTGGACCAGTTAGTTATTTAAATTAGTATGTGAGTGTAACAGTTTTCAATGTTAGTGTAACAGTGTTGCCTAGTTATAGATGTTAGTTATAGAAAATATGTGGATCTGTAGTGGTGCTAGTTATATAGTGTGTAGTGGTTGATATTTTATATAATGTGTAGTGGTGATAGTTTTACATAATTGTAGTGGTGGTAGTTTTATATAGTGTGCACCAGTGGAAGTTTTATACAGTGAGTAGTGGTGATAATTTGTTTAGTATCGAGTGGTGATAGTTTTATATAGTGTGCACCAGTGGAAGTTTTATATAGTGAGTAGTGGTGATAATCTGTTTAGTATCGAGTGGTGATAGTTTGTCTAGTGTGTTGTGTTAATACTTCTGTTAATGTATAGTGGTAACAGTTTTGCCTAATATATGTACTGATAACAGTAATACCTAGTGTGTAGTGTTGATATTTTTACAAGTGTTGAGTTGATAGTTTTATAAATAACAAAAAGGCACAATACCGTGACTGGAACAATACACAAATAACCCGCACATAAAAGAGAGAAGCTTACGACGACGTTTCGGTCCGACTTGGACCATTGACAAAGTCACACCGTGACTTGTGTGACTTTGTCAATGGTCCAAGTCGGACCGAAACGTCGTCGTAAGCTTCTCTCTTTTATGTGCAGGTTATTTGTGTATTGATAGTTTTATATCATGTATAACTGATTGTTTTATAAGTGACTAGTGGTGAAAGTTTTATATAGACAGTGGTATTAGCTTTATATAGTGCATAATGGTAGTAAATTTATATAGTGTGTAGTGATAAATTTATACAGTGTATACTCCTTAGTTTTATATAGTGCTGATAGTTGTGTGTATATATTTATATTAATAACACAGTTTACTTTGTTATTATTGTATCTGCTTTCACTGTAACTGATTTGTAACTGATTTGCACACAGGTGAGTTACTTAGCTGTTTTACTGCACCTGAATAAACTTACTTAACTTTTAAGGTTTAAATAATAAGATATTACCAAAACTGTTGTCCAGAGGGCTGAGGAAGGGTTGTTGAGGTGGTTCGGACATGTAGAGAGAATGGAGCGAAGCAGAATGACTTCAAGAGTGTATCAGTCTGTAGTGGAAGGAAGGCGGGTTAGGGGTCGGCCTAGGAAAGGTTGGAGAGAGGGGGTAAAGGAGGTTTTGTGTGCGAGGGGCTTGGACTTCCAGCAGGCATGCGTGAGCGTGTTTGATAGGAGTGAATGGAGACAAATGGTTTTTAATACTTGACGTGCTGTTGGAGTGTGAGCAAAGTAACATTTATGAAGGGATTCAGGGAAACCGGCAGGCAGGACTTGAGTCCTGGAGATGGGAAGTACAGTGCCTGCACTCTGAAGGAGGGGTGTTAATGTTGCAGTTTAAAAACTGTAGTGTAAAGCACCCTTCTGGCAAGACAGTGATGGAGTGAATGATGGTGAAAGTTTTTCTTTTTCGGGCCACCCTGCCTTGGTGGGAATCGGCCAGTGTGATAATAAAAAATAATTACAAGAACTTCAATGAAAATGAGTCACTTAGACTTTTTTGGGTTATCCTAGGTATTTTACAATATGTATGATAATTGTACTTATGTGTACCTCTGTCTTAATAAATTTACTTACTTAAAAACTGAGTTGTCTGCCATACTTGGTACTCTCGAGTTTGTGGAAATTGCAACGTCACACAGTTTAGTTATACGTAACTTACTCTTTCCTCATTACATGGTCTAAATAGCATGAAACCTGAATGTAGCATGTTTGTGTATGAACCTAGGCACAAATATACACAAATTATTAAGAAAGAGATACAGTTAAGCTTCTGTGGAATCCCTCTCACATAGAAAATAATAGAAAAGGCACAATACCATGACTGGTGGCCGTGGCCTGGTAGGCAACACTCTCACTTCACACTTAGTCTTGATGGGTTTTTTTCCAGGCAAGGGTGGAAACACTGAGCATGTTTTCTTATACCTGCTGTCCTCGTTCACCTAATAAGTAGGTACCTAAGTGTTAGTCGACTGGTGTGGGTCACATCCTGTGGGTCAAGGTTTAAGAACCCCAGTGGAAATAGGACAAGCAGTCCTCGATGACGCACTAACTTTCATGGGTTATCCTGAGTGGCTAACCCTCCAGTATACCTGGAGAGGTTTTCAGGGGACAATGTCCCTATGGCCTGGTCTGTGACCAGGCCTCATGGTACATCAGGGTTTGATCAACCAGGGTGTTACTGTTGGCCGCATGTAAACCGACATACAAACCACAACCCGGCTGATCAGGTACTGACTTTAGGTGCCTGTCCAAAGCCTTCCTGAAGACAGCCAGGGGTCTCTTGGTAATCCCTCTTATGTATCCTGGGAGGCAGCTGAACAGTCTTGGGCCCCTGACACTTATTGTGTTGTCTCTTATTGTGCTAGTGGCACCCCTGCTTTTCAATTAGAGGGATGTTGCATCAACTGCCGAGTCTTTTGTTTTCATAGGGAGTGATTTTCATGCGCAAATTTGGTACTAACCCTTTTAAAATTTTCCAAGTGTATATAATCATGCATCTCTCTCGCCTACATTCCAGGGAGTGCAGGTTGAGGGACTTCAACTGTTCCCAGTAATTTAGGTGTTTTATCGTACTTATATGTGCCATGAAGGTTCTCTGTACATTTTCTAGGTCAGCAATTTCACCTGCCGGTCAGTCCATCTATCATCATTCTATCATACAGGAAGAGCCACATGTTAATGGTGCATCCAACAAAATAAGCAGACTCTTGGATGTCACTACTGCCCAACTCCAGCTGGGATACAAGTATCTTTGTGAGGTTAAATCACAGCCACAAGGTGTAGACCAAACAAAATGTAAACTTTGCCTTATGGACTATTGTCACACCTTGCGTTACTATGTGCTGGAATGCGATAAAAATTAATAAAGTCAGAGACAGCTCACTCAGAAATGTTCAAGAAATGGCAGAGTATTTTATCCACAGTGGTATATTTACAAACCATTCTGGAAAAATACCCTGAGTTTGTTCACTGTAAATAAAGTGTGTATGTGTGTGTGTGAAATAATTAATGTTTGCATAAATAACTCATTATGATTGTGACCAGATATAAACATGTAAATACAGTGGACCCCCGCATAACGATTACCTCCGAATGTGACCAATTATGTAAGTGTATTTATGTAAGTGCGTTTGTACGTGTATGTTTGGGGGTCTGAAATGGACTAATCTACTTCACAATATTTCTTATGGGAACAAATTCGGTCAGTACTGGCACCTGAACATACTTCTGGAGTGAAAAAATATCGTTAACCGGGGGTCCACTGTAGTTCATTACCTTTGTAACATGTTCAGCTATCAAAATTCTGCGACCTAGTCCCTGGACCCATAATGTACCTATGTAATCCCTTGACTACCACCCACAGGATGAGTATGGGATGCATAATAAGGATGTTAAACTAACCTTCTGAGGTAAAACTGAACAAAATCTTATCTTACAAAAATAACCTGCACATGAGACTCAAAACTTATGATGATGTTTCGGTCCGACTTGGATAATTAACCCTTTCAGGGTCGAGAGGCTCTCTCCTAAACTTGTTCTCAGGGTTGAAACTTTTTCGGAAAAAAAAATTATTTTTCTTATGAAAAAATAGAGAATATTTTCCCGATCATAATGACACCAAAAGTATGAAATTTGATGGAAAACTTACGGAATTATGCTCTTGCAAAGTTAGCAGTCTCAACGATGTTTATGCATCTGCGATTTCGCCCAATTTGAGCCCTATTTTCAGCCAATTCCAGTGTACTAGTCTACAAAAATAACTATTTCACTAGAACTCCATTTTTTCTATCGAATGAGTACAAGAAACCACCTATTTACCGATTTCATCTATTCAATAAAGTGGTCAGAAATTAGTAATTTTGCCAATTTCACACAAATTTCAAAAGATGCCAATTTCCAAATAGGGTCCAGAATAAACAAGACAGACATTCCTGGCACTAATACAGTGGACCCCCGGTTTACGATATTATTTCATTCCAGAAGTATGTTCAGGTGCCAGTACTGAACGAATTTGTTCCCATAAGGAATATTTTGAATTAGATTAGTCCATTTCAGACCCCCAAACATACACGTACAAATGCACTTACATAAATACACTTACATAATTGGTCACATTGGGAGGTGATCGTAAAGCGGGGGTCCACTGTATAACATTTCCTCTGTTCATTAGTCATGTCCCCAGGCCTCTGTTACATTTCTTTTGCTTTCCACTTTGAATTTTTATTCTCACAAAAAAATAGAAGATTTACTGTTATGCAGACTACTGCATTAGTGTAGAAATGGTATAAATAATATCAGCGCACTTGTGAAAGAATATTAGACTCACCAGTTAATGTGTATTGAACGCTTAGCATGATTTGTTTACTTTTGAACTTTGGTAAAAATCGAACATTTCTACTACTTTGAGCTCAATTTCAAGCTACTTTTCATTGTGAAACCAATCAAAATCATCTCAATTTCTGTAATATGTCTTCCATTCTATAAAATGAGACCAGGAAAACTAGAATACACCAATAAATACCATAGGAAAATATAGTGCAAAGTCACTGTTTTAAACGAAAAACACGGTCCAAGTTTTTTTTTCTCATTACGCACTGTGCTGCAAGATTTTTTTTATACTGTGCACACTGGCCACATAGACCCATTCTTTCATATGTAGGCCTACCAGCTTTCTCTTGCTAGATTTGAAGGTGCTAGAATTTAGATGTACTAGTACGTCAATAACCCTGGTGCATAAGCTGTACTAGTACGTCGGAAACCCTGAAAGGGTTAACTAATTAATGGTCTAAATCAGACCAAAGCATTGTCAAAAGTTTATGGCATATGTGCAGGTTATTTTTATACTCTCACATAGGCCTCCAGGTGCATGGCAGAGTTAATGAATTATTTAACCCATTTATTATCAGTCCCATAATATTACAGCTTGCAAGCCAGAGTTGGTCCCATAATATTACATCAAAATTCTAGAGAAGAAATTCTTGCAGGAGAAATCTGGGAGGCCTACATATGAGAGAATGGGTAAGAGTGGTCAGTGTGCGCAGCATAAAAAAAATCCTGCAGCACGCAGTGCATAGTATGAGAAAAAAAGCTCCGGCCATGTTTTTGGTTTAAAACACCAACTTTGCAGTGTATTTTCCTATGACATTTATGGCTGTATTCTCATGTTCTTGGTCTCATTTGACAGAATGGAAGATATATTACAGAAACAGAGATGATTTTGAATGGTTTATGGACTAAATGTACCTTGAAATTGAGCTCAAAGAAGCAGAAATGTTTGATTTTTGCTGATGTTCAAGAGTAAACAAATCAGGTTACGCATCCAATACACGTCAACTGGTGGGTCTAATATGCTTTCACAAATGCACTGATATTATTTATATCACTTTTACAATAATGCTGTAGTCTGCATAACAGTAAACCTTCTATTTTTTGTGTGATTAAAAATTCAAAATAGAAAGCAAGCATAACATAAGAGGGACCAGGAGACCTGACTAATGAACAGAGAAAATGTTATTTTAGTGCTAGGAATGTTTGTATTGTTAATTGTGGATCCTATTTTGAAACTGGCCTTACTTGAATTGTGTATAAGATTGGCCAAATAACCAATTCCTGATTTCAACTACCCAATTTATTGGGTAGTTCAAACGCCGTAAAGCAGGACCCTACTGTACATGTACGTGGTATACAGGCCTTGCTGACATCAGTGACATACTACTATACTGAAAGTTCCTTGTTATGCAGAACATTCTGGGCAAATTAGGTCAGTTTCATCCCAGGATGCAACCCCCACCAATCAACTAACACCCAGGGACTCATTTTACACTGATGGGTGAACAGGGACAGCAGGTGTCTTATGAAAGCACATCCCAATGTTTTCCAGCCATACTGGAGATTCGAGTTCTGGACCTCAGTGCATGAGCTGAGTGTGCTAGCAATCAACATACAGTAGTGTACTGTATATTGTAATAAACAGAATAGAGGAAATCAGCTCTAATATACAGTGGACCCCCGCCTTACGAACGCATCGCATTACGTTAAATCCGCCACACGAAGCATTTGAATGCAAAAATTTTGCCTCACCTCACAATAAAAAACTCATCTTACGTGATTTGTCCGGGACACGTCCCATGCGTGGCCTCACCTGCCCCGTGCGTGCCAGTGTTTACAAGCCAGCCAGTGAGGTCGCATCTAAGCATACATTCGGTACATTTCATATTATCACAGTGTTTTTAGTGCTTGTAGCTGCAAAATAAGCCACCATGGGCCCGAAGAAAGCTTCTACTGCCAACCCTGTGGTAAAAAGGGTGAAAATTACTATGGAAATGAAGAAAGAGATAATTGCTAAGTATGAAAGTGGAGTGTGAGTCTTGGAGCTGGCCAAGTTGCATACCAAACCCCAATCAACCATCGCTATTATCTTGGCCAACAAAACGGCAATCAAGGAAGCTGTTCTTGCAAAAGGTGCAAGTTTGTTTTCAAAACAGAGATCGCAAGTGATAGATGTTGAGAGACTGTTATTGGTGTGGATAAACGAAAAACAGAGAGCAGGAGATAGCATCTCTCAAGCGATCATATGTGAAAAGGCTAGGAAGTTGCATGAGGATTTAATTAGAAAAATGCCTGCAACTAGTGGTGATGTGAGTGAATTTAAGGCCAGCAAAGGTTGGTTTGAGAGATTTAAGAATCGTAGTGGCATACATAGTGTGATAAGGCATGGTGAGGCTGCCAGTTCGGACCAAAAAGCGGCTGAAAAATATGTGAAGGAATTCAAGGAGTACATAGACAGTGAAGAATTGAAACCTGAACAAGCGTTTAATTGTGACGAAACAGGCCTGTTTTGGAAGAAAGGCACTCCCAGGACATAAGCCTATGAAAGACAGGCTTACTCTTCTGATGTGTGCTAATGCTAGTGGTGATTGCAAAGTGAAGCCTTTATTGGTGCATCACTCTGAAACTCCCAGAGCGTTCAGGAAAAACAATGTCGTCATGGCTAATTTGTGTGTGCTGTGGAGGGCAAACAGTAAGGCATGGGTCACTAGGGACTTTTTCTATGACTGGTTACACCATGCATTTGCCCCCACTGTGAAAAATTACCTAATGGAAAAGAAATTGGACCTTAAGTGCCTCCTGGTACTAGACAATGCTCCTGGTCATCCTTCAAACTTGGCAGAGTGACTTTCTGGGGACATGAGCTTCATTAAGGTCAAGTTTTTACCTCCTAATACCACTCCTCTCCTGCAGCCCATGGACTATCAGGTCATTTCAAACTTCAAAAAACTCTACACAAAAGCTATGTTTCAAAAGTGCTTTGAAGTGACCTCAGACACTCGACTGACTCTAAGAGAGTTTTGGAAAGATCACTTTAGTATCCTCAGCTGTGTAAACTTTATAGTTAAGGTTTGGGAGGGAGTGACTAAGAGGACCTTGAACTCTGCTTGGAAGAAACTGTGGCCAGAATGTGTAGAAGAAATGGATTTTGAAGGGTTTGAGGCTAACCCTGAGAAGCGTATGCCAGTGTGGAATCCATTGTGGCATTGGGGTTGGAGGTTAGTGGGGATGATGTGGAAGAGTTGGTGGAGGAGGACAATGAAGAACTAACCACTGATGAGCTGCAAGATCATCTTCAACAGCAAGAGGCCAGACCTGAGGAAACTGCTTCAGAAGAGGGGAGAGAGAAATTTAGGAAGTTGCCTACTTCAAAGATTAAGGAAATGTGTGCAAAGTGGGCTGAACTGCAAACCTTTATAGATGAAAATCACCCTGATACAGCTACTGCAAGCCGTGTTGGCAACCTGTACAATGACAATGTTATGGCCCATTTTAGGAAAATCTTAAAGGAACGGGAGGTACAGACCTCTATGAACAGATTTGTTGTGCGACAGAGGTCCAGTGACTCTCAAGCTGGTCCTAGTGGCATTAAAAGAAGAAGGGAAGTAACCCTGGGAAAGGACTTGCTACCTCAAGTCCTAATGGAAGGGGATTCCCCTTCTAAACAATAACAACTTCCACACTCTCCCCTCCTCCCATCCCATCAATCATCACCAGATCTTCAATAAAGGTAAGTGTCATGGATTCTATTCTTAGTAGAGTAGTAATTGTGCATGTCTTCTTCAGTTTGTGCGTATTAAAATTAATATTTCACGTGGAAATTTTTTTTTTTTTCCATACTTTGGGGTGTCAGGAACGGATTAATTTGATTTCCATTATTTGTTATGGGGAAAATTAATTCGCCTTACAATAATTTCGGCTTACTATGAGCTCTCAGGAATGGATTAACCCTTTCAGGGTCCAAGGCCCAAATCTGGAGTCACGCACCAGTGTCCAAGAATTTTCAAAAAAAAAATTTGTTATTTTTTCTTATGAAATCGTAGAGAATCTTTTTGTGAAGGTAATAAAACAAAAAGTACGAAATTTGGTGGAAAATTGACGAAATTATGCTCTCGCGAATTTTGATGTGTCAGCGATATTTACGAATCAGCGATTTTGCCGACTTTGACTCCCATTTTAGGCCAATTACATTATTCCAATCAACCAAATTCTTAGCTATTTCACTAGTATTACTTCTATTCTATCGATTGAGCACAAGAAATCGCCAAGTCAACTGTTTCAACTACAAAATAAAGTGATCGGAAATTGTTAATTTGGCCAATTTAACACAAAGTTCAAAATATTCCAATTTCAAAATAGGGTCCAGAATGAACAATGTAGGCATTCCTGGCACTAAACTAACATTTCCTCTGTTCATCAGTTATGTTTTGAGGCTTTACAAATAAATTCCATTTTGATTTTTTATTCACATAATGAATTTTTATTCACACCAAAAAATAGAAGATTTACTGTAATGCAATACTGTAATAATTGCATAAATATCATCACCATATTTGTGAATGTATATTAGACCCACCAGCTGACGTGTATTAGACTTGTGAGGTCGTTTGTTTACTCTTGAATATCGGTAAAAATTTAACATTTCCGCTACTTTGAGCTCAGTTTCAAGCCATTTACAATGCTAAAACCAATCAAAATCATCTCTATTTCTGTAATATGTCTTCCATTCTATCAAATGAGACCAAGAAATCGCAAATACAACTATAAAAAACATACGAAAAAACACTGCAAAGTTGCTGTTTTAATCGAAAAAAAATGATTTCATTTTTTTTCTCTCATTATACACAGTGTGCTGCAGGATCTGTTTTATGTGGTGCACACATACCACATAGATGTATTCTCTCATATCTAGGCCCAAATGTACCACTCACAGTTTATCAGAGTGAGCTGAGCTCATGGCGTAGATCTACGGTTTGGACCCTGAACGTAAAGCCGTAGATCTACGGGACGGACCCTGAAAGGGTTAATATCGTAAGGCGGGGGTCCACTTTACATTATTTAGGTATGCATACTGGTCAGAAAGTCATTGCTAGACGAGTACGTCGCTAAGTGAGAAGAGGCTGCAATTGTATAATGTCATTGCATTTGTAAATGCATATTAGAGTGGCCAGATGGACACATATTGGACAAGTGATGTCTTTTGTGTACTCTGGAATATTGGCAAAAATCAAACTTTTCCATTACTTTGAGCTCAATTTCAAGTTACTTTCATTTATGAAACCAACCAAAATCATTGTTATTTCTATCCATTCTATCAAATGAGACCAAGAAACCGAGAATACAACTATAAAAACCATACAAAAATACACTGCAAAGTTGCTGTTTCAAACCAAAACATGGTCGCAGCTTTTTTTTTTTTCCGGTTATGCGCTGCTTGCTGCAGGACTCACTTTTTTACATGGTGCACACTTACCGCATAGACTCATTCTCTCATATCTAAGCCCAAACTTACCACTCACAGCTTATCTGAGTGAGCTGAGCTCATGGTGAAGTACCATGGGAACAACACTGTGGCTTCAGAACTGTAGAACAACAGGACCAACCTTAAAAAGGTTAAAAGTTGTCTGTTTAGTTCAATTTTGCAGATTAAAGCTTTGTGAATCTCAACAAAGCTTAATTTATTAGTTTCAGGGAATTAGTAGACTGCTGCTTTGTGACTAGGGCCTTAAGTTTTTGGTTAGTACATGATATAATTAATACATTCTGAAGATTATGTCCAGAAACAAAGAGCAGGAAAACAAACCACAGAAGATGTTGGGTTTGTTTGCATTCATGTTATTATGATTTCTTGACTCATAAGCAGAGCAAAATCATAAGTTTTTCCTACCAGGTATATTTAAGATTTATAAACAAGTGAATGTTGTTTGCTGAGTATAAACTAATGGAGATATAAAATGATAAGAATACAGTAAAGTGAAATGTAGACATTGGACCTGGACACAAACTTTAATTATTTGCAAGAGTAGATATAAAAAAAAATCCTGATAAATGAATTAATACTATACCTTGCTTTATCCTGAGTTAATCTCTCTTCTTCAAGTTGTTCTTTATCTCGTGCATCTCTGCTGCTAACTCCAGCATTAGATGACTCAAAGGATTTAGATGTCTTGATCAGCTTCCCTCGATCCCTCCCTGGTTGTCCTCTCTGTCCAACGCCAAACTTGCTTGCCTCCTCACGCTTTTTATGCAGCTCAGCTCGCAATCCAACAAGCTGTGGAGAGTACATAATGTTGTATATCTTCATATTAAATGCCCTAAAATTAAAGAATAAGGTAACTCATGAAATATTGGCAGCAGATACCTTAGCTACACACCTTGGTACGTACATGTCCCCTTCTCTCCCACTGACAATCTATGCCATCTACAGCTGTATTCTGGAAGTGTCTTGTGTTTTACTCTACACTTATCAAAGTATTTTGGGTATTTTCATCGCCATATCTTAGCCATGGCAACTAAGAGTCGACTGGTGTGGGTTGCATCCTGGGGGACAAGATTAAGGACCCCAATGGAAATAAGTTAGACAGTCCTCGATGACGCACTGACTTTCTTGGGTTATCCTGGGTGGCTAACCCTCCGGGGATTAAAAATCCAAACGAAATCTTATCTCTTACTAGTATTGCTGGAGATAATAAATTAGACACATATGCAACACTTGGGGACCTTTATTGTGGAAATTTTTCGCCACACAGTGGCTTCCTCAGTACAACATGGAGAAGAACAGTGAAGATCAGAAGGGGTTTGAGGTAAACAATCTCTCAAACTCCTTCTGATCTTAATCCATTCTTCTCTGTATTCCACTGAGGAAGCCACTACGTGGTGGAACGTTTCCACAATAAAGATACCCAAGTGTTGCGCATGTGTCTAATGAATCAACATGTTGGTTCTGAACCATTACTCTATAATGATGGAGATGCTAGGCATACCAAAGTCACAGATTCACTCTTAGTGAAAACTAGAAGTGGTGCACATGTAAGAAACTACTTATAAATTCTGTCTGACTGAACTAAGCATTTGTAGAATTAGAAACAATGAGAAAATTTTTTAAAAGGATGTGCATTAAGAAATACAGACTGTCTCCTACTCAAAAGATTGTCAAACAAATCAGTACAGCTAAATATGATGGAAAAAAGTTACTGGACGAGTAAAATGAAGAAAAATAATAAATGTAGACTCATTCAGAGCTCAGACAATAAGGAACGAAAGCCTATCATACTATAAAATATATGTAAGAAAAGAGAGCCTTGACAACAGCATATATCTGGTGCTGGATGGTCAGAAAGTTTAAAAATGTGTAATCATCTTCATAAATAATGTCTTCTACTCAGCTCTATAAAAAAGACTGCAGGGTAAAACATACCAGAAATACTTTATAGAACACCTGAGCACTCTAATGCAAACATTAACTATTTGCAGAGCACGAAACACATCAGCACAGAAATCACAACCATGTACCTCAGTTCAGTAAGCCTACATACATCATAGGAATGCTAGCATGGGCCACCAATGTGACCACAAATGCAGGTTTTTACAGACGAATCCCATACCTGTGAGTTTTAGAACTCACTTGCCAGGGTTCAAGCCCTACCTGCTCCTTGGTTTCTTTTCTTAGAAAAGTGCTGGAAGCATGTATCAAATTTTAGTTTTAAGTTAGGGTACAGTATATTCCTAGGAATTTTCACCCATCCTGTCTATCAATTGCTTCATTATTTATCTTTGTTCAAAAAAATATTTTTAGTTTTGTTCCCAAACATTATATACATTGAGAGTTTTGCCAATACTGAGTGTGAGTTTCTTAGTTCTGATCCAGATACGTAGATATCTTTCCAAGCTTGCCATTAACTGTGTTGTTAAGCACAACTGGATGTGCATTTGAGATGACACAAGACTTTTTTTTTTAACACATCAGCTGTTTCTCACACAAGCTGTGTGACCCAAAAAAGAAAAAACACTTTCATCATCACTCACTCCATCACTACTCTCTTGCTAGATTAACATTAACAACATTAACACCCCTCCTTCAGGCACTGTACTTCCCACCTCCAGGACTTAAGTCTGGCTAACCCATTTCCCTGAATCCTTCATAAATGTTACCTTACCTCTGATATACCTTTGAAGAGTTTCGAGAGTTTCACTACTTTTGGAGCCCAGCCATGGGCCAGGCTCATCTGGTGCTGGTTTGGTCAACCAGGCTGTTGCTGCTGGAGGCCTGCTGCCCCACATATTCATCACAGCTTGGTTGATCTGGCACCTGTTGGAGATACTTGTCCAGTTTCCTCTTGAAGGCTTCTGCACTTGTTCCAGCCATGTTTCTGATATCTTCTGGTAAGATGTTGAATAGTCTGGGACCCCAAATGTTGCTAACAGTCCAACACGTTAAGTCATATACGTATTAGGTTAGGTAAAGTTTGTCAGGAAACAGGACAAGTGTTTCCTGATGCGAGTCTTAGTCATATAATGACCCACAGTTGGAGCTTTTGGTCATCTGATCGAGGCCTTCCACTGGCTTACTGGCCCATCCCTTTAAAAGTTATGGTTATTATTGTAACCATTTTTATTCTCAAGTCATAAAAACCATTTGCCTCCACTCACTCCTATCTAACATGCTCATGCATGCTTGCTAGAAGTCAAAGCCCATCACACACAAAACCTTATTTACCCCCTCCCTCCAACCTTTCCTAGGCCAACTCCAACCCCGCCTTCCTTCCACTAAAGATTTATACACCCTCAAAGTCATTCTGTTTTGTTCCACCTCTCTAAATGTCCAAACCACCTCAACAAGTCATGTCATCTACAAATAGACTCAGTTTAAGTTGAGAATTTGTTAGACTCCTCTACAACTATACTGCCAAACCAGTACTTCCACACACAGTAGAATCCATTTATGCAAATCCTGTCTGGGTTACATATTTTCAGCATGTTATTGATATCCTCTTTATTCCTGTTCTCCATTTGTACACATAAGTTATATTCTCCCTAATTTTACGTCATTCCATAAGTTTGATGAGTATCGAGAGTCTTACTACTCTACTAGGTCCTACTACTTTAGCCTAACTTCACAGAAAAGGTGTCATATACATGAGATCAGCTTTGTCATCCTTCTATGTATATTCTCTAGAACATTTAATCCCAATCTGTAACATAGTGACCAAATCAGAGAGCATAATCTAAAATGATGTCAACAAAAGATATATAAAGTTGAAATATAACCTTAAGACTTTCATTATTTACATTTCTTGATATGATGCCAATAATTTTATTAACATATTTGCAAATACCTAGGTAGTAGGTTGGTAGACAGCAACCACCCAGGGAGGTACTACCGTCCTGCCAAGTGAGTGTGAAACAGAAACCTGTAATTGTTTTACATGATGGTAGGATTGCTGGTGTCTTTTTTTCTGTCTCATAAATATGCAAGATTTCAGGTACGTACATCTTGCTACTTCTACTTACACTTAGGTTACACTACATATACATGTATACAAGCATATGCAATGGAACCTCTACTTACGAGTTTAATCCGTTCCGTGAGCTTGCTCGCATCTGGATTTGCTCGTTTGCAGAGTCAATTTTCCATGTATTATAATTATACATATTATTATTATTATTATTTATTTAGTTATTTATTTTATAATTTGAACATACATACAGAGGTACAAAAAATACAGGTAAGAGCAGCATGCCAAAGCTACTTATATGCATAGCATTACGGGCTGGCTTAAAATTAACTTAAGATTAACTAAGCAATGATGTAATCAATGATAAAACATTATTGTAAACAAATAACAATAAAGCACAAATGAGTATTACAAAGACAGGTCATATGGTTGCATGCATTGCTGTACATTCAGTAGAATGGAGTATTCCATTAGGTAGTGTATTTAAATAATAACAAAGTTAGATTGGGTCTTAGGTTTAACATTTATGTGATATAATTGTGAGAAACATTTAAGAATCTTATTATTATTATAAGATTATATTATTATTATTATTATTATTATTATTATTATTATTATTATTATTATTATTATTATTATTATTATTATTATACAAATAGTTTGGAATTTTTATTCACACAAAAAATAGAAGATTTACTTTTATGCAGACTACTGCATTATCGTAATAATTGTTTAAATAGTGTCAACCCATTCATGACTGCATATTGGAATGGAGAGTGACATCATTTGTTTACTCTTGAACATTGCCAAAGAATCGAACATTTCTGCTACTTGGAGCTCAGTTTTAAGGTACTTTTCATCATGAAACCAATAAAATTATATCTATTTCTGTAATACAATGGTCCCTTGCTTTTCGTAGTTCTCGGCAATCGTAAATTTCGCCAATCATAGGGGTATTTTCGTATAAACATGGACTCGCTTTTCATAGGTTGACTCGCGAATAGTAGTTCGTCCAGGACGCTTACGCACGGTGTGAGCCGGGGAGGCCTCCCTACCGAGCCAGTCTGGCATTGTTTACCAGTGAGTGAAGGTCCCCTCAAGTGCTCCTACGAAATATTTCATAATATTCCACTCATTTTAGTGCTTGCAAGTACTAAATAAGCTTCCATGGCTCCAAAGAAAGCTCCTAGTGCCAAGCCTGTGGTAAAGAAGGTGAGAAATATGTACAGTGACAAAGTCTTGTACCATTTTAGGGAAGTGTTAGACGCCAGAAACAGAGCTCTCTCCACAGTTACTTTGCGAGACAGGACTAGAGTGACTCTCAAGGTGGTCCTAGTGGCATTAAGAAACAGAGAAGAGAAGCAACCCCAGAGAAGCAATTGGTACCTGAGGTGTTGCTGGAAGGGGATTCCCCTTCCAAACTGTAAACAATCCAATCTCTCTCCTCCTCCAGTCTCCCATACACTAAGAAGAATCTCCAATAAAGGTAAGTGTTATGCTGTTAATGTTTCATTCATCATTTCCCATTGTATTGTTTATGTACTACATGTATATTTCATGTAAAAAATTTTTTTGTTTTAATACTTCTGAGTGTCAGAAACAGATTAATTGTATTTACATTATTTCTTATGGGGAAAATTGATTCACAAATCGTAAATTTCGTTTATAGTAGCTCCTCCAGGAACGGATTAATTACGAAAAATGAGGGACCACTGTATATCTTCCATTCTATCAAATGAGACCAAAAAAACGATAATACAACCATAAAAACTATACAAAAATACCGCTAAAAGGCGGCTAATGGCTTAGAAGTGAGCTCCGTTATTTATGGTCCAGTCTGTTTCATTTTTGGTGTACGCTCAGAAGCCTCTTTCCATCATACATTGCCTTAGTTTCAGTAAGATAGTCCAACAAACAACTGACATCCAATTCCCTAGATCAAGAGCAAGAGCCTCTCACCAGTGTCAAGGAACACCCTTGAGGCCCGCTCGCATCTGAAAATTTTGCTCGCGTCTAGAGTTTACCTGGAGAGAGTTCCAGGGGTCAACGCCCCCACAGCCCGGTCTGTGACCAGGCCTCCTGATGGATCAGAGCCTGATCAACCAGGCTGTTACTGCTGGCTGCACGCAATCCAACATACGAGCCACAGCCTGGGTGGTCAGGTATCGACTTTAGGTGCTTGTCCAGTGCCTGCTTAAGACAGCCAGGGGTCTATTGGTAATCCCCCTTATGTATGCTGGGAGGCAGTTGAACAGTCTCAGGCCCCTGACACTTATTGTATTGTCTCTTAACGTGCTAGTGACACCCCTGCTTTTAATTGGGTGGATGTTGCATCGTCCACCGAGTCTTTTGCTTTTGTTGTGAGTGATTTTCGTGTGCAAGTTCGGTACTAGTCCCTCTAGAATTTTCCAGGTGTGTATAATTATGCATCTCTCCCACCTGCATTCCAGGGAGTACAGGTTCAGGAACTTTAAGCGCTCCCAGTAATTGAGGTGTTTTATCTCCGTTATGCGTGCTGTGAAGGTTCTCTGTACATTTTCTAGGTAAGCAATTTCACCTGCCTTGAAAGGTGCTATTAGTGTGCAACAATATTCCAGCCTAGATAGAACAAGCGACCTGAAGAGTGTCATCATGGGCTTGGCATCCCTAGTTTTGAAGGTTCTCACTATCCATCCTGTCATTTTTCTAGCAGATGCGATTGATACAATGTTATGGTCCTTGAAGGTGAGATCCTCCGATATCATCACTCCCAGGTCTTTGACGTTGGTTTTTCGCTCTATTTTGTGGAAGGAATTTGTTTTGTACTTTGATGAAGTTTTAATTTCCTCATGTTTACCATATCGGAGTAATTGAAATTTCTCATCATTGAACTTCATATTGTTTTCTGCAGCCCACTGAAAGATTTGGTTGATGTCTGCCTGGAGCCTTGCAGTGTCTGCAATGGAAGACACTGTCATGCAGATTCAGGTGTCATCTGCAAAGGAAGAGACAGTGCTGTGGCTGACATCCTTGTCCATGTCAGATATGAGGATGAGAAACAAGATGGGAGCGAGTACTGTGCCTTGTGGAACAGAGCTTATCACCACAGATGCCTCAGACTTTACCCTGTTGACTACTACTCTTTGTGTTCTGTTTGTGAGGAAATTATAGATCCATCTACCAACTTTTCCTGTTATTCCTTTAGCACGCATTTTGTGCGCTCTTACACCAAGGTCACACTTGCCGAAGGCTTTTGCGAAGTCTGTATATATTACATCTGCATTCTTTTTGTCTTCTAGTGCATCTAGGACCTTGCTGTAGTGATCCAGTAGTTGAGACAGACAGGAGCGACCTGCTCTAAACCCATGTTGCCCTGGGTTGTGTAATTGATGGGTATCTAGATGGGTGGCGATCTTGCTTCTTAGGACCCTTTCAAAGATTTTTATGATATGGGATGTTAGTGCTATCAGTCTGTAGTTCTTTGCTATTGCTTTACTGCCCCCTTTGTGGAGTGGGGCTATGTCTGTTGTTTTTAGTAACTGTGGGACGACCCCCGTGTCCATGCTCCCTCTCCATAGGATGGTAAAAGCTCGTGATAGGGGCTTCTTGCAGTTCTTGATGAACACGGAGTTCCATGAGTCTAGCCCTGGGGCAAAGTGCATGGGCATGTCTGGAAGCAAAAAATCGACCGAGCAACTGCTCGTATCTGGAAAAACTGGCACGTGGATGCACTCGTAAGTAGAGATTCCACTGTATATACACACCCTTCTGGGTTTTCTTACTAGCTTTTGTTCTTGTTTATTTCCTCTTATCTCCATGGAGAAGTGGAACCGAATTCTTCCTTTTTATGAGGTGACTAACATTCCAGGAGCTAGGGGCTAGTGACCCCTTCTTCTGTATGCATTACTAAATTTAAAGAGAGAAACTTCAGTTTTTCTTTTTGGGTCACTTTGCCTCAGTGGGATACGGCTGGTTTGTTGAAAGAAGAAGGTTTGCAAGTACTAAGACACTGTTGTCTTAACCCAAAATTTCTGCTAGCCAGAATTTCTAGAACATTTTTTGTGCATTCACTTTGACAAAGATCCATATTATGTACCTTATAAATGCCATAGTTACTGTCTTTACTTGTTATAGTTGTCTGCAATGAAATGCATCTGCCACTTCTCTGACCACATCAACCCGAAATTAATTACATACTAGTGGCTTTCTTTTGTGCCTAATAATGTTTTATATGTAAACTACATTATCTTTGTACTGCATCAAAAGAATAAAACTTTGAATTTAAATACAGGTCATCTAGCAGCATTCCTCATCAGAAATTATTTGATGGTCCATTATAGTATCATCTACAAACCTGCTTAAGAAGACTGTTAACAATAAGGGCCCCAATAATAACCCCTGAGCCACACCACTCATAATGGGTACCAATTCTGGTTTCTCCCCATTCATACAAACTTTTTGCTGTTGCATATTGAGAAACTTTAGGGGCAAGTGCCAAAGTATTTGTATTAGTAGCAGTGGCATCGTAAGGGAGACGGGCTGCCCGGGGTGACACCACAGAGCCTTTAAAGAAGTAGACACCAATGCCCAAAACAGTGCTGCCTATATAATATAGCCTATTATATGATTACAGGCCTATATAGGGAAAAACCATTGATTTTGATGATGTGATAGATGATTTTGCAGGATTGAAGGCAAGGAAATGTAAGATCAGATTGAATGAGATGTTACCTGTACTCCAGGTCAAATCGTAAATAGTGTTTCTTTGATATTGTAATGTTTTTCTTTATTTTTTTCTTTTGGCATTGTTGAAGATGAATAAATGTAGGATCTGTTGCCTGTACTCAAAGTGATATTTATGTTTCTTCAATATTACTACAATTGTATTTATTTTATCATTAATAAAGTCGAGAAGTATTCTCCTGTTCAGTTTATTACCCTTAAATGTTCTCATTGCTAAACATTTGTCATTGGTCATGCAGTAGTGATGTAACTGGAGTTTACTCCCCCCCCATCCCCCGCCCTTGGATTTCATGGGAGTGACACCAGAGATGCCACCCCGGGTGGCATCAACCTTAGCGACGTGTCTGATTAGTAGGTATTGACTAAAACTACCTTTACTGGTGGGTATTGGCCAATTTTAGTATCAGTACCAGTACATACTGATGTGTATATGCAAATTTTTATGGTATTAGTAAAAAAATTTGGTATGCCCTGCATGGATGAAACACTAAGTATGGGATCAGTCACTAGCAGGGGTGAAAAAATTAGGTGTTTAGTTATTTCTATAACTAGGTACCTGAGTGCTAATTGACTGGTGTGGGTTGCATTCTGGGGAACAAGATCAAAGAACCACAATGGAAATAGGAGAGACAGTCCTCAATGATCCACTGACTTTATTGGGTTATCCTGGGTGGCTAACCCTCCAAGATAAAAATCCCAACACACATCTCTCCAGGAGATAATATCTTCTCCATAAGCAGCTACTTTCTTCATCAGACATGTGCGTGTAAAACTCCATCATAGTCCTTACAAAGATCCATATGACTAATATCATATTCTTTATCTCTGTCTAACACCTTGATTAACTTAGTGAAAATAGTTAATAAATTTGCAAGACAAGAATGCCCTTCATAAAACCAAAAGGAAATTTACTGATCAACTTATATCTTCAATGGTGGCTACAAATTCTATGCTAAATTATCGATTCCATCAACTTTCCCACAATCGAGATAAGATTGACTAGTCTATAATTTGTTACTAAGGATCTACCTACTACTTTGTAAATGGGTATCACACTTGCCAGTTTCTGCTTATCTACCTGGAGTCTACCCGGAGGGTAGACTCCAGGTATCAATGCCCCCGCAGCCCAGTCCACGACCAGGCCTCCCGGTGAATCAGGGTCTGATCAACAAGGCTGTTACTGCTGGCTGCACATAGTCCAACGTATGAACCACAGCCCGCCTGATCCGACACCGACTTTAAGTATCTGTCCAGCTCCCTCTTGAAGGCAGCCAGGAGCCTATTAGTAATTCCCCTTATACTTGGTGGGAGGCTGTTGAACAGTCTTGGACCCCAGACACTTATGGTATTTTCTTTAAGTGTACCAATAGCGCCCCTACTTTTCATTAGGGGTATTTTGCAGCACCTGCTCAGTCTTTTACTTTCGTAGGGAGTGATTTCTGTGTGCGAGACTTGTTTGAAGAGACGCACTCCCCTCACACCGGGCAGTAGGGGTCAATACCCCTAAAGCCCGGTCAGCGTCCGGGTCAGTCTCAGGCACAGGTGAAATGTTAGGTACGTTTCCTTATACATGCTGTCACTGTTCACCTAACAGTAAGTAGGTACCTGGGTGTTAGCCATCTTACACCCTACTTACCCACCCGTGCCTGGGATTGAACCCGGACCCTCCAAGTGTGAGCAGTGTCAGTCAATTGGTGTGGTTAGCCTCCTGGGTTAGGGAATTAAATTAACCCAGTTTAAATAAGCCACATGGCATGTTTAACTGGGTTATTAACCTGGATTAGGAACCCCATTGGGCTATCCCAATTCCAACTCATTTTAAGTTAATTTTCAGAATTTAGTCCTAAAAATCAATCAAAAATCTTGTAGGTTTATACTCACTCCAGATTCCATATTTCACTTTCAAAAAAACTGCGAAAATAATGTATTATTCTTCCTAGAAGATGAAGTTAATAAATTTTTCTTGTTTTGTTTATGATTTATAGGGCGACCAGAACTTGCACCGTCTTAGCAAGTTCATTCAGGAACGGCTACATATAAGAACTTCTGTTCCAGCCTATGTTAGTAAGTTTATTCAGGTATACACAAATACAGTTGTTAGGTAAGACACATATGCAACAGTTAGGTATCTTTATTTCGAAACGTTTCGCCAACACAGTAGGCTTCTTCAGTCGAGTACAGAAAAGTTGATAGAAGCAGAAGATACTTGAAGACGATGTAATCAGTCCATCACCCTTAAAGTATCTTCTGCTTCTATCAACTTTTCTGTACTCGACTGAAGAAGCCTACTGTGTTGGCGAAACGTTTCGAAATAAAGATACCTAACTGTTGCATATGTGTCTTACCTAACAACCTGTCGGTATTTTATACCATTTTAATGTACAAATACAGTTACATAGATTATCATATATAGCAGCATATGTGTAGAGAACCTGGGGGAACCTAAACATAAGTCAGAGAGAGTGACTTATTTCCACTGTGGTCTCTCTCAATGGAAATAAGTCACTCTGTCTGACTTTTTTGGGTTATCCCAGGTTCTCTACACATATGCTGCTATGTATGATAATTCTATGTAACTGTATTGTGTATACCTGAATAAATTTACTTACTTACTTACTTACTATGCTGCTATGTATGATAAGTCTATGTAACTGTATTTGTGTATACCTGAATAAACTTACTTACTCTGACGTCTCTCTCTCCCCTGAGTTTCGGTGATACATTTACCTCGCTGTCTCTGGGACTCTCATCCTCATCTATTTTGATAAATTAGACACACGTGCAACACTTGGGTATCTTTATTTTGTCCGGCGGGAACTCTACAGGAGGGGCACCTGGTCATCGGTTTTAGCCAGTTCCATTTTTCCGCTCTGAGGATAATAATAGCCTGGTGGCTAAAGATCTCGCGTCACACGGCGAGGATTTAGGTTCGATTTCCGGTGAGGGTAGAAACATTGGACGTGATTCATTTCACCGGTTGTCTATGTTGCCCATCAGTAAAATGGGTACCTGGGTGTTAGTAGACTGGTGTGGGTCGCATCCTGACCTAATTTGCCCGAAATGCTCTACATAATAAGTGGTTTTCTATATAGTAGTATGTCATTGATGTCAGCTATGGTCTGTATACCTTGTACATGTACTTGTAGAGTATACCCGGAGATGGTTTCGAGGGTCAACGCCCCCGCGACCCGGTGTGAGACCAGGCCTCGTGGTGGATCAGGGTCTGATCAACCAGGCTGTTACTGCTCGCAAGCAAACTGATGTACGAACTACAGCCCGGCTGGTCAGGTACTGACTTTAGGTACCTGTCCAGCGTCTTCTTGAAGACAGTCAGGGGTCTATTGGTTATCCCCCTTATGTATGCTGGGTGGCAGTTACACAGTTTTTGGCCCCTGACACTTATTGTGTTGTCTCTCAGTGCACTCGTGAACATATCATCAAGCCTAAAAGACTTAAAGAAAGAATCCCAAATTAATGCCAGTTGGATAGGTCCTGTGTCCCTCCCCCGAAATATCTGGGTGCCTGGCCTACGTTTCCTAAACATTGAAGTGTACCTACCCCCTCGACGCAGGTGTTACAAATACCAGCAATATGGCCATGTTGCAGTAGACTGTGAAATACTACATTCTTGGTGTGGTAAGTGTGCTGGGAAACATTCCACTAGAGAATGCACAGTAGGTCTTGTCAGCCAAAAATTTAAGTGTATTAACTGTAAAGAAGTTGGGGTTACAGTTTCCCATAAGGACAGCAGTCGGAACCCAAACAGCCTTCGACGTAAACCTGATAACAGTTCTTTAATGGTAACCCAGGATGAGACTATCCAGTCTACCACAGCCAGATCTGAGACTGAACCTCTGCAAAGTATGGAAGAGCCCAACCTCCCTGCAAAGGATGCTGGTGATACCAGAATGCCATCACTCACAACAGCTGTGGAGGAGCTAGCCATCCCTGCTATCACATGTAGAACTACTGATCTGCCAACGCCTATACATACGCCTACACCTGAATATGGGGATGAGCATGTCATTTTCCCAATACACACATCTACAACAGTCAGACGAACACCACACTTGTAACCCCCCTGGAAGCTGGAGGTGAGTCACATGCACAGGACCTACCTACAATGAAATGATGAGGCAGTCTTGCCACAGGCATCATCAGAGAACACTAATGTAACCATGGCACCTGTTAAGGTGATAGGTGTTACAGAAAGAACTACCTCAGAAGTGCCATCCACTGGAGAGGCACTGGATTAACCTAACCTTTTTCAAATTATAACATCTTGTTATAATTTGAAAAAATTGAGCAGCTTGAGCAGACGCTGACGAGTTTAATAAATATATGTAGTCAGGATGATGCTCTTGAGTACGTTGATCATGTAAAAAGTGCAGCAATCCCTGTCCAGTTTCAAGCAATTTGTAAGAAAGAAGCCCATGACTCATGGCTTCAAAACTTGCATTGGAACTGGCTGCCAAGATGCCGAAAAATGCTTAAAGTAAAATGTCCTGAAGATAAAGACGAACAAACTATGCTATTTGCTCTTAAGTGTCTGCACACTGTAGCCAAAGCATAATAGTCTTACCGTCTTATAAGCAAGAGATTGTAATAACTCACTACAATGGATACATTACAAATCTTTTCATGGAACATTGCTTCCATCAGGAAGCGGTTACCTGACTTACATCATATTAGTGCAACCAAGAATATTGATGTCATCTGTTTGCAGGAATGTAGATTGAAAGATGGAGCACCTCCACCAAACTTGCCTGGATATGCAGCTTATAACCTAAGGTCAACCAACTGTTGTGTGATGTATGTCAGAAAGAACTTGCCACATTCACTCCTTTCCTTGCAGAGTCGAGTTAACATGCAGTATCATGGTGTCAAAGTATATGCAGGCTATTTTCCATAAACATTTTTAATCTCTATGCCCCAGCGAACCAGCTTCGACCTGATGCTTTACCAGATCGCATCAATAGTGAACCTACCATCATTCTTGGAGATTTTAATGCCAGACATAAGAATATTGGTGGGTCTATAACAAACACCAATGGAGCTAAACTAGTGAAATTGCTAAATGAGCATGATAATGTTCGAATTGTGGGCACTACTGAGCCTACTCACATATATGGTGGCATACTAGATCTGTGTCTTGGATTTAATACATCATATACGATGCATGACTGTCATAGTTGATGATCTTCTATCTGATCACTTCCCAAGACTAACAACTGTCAATCTTGATCACATCTCCAGTAATCAAGAAGCTAAATACAGAAGGAGGAAACTTATTCTCAAACCAGAGCACAGAGACAACTTTATTAACCACTTGGATCAATGGCTCCTCCATTGATCCAAGTGGTAAAAAAATGGAGGAGCCAGATGTCTATGGTGTATCCAACAAAATAAGCCGACTCTTGGATGTCACTACCGCCCGGCTCCGGCTGTCACTACCGTCCGGCTCCGGCTGTCACTACTGCCCGGCTCCGGCTGGGTTACAAGTATCTTTGGCAGGTTAAATCACCACCACCAGATGTAGACCAAACGAAATGTAAACTTTGCCAGATGGACTATTGTCACACCTTGCGTCATTATGTACTGGAGTGCGATAAAATTAATGAATTTAGAGACAACTCACTCAGAAATGTTCAAGAAATGGCAAAGTATTTTATCCACAGTGGTATATTACAGACCATTCTGGAGAAATACCCTGACTTTGTTAGCTGTAAATAAAGCATTACCATGTATGTGTGTGTGTGTGTGTGTGTGTGTGCGTGCGTGGCTGTTTGTATACATATATTTGTAGGTAAGACACATATGCAACAGTTAGGTATCTTTATTCATAATAAAGATACCTAACTGTTGCATATGTGTCTTACCTAACAACCTGTCGGTATTTTATATCATAATAAAGATACCATATATTTGTACGCTCGTGTGCGTATGTCCGTGCGTGCGCCCTCGTGTGTGTATGTGTGCGCGCGCGCGCTTGTGTGGGTGTATGACCCACTTAATATTTGTATTTATAGCTCATTACAATTGTGACCAGGTGTGGACGTATCAGTGGCTCATTACTTTGTAATTTGTTCATGACTGTAACTGTGTATAGGAGTGAGGCTGATTCATCACCTCTGTAACTTGCCATGATTGTGACCAGATCTACCTGGAGTTCATTACCTTTGTAACTAGTTCAGCTATCATAACTTTGGGGTCCAGTCACTGGACCCATTATGTACCTTTGTAATCTTTTGACTACCGCCCACACCATGGGTATGGGGTTCATAATAAAGATATTAAACTAACTTGGATCAATGGTAAAAGAATTACGAGCCCATTGGCACACAACAATTCAACGATGATTTAGTTGCCACTATTGAGACAGTCCTCACAGATCAAGTGCGCAGGAAAAGAAAACATAGACTAAGTCTGCCCGAAATGCCTAGCCATGCTAAGCGTTCTAGTGGTACACTCTGTAATCACAATTTTACTACATGTAAACCAAACAATAACCAAATTTCTGTAAACTCAGCATTGTAATCCTTATAGAGAATAAACTTTGAATTTGAATTTGAATTTGAACTATAACTGACAATAAAAACCAATGTAAATACTATAATGTTCCAGAGCTACACAGTATAACACATGCAGCAGCTAGGAGGATTGGTAAAGCATACCGTGAATGTAGAACCCCAGACCTGCTCAGAACGTTCCAAGCTGCACTAACAAATGCAAGGAATAGAAAGCAAGAACTTAGGCAACAGGAATGGGAACAATTTGTTAGTGGATTAAACAGGTCCACTCCTTTAAGTTTGGCTTGGAAAGGTATAAATAAAATAACCAGGAAAAAGACTGGCAATGTTGTTCTTCTCTTTCCTCTTGAAAAAGCAAATGACCTCATAAATGACTGGTCCAAAACATTCATGCGTGAAAACCTTCCAACTCATATTAAAACAAATTTAGAGAGTGCTTCTGAAGAACTTCTCTTCATCGAGTATGAATTAGATAATGTATTAACTAAAGGTCGATCAACTGCTCCTGGAGAGGATGGTATAACCTATGATATTCTCAGAACTCTAAGGCAAGTGCCTGATTACCCTTTGTTGGCACTGTATAATCTCAGTTACATTGAGGGCGTTCTTCCTACTTCCTGGACCAATAGTCTCATTGTGCCTATCCCTAAGCCCCAACAGCCTGGTACATTTAGACAGATCTCCTTAACTAGTTGTCTTTGTAAAACTTTTGAAAGAATGATACTTAACAGACTGTACTACAGAATCAGACACCAACTTTCCCCCTACCTCTATGGGTTCAGAACTGTATTTCCACCTTTCTCACTGCACACACCTCTACTAGTTTTACCACAGTTCTTGATCTAAAATCTGCATTTGATATCGCGAACAGGACAGTTATACTACATGAACTAGCCAAAATGAATATTGGTGGTAGCTTACTCTGCTAGATAATAGGATACCTGTCAAATAGAGTATCCTTTGTCCTCTACCAAGGCTTTAGAAGTGAGTCTAAAGAAATGTCCCTAGGTATACTGCAGGGGGGAGTTCTCAGTCCCGTGCTATTTAATATTCTGATTAATTCACTCCTAAATGCTCTACCTGCCTCACCTAAACATATAGCTATAAGCTATGCTGATGATATCATGATCCATACAACAGGGCATAAGAAGATGAATACCATTCTTAATGAAGCTCAAGCAATTTTTAATCGACTAGGCCTCATAATATCTTCCTCTAAAACAAAGATATTAACAGGCAAACGACATCCCCCACCCATCTATTTGCAGGGTGAAAACATTAGCTACGTTAAAACTTACAGATATCTTGGTGTAGATGTACCCTTTAACAAACCCACTATACCACAACTAAACAAGAAATGCAAAGCTAGGCTAAATGCTCTCAAAGCTGTTGCTGGCTACAATCCCAACTATGGTGCTAATGTGAGAATCGTGAGAATGATGTACATAGTCTATGTTAGGTCCTTAATTGATTATGCTGCTCCCATGTTGATATTAGCTAGAGAAAGTTCTCTCCGACCCTTGGAGTTAATGCAAAATGAAGCTCTCAGAATTATTCTTGGGTGTCCCAGATCTACAAAAGTTCTTAACATGAGGAAGGAGCTTGGTATTTCTAGTATCAGTGATAGGATTGTTGAGATTAACACTGTACTCGGTATTAGAATGTTAAGAAATGAACCAGACACTGTCACAGTGAACCTTACTAAGTGTCTAGAAGTAAATACACACAGATCTAAATGGATTGTGAAAACGTGCAATTGCATTAAGTTTTATAACCTGCATGAACTGTATCACTGTAGGCAACAAGAGCATTTCACCCCTCCATGGAAGATGTGTTCATTTAATATCACATACCTGCAAGTCCCTCCCAAGAAGCTCATTGCTAGTAATCCCTTCCTTAAATCACTTGTTAAAGCAACTGATCAAGAAGAAATTTCTGACCTAGCTGGTAGGAATAAGTTATCACAAGTTATATACACTGATGGATCTAAACAGGAGTCTTCTGGCAGGGCTGCATCTGTTCTTGTTGCCACCTCCCTAGTTAAGAACCAAAGTAAACTTGTTGAACTAGGCATAAGAATTAACAACTGGGCGTCTACACTGCAAACTGAACTGTTTGCAATCCTAATGGCGCTAAAGCTAACCTATGACACTGAGCTTGACTTTATCAATATTACTGATTCTATGTCATCATTGAATGCTCTTGACTCATATAATGACTCCAACAACATGCTCATTGGAGAAGCCAGGTATAGATACTCAAAAATTAGGGACAAAGGAATTAATGTACAGTTGCTATGGATCCCATCACACATTGGATTACTCCTTCATGATAAAGTTGATATGTTAGCCAAGAAGAGTACCCAGAAGGAGAATGTAGAATATAACTTTGGTATATCTGTGTCTAGCATTAGGAATAATATTAGAAGAGAAGTAAATAATGAAAATGATTGTTATAGGAATGCAGTTAGAAGCCTGAGTAGATCTATAACCCACTATGATAACATGAACATAGATAAGTATGTTTATGGAAAAACTTGCAATGTGAACAGACTGACTGATGTTGTAGTGGCCAGGCTTAGGCTTGGTTACAAGTACTTCTGGCAGTTTGGGAGACACACAGATGATGATCAAACTAAATGTAAATTATGTGATCAGGCATATGGTCACTCTCTTGAACACTATGTGCTTAATTGTCCACTTATTGAGGAATACAGAGACAGACAGTATAATAACCTATGTGACATGTCAAGATATCTTATTAATGAAAATAAGATACCAGATATACTAAGCAAATTTCCTAAATTTGTTTGTAACAGATAAGTGAACTATAGATATGTAGATATAAATCCATATGTATTCCTGTTAACCCTTTGGGGTCTAGTTCCTGGGCCTTTTGTGTATCCATATGTTCTTGCGCTACCGTCCACAGCATGGATATGGGGTGCACAATAAACTAGCCACTTCGGTGGCAAAATCTAAATCTAGTGTACTCGTGGCGCCCCTGCTTTTCACTGGGGGAATGTTGCATCTCTTTTGCTTTCATGAGGAGTGATTTTCGTGTGCAAATTTGGTACCAATCCCTCTAGGATTTTCCAAGTGTATATTTATCATGTATCTTTCTCGCCAGCATTCCAGGGAATACAAATCAAGGGATTTCAACCTTTCTGAGTAATTTAGGTGCCTTATCGTTCTTATGTGTGCCGTGAAAGTTATTTGTGCACTCTCCAGGTCAGCAATTTTGCCAGCCTTGAAGGGGGCAGTTAGTGTATAGCAGTATTTCAGCCTAGAAAGACCAAGTGATTTGAAGAGAATCATCATGGGTTTGGCATCCTTAATACTGAAGGTTCTCATTATCCATCCTATTATTTTTCTAGTAGATGCAGCAGATACATTATTGTGGCCTTTGAAGGTGAGATCCTCTGACATTATCATTCCCAGGTCGTCCTCATTACTATTTCGCTCTATTGTATGGTTATTATTTGTTGTATACTCTGATACAGTTTTAATTTATCTTGTTTTCCATATCTGAGCAGTTGAATTTTCTCTTTATTGAACTTCATTTTGTTTTGAGTGGCCCATTTGAAGATTTGGGCGATGTCGCTTGGAGTCTTGTGGTGTCTTTGATGGAGGTCACTGTCGTGGCAAATCAGGTGTCATCTGCAAATGAAGACAAGGAGCAATGGCTTACATCTCTGTCTGTGTCAGTTATGAGAATGAGGAATAGGATGGGAGCGAGTACTGTGCCTTGTGGAACAGAGCTTTTCACTGTAGCTGCCTCAGATCTCTATTTACTATTACTCATTGTGTTCTGTGTGTTACGAAGTTATATATCCATCTACCAACTTTTCCTTCATCACGCATTTTGTGCACCCTTTCACCGAAGGCTTTCGCAAAGTCTGCGTATACTATATCTGCATTTTGTTTATCCTCTCTATAGTATCCAGGACCTTGTCATAGTGGTCCAGTAGCTGGGACAGGCAGGAGCGACCTGCTCTAAACTCGTGTTGCCCTGTGTTGTGCAAATGATGGGTATCTAGGTGGTTGGCGATCTTGCTTCTTAGAAACCTTTCAAAGATTTTTATTATGACACTCTTCTTTGCAA
The DNA here is from genome assembly GCF_026875155.1 of Cherax quadricarinatus. Lineage (NCBI taxonomy): Eukaryota > Metazoa > Arthropoda > Malacostraca > Decapoda > Parastacidae > Cherax > Cherax quadricarinatus. Next base: position 17,014,994 of record NC_069429.1, read on the forward strand.
ATATACAGGGTCTAAAGCCAGCAACAAACAACAAAATACCTTTCATCAGTGGACTGCTTGCAGAGGCAAAGGCAATGTTCGCGGCTTTCACTGAGACCCACATAAAGGATCACTTGGACAACGAAATATGGATCCCAGGTTACAACCTATGCAGATGTGACAGAGTGAACAGGCAAAAGGGGGGGGGGGTTGCCCTGTACATTGCAGAGTCACTTGTTTGCACAGAACTGCTAAATGCCTCAAATGATGTAGTGGAAGTTTTAGCAGTAAAGGTCGAGAATCAAAACCTAGTCATTGTGGTAGTCTACAAGCCTCCGGATGCAACATCCCAGCAATTCAGGAACAGCTGTTAAAAATTGACCACTGTCTGGAAAATCTTCCAGCTCCTGCACCCAACATCTTGCTCCTGGGGGATTTCAACTTAAGGCACCTAAAATGGAGGAATATAGCAAATAATATTGTTGCAGTAATAACACCAGGAGGCAGCTCTGATGAAAACTCACACTCACACGAGCTTTTAAATCTCTGCACAAAATTCAATTTAAACCAGCAAATAATAGAGCCTACTAGACTGAAGAATACACTAGACCTCATCTTCACTAACAATGATGATCTGATAAGAAATGTCACCATATCAAAAACAATATACTCAGATCACAACATAATTGAGGTTCAGACATGTATGCGTGGAGCCCCAGACCGACATAATGAGACTAGTCACGAGGGAGCATTCACCAAATTCAACTTCAATAACAAAAACATAAAGTGGGACCAAGTAAACCAAGTCCTAACCGATATAAGCTGGGAAGATATACTAAGCAACACAGACCCCAACTTATGCTTAGAACAGATTAACTTGGTGGCACTCGATGTATGCACAAGGCTTATTCCTCTAAGAAAAAGGAGTAGATGTAAAATAGAAAGAGACAGGCGCTCCCTTTACAGGCGACGGAAAAGAATAACAGAGCGGCTAAAAGAGGTCAATATATCTGAAATGCGTAGGGAGACACTGGTCAGAGAAATAGCAAGCATCGAACTCAAGCTAAAGGAATCTTATAGGAGTCAGGAATTGCGGGAAGAACTAAAAGCCATAAATGAAATCGAAAGAAACCCAAAGTATTTCTTCTCCTATGCCAAATCAAAGTCGAGAACAACATCCAGTATTGGGCCCCTACTTAAACAAGATGGGTCCTACACAGATGACAGCAAGAAAATGAGTGAGCTACTCAAGTCCCAATATGACTCAGTTTTTAGCAAGCTGCTAACCAGATTGAGAGTCGAAGATCAAAATGAATTTTTTATGAGAGAGCCACAAAATTTGGTTAACACAAACCTATCCGATGTTATCCTGACGCCAAATGACTTCGAACAGGCGATAAATGACATGCCCATGCACTCTGCCCCAGGGCCAGACTCATGGAACTCCGTGTTCATCAAGAACTGCAAGAAGCCCCTATCACGAGCCTTTTCCATCCTATGGAGAGGGAGCATGGACACAGGGGTCGTCCCACAGTTACTAAAAACAACAGACATAGCCCCACTCCACAAAGGGGGCAGTAAAGCAACAGCAAAGAACTACAGACCGATAGCACTAACATCCCATATCATAAAAATCTTTGAAAGGGTCCTAAGAAGCAAGATCACCACCCATCTAGAAACCCATCAGTTACACAACCCAGGGCAACATGGGTTTAGAACAGGTCGCTCCTGTCTGTCTCAACTATTGGATCACTACGACAAGGTCCTAAATGCACTAGAAGATAAAAAGAATGCAGATGTAATATATACAGACTTTACAAAAGCCTTCGACAAGTGTGACCATGGCGTAATAGCGCACAAAATGCGTGCTAAAGGAATAACAGGAAAAGTCGGTTGATGGATCTATAATTTCCTCACTAACAGAACACAGAGAGTAGTTGTCAACAAAGTCCGAGGCAGCTACGGTGAAAAGCTCTGTTCCACAAGGCACAGTACTCGCTCCCATCTTGTTCCTCATCCTCATATCCGACATAGACAAGGATGTCAGCCACAGCACCGTGTCTTCCTTTGCAGATGACACCCGAATCTGCATGACAGTGTCTTCCATTGCAGACACTGCAAGGCTCCAGGCGGATATCAACCGAATCTTTCAGTGGGCTGCAGAAAACAATATGAAGTTCAACGATGAGAAATTTCAATTACTCAGATATGGTAAACACGAGGAAATTAAATCTTCATCAGAGTACAAAACAAATTCTGGCCACAAAATAGAGCGAAACACCAACGTCAAAGACCTGGGAGTGATCATGTCGGAGGATCTCACCTTCAAGGACCATAACATTGTATCAATCGCATCTGCTAGAAAAATGACAGGATGGATAATGAGAACCTTCAAAACTAGGGAGGCCAAGCCCATGATGACACTCTTCAGGTCACTTGTTCTATCTAGGCTGGAATATTGCTGCACACTAACAGCACCTTTCAAGGCAGGTGAAATTGCTGACCTAGAAAATGTACAGAGAACCTTCACGGCGCGCATAACGGAGATAAAACACCTCAATTACTGGGAGCGCTTGAGGTTCCTGAACCTGTATTCCCTGGAACGCAGGCGGGAGAGATACATGATTATATACACCTGGAAAATCCTAGAAGGACTAGTACCGAACTTGCACACGAAAATCACTCACTACAAAAGCAAAAGACTTGGCAGACGCTGCAACATCCCCCAATGAAAAGCAGGGGTGTCACTAGCACGTTAAGAGACCATACAATAAGTGTCAGGGGCCCGAGACTGTTCAACTGCCTCCCAGCATACATAAGGGGGATTACCAACAGACCCCTGGCAGTCTTCAAGCTGGCACTGGACAAGCACCTAAAGTCGGCTCCTGACTAGCCGGGCTGTGGCTCGTACGTTGGTTTGCGTGCAGCCAGCAGCAACAGCCTGGTTGATCATGCTCTGATCCACCAGGAGGCCTGGTCACAGATCGGGTCGCGGGGGCGTTGACCCCCGGAACTCTCTCCAGGTAAACTCCAGGTAATATGGGATGTTAGTGCTATCAGTCTGTAGTTCTTTGTAATTTCTTTACTGCCACCTTTGTGGAGTGGGGCTATGTCTGTTGTTTTCAGCGAGTGCGGGATGACCCCTGTGTTCATGTTCCCTCTCCATAGAATGCTCAAGGCACGTGAACACGGAGTTCCATTAGTCTGGGCTTGGGACATAGTGCATGGGCATGTCATTTATTGTCTTTTCAAAGTCTTATGGTGTTAGGATAATATCAGAGATGTTTGAGATGTCCAAATTTTGGATCTCAGTCATAAAGAATTCATTCAGATTGTCGACCCTTAGTCTGGTTAATGGCTCGCTGAATACTGAGTCGTATTGGGACTTTAGTATCTCGCTCATTTCTTTGCTGTCATCTGTGTAGGCCCCATCTAGCCTTAGCAGGGGCCCAATACTGGATGTTGCCTTACCCTTAGAGTTGGCATAAGAGAAGAAACATATTTTTTTTCAATTTCCTTTATGGCTTTTAGTTCTTCCTGAGATTCTTGTCTCCTGTAAGATTCTTTAAGCTTAAAATCGATATTTATTATTTCTCTGACCAGTGCCTCCCTTCATGTTTCAGATATACTGGCCCTTCTCAGCAGCTGCGATTCTTCGCCTGTATAGGGAGCATCTTTCTCTTTCTAGTGTACATCTTTTCTTTTCTTAAAAGCTCATAATGCCTAGACATAACATAGGCTCTCTTTGCACTGCAACCCATTACTGTAAATACATAATCTCAATGTACTACTTGCAGATAAATATATTTTTTCTTGTAAAGGTTCGGATCTGTGTTGTTTATGATATCTTCCCAGCTTGTTTCATTTAGGAAATGGTTGACTTGTTCCCAATGTATGTTTTAGTTATTGAAGTTGAATTTTGTGAAGACACCCTCATAATTGATTACATTACTGTACTGTAATAGGTTCTCGAGACTTGTCCCGGCCCGGGTCTTCTCCAGATGGTGACCCGGCGAAAATTGATCACATTTTGCTGGTCCGGAGCCCTGTGCATACATATCTGTACCTCTATTATGTTGTGATTTGAGTGCATTGTCTTTGATACGATTATATTACATATCAGATCGTTGTTGTTAGTGAAGATGAGGTTCGGTGTATTTTTTTAGTCTTGTAGGCTCTAATATTTGCTGGTTTAAAGAGAATCTGTTGCAGAGATTTAATAGTTCGTGTGTGTGTGAATTTTCACCTGATTATTATTATTATTATTATTATAATCAAGGGGGAGGCGCTAAACCCGGAGGATTATACAGCGCCTGGGGGGGGGGATGTGGAAGGCATTCAGGCTTAATTCGGGGAACTGGAACACAGATCCAATTCCCTAAATCAAGAGCCCCTCACCAACATCAAGGAACCTAATAAAGTTGGTAGAATTACCGACAATATGTAAAGTAAAAGGACACAAGTGCAACTAATGTGACATTTATTGTGGCAACGTTTCGCTCTCCAGGAGCTTTATCAAGCCATTACAAACAATACATGGACACAGAGGGTATATAAAGGCTCAGAGTGAGGTGAATACTAGTGAGGTACCATTTCGATGTTCACTAGTGGTGGTAGTAGTAGTAGTAGTAGTAGTAGTAGTAGTGACAAAAGTAATACAATATGGTAGAGCAATTAATTCGTACATGAGTAAAAGGATATAAAAGCTATTACTTGGGTAACATAAAAATAGGTTGGACAAATATAAACTGGAATGAGGCATCCGTAACCTCTCCATCCGTAACAAGAAACTAAGCAGTTTGGATGTGACTTCCCTCTTCACAAAAGTACCTACCAAAAAAGCCATCGAGGTTCTACAACGTAAAGTCAATCAGGACCTTAATCTTCCTCTACCTCCCGGAGATTTTGTTGACTTAATTGAACTCTGTGTTAATTTCAACTGTTTTTCTTTCAATAACAAGCTCTACAAACAAACCTACGGCATGGGAATGGGGTCCCCCATAAGTGCCGTCCTAGCCAACTTATACATGGAACACCTAGAGTCCGAACACTTCGCCAACATCATCCCTTCAAGCGTCACTTGGTTACGTTACGTGGACGATGTCCTCGTAATAACTCCAAAACGTTTTGATGTACGGATCTTCAGGCAAGGCTCAACGCAGTTGAACCGGTGATCCAGTTTACACTAGAAGAAGAGTCCAATGACAAGCTACCTTTCCTCGACGTCCTCATTCACAAAGTAGACAACAACCTAAGATTTCAAGTTTATCGGAAACCCACCAATAAAAATGATCTCACACACTTCTATTCCAGTCAAGATACCAAGACCAAAAGAGGCATCATCATCGGGTTTTTCCTAAGAGCATACCGAATTTGTAGTCCTGAGTTTCTTGACGAGGAGTGTACATACATTCACCAAACATTCACAGAGTTACATTTTCCTTCTTTTTTCATCAAAGACTGCAAGAAAAGAGCTCTTCAGATCATAAATTCTCCACGCATCAACACCACTCCCAGCAAAGTTATAATTCTTCCCAACAGTCAGGTTGCACTGAACGTCTCAAAAGCACTTTCACAAGCTAACACCAGAGTCGCCATCGCTTCTAGCACTTCAATAAAGGATATAACCAGGACAAAATCCAAGCACCACGAACCAGTCAATGCAGGAGTTTACACTATACCCTGTGGAGGCTGTGACAAGATTTACGTAGGTGAAACAGCCAGAAACCTCGACACCCGCCTCAATGAACACATTTACGCATGTAGGAACGATAATCTGAACAACGCCTGTGTACAACACCGAAATTCCACCAATCATCTCATGAAATTCAGAGACGCCCAATTAGTGATCAAAGAAACTAATTTCCGTAGACGCAAGTGCCTCGAATCAGCACTGATCGCTGTTTCGAATACAATTAAACAAAACAACGGCAGCTTCACCATCTCCGAAGTCTTAGCAAGAATCCTCCTGAAAACAGTAAACCCTGCCATCACATAGTCTCTCCTGTTATACTACACAAAGCACAGAGAGTGAACACTGAAACAAGCTGCCTCATTCCAGTTTATATTTGTCCAACCTATTTTTATGTTACCCAAGTAATAGCTTTTATATCCTTTTACTCATGTACGAATTAATTGCTCTACCATATTGTATTACTTTTGTCACTACTACTACTACTACTACTACTACTACTACCACTAGTGAACATCGAAATGGTACCTCACTAGTATTCACCTCACTCTGAGTCTTTATATACCCTCTGTGTCCATGTATTGTTTGTAATGGCTTGATAAAGCTCCTGGAGAGCGAAACGTTGCCACAATAAATGTCACATTAGTTGCACTTGTGTCCTTTTACTTTACATCAAGGAACCTTCCTTGAGGGGAATTTTCACCTGAGCTGCCTCCTGGGGTGATCTCTGTTAAAATATTATTTGCTATACTCCTCCATTTTAGGTGTCACAAGTTGAAATCTCCCAGTAGCAAGATGTTTGGGGCAGGAGTTGGGAGATTTTCCAGACAGTGGTCAATTTTCAAAAGCTGCTCCTGGAATTGCTGGGAAGTTGCATCTGGAGGCTTGTATACCACCACAATGACAAGGTTTTGATTTTCAGTCTTTACTGCCAAAACTTCAACTACATCATTTGAGGTGTTTAGTAGTTCTGAGCAAATGAGCGACTCTGTGACATACAGGCCAACCCCCCCCCCCCTTGTTGACTGTTTAGTCTGTCGCATCTGAATAGGTGAAGCTCTCGCTTTACACGGTGACTGTCCTGGCTCGATTCTCGGCAAAAGTGGAAACACTGGACGTATGTCTTTACACCGGTTGTCTATGGAAATATAAATACATATGCAGTAAAATGTGATCCTTTATTGACTACGTTTCGCCCACACAGTGGGCTTTTTCAAGTCACAAACAGAACTACCTGGGGTGGAAGGAACGCGAGTATTTATAATCAGGTTCAGAATGCTGAGGTCAGGTGGAGAATGCTGCATCTGATGATGTACCGAGTGGGGTTATAGAGTCTAAAATCTTGGGTAGCTTGGCAAGGAGATTGGACAAGTTTGTGAGCAGACCTTCTACAGTGTTCTTATGTGGGATAGCGATGAAGAAGCTTCTTGGCAAGTGGTTCAGCTATGTTATAGAAGCCACTATTCTGGTTGAAGTTGTCGGATATAGAAATAAGTGATGACTCCAGGATTCTTCGGTATTGAGTGTTGTCTTCTGTGGCGATAAGTCTTGAGTTTCTGTAGTTTATCAAGTGGTTGTGTGAATTACGGTGTTGTACGCAGGCATTCCTTGTGTCGTCAGACCTGCTTGCGTATTGGTGTTCTGAAATGCGTGTTTGGAGGTCCCTTGATGTTTCGCCAACGTATAACTTGTTGCAGTCATTACAAGGGATTATGTATACCCCTGCAGAGGGTGGAAGCTTGTCCTGTCTATCACTGGTAATGTCCTTGATGGTCGTGGTTGTGGAGGTAGATACTTGAAATGAGGTATTGGAAAAGATGTTGGAAACGTGTTTGGCAATGGAGTTGGTGGGGAGGACTGCCTGCGTACAACACCGTAATTCACACAACCACTTGATAAACTACAGAAACTCAAGACTTATCGCCACAGAAGACAACACTCAATACCGAAGAATCCTGGAGTCATCACTTATTTCTATATCCGACAACTTCAACCAGAATAGTGGCTTCTATAACATAGCTGAACCACTTGCCAAGAAGCTTCTTCATCGCTATCCCACATAAGAACACTGTAGAAGGTCTGCTCACAAACTTGTCCAATCTCCTTTCCAAGCTACCCAAGATTTTAGACTCTATAACCCCACTCGGTACATCATCAGATGCAGCATTCTCCACCTGACCTCAACACTCTGAACCTAACTATAAATACTCGCGTTCCTTCCACCCCAGGTAGTTCTGTTTCTAGATTGAGACACTTATGCAGCATATGGGAATCTTTATTCAGGAAACGTTTCGCCACACAGTGGCTTCATCAGTCCAATACAAAGAGGAAGGCGTAAGGAGAGGAGGAGAATGAGGTAATCAGTCCCTCAACCTGGAGTCGATGTGTTCAGTCCATCAATCTTGTAGAATGTACAGCATAGGGCCGTAGACGTGGCTTATATACTGTAGTGAGGTGACGTGAAGCAGGTGGAGGCGGGGTCATAGTGGTACCATCCACTAGTCGAAGAATTCTTCAACACTTGTTCAACCTTTGGACGAAGACCTACTTCGACTAGTGGATGGTACCACTATGACCCCGCCTCCACCTGCTTCACGTCACCTCACTACAGTATATAAGCCACGTCTACGGCCCTATGCTGTACATTCTACAAGATTGATGGACTGAACACATCGACTCCAGGTTGAGGGACTGATTACCTCATTCTCCTCCTCTCCTTACGCCTTCCTCTTTGTATTGGACTGATGAAGCCACTGTGTGGCGAAACATTTCCTGAATAAAGATTCCCATATGCTGCATAAGTGTCTCAATCTTCAATATGTCGGTTTTTCAAACCATTCATCACACAGTTCTGTTTGTGACTTGAAAAAGCCCACTGTGTGGGCGAAACGTATGTGTTTATATTTCCATTGTGTCGGTATTTTATACCATTTATTTCCACCGGTTGTCTATGTTCACTCATCAGTAAAATGGGTACCTGGGTGTTAGTGGACTGGTGTGGGTCGCATCCTGGGACAAAACTGACCTAATTTGTGGGAAATGCTCTGCATAACAAGGGGCTTTCTATATAATAATATGTCACTGATGTCAGCTAGGCCTGTATACCTTGTACATGTACTTGTAGAAATAAAGATATTATTATTATTATTCTTAAGTACATGTACATGGTAAACAGACCTATCTGACATCAGTGACATACTACTATACAGAAAGCCGCTTGTTATGTTGAGCATTTCGGGCAAATTTTGTCCCAGGATGTGACCCACGCCAGTCCACTAACACATAGGTACCCCGTTTCTCTGATTGGTGAACATAGACAGCCGGTGTAAGGAAACACACCCAATGTTTCTACCCTCGCCGGGAATCGATCCCGGATTTTCACCGTGGGTAGCTGGTTAAGGATTAAGGATTTTATATCTTAGCGTAGTTTACAATGTTTAATTACAATTTTTATATGCTAATTACAAAGGAAGCCACTATCATGCCGGGGCATTTCAGGCAGGCTAAACTTACTGCTTAACAGACTGTATATTATAGCTGGTTCAAATTGAACAGAGATAGTAGTGGTTTAGCAATAACTGAATTAACAAGTAATTGATTAACAAGTTACAGTAATATATTTTGGTTTATTTTATATAATGAGATTGAGTTACTGAACTCAGGAGTGGGTGTGGGCGTCTAGCTCTTCTGGGGCTTGGTAAGGTAAACTTCAAGTTTAAGTAAGTTTATTCAGGTACACACACATACAGTTACATAGATTATTATACATATCAGCATGACTCATGAAATCGTAATGACACGATTGCAGACAAAGCATACCACGGGTGGGGTTTGAACACGCGGTCAGAGAGTCTCAAAATTCCAGAAAGTCGCATTAGCCATGCGACGGTCTGGAGTTTTGAAACCCTTTGTCCGAGGGTTCAAACCCCTCCCGCGGTATGGTTTTTATGTGTAGAGAACCTAGGATAAACCAAAAAAGCCAAAGTGACTTATTTCAATTGTGGTCCTTTTAATACCTTATTATTATACTATGAAGGAGATAATATCTTATTTCTATTTACAATGGAACTTTTGTTCCTTTTCTTTCATGGTCCAGCTTAGGGGGCAGTAAAGGGGGCAGTAAATGAATAGTAAAGAACTACAGACCAATAGCACTAACATCCCATATCATAAAAATCTTTGAAAGGGTCCTAAGAAGCAAGATCACCACCCATCTAGAAACCCATCAATTACACAACCCAGGGCAACATGGGTTTAGAACAGGTCGCTCCTCTCTGTCTCAGCTACTGGATCACTACAAGGTCCTAGATGCACTAGAAGGCAGAAAGAATGCAGATGTAATATATACAGACTTTGCAAAAGCCTTCGACAAGTGTGACCATGGTGAAAATAGCGAAACAAATGCGTGCTAAAGGAATAACGGGAAAAGTTGGTAGATGGATCTATAATTTCCTCACTAACAGAACACAAAGAGTAGTAGTCAACAGAGTAAAGTCTGAGGCAGCTACGGTGAAAAGCTCTGTTCCACAAGGCACAGTACTCGCTCCCATCTTGTTCCTCATCCTCATATCTGACATAGACAAGGATGTCAACCACAGCACCGTGTCTTCCTTTGCAGATAACACCCGAATCTGCATGACAGTGTCTTCCATTGCAGACACTGCAAGGCTCCAGGCGGACATCAACCAAATCTTTCAGTGGGCTGCAGAAAACAATATGAAGTTCAACGATGAGAAATTTCAATTACTTAGATATAGTAAACATGAGGAAATTAAAACTTCATCAGAGTACAAAACAAATTCCTTCCACAAAATAGAGCGAAAAACCAACGTCAAAGACCTGGGAGTGATCATGTCGGAGGATCTCACCTTCAAGGGCCATAAGATTGTATCAATTGCATCTGCTAGAAAAATGATAGGATGGTTAATGAGAACCTTCAAAATTAGGGATGCCAAGCCCATGATGACACTCTTCTGGTCGCTTGTTCTATCTAGGCTGGAATATTGCTGCACACTAACAGCACCTTTCAAGGCAGGTGAAATTGCTGACCTAGGAAATGTACAAAGAACCTTCACGGCACGCATAGTTAGTTTAGTTAGTTAGTTTAATATGTTTATTATGCACCCCATACCCATCCTGTGGGCGGTAGTCAAAAGATTACAGAGGTACATAATTGGTCCAGGGACTGGACTCCAAAGTTTTGATAGCTGAGCAAGTTACAGAGGCAATGAACTCACAATTTACAAAGGTAATGAACTCACAATTTACAAAGGTAATGAACTCACAATTTACAAAGGTAATGAACTCCAGGTAAGTCTGGTCACAATCATGACAAGTTACAAAGGTATTTACAGATTACAGAGGTACGTAATGGGTCCAGGGACTGGGCCCCCAAAGTTTTGATAGCTGAACTAGGTACAAAGGTAATGAGCTCACAAGTCACGGCACGCATAACGGAGATAAAACACCTCAGTTACTGGGAGTGCCTGAATTTCCTGAACCTGTACTCCCTGGAATGCAGGCGGGAGAGACACATAATTATATACACCTGGAAAATCCTAGAGGGACTAGTACCGAACTTGCACACGTAAATCACTCACAACGAAAACAAAAGACTCGGCACACGATGCAACATCCCCCAATGAAAAGCAGAGGTGTCACTAGCACGTTAAGAGACAATACAATAAGTATCAGGGGCCCGAGACTGTTCAACTGCCTCCCAGCATACATAAGGGGGATTACCAATAGACCCCTGGCAGTCTTCAAGCTGGCACTGGACAAACACCTAAAGTCGGTACCTGGCCAGCCGGGCTGTGGCTCGTACGTTGGTTTGCGTGCAGCCAGCAGTAACAGCCTGGTTGATCAGGCTCTGATCCATCAGGAGGCCTGGTCACAGACCGGGCCGCGGGGGCGTTGACCCCGGAACTCTCTCCAGGTAAACTCCAAATAATCTTCCCCGTACATCGGGTAACCCGGGAAGTCGGGTTCGATAGTGTAAGCTGTCAGTGGCCATTATAAACCAAACAAAGAAAGAAAAAAAGAACTTAGTGTTACCTGTTTAGTAAGTAAAATAAGAATTTGTTGGGATTTTTAACCCGACGTAGGGAGGGTTACCCAGCCAGGATAATCTGGGATAGGGAGGATTACCCAGCTAGGATAACCTGGGGTAGGGAGGGTTAGCCACCCAGGATAATCCGAGGTAAGAAGGGTTAGCAACCCAGGATAATCCGAGGTAAGAAGGGTTAGCCACCCAGGATAATCCGAGGTAAGAAGGGTTAGCCACCCAGGATAATCCGAGGAAAAGAAGGGTTGGGCCCCCCAGGATAATCCGGGGTAAAAGGGTTACCCACCCAGGAAATCCAGGTAAGAAGGGTTAGCCACCAGGATAATCCGAGGTAAAAAGGGGTTTTAGCCACCCAGGATAATCCGAGGTAAGGAGGTTAGCCACCCGGGATAATCCGAGGTAAGGAGGGTTAGCCACCCAGGATAATCCGAGGAAAGGGAGGGTTTTAGCCACCCAGGATAATCCGGGGAAAGGGGGGTTTAGCCACCCAGGATAACCCGAGGTAAAAAGGGTTAGCCACCCAGGATAATCTGAGGTAGGAAATTAGCCACCCAGGATAATCCGAGGTAAGGAGGGTTAGCCACCCAGGATAATCCAAGGTTGGGAAGGTTAACCACCCAGGATTATCCGAGGTAAGAAGGGTTAGCCACCCAGGTTAATTCGAGGTAGGAAGGGTTAGCCACCCAGGATAATCCATGGTAGGGAGAGTTAGCCACCCAGGATAATCTGAGGTTGGGAGGGTTAGCCACCCAGGATAATCCGAGGTAAGAAGGGTTAGCAACCCAGGATAATCCAGGGTAGGGAGGGTTAGCCACCCAGGATAATCTGAGGTAAGAAGGGTTAGCCACCCAGAATAATCCGAGGTAAGGAGGGTTAGCCACCCAGGATAATCCGAGCTAAGGAGGGTTAGCCACCCAGGATAATTCGAGGTAAGAAGGGTTAGCCACCCAGGATAATCCGAGGTAAGAAGGGTTAGCCACCCAGGATAATCCGAGGTAAGAAGAATTAGCCACCCAGGATAATCCGAGGTAAGGAGGGTTAGCCACCCAGGATAATCCGAGGTAAGGAGGGTTAGCCACCCAGAATAATCCGAGGTAAGAAGGGTTAGCCACCCAGGATAATCCGAGGTAAGAAGGGTTAGCCACCCAGGATAATCCGAGGTAAGAAGGGTTAGCCACCCAGGATAATCCGAGGTAAGGAGGGTTAGCCACCCAGGATTTTCCAGGTAAGGAGGGTTAGCCACCCAGGATAATCCAAAGGTAAGGGGGGTTAGCCACCCAGGATAATCCGAGGTAGGGGGGGTTTTAGCCACCCAGGATAATCCGAGGTAAGAAGGGTTAGCCATCCAGGATATTCTGAGGTAGGGAGAATTAGCCACCCGGGATAATCAGAGGTAAGGAGGGTTAGCCACCCAGGATAATCCAAGGTTGGGAAGGTTAACCACCCAGGATTATCCGAGGTAAGAAGGGTTAGCCACCCAGGTTAATCTGAGGTAGGAAGGGTTAGCCACCCAGGATAATCCATGGTAGGGAGAGTTAGCCACCCAGGATAATCTGAGGTTGGGAGGGTTAGCCACCCAGGATAATCCGAGGTAAGAAGGGTTAGCAACCCAGGATAATCCAGGGTAGGGAGGGTTAGCCACCCAGGATAATCTGAGGTAAGAAAGGTTAGCCACCCAGGATAATCCGAGGTAAGGAGGGTTAGCCACCCAGGATAATCCGAGGTAAGGAGGGTTAGCCACCCAGGATAATCCGAGGTAAGAAGGGTTAGCCACCCAGGATAATCCGAGGTAAGAAGGTTTAGCCACCCAGGATAATCCGAGGTAAGAAGGGTTAGCCACCCAGGATAATCCGGGGAAAGAAGGGTTAGCCACCCAGGATAATCCGAGGTAAGAAGGGTTAGCAACCCAGAATAATCCGAGGTAGGGAGGGTTAGCCATCGAGGATAATCTGAGGCAGGGTGGGTTACCCACCCGGGATAATCCGAGGTAGGGAGGGTTACCCACCCATGATAATCCAAGTTAGGGAGGGTTACCCACCCAGGATAATCCAAGTTAGGGAGGGTTACCCACCCAGGATAATCCGTGGTAGTAAGGGTTACCCAAACAGGATAATCCGAGGAGGGGAGGGTTAGCCACCAAGGATAACTCAGGATAGGGAGGGTTAGGCACCCAGGATAACTCAGGATAGGGAGGTTTAGCCACCCAGAATAACCCAGGGTAGGGAGGGTTAGCCACCCTGGATAACTCGATGTAAGGAGGGTTAGGCGCCCAGGATAACCCAGGGTAGGGAGGGTTAGCCACCCAGGATAACCCAGGGTAGGGAGGGTTAGCCACCCAGGATAACCCAGGGTAGGGATCGTTAGATACCCAGGATAACTCGGGGTAGGGAGGGTTAGGCACCCAGGATAACCCAGGGTTGGGAGTGTTAGCCTCCCGGGATAACCCAGGGTACTGAGGGTTAGCCACCCAGGATAACCCAGGGTACTTAGGGTTAGCCACCCAGGATAACCCAGGGTACTGAGGGTTAGCCACCCAGGATAACCCAGGGTACTGAGGGTTATCCACCCAGGATAACCCAGGGTACTGAGAGTTAGCCACCCAGGTTAACCCAGGGTACTGAGGGTTAGCCACCCAGGATAACCCGGGGTTGGGAGGGTTAGCCACCCAGGATAACCCAGGGTACTGAGGGCTAGCCACCCAGGATACTGAGGGTTTGACACCCAGGATAACCCAGGGTACTGAGGGTTAGCCACCCAGGATAACCCAGGGTACTGAGGGTTAGACACCCAAGATAACCCAGGGTACTGAGGGTTAGCCACCCAGGATAACCCAGGGCACTGAGGGTTAGCCACCCAGCATATCCCAGGGTACTGAGGGTTAGCCACCCAGGATAACCCAGGGTACTGAGGGTTAGCCACCCAGGGTACTGAGGGTTAGCCACCCAGGATAACCCAGGGTTGGGAGTGTTAGCCACCCAGGATAATCTGAGGTAGGGAGGGTTAGCCACCCAGGATAATCCATGGTATGGAGAGTTAGCCACCCAGGATAATCTGAAGTAAGAAGGGTTAGCATCCCAGGATAATCCGAGGTAGGGAGGGTTAGACACCCAGGATAATCTGAGGCAGGGAGGGTTAGCCATCGAGGATAATCTGAGGCAGGGTGGGTTACCCACCCGGGATAATCCGAGGTAGGGAGGGTTACCCACCCAAGATAATCCAAGTTAGGGAGGGTTACCCACCCAGGATAATCCGGGGTAGTAAGGGTTACCCAAACAGGATAATCCGAGGAGGGGAGGGTTAGCCACCCAGGATATCTCAGGATAGGGAGGGTTAGGCACCAAGAATAACTCAGGATAGGGAGGTTTAGCCACCCAGGATAGCTCAGGACAGGGAGGGTTAGCCATCCAGGATAACTCGGGGTAGGGAGGGTTAGCCACCCAGGATAACCCAGGGTAGGGAGGGTTAGCCACCCAGGATAACCCAGGGTAGGGAGGGTTAGCCACCCAGGATAACTCAGGGTAGGGAGGGTTAGGCACCCAGGATAACCCAGGGTTGGGAGTGTTAGCCTCCCGTGATAACCCAGGGTACTGAGGGTTAGCCACCCAGGATAACCCAGGGCACTGAGGGCTAGCCACCCAGGATAACCCAGGGTACTGAGGGTTAACCACCCAGGATAACCCAGGGTACTGAGGGTTATCCACCCAGGATAACCCAGGGTACTGAGAGTTAGCCACCCAGGATAACCCAGGGTACTGAGGGTTAGTCACCCAGGATAACCCAGGGTTGGGAGTGTTAGCCACCCAGGATAACCCAGGGTACTGAGGGCTAGCCACCCAGGATAACCCAGGGTAATAAGGGTTTGACACCCAGCAAAACCCCAGGGTACTGAGGGTTAGCCACCCAGGATAACCCAGGGTACTGAGGGTTAGCCACCCAGGATAACCCAGGGTACTGAGGGTTAGCCACCCAGGATAACCCAGGGTACTGGGGGTTAGCCACCCAGGATACCCCAGGGTACTGAGGGTTAGCCACCCGGATAACCCAGGGTACTGAGGGATAGCCACCCAGGATAAATCAGGGTACTGAGGGTTAGCCACCCAGGGTACTGAGGGTTAGCCACCCAGGATAACCCAGGGTTGGGGAGCGTTACCCCACCCAGGATAACCCGGGGTCCCGGGGGTTAGCCACTCAGGATAACCCAAGAAAGCCAGTGTGTCATCAAAAACTGTTTGTCTTATTTCCTTTGTGGTCCTTCAGTCTTGTCCCCCTTGATGCAACTCACAAATCCACTAACACCCACGTACCTATTTGCTGTTAGGTGAACAGTGATAATCGGTTTAACATGACTAACACCCAGGTACCTATGCAACCAATGTTTCCACCAGGCTGGGACTGAACCACGGACAGTCAATGTGCGAGGAGCAAGCATTGCTAACCAGGCCATGGCACAGGTACACATAAGTACACTTATCGGTCTTGTCTTGTGTTGCAGTGTTGCATTGTATATGGAGAGCAAGACTCAATAATTTAATAAATGCATTTGCATACTCACAAATAACTCACACTTGCACATGGCTAGGTTTCTTACCATCTTGGGCCATTGTCAGGTAACTTGCAAGTTGGAATGTTATAAGGTGTAAACGATGTTTATGGGATCTAGTCCACATAGTTCTTTTTTGCAATAATTCATATGATACATTAAGTTGGTTTGGGTGGGTGGTGGTTTGTTTTTGGTTGGTTTTGGGTTCTGGTTTGTTAGGTTTTTGGGTTTTTTTGTTTTTGGTTAAGGTACACATAAGCACAATTATCATACATAGTACAGGTTTGTCCTAGGTAGTAGGTGGTAGACAGCAACCACCCAGGGGGGTACTACCATCCTGCCAAGTGAGTGTAAAAAAGGAAACCTGTAAACATTTTACATGATGGTAGATTTGCTAGTGTCTTTTTTCTGTTCATAAACATTCAAGGTTTCCCGGTACGTCTTGCTACTTCTACTTACCTTAGGGCACACTACCATACATTACATGTACAGCATATATATACACACCCTCTGGGTTTTCTTCATTTTTCTTTCTAGTTCTTGTTTATTTCCTCTTATCTCCATGGGGGAAATGGAACAGAATTCTTTCCCCCGTAAGTTTATGCGTGTTGTAAGAGGTGACTAAAAAGCCAGGAGCAAAGGGGGTAGTAACCCCTTCTCCTGTATAAATTACTAAATTTAAAAAGAGAAACTTTTTTTTTTCTTTTGGGTCACCCTGCCCCAGTGGGATATGGCCGGTTTTTGAAAGAAAGAAGTACAGGTTGGCCATTACTAATCCAGCATCAAATTTGGGGCCTGTAGTGTGCCGGATTAGTGAGTTTGCCAGATTACAGAGTGGTTAGGTTAGAATACACATAATTAACTGGCTTGCTGCTGTGGATTTACAACCATCTTAACAATTTCTGAGTCAGTATAATGATGAAATTTGAAATTATGCCAGCTGAAATTAGTGCCAGATTATTGATTGAACAGGATAACTGATTGCCAGATTAGTGATGGCTGATCTGTAACAGTGTAAATTACCTAGCAGGATAGCCCAAAAGCCATTTCCACTGGGGTTGTAATAGCTGGAAATTGTGAGGTGATGACTTCAGTACAGTGGACCCCCGGTTAACGATTTTAATCCGTGCAAGAGGGATAATTGTTATGCGAAATAATCGTTATGCGAATGAATTTTCCCCATAAGAAATAATGGAAATAAAATTAATCCGTGCAAGACGCCCAAAAGTATGAAAAATTTTTTTTTTTACCACATGAAATGTTAATTTTAATACACACGAACTGAAAAAGGCATGCACAATTACATGACACTTACTTTTATTGAAGATCTGGTGATGATTGAGGGGTGGGAGGAGGGAGAGATTATCTTCTTACTGTTTAGAAGGGGAATCCCCTTCCATTACGACTTGAGGTAGCAAGTCCTTTTCCGGGTTACTTCCTTCTTCTTTTAATGCCACTAGGGCCAGCTTGAGAGTCACTGGACCTCTGTCGCACAAAAAATCTGTCCCTAGAGCTCGTACCTCCGTTCCTTTACGATTTGTCTAAAATGGGCCCCCAACATTGTCATTGAAATAGTCACCAGCACCGGCTTGCAACAGCTGTGTCAGGGTGATTTTCATCTATAAAGGTTTGCAGTTCAACCCACTGTGCACACATTTCCTTAATCTTTGAAGTAGGCACAATGGGTTCCACAACTGGCATAGGCTTCTCAGGGTTAGCCCCCAAACCTTCAAAATCTTTCTTAATTTCCATACTAATTTTCACCCTTTTTACCACAGGGTTGGCACTAGAAGCTTTCTTGGGGCCCATGGTCACTTATTTTCCAGAAACAGCACCGAAAACACTGTAATAATACGAAATATTCCGAGTGTATGCTTGGATGTTACCGCGGAGGCTGGCTGGTAAACAATGGGACGGGCGGCACATGTGAGGGCACATTGGACGCGTCTCGGACGAAAATCGGTGAGCGGGTTTTTAATCGGTATGCGCGGCAAAAATTTTGCGATAAAAGTAAGCGGTATGCGGAAAAATCGCTATGTGATGCCATCGTTATGCGGGGGTCCACTGTACTGTAGTAAACTTTAAAAATCACTGAAATCTGTGTTGAAGTTACTTGATGCACTGGACAGTTAGATAAGATTTCATTTGGATTTTTAACCCTGGAGGGTTAGCCACCCAGGATAACCCAAGAAAGACAGTGCTTCATCGAGGGATTGTCCTGTCTTATTTCTATTGGGATCCTCAGTCTTGTTCCTGAGGATGCGACCCACACCAGTCATCTAACACCCAGGTACCTACTTGCTTGCTGGTGAAGGGGGGCAACGGGTGAAAAGAAAACATGCCCAATAATCCAACCCTTGCGGGGAACGAACAAACGACAAAAAAGGTGTGGGGCGGAGCTTTGCCCCAGGCCGGGCCCCTTTGATGATGCAAGATCCAAGGGGAAAAAATACTAAAAGGAAAACACAAAGGAAAACAATATACCACTAAAAACGAACATGATTTCTCCTCCCTTTCCCTTTAAAAAACGACATTTCTGAACAGATTAAAAAGTGCCTTAATACATATTATGGGTGCATATATTCGTTACACATATTGTACATTATTATTTTTATTATTTTTCATCACTAGCTAATGCCAAACTACCCCCAATACCTTAACTTTCTTCTCTTTTAATTGCCCCATAATTTTAAATTAAAAGAAAATCTTACTCCAAATTTAATAATATCTTTTTTTTTTCCCTGCCATTTAATTTTGTTTACACTATTGTTTTTTTAGTCCTTTACTTGATATTCAATTAGTGTATATTCCAATTTTTTTTTTAAAGTACCAAAACTATTTCTTTTGCTACTATACAACTACCTATTTTTTTTTTTTTTATGTGAAATAAACTGCTCAATTTATCTAATTTTACAATCAGATCTTACTCCAAAACCAATTTTATTTCTATGACCATCTGTCCATTTAACTTTTTTTTAAACCATTACTTAATTTTAGTCCCTTATATTTTCTCCTTTATTTTAGCTTTAAAAACTACCCTGCTTATACTTCACTTTGTTAAAATAACAAGGTGCTATTCTCAGGTGCTAAAGTAAAACAATTTCACAATTTTGCATTATATTCCAAAGCTCATTTATTTTTAGAAATACCTCTATTTTTTCCCCAACCCCTTTTATTTGATCATCACTTTATTGTACAGCCCTTTTTATATTGTCTCCTTTTTTTAGCTTAAAAAAAAAAAAAAACTCCTTTAGCTCATTATTTTACATTTTTTAAAATATTTAGGTGCTATTTTTTAGCTTAAGACTTTACTTTGTTTTATATTAATTCTAACATAGATTCATAAAAATTTCTTATGATTACAAGCATTGCCAGATACCAACCTTTTATTTAATGACTTAAATGAATCAAACAGTTACTGTAATTACTACACTGCAGAAAAATAAAAGGCACTTCTCATGCCAACAACAACATAAATCTTTAACAAAATATCAGATTTTTTAAGCAAGCATTACATGACCTAAAAGCATTACAAATTCCTACACCCAAATATTCCATCATTCAAAACTAAAACCTGGCTAAACCCTGATACTACGTGTCTTACCTTTCCCTGGTTACACAGCCATACACAACCTGTGGGCCAGCCAAAAAGGGGGGGGCACAGCCAAACTACTCAGCCAACTGAAATGTATCACTAATACTTGCACAAGAGATGAACAGGGGAATATTAAACCCAAAATTAAAACCCAAATACCTACGAAAACCTCTCACATTAAAAAAACATCTACGAGTTCCACACCCCAAAATTACCAATTTTAGTCAAAACCTAGGAATATGATAACTGACACGCTAACAAAATCATTTTACTACTCTCGGGTGATTTAAATATAAATCTCCTGCAAGACCGGCCCACACTTTACTGAATTCACAAACACAAGAGTAACTGTTTTTGCTACCAACAGAAACAAAACCAAAAAGAGTTAAGAGACTAGTTTTCCCTACTTGACCACTTGGCCCAAACCCATACCCCCTTTAAAATCGGGCAAAATTTACAGATAAAACCACAACCACTACCCTATTTTCCCATAAAAACTCTTGGTAAATTACCCCAAGACATACTAAAGCCCCTTCAACTTCACAATGGGGCAGCCTTAATAATTTCCCCAACAGCATTAGAAAAATTGTTGGGGCACAC
This sequence comes from Cherax quadricarinatus, assembly GCF_026875155.1. Taxonomy (NCBI): domain Eukaryota; kingdom Metazoa; phylum Arthropoda; class Malacostraca; order Decapoda; family Parastacidae; genus Cherax; species Cherax quadricarinatus. The sequence continues at coordinate 17,035,464 of NC_069429.1, forward strand.
TGAGCTAGAAATCATACAGATTTTGAGAATGTATTAATAATTTTCAAAAAAAAGACTCAATCCCTCTATAACAAGCACTGCCCAAAAAAAACAAAGAAATGACAGCTAAGAACTGAACAGTCCCGGGCTAACCCCCAGCATTCTCAAATCCAAAATACAAAACACCAATATGAAAAACAGTACGAATGGGTCACAAAACCAAGCCCAAACAAAACTTACCGTCAATCCTAACCAGCTGATAAGAAGGGAAAAAAAATTGTATTAGGGAAACAGTTTTAAACTTACGGGTGATTAAAAAAGACCTGGAAAACCCATGAAATTCTGGAACAAAAAAGATATCACAAAAATAGCGAAAAAAAATTTAGCAAAATCAATAAACCCCCCAACCCCCAAAAACAAAAACAGCAAACAGACTAAAAATTTTTCTTCTCCACTAAGGACAAACCTTGCCAATAAATCCCAAGTCAGATCCCCCACCAAATGACTCCCCTCCCCGGCAACTACCCGAACACACTGTTCCTAGCCCGACAAACCCCATACGAATCTCCCTTATTATCAACGCCTAAAAAAAAAAGGGCGGGAGTTTTAAAAACCCTTTACCACCCTTTATATAAAAAAAAAGTGTCAAAATGCTTTTCACCAATCATTGCAACACTTTTTAACAAACCCCATTGAATCCTCCCCCCCCCTCAGTACTAAAAATAAAAGGGGTCACCCCGACCAAAAGGAGGAGAAAAAAACAGAGTTGAATAACTAAGCCAATACCCAAACTTACACCCTTCTCAAAATCTTCGAAAAATTAATTCAAAAACGAATTTTTCCCTACCTTTCCCCCAAAACATACTAACCCCTCCCAATTTGGATTCAGGCCTAATAAAAATACAATGATGTATTATACACATGCAGAACAATTACAGGGGAATAAAAAAAAAAGAAGCCCACGGGGGATTTTCATTGACTTACTAAAGTTTTTGATACGTGACCATGACTGCCCCCATTAAAATTATCACACTAGGGTATAAGGGGCACTCCCTCAACTACCTCAATCAACCTCGCAACAGAAGCCAATATGGTACGCAAATGGGGCAAACCTTCGCACAACCAATTACAGTTGGTGTCCCACAGGGAAGTGCCTTGGGCCCCCTCTCTTTCTCCTATAAAAAAATGACCACCAAATGCTTTCAATTACTCAAACCCCCCACATTTGCTGGACACAAATACGTCTTTTTCCCACCCGACCCAGTCACGCTAGCCCAAACTGTAAACCCAATTACAGAAAAACTACTGGATATATAACAAACTTACACTAAACATTGCAAAACCACTTCTTTAGTTTTGGGAAAAGAGCTACAGATTCCCCCCTTTAAAAATAATGATAAAGGAAACACCTACACAAAGCAACAGAGGAAAATTTTAGGAATCCCCTTGATAATAGACTCAATTTCATAACATATAAACAAAATTTCTAAGAAAAATTTTCCCAAACTGTAGGCTACTATCGAAGATACGTACTATGCTCCCAGTCACCCTCCTGGCCCTATATCACTCTCTTATTTTCCCCTATCCACCCATGGAATTGTGCATGGGGCTCAACAACAAGTAACCATCTCAGACCACTAATTACCCAAAAAAAGGGTGCAGTTAGAATGAAAAAAAATTCTCACTACAGGCAGACACTCCACCAAATTCAATACACTCAACCTCTCCCATACAAAACATCCATACTTATTTCTGCACCTTTAAATAATAGAACACTAACTCTGATTTTAACCCCCCCCCTCAAAAATCTCCTTGCCCAAACCCCACAGAAACATACCCTAACACAAGGCCAAAATCACTCTTTGATATTCCCGGTCCATCTCACGCTATGCAAAAACCCCAATGCAATAAAAGGCCCTAAAATTGAATTCATTACCTGTAAAAATAAAAGAAAAAACTACCTTTTTTTAAATTCAAGTCTCTTCTCAAAGATCACTTACTCACCCCAAACCCAAATTTAAAACTGAAAACTGAACCTTAAAATTGTATACTTAAATGTTTCCAAAATTAATCACATAAATTTAAAAAAAAAACCCAAATTTAAATTTATTATTTTTTAAAATTCCTACCTAAAAGAATACTCCATTCTACTGAATTTTCAAAAAATCATGCAACCATATGACCTGTCTTTTGTAATACTCACTTGTGCTTTATAGTAATCAGTTTACATTAAAGTTTTTCACTGATTTTATCATTGCTAGTTAACTTTAAATTAATTTTAAAGCCACCCGTAAAACTTGCATGTATAAAAAAAAAAGGGGTTTTGGGATGCTCTTTATCTGTATTTTTTTTTTTTCCTCTGAAGTTGCTCAAATTATAAATAAAAAAAAATAAAAAAATAAAAAAAATTATAAAAATTGTCACTTTTGATGCTTTGTAGCACATCCAAATTTTCCATATTACTATGTATTAATGGCAGTTAATGTTTATACCAGAGGGTTCAATTGCGCCAAACTTTTTAGGATTTTTCCCTTTTTATTCAATTTACACCTGCAGCCTCTTACCCCCGTCCCTTTTGCAACTTTTTCACTCTTTTTCTTACTTGTAATCTTTAGTAAGATTTGTTGGCCTTTTTTCCCTATAGGGAGATTTTTCACCCGGTTATCCCCGGGTAGGGAGGGTTTGCCATCCCGGATAACCTGGGGGAGGGAGGGTTAACTAAACCCGGGTAATCCCAAAAAAGTTAGTGTGTTTTAAGGACTGTCTGTTTTTTTCCATTGGGGTCCTCAATCTTGTCCCCCAGATGCCACCCCCCACCAGTCAAAAATACCCCGGTACCCCCTTATTGCTAGGGGAACAGGGCAGAGTTTTAAGGTGAATAACACCCAGGTACCTCCTTTTCTGCTAGGTGAACAGGAAAAACAGGGGGAAGGGAAAAAGCCCCGGTTTTTGCCCTTTTGGAGATTGAACCCCCCACACTCATGTATGAGGGGGAGTGCGTTACCAACCAACCCCCAGTAAAGCCCTTTTAATTTTATATTTTATACTATTTCCCCGCTATCCAGGGTTCAGATTAATTTTTTTTTTCCAATCTCATTTATTGGGTGGTAATAATTTGACCCAAACATCATTTACATCTTTGGGAACTTATTCCTTTCTTCACAGAGTTGTACCACTTAACCCATTCCTGTTAGAGACCTGAAAAGAAATTTCTCTCAAAATCAAAAGAGTTTTGGGAAACCCCTGTGGGGTGAGCTGGGGAAAACAGGACAGGGGGAAGAATAGCAGCAGAGAGGAGTGTCCACAGTCGAAGAAAAAGACAGGGTTAACCCAGTTGCTAGGCGCTCGTGGGCAAACTTGGAGAAAACGGGAAGGTAAGCTGGATTCATTAGTCTCGTGGTAGTTGAGGGTTTTAGTCTTAAGAAACTGCATTTCTAGGTGCAGGAGAGGGTAGGCAGTAGGAAAACAAGGGCACCACAGTGGGAGTTATAGGGGTAATTTAGGGGGCAGGTTTGCAGTGGAGATTTTCAACTTTTTTTAAGCTGCTCCTGGAGAGATGGTATAGTTAGTCTTTTCTGAAGGGAAATGAGGGGCTTGATGAACTTTAAAACTTGGGGAGTGTGAAATGAAGGTGATTTGCAGGCAACTTAACTTTT
>NC_069429.1:17044098-17176702 GCF_026875155.1 Cherax quadricarinatus
TTATTTCTTTTTCTATAGTACACAATAACTTCATAAACACTGTTATCACTGTTTTGTTTACAGAAAATATTTACAGAAACAAATAATAAGAAATGTTGTTTATTACTATTTTTCTATATTTTATATACACATATACAGTCACAGGGAATGTTTCTAGAAGTTCTGCAGCCTGTGGAAGTCTTTGAAACATGGTGTTATGCACAGTGGTGTTTTACACTCCTCACACATAAAACGAGTGTCTCTGCATTGTTGTGGGCGTTTTTTTTGTATGTGCACAGTAACACCTCTTCTGAGCCATTTTCTTGAAAGCAGTAGCAGGCAGTTTTACTAGGAAGTGATCACCATGCTTCAGACGAGCAGGTAGTTGTTGATAATATAGTGGGCGGTCTATCGCAGGTGTTGTTCCTTGGTACTTGAATACTATTTGTCTGATGACAGTACAAACAGAATTTGCCATATGGTGGTTTGTATCTTGGTCCCTCATCTTATACATATTATAAAAGCAATTGAGCCGATGGAAATGTCCCGAAGATGAAAAGAGTTTTAGTACCACTTATAACTCTTGCAAACACAATCAGCAAAACCCAATCTGCATGTCACAAATGTCCCACTGAGCGCTTAATGAGGGTGAAACTATCACAGCTGCAGTTTTAGAATGGGTTCAATTGCTGTCTCTATGCTGCCCTGCCAGTGTTTCTGTCATTCATTAGGGTGACTGATGACAACAGTGTGACATCTTGTATGTCATGCCACCGAAATGCCATGATGTCATTGTCACAAACGCATGCACTTCACCTCTACTTCAACCGGTGCCCTGGTGGCTAAAGGCTCCCGCTTCACACACGGAGGCCCGGGTTCGAATTCCTGCCTCCCGGCGGGTGGAAACATTTCGACAAACACGTTTCCTTACAACACTGTTGTCCTGTTTACCTAGCAGCAAAATAGGTACCTGGTGTTAGTCGACTGGTGTGGGTCGCATCCTGGGACAAGATTAAGGACCCCAATGGAAATAAGTTAGACAGTCCTCGATGACGCACTGACTTTTCCTTGGGTTATCCTGTGTGGCTAACCCTCCGGGATTAAAAATCCAACGAAATCTTACGATGCCAGCATCAAACCTGGACATATGTTTAGCGATTTGCACGCACTGTGCCTCACACATCTGTCATGTTCACGAGGTCGCAAGTAATCACTGAGTGAGGGGCATGTGTACCAGTTATTCAGTATATAATTTATGCCCCCTTTACCAGGTATGGTTCTATCATTGTCCTAACCACATCACCAGAGATGCCCAATAACTTCCTGTATTTTGCAATGTATAAAACTTCCAGAGCACAATAATATCCAATACCAGAACCACTGTAATAAATCACAAATCACAACAACTTTATACCAAAGTGTTTCCTTTGCATGGTATGTATCTCTGCTTGAAAGAGAGTCTTTCCTTTTGAACAAAATCCCCTCAATGAAGGTTCCTTGATGTTGGTGAGGGGCTCTTGATTTAGGTAATTGGATCTGTGGCTCCAGTTCCCCGAATTAAAGCCTAATGCCTTCCACATTCTCCGCCCCCCCAGGCGCTGTATAATCCTCCGGGTTTAGCGCTTCCCCTTGATTAACATAACATAATTTGAACAGAATGAAAGACTCATCAATTACAAGCTTCCTGAAGGGATAAAAATACATACTGAATTTCTCTTTCAGATACACAAACACATTCCTAATCTTATATAACCAGTATGATTTCACACTGTGCTTATACAGTGGACCCCCGCATAACGATTACCTCCGAATGTGACCAATTATGTAAGTGTATTTATGTAAGTGCGTTTGTACGTGTATGTTTGGGGGTCTGAAATGGACTAATCTACTTCACAATATTTCTTATGGGAACAAATTCGGTCAGTACTGGCACCTGAACATACTTCTGGAGTGAAAAAATATCGTTAACCGGGGGTCCACTGTACACATGTGGCATAAACATTATTGTGGCAAAGAAAAGATGCATCTCAACACACAGTTGCACCTCTCTTCTCCACTTGTGTACGCCGTGAGCTTGTAAAATTAATGTGTTGTGCCATGGTCTCGTAGTATCTGTTGCTTTTCCTGACAATAATTTCCATCGGGAGTTCCGTCAAAGAATAACTCGAAACATTCCAGTTCAGTTGGCATGGTTCCCTAGTGGTACATATGGCAACCAAATAACACACACATAAGAAGAGACGAGCTTACAACGACATTTTTCGGTCCAACTTGTGACCAGTTTTACAAAGTCCACTAACCAGAAGTGAGCAGACGCTATATTATATGTAGGAAGAGGTGGCGGCGGCGGTGGTCAGCGGCAGCAGCAGCACAGCATTGCGGCAGCGGCAGCATCAGCAGCACAGCAGCACCACAGCAGCAGTTGATGTAGTAGTAGTAGTAGTAGTAGAAGTTTATGGTAGTGGTAGTATGGGGAATTAAGGAGGAGCCAGTCAAATACAAAAGAAAGGGGAACACTGCAAGGGAGCTAGTGCCCACAGATTGAGAGCAAGTGACAGAGTGGGGGGAAGGGGAATGATGCAATAAATAATAATGAAGGACAGAAACATGGTACAGAAGAAAAGATAGACAAAAAAAGAAAGAGGAAAGGGAAGAGGAGAAGAAGAAAAAAATGAGTAATCAGGTTATTAAAGTCATGGGTGTTCTGAAGTATGATCCCAGTCCTTCCAGCAGAAATTTCCACTCCTTTCATAATTTGTTTTCCCGTCTTGGCTACCCTTCCCATTCATAGACTGCCTTCTCACTGTGCTAAACATAATTCTTCTCTCCTTCCAAACTCTCTTCTCCTGGGAACTCTTTCTCTGTCCTCTGTCCTCTGCCTTCCCCTACATTTCCCAGGTTCCGTCATTCCTAATCTCAAGCAATTCTCTTTCACGTCCCTTAGACATCAAGCTTACCTTTCCGCCCAACTAACACTCTTCGCTCAAAAATCTCGTTCATACCTCTCCTCCCTCTACAGATGTTCCTGGTGTCCATACTCTATTTCTGCTCTGTCTGCCTGTCCTCTTCAATACTTTGGAGAAACTGGCCGATCTCTTCTGACAACTTAGGGAGCAGCCAAAATAGTGTTAGGCTGCCGACACTAATACAATGCTCTGTTCTGTGTCACGTCAGAAGCTCACCGTCATACTATTGACTGGTCTTTTCCGCTAAAACTGTCTTCCCTACTCAACTCTAACAGTCGCCATCTAGTTGAGTCCTCTCTCTCTAATAAACAACTTTCCTTGTATAATCTTAGTCTGGCTTCGACTCTGTAGATGCTTCCACTCCCACTACATGCAAATGTTCTAAACTTCAGAACACCCGTGACTTAACCTGATTACGCATTTTTTCTTCGTCCCCTCTTCCCCCTTTCTTTGTCTTACTTTTCTTCTGTTGCATGTTTCTGATTCATCTTCATTATATTTATTTATTTCATCACTTCCCCTTCCCCCCACCTCTGTGCACTTTCTCCCCTCTTGTGGGCACCTAGCTGCCCTTTCAGTGCTGACCCTTTTTTTGTATTTGACTGCCTCCCACCTCCTTAATTCCCCACTACTACCACGAACCCACATACTACTACTACTCTACCACTACCCACTACTACTACTATACACCACTACCTCTTCCTACCTATATAGTATAGCCGGTCCTGCTCCACTTCTGGTTAGTGTGACTTTGTAAATGGTCCAAGTGGACCGAAACTTCATCGTAAGCTCCTCTCTTCTATGTGCGGTTTGTTTGTGTATCGTTCCTCAGTCACGGTATTGTGGCCTTTTTTTTTGTTATTTATTGTACAACATGGCCATAATCTACTTTGGCCTTCATCAAACTGGTGGGGTTTGGAACAAATTGACCACTACCCGCCAATCCCCAGGTGCGGTCTGCTGGTGGGTACTGGGACATTGACAGGTAGTGTGGTGTGGAGGTTGTGGTTGTGGTAGCTGGGGGTGGGGTTGGGGTGGTGGGTGGGGGATGGTGGCCTTTTGTTGTAGATCACTGAGGCAGCGTGTGTGGGTGGCAGCGTGGGTGGCAAGCATGGCCACTGCTGTGCCTCATGGCCTGGCACCACCACTACCACCACCAATGCACATTTTTCCATCCACAATTGAGCAACATATCATCGTCATTTATACACTGTCTGTTCCTGTTGTACAGTCCGCAGGGATTGTACTCGAGATGTACTCCTTCCCCTTGAATAGCATATGGCACACTCCAGAGCGCATATATCGTCGTATATACTGAACACTTCACTGGAGAATATTCCACTTCACTATACTACTAGGAACTGGTTTTAAGACTGTAGTTTCATAATCACTATCACTATCATCACCAATCTCACATCTGAGTCCGGGATTTGGAAAATAGAAGTTTCCTCCTCTTTGATTCTGGTACAACGAACGTGAACAAGATGGCCAGCAGCAGAGGTGGAATGCCTGAGGGTCGTCTGGGTTTTCCTCACTATTACCGATATTATGGTCATTAGTTTCGTATCACAGCCTCACCAAAAACCTGAAACCTCATCTTCACTGTGGCACTTCCCATCAGTATTAGAACTGTCACTGGGGACTAAAAGTGTCGCCAATTCACGCGAGGAGTGAGGAGCTCTTTACCGCGATGCATGGTGAGGTCAAGGCGTCCACTAAATGGCGTTCCCACAATGCGCCAACTGGGTCCCAGAATGTTTTTTTACCACGCACACTGACCACACACAACCCAATCTCTCACATCTAGCCTACCACCTTTTCCCCGCGTGAGATTTGAAGGCGCTATGATTTTATGCGTACAGTACAGTCAAAAATACCCTGGGCACACAACCTACAGTATGGCCGAAACCCTGAAAGGGGTTTAATAATCACTTTTCAGGTACATGCCATGGTGGTCGCTGTTTATTACAGATGGTTCTAAATCTATCTGACGGTGTTTGGGTACCAGAGGTGTTCCCTGACGATGTGTGTCAAGTCATTTGGTAGCCTTGGCAGTAAATTTTACCGCCAAGTTGTATGCCATTGGGATAAAAGGCACTCTCCAATATTACATATTTCTCCTTGAACGTTTGTAATCATTTTAGATTCCCCTCAGTGCTTTACAAGCCATTAAACAGTTGTTGTTATATGGTGCATGTCGACCACTGATGTAGCCATTGGCAGCAACGTGGTCGACATGCACCATAACATATTGCGCTCTATAAAACCGCTTTTACTTTTGTACCAACCTCTTACCCACCGTTACCATACTCAGGAGGACTGTGCTCTCCTGTCTCTGTCTCTGTGTTGAACATAGTTGCCTGACCCCATGGGTATCTCATGGAACGACACCACTAATCCTCACTGTAGGTTTGTCAAGTCCGCTGTTTCGTTCTTCACTTTCTTGTGATTGCCCGGTTTACCCAGTGAGTTCACAAATTTACCTCCAATGGCGTTGCTTCCCTACCACTCTTACCTTATCTTCCCTTCTTGCAGACGGGCCCTGGCCCTTTGACTTTACAATCACTTTTTTTCCTTTTTTAGCCAGCAACTGCTTTACTATACGAACTTTGACACACAGCCCTTAGCGACCCTCCAGCCCTTTTTCACCCGCTCACCTCTGATCCTCTCTTCTCCACCTAGTTTTTAATAGCCCCAGCATTATTTCTGCCCCACAACGCTGTATGAACCTCGTCGGTTTAGCCACTTTAAATATTAATAAAATGAGGAGTGGGGCTATCTGTTGTTCTTAGTGACTGTGGGATGACCCCCTGTAATCTATGCCCATGGTGCCCTCCCCTCTTCAATCCCCCCCCAAAGAAATGGTCTAAAGGAACAGTGATAGGGGCTTCTTGCCTATTCTTGATGAACATGGAGTTCCATGAGTCTGGGCCTGGGGCAGAGTGCATGTGCATGTCCTTTATTGCCTTTTTGAAGTCTTGTGGTGTTAGGATAATACAGTGGACCCCCGCATAACGATTACCTCCGAATGCAACCAATTATGTAAGTGTATTTATGTAAGTGCGTTTGTACATGTATGTTTGGGGGTCTGAAATGGACTAATCTACTTCACAATATTCCTTATGGGAACAAATTCGGTCAGTACTGGCACCTGAACATACTTCTGGAGTGAAAAAATATCGTTAACCGGGGGTCCACTGTATCAGATTTTTTAATTGACTGCATTTTGAGTCTCGGCCATTAAAATTCATTTAGATTGTTGATTGTAATAATAATATGAAATGTTTTCCAGTCTTCAGATTGTGAAAGCATTCGCATCTCCAGAGAAAGCTGACCAGAACACCTCACAGAAGACATGTTTCCCTGTGATGAATGTGGCAAAGCCTTTTCCCAGAAAGGCCATTTAATGAGACATTTTGCAGTGCACAACTGCCATCAAGAAGTTTAAATGTGATGAATTGTGAAACTGTTTCACTGAAGTGTAATCTACAGACACCACATACTTGTACAGTAGGGGTATCAAGAAACCTGAATTGTTTAGTGTGGCAAGAAGTTTATACGAAGTGTGGTCTCAAGATACAATCCCTTGTGCACAATGGCCGTCAAAAATGTTGCATGTAAGAATGTGGGAAGACATTCCTCCCAGAAGAGTCACCTTCAGGAAACATTCGCTTGTACACAGTGGTGTTAAAACATTCAGTGAGAGGGATGTGGGAAAATGTCGCACGATCAAATGTCACCGTTCAATGCATTTGAATGTACACAATTGGCATTAAAAATTTGAATGTAATGATGTGTGGAAAACAATTTTATTTCACAGAGCAGTGATCTCCGTCAACACATGCTAATGCACAGTGGTGTCAAGAGGTATAAGTGTGACCCTTTGTGGCAAACAGTTTCTTCGTAAGCTCACCTCACAGTCGACACATGCGAGTTCACACGGCATAAGGAATTCCAATGTTTGGAATGTGGTAAACACTTTTCACAGAAGAGTTAGTCTACGAAGACACTTAACTTATACATACTGGCATAAATAGGCAATAACTGTCTTAGGATACAAAAAACTAAACTTCCTCAATTTTTTAGGTTTATTCTTCAGGAAAAAAATCCAGTCATGGGTCTTGTTGTCAGGTAGACTAAGAAGTTCAGAAGCACGACAAGATAGAGCCTGTTCTCTAAATAACAGATATCATTAACTGTAGTAAACAACCCTTTTGGTGGTTTAATGCTTAGTTTATAGATCATAAAATTAACCGTAGTGAAGACAGTCAGTGAGTGACTAGTGAAGGTACCTTGACAGTGAAAATCTCACACATTGACATTATTACTGCTGCACTCAGTGGCTCCCATTTTCTGTTCATGGTTTCAGGCACTCTCCAAGTTTATCTGATGTATTTACATTTTCCTTTTCCCCCCCGATGTGATATATTGTAATTGCTTTTTTATGGTTTGAGAATGTAAAGCACACCTAACCTTAACCTAACCCAACCAAACTTAATGCTGCCTTAACCTAGTTGCTATCTTAACTTAATCGAGAAGTATGCAGCAATCATATTGAGAAATCATCCATAGATTTTTATGGAAATTAAGAAAATGCTATTATGGTGTGTTTAGTGTGAAGAAATGCTTGAAGGTAGGGAAGCCAATACCCCAGTACCAAAATAAACCAAGACATCAACTGCTCTGCCGTCTTACTGATGCTAGACTGGCGTAGAAACAAATTAAAAAAGAATACCCTATATGATAGTTATGTTTTACGCGTTGACTGCTAAGCCAGTGGAAGACCATTGGTCACGCAATTAAAAACTCAGATAAAGTTGGTAGAATTACCGACAATATGTAAAGTAAAAGGACACAAAGTGCAACTAAATGTACATTATTTGTGGCAACTGTTTCGCTCCCCGGAGCAGTTATCAAGCCATTACAACCAATACATGGACACGAGAGGGTATATAAAGGCTCAGAGTGAGGTGCAATACTAGTGAGGTACCAATTCGATGTTCACTAGTGGTAGTAGTAGTAGTGGTAGTGACTAAAAAGTAAGTACAATATGGTAGAGCAATTTAATTCGTACAAGAGTAAAAGGATATTAAAGCTATTACTTGGGTAACATAAAAATAGTTGGACAAATTAGACTGAAAGAGGGCAGCTTGTTTCAGTGATCACATCCTGTAATGTGCTTGTGTAGTATTAACAGGAGAGACTATGTGATGGCACGGGTTTACTGTTTTCAGGATGATTCTTGCTAAGACTTCGGAGATGGTGAAGCTGTGCCGTTGTTTTGTTTAATTGTATTCGAAACAGCGATCAGTGCTGATTCGAGGCACTTGCGTCTGCGGAAATTAGTTTCTTTGATCACTAATTGGGCGTCTCTGAATTTCATGAGATGATTGGCTGATATTTCGGTGTTGTACACAGGCGTTGTCAAGTTATCGTTCTTCATGCGTAAATGTTGTTCATTGAGGTGGGTGTCGAGGTTTCTTGCTGTTTCACCTACGTAAATCTTGTCACAGCTCCACAGGGTTATAGTGTAAACTCCGCATTGGACTGGTTCGTGGTGCTTGGGTTTTGTCCTGGTTAGATCCTTGTATTGGAAGTGCTAGAAGCGATGGCGACACTCTGTGTTAGCTTGTGAAAGTACTTTTGATACGTTTCGTGCAACCTGGCTGTTTGGAAGAATTATATACTTTGGTTGGAAGTGTTTTGATGCTGGAGAATTAATGATCTGAAGAGCTATTTTCTTGCAGACTTTAGATGAAAAAAGAAGGAAAATTTAACTCCAGTGAATGTTTGGTGAATATATTACATTCCTCGTCAAAAACTCAGGATTGCAAATTCGGTATGCTCGCACGGTTCAACAGATTGACCGGCGAAGCATACTGGCCGTTCAACTCGCATACTCGCGCCGGTTCAACTGCGTTGAGCTCGGCGAGCATACGAATTTGCAGTCCTGAGTTTCTTGTACAAGGAATGTACATATATTCACCAAAATCACTGAGTTTACATTTTCCTTCTTTTTTCATCAAAGACTGCAAGAAAATATGCTCTCAGATCATTAATTCTCCACGCATCAACACCACTCACCAACAAAGTTTAATTCTTCCCAACAGCCAGTTGCACATGAACGTCTCAAACAGTAACTTTCAAAGCTAACACCAGAGTCGCCCATGGCCTTCTAGGCTCTTCAATAAAGGATCTAACCATGACACAATCCAAGCACCACGACCAGTCAATGCAGGATTTACACTATAACCCTGTGGAGGCTGTGACTAGATTTCTGTAGGTGAAACAGCAAGAAACATCGACACCCGCCTCAATGAATACATTTACACAAGTAGGAACGATAACATGAACACTCCTGTGTCCAACACCGAAATTCCACCAATCATCTCATGAAATTCAGAGACGCCCAATTAGTGATCAAAGAAACTAATTTCCGCAGAATGCAATCCCTCGAATCAGCACTGATCGCTGTTTCGAATACAATTAAACCAAAACAACGTCCGCTTCACCATGCTCCGAAGTCTTAGCAAGAATCCTCTGAAAACAGTAAACCCTGCCCATCACATAGTCTCTCCTGTTTATACTACACAAAGCACTTTACAGAGAGTGAATCACTGAAATAACCTGCTCTTTCCATCTATATTTGTCCAACCTATTTTTATGTTACCCAGTAATAGCTTTTATATCCTTTTACTCTTGTACGCATTAATTGCACTAGCCCACCGGGGAGGAGGGCCGGGGGGGCCATATTGTATTACTTTTGTCACTACCACTACTACTACTACCACTAGTGAACATCGAAATGTTACCTCACTAGTATTGCACTTCACTGAGCCTTTATATACCCTCTGTGTCCATGTATTGTTTGTAATGGCTTGATAAAGCTCCATGGGAGCTGGCATTTTTCTCAATTAAATCCTCATGCCAACTTCCTAACCTTTCAACATATGATCGTTTGAGAGATGCTATCTCCTCTATCTGTTTTTTTTTCGTTTATCCACACCATTAACAGTCTCAACATTATCTTATCACTTGTGAGCTCAGTTTCGAAAACATAGTTTGCACTTTAGGCAAAGAACAGCATCCTTGATTGCCGTTTTCTCTTGACCACAATAGTAGCGATGGTTGATTGGGTTCTTGTGTACACCTGGCCAGCCGGAGACAACGCCACATTCCACTTTCATACTTAGGCAATGATCTCTTTCCTTCATATCCATAGTAATTCTCACCACCTTTTTGCTGTAAGGGTTGGCACAGAACTTTCTTGGGGGCCCATGGCCACATTAAATATTTTGGCAGGTGCAATCACTACAAAGGCTGTGATAATATGAAATGTTCCGATTTATGCTTGGAAGCGACGCTGGGTGGCTGGCTGGCTTGTAAACACTGGCCAAAAGTGGACGACACATCTCGACGGAATGATTATTGTTGTCCGAGTTTTTTAGCGAGTCGAGGCAAAATTTTTGCGAAATGAAATGTATCGCTGTGTCGGATTTGATCGTTATTGAATGTCCAAATCGTTTGTCGAGGGTCCACTGTCATTCACTGATAATGATAGGAGGATTAAAGCAGCAAATATACTTTGATGTGATAAGGTTAACAGAACCTATAGTTTAATTGCTTGCAGTCATATTAACTATTTCCATGATTCATGATGGCAATATGAGCTAAGTTCATCACAACCAACAATGCAGAGATTCATCTGTAAAAATCTTGCATTTGTGGCCACAGTGGTTGGCCCATGCTAACCTCCCTATGGTGTATAGAACTCTAAAAAAACATAAGTTCTCAACTTACAAGCATGTTGGAATCTTACGTATTGTGTATAATACCATTATTAAACACAATTCAGGAGGTCCCCGATGTGTTTTGTAAAATCGTGAATTACTGTACGTAGTTGGATGAATCTTTATTAGGACAGCCAGCTGCCACCAGTGGATAATTCCACTGACCTGTGAGTTTAGGACTCAACTCGCCAGGGGATCAAACCCCACTCATACGGTGGCCCGTTGGCCCGGAGCTAAAGCTTCCAGCTTCAAAACTACACGGAGGGGCCCGGGTTCGATCCCGGCGGTGGAAACATTTCGACAACCGTTTCCTTACACTGTTGTCCTGTTTCACCTAGCAGCAAATAGGTACGCTGGGTGTTAGTTCGACTGGTGTGGGTCGCATCCATGGGGACAAGATTAAGGACCCCAATGGAAATAAGTTAGAGACAGTCCCCCTCGATGACGCACTTGACTTTCTTGGGTTATCCTGGGTGGCTAGACCCTCTGGGGTTAAAAATCCGAACGAAATCTTCTTCTTTCTCTTTCTTCTCCATTCCCCTGATATCCTGGACATGCCCTTGGAACCATTCTGGTAGTTGTACGCAATAAAGTAAAGAGTTCGGCTGGGTATCACTTACTCGATGGTGTGAATCCATTCAGATAAGCAAATGGTAAAAATATGTATGTCCTAATTTGATTACGTGTTGTTTAAAACATTTCAGTAATTTGTATGTGATGAGTTAGAAACAAAGTTACACTATTCAGGTAATTTGGGACCCTCCAGATATAAACTGCATGTGACGAGTTAAATATGCAAGTTTCATTCATGGGATAGTTGGAATCCTTCACGTTAATTATTTGACAAGTTTCACAGGTTCTGGGTTTCATTCTTGTTGATAAGTTGGAACCCTCCAGGTCAACTGATGACAAGTTACAGGGTTCCATTCGTGGCTTCCTTAGGAATCCTTCAGATAAAATTTCTTCACTATTCGTATCTTGAAAATAACGAATAATATAATCTTTATTTCTACAAGTGCATGTACAAGTATAAGACCATGCTGAAATTCAGTGACATACTACTATATAGAAAGCTAGCCATTTCAGGCAAATTAGGTCAGTTTTGTCCCAGGATGCGACCCACAACCACTGACTAACACCCATGTACCCATTTACTGATAGGTGAACAACGGACAGCAGGTGTCTATGGAAACATCCTAATGGTTTCATTCTGTACTGGGTGATCAACCGCCCAGATCTCAGTGTGTGAGCTGAGTGCCACTAGCGATTGAGCTACTGGACACACTGGGGGTGTTCAACCCCTAAGTGGACTGAAGGGTCCACTGGCTGTAAATGTTTCCATGATAAAGATAACCAGATGTTGCACAAGTGTCTCCATTCTTCAGCTTGTCAGTTTCTTAAAACTATTTACATCATGTGTGTTTTCTTGTACCCAGAAGTAAGTAGTACCTTGATGTTGCACAATAGATGGATTGCACCTTCATTGGCTAGTAGGAAATCCAGTAGTGCCAATTACCATGTAATATTCTATGGTCATCATCACATTATATTCCGTTTATACAATACAGCCTTCTCCTCACTTAACGACGGAGTTTAGTTCAAAGACCACATTGGTAACGAATTCAACCCGCTATAAATGATAATGGTTTGTGTCAACCATCTTGATATTGTTTAATATAACCCTTTGCACCATTTTATAATTTATTCTGGTATATTTTTTAAATGTTTAACAGTAGTGTAAGTAGATGTAATTAATGTTTACAGAATAGAGGAATTCCAGCTTGTAATATACATAATAAGTATGCATGCAGGTCCAGAGAACCTGTATAAGTCTGAGTCGTCGGTAAACGAGTAACAGTCGCTAATCAGGAGAGGCGGTACACAAATAACCTGTACATAAGAGAGGAAAGTTTATGGAGCGATTTGGTCCGACTTAGACCATTTTATAAGTCACACACTGACATATGAAGTGAGGAAGCCAGTATAATCATGGGAATGTGCTAAACTCATCTGATCATACAGTGCCTGGGAATGGAATTTTTAGATTTGGTCCACGAACGAGTAGGTTCTGCAGCTCTGTGGATCCAAAATGTCTCATCATTAAGTACATGCATCTTGAAAGCAGTGCTTCGCATAAAGTAATTGAAAATAAGATTTCACTGAACATTTTTAATGAGATTCTCACCCTGGCAGCCTTTATCATCGCAGCCTTCCTGTGAATGAACTTATTGCCTTTTTTGTACCTTCCAAGTTACACATACAGTATGCTTCTTTGTGTTCTCTTTTTGCTGTGTTGATGAAATTTTTCTTATTTTATATGTTATCATCATGCCATGCCTTATCAACTGTGTGTTTGCATGGAAAGTTGATCCACTCTGTTGGAATTGCCGATTTTTGGTGGGTAATACTTTATTGGTGAATATGGGAAACTCAGGTCGAAGGGCAGGTTTATGTGCTGCCCTACCTAGCCAGTCTTCATAGTTAGCATCACTTGTTTGGCCTACTGGGGAGTTATCTGCTGGTTCACTTATGTATACTCTGCTTAAACTTGAGATTTAAGGGTTTTAGTGCATGCTCTTCATTTTGGATAATGATCCATTGCAAACTCTGAGTTGCTTTAGAAGGTAGGTGGAGTGGCACTTGGCAGTTTGCTGTGGTACATTGTATTTAGTATTTAGCTAGGGTCCAGCAGGCACTGAAAAGCATATACTCTTTTGGGTCCTTTGCTCCTTCCTGGCTCTCTGGTGTTTACTTGTATGTATGTCTTCTTGGTTGGTTAGTTTAGGCAGGGCCTTCACCTCAGCTGAGATAGAGGTAAATTTTTGACATTTGTTTTTGATTCTTACTTTTAACCCTTTGAGGGTCGACAGGCCCTCTCCGAAACTCGTTCTCAGGGTCGGCCAAATTTAAAAAAAAAAAATTATTTTATCTTATGAAAAGATAGAGAATCTTTTCCCGATCATAAAGACACCAAAAGTTTGAAATTTGATAGAAAACTTACAGAATTATGCTCTCGCAAAGTTAGCGGTCTCGGAGATGTTTACGCATCGGCGATTTTGCCCACTTGAGCCCCATTTTCGGCCAATTTCACTGTACTAGTCGACAAAAAACATGAATATTTCGCTAGAACTCCATTTTTTCTATCGAATGAGTGCAAGAAACCACCCATTTATGAAATTCAACTATCCAGTACAGTGGTCAGAATTTAGCAATTTTGCCAATTTCAGACAAATTTCAAAAGATACCAATTTCCGAATAGGGTCCAGAATAACAAGAAAGACATTCCTGGCACTAAAATGACATTTCCTTAGTCATTAGTCACGTCTCAAGGCCCCTCTTATATTCTTTTGCTTTCCACTTTGAATTTTTATTTTCACAAAAAATATAAGATTTACTGTTATGCAGACTACTGCATTAGTGTAAAAAATGGTATAAATATTATTGGTGCACTTGTGAAAGAATATTAGACTCACAGTTGACGTGTATTGCACGCTTGGCACGATTTGTTTACTTTTGAAGTTTGGTAAAATCGAACATTTCTGCTACTTTGAGCTCAATTTCAAGGCACCTTTCATTGTAAAACCAGTCAAAATCATCTCAATTTCTGTAATATGTCTTCCATTCTATAAAATGAGACCAAGAAAACTAGAATACAACAATAAATACCATACGAAAATACACTGCAAGTGGCTGATTTATTCAAAAAAAATGGTCAAAGTTTTTTTTCTCATTATGCACTGTGTGCTGCAGGATTTTTTTTTAGACTGTGCACACTGACACACTAGACCCATTCTTTCATATGAAGGCCTACCAGCTTTCTCCCACTAGATTTGAGGCCGCTAGAATTTTATGAGTACTAGTACGTCAAAAAAACCCCTACGCGTAAGACGTACTAGTACGACCAAAACCCTCAAAGGGTTAATAATCTGGGGACTCATCAAGTGGGTGGCCAGGCTACAAGTCACCTCATTCTAGAAATTGACTTATAATGAACCCTTGAGAATCATCTGTCCTGTTCAGATAAGTAGGTCTGCTATCCCACCTCTTATACACTTTAATTTTTCCCAAAGTATCCTTCCCAGTCTTGGGTCCTGCTACACTTGGAATATTGGACACATGACTCACACATGACCGCCTTATGAAAGAACAATGATTGTCTGCAGGATAGTTAGGCCAAACATCCTTTTGACTGTATATTTTGACTGGTATACAATGCCGACTATATGAAGAATTAGACACATGTGCAACATCTGGGAGTCTTTATTTGTAGATGTTTAGCCATCCAGTGGCTTTATCAATACAAGGCCATAATGCAAGATATGCTTCACTACTGTCAAGGTTGATGGACTGAACACGTCAACTTTAGGCTGAGGGACTGATTAACTCAAACTCCTCATTTTCCACCTTTCTCTTCAGTGGACTAAGGAAACCTCTGGATTGCAAGATGTTTCCAGAATAAAGATTCCCATATGTTACACAAATGTCTCATTCATCAACTTGTCAGTTTTGTAAACTATTTATTCACTTCTTTACCATGTGGAGTGTAATGACCATGTGAGACCTCTTCAAGGGGGGCTCCTTGGTGCAGTGAAGAGTCTATTGGTCTGGGGAATTAGACCTTTTGGTCTTCTTCCTCAGACTAACCTAATTACCCCTTAATCCCCCCTTTCCTATCCCATCTTCCCTTTCCTCCTCCTTTCCCCCATCCCTCCACTTTCCCTTTCCTGTTTCTGCCTTTGAGGTTGTTTCCTTAGGCTTTGCAGTCCCTAGAACTGAGAAGGGGTTCTGGGGTCCATTTCCTTCCGTTGAGGTCCTTGGTGGTAGTATAGTTTGCCGTAGAATCTGGATCATTTAGAGATCCTGATCCCTCTCCGGTCTGGTGGCAAAAGCTCTCGCTTCGCACTGTGAGAGTCCGGGTTCGATTCCCAGTGAAGGGGTGGAAATATTGGACATGTTTCCTTACACCGATTGTCTATGTTCACCCATCAGTACAGTGGGTACCTGGGTGTTAGTCGATTGGTGTGGGTTGCATCCTAGGACAAAACTGACCTAATTTGCCTGAAATGCTCTGCATAACAAGTGGCTTTCTATATAGTAGTATGTCATTGATGTCAGCTATGGTCTGTATACCTTGTACATGTACTTGTAGTAAATAAAGATACAGTGGACCCCTGACTTACGATATTAATTCATTCCAGAAGGCTGTTCGGATGCCGTTACCAA
Organism: Cherax quadricarinatus; assembly: GCF_026875155.1. Lineage (NCBI taxonomy): Eukaryota > Metazoa > Arthropoda > Malacostraca > Decapoda > Parastacidae > Cherax > Cherax quadricarinatus. Next base: position 17,060,057 of record NC_069429.1, read on the forward strand.
ACGAATTTGCTCCCATAAGGAATATTGTAAATTAGATTAGTCCGTTTCAGACCCCCAAAAATACACTTACAAAAGGACTTACAAAAATACACTTACATAATTTTTCGAGTTGGGAGCTGATTGTAAGTTGGGGGTCCACTGTATATTATTATGTACTGCCTACCCATGGGCGGAGATGCTACTCCTGCAATGTAGCCTGCTTAACTTTTGACTGCTGTGAACTTCCATCATCAGTTTATATTGTGGGACACCATTTACAAGTCTGACAGGTGACCCCTACACCACAACAGTGTACAAATTGCTGGCAGTTTGGCCATCCAGCAAAATTTTGCAGGTCGATCACTAAATTGCTCAGTCTTTTTGCAATGACCATACCAATACATCTTGTGGTCTACCTCCCTCCTGCCTTAATTGCCATGAAGCTCATCCATCTTACTCTCGTTGTTGCCAGGTTTACTTGAATGAATGTGAAATCTGTTGTCTCAAAGAGACAGAAGGCTTTACTTATGCCATGGCAGTCTCTCATCTATGCCTCCAGGGGAGACTTCCCCATATTTTTTATTCTTGAGTTACTAAGAGAGCCCCAACCTCTGGGGTTCCAATTCCCACAGTTTCCCCTGCAATCACACCTTCCAGTCTCTCCTCTGTATCTAATTCTGGAGAGGCGCCCTGTTCCACTCTCAGAGAATTGTCATATTCTGCAAATTGCCATATTCTATTGGACTGCCCACTCTTTCAACAAGCATGCAGAATTTACCCCCGACGTCGTCACTGCTCTAATGCCCTTACTTTATCTTCCCTTCTTGTTGATGGACCCTCCTTTGGCCCAGACTCTCTTGTTGACTTTTTGACAGCAATTGATTTACTGCACAAGCTTTGATGATGAAGCCTCTAGCACTCCTCACAGCCCTTTCTACCTTTTCCTCTTGCTGCCCTCTACCCCTGCTCCACTGCACTACATGACCTAATAACAGATAACAGTCCCTCTCCCTCTTGCTACCCAATACCCCTGCACCCTTCCCTGCCCTACTGCACTGTATGACCCTTGTAGGTTTGGCACTTTATTTTTTATTACAATGACCATGTGAGTTAACACTGAATACGATACAGTAAGTGTAAGATACAGTGGACCCCCGCCTTACGAACGCATCGTGTTACGTTAAATCTGCCATACGAAGCATTTGAACGCAAAAATTTTGCCTCGCCTCACGATAAAAAACTCGCCTTACGTGATTCGTCCAGGACCCAACCCACGTGTGGCCTCAACGCCAGTGTTTACAAGCCAGCCAGTGCAGTCGCATCTACGCATACATTCGGTACATTTCACATTATCCCAGTGTTTTTAGTGCTTGTAACAGCAAAATAAGTCACCATGGACTCCAAGAAAGCTTCTAGTGCCATCCCTGTGGTAAAAAGGGCGAGAATTAGTATGGAATTGAAAAAAGAGATTAAGGAAATGTGTGCCAAGTGGGTTGAGCTGCAAATCTTTACGGATGAAAATCACCCTGACACAGCTACTGCAAGCCGTGTTGGCAACCTGTACAATGACAATGTTATGGCCCATTTTAGGAAGGTCTTAAAGGAACGGGAAGTACAGAGCTCTATGGACAGATTTGTTGTGCGACAGAGATCCAGTGACTCTCAAGCTGGTCCTAGTGGCATTAAAAGAAGAAGGGAAGTAACCCCAGAAAAGGACTTGCTACCTCAAGTCCTAATGGAAGGGGATTCCCCTTCTAAACAATAACTTCCACACTCTCCCCTCCTCCCATCCCTACAATCATCACCAGATCTTCAATAAAGGTAAGTGTCATGTATTCTATTCTTAGTAGAGTAGTAATTGTGTATGTCTTCTTCAGTTTGTATGTATTAAAATTAATATTTCATGTGGCAGAATTTTTTTTTTTCATACTTTGGGGTGTCAGGAACGGATTAATTTGATTTCCATTATTTCTTATGGGGAAAATTAATTCGACTAACGATAATTTCAGCTTACGATGAGCTCTCAGGAATGGATTAATATCGTAAGGCGGGGGTCCGCTGTAAAAGGTAAGATGGTTCTTAATTTTTTTTTCTGGAGGACATCCCTGCATCATTGATTAATTTAAATGTGAATACAAATGTTTTAGTATGAATATTGAATACATCTAGATAATAAGATGATCAGAAACATCATTATTTTAGCAGTGTGCTCTTTGAATCATGGAAAGAAGCATAGTAATCATTGTGGAGTGGGTAGGATTTCAACCCATGGCGTAGTTTGTCTGCAATCATGTAATAATGATTTTGTGAATTATGATGGCGGCTTAAAGATAAGATAAAGATTTTATTTCTTTGCAACATTTACAATATGTGATTACAATTTTGATTAGTTAAGTACAAAGAAAGCAGCTATCATGCCAGGGTATTTTGGGTAGACTAAACCTAATGTTTACGGACCACTTAATACAACCTCTCCTCATTCAAAGACGGAGTTCCATTCCTAAAACCACGTTGTTAAATGAATTCATCACTAAGTGAGAAGCATGTAATGGTAATGAGTTTGTGTCAACCATCTTTGATATTGTTTTAATGTCACCTTTGTACCTTTTATAACATTTCTGGTATGTTTTTAAATGTTTATACAGTATTATTATTATTATCACACTGGCCGATTCCCACCAAGGCAGGGTGGCCCGAAAAAGAAAAACTTTCACCATCATTCACTCCATCACTGTCTTGCCAGAAGGGTGCTTTACACTACAGTTTTTAAACTGCAACATTACCACCCCTCCTTCAGAGTGCAGGCACTGTATTTCCCATCTCCAGGACTCAAGTCCGGCCTGCCGGTTTCCCTGAACCCCTTCATAAATGTTACTTTGCTCACACTCCAACAGCACGTCAAGTATTAAAAACCATTTGTCTCCATTCACTCCTATCAAACACGCTCACGCATGCCTGCTGGAAGTCCAAGCCCCTCGCACACAAAACCTCCTTTACCCTCTCCCTCCAACCTTTCCTAGGCCGACCCCTACCCCGCCTTCCTTCCACTACAGACTGATACACTCTTGAAGTCATTCTGTTTCACTCCATTCTCTCTACATGTCTGAACCACCTCAACAACCCTTCCTCAGCCCTCTGGACAACAGTTTTGGTAATCCCGCACCTCCTCCTAACTTCCAAACTACGAATTCTCTGCATTATATTCACACCACACATTGCCCTCAGACATGACATCTCCACTGCCTCCAGCCTTCTCCTCGCTGCAACATTCATCACCCATGCTTCACACCCATATAAGAGCGTTGGTAAAACTATACTCTCATACATTCTCCTCTTTGCCTCCAAGGACAAAGTTCTTTGTCTCCACAGACTCCTATGTGCACCACTCACCCTTTTCCTCTCATCAATTCTATGATTCACCTCATCTTTCATAGACCCATCCGCTGACACGTCAACTCCCAAATATCTGAATACATTCACCTCCTCCATACTCTCTCCCTCCAATCTGATATCCAATCTTTCATCACCTAATCTTTTTGTTATCCTCATAACCTTACTCTTTCCTGTATTCACTTTTAATTTTCTTCTTTTGCACACCCTACCAAATTCATCCACCAGTCTCTGCAACTTCTCTTCAGTGTACTGTATATTGTAATACAGTGGTACCCCGAGTTTTGAACTTAATTCGTTCCAGGAGCTAGTTCTAAAGTCGAAACGTTTGAAACTCGAAGCAGTATTTCCCATAAGAAATAATGTAAATACAATTAATCCGTTTCAGAAACCCAAAAATATTCCCCAAAAAATACATTTTACAGAGCTTAATTATAGTTTTACATACAACATACATACATAGTACAATTAGTAATAGATAAATAAACATTTAAATAAACATTTAAAATAACGTTTTTACTTACCTTTATTAAAGATTGTTGATGGCATCTGGAAGACAGTGAGGAGTGAGGGAGCACTTATTGTTTTGAAGGGGAATCCCCTTCCATAAAGACTTTAGGTAACATGTCCTTCTCTGGGGTTACTTCCCTGCTTTGTCTTTTAATGCCACTAGGACCAGCTTGAGAGTCACTGGACCCCTGTCTCACAAAATAACTGTCCACAGTCCTCTGTTTCTGGCGCCTCTTTAAGATGTCCCTGAAGTAGGACATAGTTCTATCACTGAACTTGTTGCAAAGATGCCTTGTTTCAGCTTGCTCATGGTGGTACTTCTCCACAAACCTTTGCACATCATTTCCTAGACAGTACGTCTACCAAGTTTGGAGGATGTGCAGGAACACTGTCCAGTACCAGGAGGCACTAGAGTGGCAATTTATTTTCCAGGAGGTATTTTTTCATACTCAGGCCAAACTCTTCATGGACCCACTCTTTGAAAATTTGCCTTGTGGCCCATGCCCTATTATTAGCTTTCCACAATGCACACAATCTATTCTTGACGACATTGGTTTTCTTGAACATTCGACAGTTAATGCGTTCGAAACTCGGGGGTTCCACTGTAAACAGAATAGGGGAAATCAGCTCTAATATACATTATTTAGGCATGAATACTGGTCAGAGAGCCCGTCGTATGTCCGAGGCAACAGTAAACAAGTACATCACTAAGTGAGGAGAGGCTGTATTAATGCTTTTGAGAGGAGTAAATTTTTATTATACATCATCTTTTTTATTACAATAGAGGTAACTAGTTGTTTACAGTAACTAAATTTATAGTTGAAATGAAGTATATAAAAAATTACAGTATTACAATTTAGCACAATTTACAATAATGAAATTGAAACAATTTTAAGTTTGAAGTAATGATCAAATTGCTGAGCAGTCATAAATTAATTAGGGGTTTTTTTTTTAGTAAGAAGTAGGTGTAAAGTATAGTGCTTGGTTAATTTTGGGTGATGAAGTGATTTCTAAGTAGGACCTTAAATTGATTTACAGACAGTTCTGGCAATGCATTCCAGATCTTCGGGCCCTTTATGTGCATAGCATTTTTGCATAGGGAGAGATGGACACTAGGGATATCAAAGAGTGTTTTGTGCCTTGTGTTTTGCCTGTGTGTTCTGTTGTAGTTATCAAGGAGGAGTTTGAGAGGAGGGTAAATATTGGAGTATAATGTTCTGTGTATGAAGTAGGCACAATAATATGTGTGGATGTTTTGTATGTTAAACAAGTTTAGGCTCTTAAAAGTGGTGGAGTGTGTTGCCTAGTTGGTAATCAATCGCACAGCAGCTTTTTGTTGGGTCATTAAAGGTTTAACGTGATTGCTGTGGTTGAGCCCCCCCCCCCCCCACCCTCTTCTTGATGCTGGTGAGGGGCTCTTGATCTTGGGAATTGGATCTGTGATCAGGTTCCCTGACTTAAGCCTGAATACCTTCCATCCCTCCCCCCACATGCGCTATATAATCCTATTGGCTTAATGCTCCCCCATGATTATAATAATGTGGTTGAGCCCCATGCACGAATACCATAGATGAGGTAAGGGTAGATGAGAGAGTGGTAAAGAGCAAGAAGTGCCATTTGGGGTACATAGTACCGTAACTTAGAAAGGATACCTACTATTTTGGAGACTCTTGGATATTTGCTGCATGTGGGTCTGGAATTTGAGACTGCAGTCAAGGTGGAAACCTAGAAATTTGCCATGTGTGTGGGTCTCGAAATGGGGCAACGATTTATCGATGTTTAGCTGAATATTTGAAGCTCTGTTTCCAGACAGCGTGAAGTAGGTTTCCTCTATCTTAGAGTAAGTTGTCTGCAAATAAAACGGGTTTAAGGAGTTTAGATGCATTTGGGAGGTCACTGATGTAAATGAGAAAGAGAAGTGGGCCGAGGATACTCTCCTGTGGGATTCCAACAAGAACAGGTTGTGTAGTGGAGGTAACGCCATTTGTGTATACATACCAGTGTCTATTGCTGAGATTTTAAGTAATTGAGTGTCCATTGACCCCGTAATATTCAAGTTTTAGGTGCAATAGGTCATGGTCAGCTGTATCAAATACTTCTTGTAGGTTTATGAAAAATCTCAGGAAAACTTCATTTTTTTCAAGTGCCATTTATAGAAGGTCAAGTACAGTATATGTATAATTGCATAATTAGTACGTTTTTTGCCTAAATCCAAACTGACAGGGGTTAAGTATGTTGTGATATACTAAGGAGTAGACTAGTGAATTATTTTTTTGAAGAGTATGGATGGAAAGGTAGAATATTCAATAGGTTTTTTAAGAAGAATTGCAATAATGGGTAACAGCGCATGAGAAGCTTTTTTATACATGAGTGGTGGTAAGTTATTTAGGTCTCCTGTCTTGTTCTTTAGTGTTTTGATGAGCAAGATTTCAGTAGGGTTTGTTGGGGCTATAAATAGAGTATTTGGGTAGTTATCAGTGAGGTAGTCTTTTGTCTGAGTGTTTAAGTTTTGGTCTTTGTTTGCTAGCTTTGAGGGGACTTGAGCTCAAGTTCGTCATGGCCATGCTGGTGGGAGATTCATCTGTAAAAACTTGCATTTGTGGTCAAGTGGTGGTCATGTTAACCTCCTATGGTGTATAAATATACATAGTTGGATGAATCTTATTGTAACCACCTGGATAAGTGACTTATGCACTGGCTTGGAGTTATCCAGCTCACTCATCATGGGTTCAAACAACACCTGTACTGTGATTTGTTTATAAAATGGTGTTATTATGATTGCATGAATCAGAATCACTGTGGACTTTGAAGTGATTAGAATATTACACCTTTATATTAGTGCCATGCCTCCCTCTCTCTTTGCTAAGTCACAGTCTTTAGCCTGCTCATGGCTTCTTGGTCAGTGGTTTTGAAAGCTAGTCATTTCAAAATACACATCAAGGGAATCTCATATCAATGATCAGTGACGAGGAAAACAGAATATAATATTTAGTGTAGAGCAGTGAGTGCCATGTTTCAACCAGTGTGTTCCTATCATAACTTTACTGGTGACAAGCCTAGAGGTGCCGCACACAATAAATTGTTTGTAATGCGAAATAAACTTAGAATGGGGGGAGGAAGTCAGAAAGATCATTGTTTACACAATTTAAAGAGCTTGAAATTTTTTTTTGGAAAATACAGTGGACCCCCGCATACCGTTGGAATCACATAACGTTAAATCCGCATAGCGATACATTTTATCACTAAAATTTTGCCTCGCATAGCGCTAAAAAACTCGCTCAACGCTATTTGTCCGAGACGCATCTATGTGAGGCCTGAGCCAGCCTCACATGTTCCGCCAGTGGCAATGTTTACAAGCCAGCCTCCGCGGTAACATCCAAGCATACAATCGGAGCATTTCTCATTATTACAGCGTTTTTGGTGATTTTATCTGCAAAATAAGTGACCCTGGGCCCCAAGAAAGCTTCTAGTGCCAACCCTGTGGTAAAAAGGGTGAGAAAAATTATCGAAATACTGTGGTACCATGGTCATCTGCTGATGCTGCTGCTGCTGTAGCACTGTCAGCTGCTGCTGCTGCTGTAGTACCGTCTGCTGCTGCTGTAGTACCGTCTGCTGCTGCTGTAGCACCATCTGCTGCTGCTGTAGCACTGTCAGCTGCTGCTGTAGCCACTGTCAGCTGCTGCTGCTGCTGCACTGTCAGCTGCTGCTGCTGTAGCACTGTCACTGCTGCTGCTGCTGTACCACCGTCAGCTGCTGCTGCTGCTGTAGTACCATCTGTTTGCTGCTGTAGCACCATCTGCTGCTGCTGTAGCACTGTCAGCTGCTGCTGCTTTTAGCACCGTTGTTGGTGGGCTATTGAGAATACCAAGAAACAATTAACCCCAGAGGGTTAGCCACCCGGATAACCCAAAATCAGTGGCACAAAGACTGTCTAACTTATTTCCATTGGGGTCCTAATCTTGTCTCCCAGGATGCAGCCCACACCAGTCGACTAACACCCAGGTGGAACAGGGAAAAATGCCGGGAAAAATAGTGCCATATTGGGGGAATTTAAAGCCAGCAAAGGTGGTTTTGAGAGATTTAAGAATCGTAGTGGAAATCCCACAGTGTGATAAGGCATGTTCTGGAAGAAAATGCCAAACAGGACCTACAGTACTCAGGAGGAAAAGGAAATCCCGGGAAACACAGTGTCTCATCAGTCATTGCTGCATCTTCAATAAAGGTAAGTGTCATTTATTCTTCATTTAGTAGAGTAGTACATGCACAATATTGTGCATGTACTACTCTACTATTGTGCATGTATCCTTCTCTTTGTGTGTAGGAAAATGTATATTTCATGTGGTAAAAAATTTTTTTTCATACTTTTGGGTGTCTTGCACGGATTAATTTGATTTCCATTATTTCTTATGGGGAAAATTCATTCGCATAACGATAATTTCGCATAACAATGAGCTCTCAGGAACGGATTAATATCGTTATGCGGGGGTCCACTGTACTATCAAGCAAGATCAGATTAGGACTAATAAGTCTTGGAGGGGAACTAGGCCCAAGTGTTTCCACACAGTGCTTTTGGGTTCTTATATATAAGGCTGTTATATATTTTACCTATTTGGCATGGCTTGTATATATATGTCATGCCGAATAAGTAAAACTTGCAATTTTTGGCTTAAATAGCAACGCTCTTCTTGCCGAATAAGGCAAGTGAAAATTTGTGTATGCAATAATTTCGCAAAAATCATTCTGAATCTAACGAATAAAATATATTTTGTTGTGTTTGTTTATTAAATTATTGTAAACTTATCTAAAATATATTTGGTTGGATTAGGGTAAATTAAATTGTGTTTGTTATAATAAGGTTAGGTAAGTTTTCTAAGGTTCTTTTGGTACAAAATTATTAATTTTTACATTAACATAAAAGAAAATATTTAAATTTATAAAAGAAAATTTTAAAAAGGACTGAATTTTAAGTGAGTTCTTGCTAATTAACCAGTTTTACTTATTCAGCACGACATGTGGTTGTTTACCCATATACAATGAACAAGTTTAGTTGTGAATTGGGTCTGGAGTGAATACCCAAATAGTGAAAGTATTTTTAGAATTGAAATAAAATAAAAGAAGAAAGAGATTGTCATGGAGGTGACTAAAATTGTTGGAACCATTGTCATATAGTGAGTGAAAATGGTATTGACATAAAGCGATTATATTCCATCAATATGATGACATTTATCGTTGCAGATATATAGGGTCTAATGCCATCAACAAGGGACTGCTCACAGAGTCAAACAATGTTTGTGGCTTTCACAAAGACTCGCATAAAGGATGACAGAGCTGCTGACAAAGGCCAGTATATCTGAAATACGAAGGCACTGGTCAGAGAAATAGCAAATATCGAACTTAAGCTACCAAGGCTTTAGAAGCGAGTCTAAAGAAATATTTCTAAGTACACCGCAGAGAGGAGTTCTTAATCTCATGCTATTTAATGATCTGATTAATGCTCTCCTAAATGCTTTACCTGCCTCTCCTAAACATATAGCTATAAGCTATGCTGATGACATCATGATCCATACAACAGGACATAAGAAAAGTATCATTCTTAATGAGGTTCAGGCAATATTGACAAGCAAACGACATCCCCCACCCATCTGTTTACAGGGTGAAAACATTAGCTACGGTAATCTTACAGACACCTTGGTGTAGATGTACCCTTTAATAATAATACCATACCACAACTAAATAAGAAATGCAAAGCTAGGCTAAATGCTCTCAAAGCTGTTGCTGGCTAACATAGCCTATGTTAGGTCTTTAACTGATCATGCTCCACCCATGTTGATATTAGATAGGGAAAGTTCTCTCCGACCCTTGGAGTTAATGCAAAACGAAGCCCCCAAAATTGTTCTTCGCTGTCCCAAATTTACCAAGGTTCTTAATGCAAGAAGGAGCTTGGTGTGTCTAGTATCAGTGATAGGATTATTGAGTTTAACTCTGTACTTGGTATTAGACTGTTAAGCAATGAACCAGACACTGTCACTGTGAATCTTATTAAATGTCTAGAAGTAAATTCACATAGATCTAAATGAGTTGTGAAAACATGCAATTATATTAAGTTTTATAACCTGCATGAACTGTATCACTGTAGACAACAAGATCATTTCACCCCTCCATGGAAGATGTGTTCATTTAATATCACATACCTGCAAGTCCCTCCCAAGAAGCTCATTGATAGTAACCCCTTCCTTAAATCTCTTGCTAAAGCAACTGCTCAAGAAGAAATTTCTCACCTAGCTGGTAGTGCTAATCTATCACATTATATACACTGATAGATGAAAGCAGGAGTCTTCTGGCAGGGCTGCATCTGCTCTTATTGCCACCTCCCTAGTTAAGAATGATAGGATTTTTTAATTAGCCATCCTATTGGTGCTAAAGGTAACTTATGACACTGAGCTTGACTCTGTCATCATTACTGATTCTATGTCATCACTGAAGGCTCTTGACTCACATAGTGACTCCAACAACATGCTCATTGAGAAGTCAGATGCAGATATTCAAAAAATTCAGGAAAAAGGAATTAATGTACAATTGTTATGGATTCCATCACACTGAATTACTCTTTCCTGATATAGTTGATATGTTAGCCAAGAAGAGTACCCTGAAGGAGAATGTAAAATATAACTTTGGTATATCTGTGTCTAGCATTAGCAATAATACAGTATTAGGAGAAATAAATAACAAAACTGTTATAGGAATGAAATTAGAAGCATGAACGTAGATAAGTATGTTTATGGAGCAACTCGTATTATGAACAGACTGACTGATGTTATAGTGGCCAGGCTTAGGGGGAGTATCACACTACCGGTCCTCTTTTCCCCCCCCTCATCTGATTTCTTTCATTTGTGGTGTACGTTAAGAAGTGCTCGCTTTCATTGTGTGTAAGTTTCAATAATATAGCCCCTAAAAAACAACTGAAAAACAAAAGATTTACTGAAAATGACATTTGGCACTCATGATCCCCCAAATGGCACTATGAAAGGTTGTTTGGGGATTTTCTGTTGATTAAACAATGCTAATGCTATGGTCTTATGGTGGGAAACCTTGTAAATATCTTTATTGTGCAAAAAAATAATTGGTAAGTTTTTGACATTTTGGAAAATATCTGCCCTTTACTCCCACACAAATCCCAAAATATTTGGAATATTGTCAGGAAGGAAAAAAAAAACCTGGCAAGAAATGATACACATCTTACAAAACTGAAAACACTTCTGAAGCAGAGGCACAGTCATTGGCCTCCACTCGAGAGCAACAGATATTAGAGCCAGCAAATAAAACCCCCCTAAATTCCATCAATATAATGACATTTGCCTTTGTCAACATACAGGGTTTAATGCCATCAACAAGAAACAAAATTTGTTACATCAAGGTAATGCTCACGGAGTCAAATGCAGTGTTTGCATCTTTCACAGAGACCCACATAAAGGATTATTTTGACAACGAAATATGGATCCCAGGTTATAACCTATTCAGATGCGACAAACTGAACAGGCAACAAGGGAAGGTTAGCTTGTATGTCAGAGTCACTCATTTGCTCAGAACTACTAAACACCTCAAATGATGTAGGTGAAGTTTTGGCGGTAAAGATTGCAAACCAAAACCTTGTCATTGTGGTTGTGTACAAGCCTCCAGATGCAACTTCCCAGCAATTCCAGGAACAGCTTTAGAAAATTGACCACTGTTTGGAAAATCTCCCAACTCCTGCCCCAAACATTTTGCTACTGGGAGATTTCAACTTGAGACACCTAAAATGAAGGAGTGTAGCAAATAATATTTTAGCAGACATCACCCTAGGAGGCAGCTCAGATTAAAATTCACACACACGTGAGCTATTAAATCTCTGCACCAAATTCACCTTAAACCAGCAAATATTAGAGCCTACAAGACTAGACAATACGCTGGACCTCATCTTCACTAACAACGATGATATGATACGTAATATAAAAGTATCAAACAATACACTCAGATCACAACATAATAGAGGTACAGATATGTATGCACAGGGCTCTTGACCAGGAAAATGTGATCAGTCATGAAAGTGTCTTCACAAAATTCAACTTCAAAAACAAAAACATACAATGGGAACAAGTCAGCCATGTCCTAAATGAAACAAGTGGGAAGATATCCTAAAACAAAACACGCATCCGAACCTTTGCCTAAGAAAAAAATTTAACTCTGTGGTCCTTGAGATCTGCTCAAGACACATTCCATTTAGAAAAAGAAAGAGAAGATGGGAACTAGAAAGAGAGAGACACTCCCTATACAGATGAAGGTGAAGAATCACAGAGCTCCTGAGAGGGGTCAGTATTTCTGAAATATGAAGGGAGGCACTGGTTGTTGAAATGGCAAATATTGAACTTAAGCTGAAGGAATCTAATAGGAGACAAGAATTGCAGGAAGAACTAAAAGCCATAAAGGATACTGAAAAAAAAAATGCTTGCTTTTTCTTTTATGCCAAATCTAAGGGAAAAACAACATCCAGTACTGGGCCCCTTCTTAGGCAAGATGGAGTCCCAATACGACTCAGTGTTCAGTGAGCCGTTGCCCAGACTGAGGGTCGACACTCCAAATGAATTCTTTATGAATGAGATGTGAAATTTGGTCATCTCAGAAATTTCTGATATTATCTTAACACCACAAGACTTCGAGAAGGCAATAAATGACATGCTCATGCACTCTGCCCTAGGCCCAGACTCATGGAACTCCATGTCATCAAGAACAAAAAATGCAAGAAGCCCCTGTCCACATTGCCTTTCAGCATTCTATGGTGAGGGAGAATGGACACAGGGGGTATCCATCCTCCAAAACCAACAGACTAGCCCAACTCCACAAGGTGGCAGTAAAGCCCAATTGTAAAGATTTCAGACCGATAGCACAAAAACTTTTGAAAAGGGTTGAAGGGAGCAAGAATATGCAAAACCACTAACAATACGATACCCTCAATTACACAACCCAGGGGGCAACACGCATTTAGAGCAGGTCACTCCTGCCTGTCCCAGCTACTGGACCACTGTGACAAGCCCTGGATGCTGTAGAGGATAAAATGCAGCTGTAGTATACACAGATTTTGCGAAAGCCTTTGACAAGTGTGACCACAGTGTAATAGGGCACAAAATGCACGATAAAGGAATAACAGGAAAAGTTGGTAGATATATAACTTCCTGACAAACAGAAAGCAAAGAGTAATAGTAAACGTAAACAGAGTAAAGTCCGAGGCAGCTATAGTGAACAGCTCTGTTCCACAAGGCACAGTACCCTCTCCCATCCTATTCCTCATCCTCATATTTGACAGGGACGCCAAGCACATGATTCTCTTCAAATCGCTTGTGCTCTCTAGGCTGGAATACTGCTGTACACTAATGGCCCCCTTCAAGGCTGGCGACATTGCAGACCTGAAGAGTGTACAAAGAACTTTCCTGGCACACATAAGTGCAATAAGGCACCTAAATTACTGAGAATGGTTAAAGTCCCTTGATTTGTATTTCCTGGAATGCAGGCAAGAGAGATACATGATAATATACACCTGGAAAATCTTAGAGGGATTAGTACCAAACTTGCACACGAAAATCATTCCCTATAAAAGCAAAAGACTCGGCAAGAGATGCAACATTTCCCCAATGAAAAGCAGGGGTGCCATGAGAACACTGAGAGACAACACAATAAGTGTCCGGGGCCCGTGACTGTTCAACTGCCTCCCAGCATACATAAGGGGGATTACTAATAGACCCCTGGCTGTCTTCAAGAAGGTACTGGACAGGCACCTAAAATCATTACCTGATCAGCCTGGCTGTGGTTCATACGTCAGTTTGCGCGCAGCCAGCAGTAACAACCCGGTTGATCAGACACCCACCATGAGGCCTGGTTTAGACGGAGCCACGGGGGCGTTGACCACCGAAACCCTCTCCAGGTATACTCCTGATAGCTAAAACTCTCGCCTCACGTGGCGAGATTCTGGGTTCGATACCCAACCAGGGTAGAAACATTGGGCGTGTTTTTTTACACCTGTTGTCTATGTTCACCCATCAGTAAAATGTTAGTGGACTGGTATGGGTCGCTTCCTGGCACACTGACCTAATTTGCGGGAAATACTCCGCACAAGTGACTTTCTATATAGTAGTATGTCATTGATGTCAACTATGGTGTGTTACATGTACTTGTAGAAATAAATATTATTATTATACCATCAATAAAATGTGGAACAATCATTGTTTTATGATCCCTGTGAAAATCATTTAAATGGGTCTGAAAACAAAATAAGTCAATAGCTTATTTCAGAGATATTTAGCGACAACGCGCGGATACCTCATCACTTGTGAAAACAAAACAAAAAAGATAGAGAAAATCCCCTTTTTTTTTTTAGTTTTTGGGTATGAAACGAGTTATCTAGTATAGTTATCCTCACAAACACTCCATTTTCTCTCATCTAAGTCTCAGGAGGTGAAAGAAGACGGGAATAATCAGAGCGAGAATTATTATCACTGGTGAACTGCAACCACGTAACATTGTAAGATAAGATAAGATTTTGTTCGGTTTTTAACCCCCGGGGGGTTAGCCACCCAGGAAAAACCCCAAGAAAGTCAGTGCGCATGGGAGGACTGTCTAACTTATTTCCATTGGGGTCCTTAATCTTGTCCCCCAGGATGCGACCCACACCAGTCGACTAACACCCAGGTACCTATTTGCTGCTAGGTGAACAGGACAACAGGTGTAAGGAAACGTGTCGAAATGTTTCCACCGCCGGGAATCGAACCCGGGCCCTCCGTGTGTGAAGCGGGAGCTTTAACCACCAGGCCACTGGTCTATTATATTCATTGTACAGTATCTGTCACATTTATATGTTGTTGATATATTGTATTATGTTATACTAGAACAATTGTGGTAGGTAAATAAGCCCCAGTGTTGATATTAGTGTAATAATAAAGCAGGTTCCCGACTCCGCCTACTCTGTCATGGTGCCAAATCGTCAATTATTGTATTAGAATGATTATTAAATGAAACAACTAATCAAATTGGAAAATTCAAGGTATGTGAGGATACCAGAGTGGCGCTGTCACCATACATGCTATTATAAATAACCTATACCACGGGTGGGGTTAGAACCTGCGATTGGAGTACTACAGCAGACTCTCTGGCCGCGGGTTCTAACCCCACCCGTGGTATGGTTTGTTTGCAATTGTGTCATTACGATTTCAATACAATAGTGTATTAGGACATAATACATAGTTATATAGGATCCAGATCCAGATACAAGCTGGGTAAACATGCCAAAAGTCCCTTATATGCACAGCATTATGGGCAGGATTAAAATTAATAAGTAATGATATATTCAGTGGTAAAAATTACTGAAAATTTACAATATGATGTACAAATGAGTATTTGAAACAATGAAGTTTAAATATTTCGATTTTGAAACATTATAGTTGTGAATTTGTGGCATTACAATGTTATAACAAGATGATCAATTTGATATTAGTTGTCTTGAAGTTTTAAGAATTAAGTAAATGGGAGATTTATTGGTAAAGTTAAATATTGAGTGTTAATTATTTAGTCCAGAACGAGTTTTTTTTTTTTTTTTTTTTTTTTTTTTTGTCTTAAATTATATTTTAGTGAGTCATGCTGGTCATTCAGTGTTAAGGGGACCTATCTTACCTCTAACTTTTCTATAAACATGAAAAAAACTTTTTGGGTTAGTTTTCGAATCTCTGGCAACTTTAATTTCATAGTCCTGTTGAGTTTTTTTTTTTTATCCCCTTTTTAACGTCCCTATTAATGTCAATATACTGATTCATAAGATGACTCTCACCTCTTTTGATGTGCCTCTAAATTTCTTTCTTCAGCTCTAAAAGATATTTGAGCCTATTATTCATCCATTTTGGGTAATTTCTGTTCAATCTAATGTCTCTGAATGGGATAAATGTTCTCTGGGCAACATGTATAGTGTTAACCTATTTCTATATAATCTTAACTTAATTTCCATATTTTTTCGATTTTTTTTTTTCACTCATGATCAAACTGAGCTTGACTCTATCATCATTACTGATTCTATGTCATCATTGAAGGCTCTTGGCTCATATAATGACTCCAACAACATGCTCATTGGGGAAGCCAGGTATAGATACTCAAAAATTAGGGACAAAGGAATTAATGTACAATTGCTATGGATCCCATCACACATTGGATTACTCCTTCATGATAAAGTTGATATGTTAGCCAAGAAGAGTACACAGAAGGAGAATGTAGAATATAACTTTGGTATAACTGTGTCTAGCATTAGGAATAATATTAGGAGAGAAATAAATAATGAAAATGATTGTTATAGGAATGCAGTTAGAAGTCTGAGTAGATCTATAACCCACTATGATAACATGAACGTAGATAGGTATGTTTATGGAGCAACTTGCAATGTGAACAGACTGACTGATGTTGTAGTGGCCAGGCTTAGGCTTGGTTACAAGTACTTCTGGCAGTTTGGGAGATACACAGATGATGATCAAACTAAATGTAAATTATGTGATCAGGCATATGGTCACTGTCTTGAACACTATGTGCTTAATTGTCCACTTATTGAGGAATACAGAGACAGACAGTATAATAACCTATGTGACATGTCAAGATATCTTATTAATGAAAATAAGATACCAGATATACTAAGCAAATTTCCTAAATTTGCTTGTAACAGATAAGTGAACTATAGATATGTAGATATAAATCCATATGTATTGCTGTTAACCCTTTGGGGCCTAGTTCCTAGGCCTTTTGTGTATCCATATGCTCTCGCGCTACCGTCCACAGGATGGATATGGGGTGCACAATAAACTAGCCACTTCGGTGGCAAAATCTAAAAAAAATCTAAATCATGATCAAACCAAATACAAAGTGACCAGCTGTATGGTCACTATCTTGAACACTATGTACTTAATTGTTCACTTATTGAGCAATATAGACCCCTCAAGGAAGGTTCCTTGATGTTGGTCAGGGGCTCTTGATTTAGGGAATTGGATCTATGCTCCAGTTCCCCGAATTAAGCCTGAATGCCTTCCACATCCCTCCCCTAGGCGCTGTATAATCCTCCAGGTTTAGCGCTTCCCCCTTGATTATAATAATAATGAGCAATATAGAGATAGTATGACAGCCTATGTAACATGGTAATGAAAATAACATACCAGATATATTAAGCAAATTTCCTAAATTTGCTTTCTAACTGGTAAGTGAACTGTAGATGTAAATGTACTGATGTGATGCACAACTAGCCGCTCGGGTGGCAACATCTTATCTGGTCTGTGTAAGTGATGTTAGCTCTGGTCTGTATAAGTGGTGTTAGCTGTGGTCTGTGTAAGTGATGTTAACTGTGGTCTGTATAAGTGGTGTTAGCTGTGGTCTGTAGAAGTGATGTTAGCTGTGGTCTGTATAAGTGGTGTTAGCTGTGGTCTGTATAAGTGATGTTAGCTGTGGTCTGTAGAAGTGATGTTAGCTGTTGTCTGTATAAGTGATGTTAGCTGTGGTCTGTGTAAGTGATGTTAGCTGTGGTCTGTATTGATGTTAGCTGTGGTCTGTATAAGTGATGTTAGCTGTGGTCTGTATTGATGTTAGCTGTGGTCTGTATAAGTGATGTTAGCTGTGGTCTGTATAAATGATGTTACCTGGAGTTTACCTGGAGAGAGTTCCGGGGGTCAACGCCCCCGCGGCCCGGTCTGAGACCAGGCCTCCTGGTGGATCAGAGCCTGATCAACCAGGCTGTTGCTGCTGGCTGCACGCAAACCAACATACGAGCCACAGCCCGGCTGATCCGGAACTGACTTTAGGTGCTTGTCCAGTGCCAGCTTGAAGACTGCCAGGGGTCTGTTGGTAATCCCCCTTATGTGTGCTGGAGGCAGTTGAACAGTCTCGGGCCCCTGACACTTATTGTATGGTCTCTTAACGTGCTAGTGACACCCCTGCTTTTCATTGGGGGGATGGTGCATCGTCTGCCAAGTCTTTTGCTTTCGTAGTGGGTGATTTTCGTGTGCAAGTTCGGTACTAGTCCCTCTAGGATTTTCCAGGTGTATATAATCATGTATCTCTCCCTCCTGCGTTCCAGGGAATACAGGTTTAGGAACCTCAAGCGCTCCCAATAATCGAGGTGTTTTATCTCCGTTATGCGCGCCGTGAAAGTTCTCTGTACATTTTCTAGGTCGGCAATTTCACCTGCCTTGAAAGGTGCTGTTAGTGTGCAGCAATATTCCAGCCTAGATAGAACAAGTGACCTGAAGAGTGTCATCATGGGCTTGGCCTCCCTAGTTTTGAAGGTTCTCATTATCCATCCTGTCATTTTTCTAGCAGATGCGATTGATACAATGTTATGGTCCTGAAGGTGAGATCCTCCGACATGATCACTCCCAGGTCTTTGACGTTGGTGTTTTCGCTCTATTTTGTGGCCAGAATTTGTTTTGTACTCTGATGAAGATTTAATTTCCTCATGTTTACCATATCTGAGTAATTGAAATTTCTCATCGTTGAACTTCATATTGTTTTCTGCAGCCCACTGAAAGATTTGGTTGATGTCTGCCTGGAGCTTTGCAGTGTCTGCAATGGAAGACACTGTCATGCAGATTGGGTGTCATCTGCAAAGGAAGACACGGTGCTGTGGCTGACATCCTTGTCTATGTCGGATATAAGATGAGGAACAAGATGGGGAGCGAGTACTGTGCCTTGTGGAACAGAGCTTTTCACCGTAGCTGCCTCGGACTTTACTCTGTTGACGACTACTCTCTGTGTTCTGTTAGTGAGGAAATTATAGATCCTTCGACCGACTTTTCCTGTTATTCCTTTAGCACGCATTTTGTGCGCTATTACGCCATGGTCACACTTGTCGAAGGCTTTTGCAAAGTCTGTATATATTACATCTGCATTCTTTTTGTCTTCTAGTGCATTTAGGACCTTGTCGTAGTGGACCTTGTTAGCTGTGGTCTGTATGAGTGATGTTAGCTGTGGTCTGTATAAGCGGTGGTCTGTATAAGTGAGGTTAGCTGTGGTCTGTATAAGTGATGCTAGCTGTGGTCTGTATAAGTGATGTTAGCTGTGGTCTGTATAAGTGATGTTAGCTGTGGTCTTTATAAGTGATGCTAGCTGTGGTCTTTATAAGTGATGCTAGCTGTGGTCTGTATAAGTGATGCTAGCTGTGGTCTGTATGTGATGCTAGCTGTGGTCTGTATAAGTGATGCTAGCTGTGGTCTGTATAAGTGATGCTAGCTGTGATCTGTATAAGCGGTGTTAGCTGTGGTCTGTATAAGTGATGTTAGCTGTGGTCTGTATAAGTGATGCTAGCTGTGGTCTGTATAAGTGATGCTAGCTGTGGTCTGTATAAGTGATGCTAGCTGTGGTCTGTATAAGTGATGCTAGCTGTGGTCTGTATAAGTGATGCTAGCTGTGATCTGTATAAGCGGTGTTAGCTGTGGTCTGTATAAGTGATGTTAGCTGTGGTCTGTATAAGTGATGTTAGCTGTGGTCTGTATAAGTGATGCTAGCTGTGGTCTGTATAAGTGATGTTAGCTGTGTTATTATTATTAAAGATTAGCCGGTATTCTCCCGGCCCGGGCCTTTTCCAAGTGGTGGCCCGGCCTTGGCTCCCTCTTTAGGGAGTGTCTGAGACCTAAGTCTCCCATGGGAGGAGGCACAAGTACCTCCTCATCTTTGGGACCAACTGTCCCCAGGCCTAGCCACAAGCTAGGCCTCTCCGGTCTGCCATCCCCGCCCCAAGGGGACAAATGGGAATGACAGTCTTATGAGCTAAAGGCTCGGGCTCAGGCACCTACCCTACCCTAGAAGGGTTAGGCATGGTGTCGATCGATGTTAGCTGTGGTCTGTATAAGTGATGCTAGCTGTGGTCTGTATAAGTGATGCTAGCTGTGATCTGTATAAGCGGTGTTAGCTGTGGTCTGTATAAGTGATGTTAGCTGTGGTCTGTATAAGTGATGTTAGCTGTGGTCTGTATAAGTGATGTTAGCTGTGGTCTGTATAAGTGATGCTAGCTGTGGTCTGTATAAATGATGTTAGCTGTGGTCTGTATAAGTGATGCAAGCTGTGGTCTGTATAAGTTATGCTAGCTGTGGTCTGTATAAGTGATGCTAGCTGTGGTCTGTGTAAGTGATGCTAGCTGTGGTCTGTATAAGTGATGCTAGCTGTGGTCTGTATAAGTGATGCTAGCTGTGGTTTGTATAAGTGATGCTAGCTGTGGTCTGTATAAGTGATGCTAGCTGTGGTCTGTATAAGTGATGCTAGCTGTGGTCTGTATAAGTGATGCTAGCTGTGGTCTGTATAAGTGATGCTAGCTGTGGTCTGTATAAGTGGTGCTAGCTGTGGTCTGTATAAGTGATGCTAGCTGTGGTCTGTATAAGTGTGCTAGCTGTGGTCTGTATAAGTGATGCTAGCTGCGGTCTGTGTAAGTTGTACACGATTGTGTTGACATCGTTACGTCATTCGATGTTTTAGCAAGTACTGTTGTTTTTCATACACAAATTTTACAGGCCAAGAGCTGTTATCCAACCTCAGCTCATTTCAAAGCCCAGCAGTATCTAAGGTCTTCTCCCATCCCCCAGGATGCCACCCACAGTAGTCGACTAACGCCTACTTACTGCTAGGTGAACAGGGACACCAGGTGTAAGGAAATATGCCCAACGTTTCCACCCGTGGTGGGGATCAAACCTTGGACACTCATTTTGTGAGCTGAGTGTGCTGCCAACCAGGCGACGTGTGTAGCAGCAGTGAGATGGACGTAGATGAGATGTTATGTAAGAAGTGATCAAGTTGCTCATTGTTGTGGCTGTGAGAGAGATAGAGTGTAAGTCGGGTGTATGTGAGTGTAGTCAGGTCTCAGTCGGGTGTGTGTGGGGGTGTGTGAGTGTAGTCAGGTCTGTCAGTCGGGTGTGTGAGTGTAGTCAGGTACGCCAGGCCGAGATGTTGCTACACTCTGTGAGACACAGTATGTTGGCATGTATGTGTGGCTGCCGGACTTTGTGTAGTGTACCACAGAAACTGTGTAGTGTGCCACAGAGACTGTGTAGTGTATCACAGAGAGACTGTAGTGTGCTACAGAGACTGTGTAGTGTATCACAGAGAGACTGTAGTGTGCCACAGAGACTGTGTAGTAGGCTCCTCACAACCATGACACAAAACAACGCTATCACCACCACTGTTGGAGACGCTGACGGCAGGTTGTTGGAGAAGGTGGGTTGTCGTTTTTTGGTCGGAGACCCACATAATGTAAAATCCAACTTAAACTCAAGCCTGGGATATAGCAGGTGGAGTACCTGCAGTTTTCAACAAGCTAAAGGTAATGCTCATCTTTAAGTAAAGCTTGCTTAGAGGACCCGGTTACACATTAACGAGGTTATTACATTAACATATGTGTATTAACCCATACCCACTGTGCTATAATCTACTAATGCCTGGACTGGACCCCATTCTAGCAGCGTAAGGGTAATAACTCTAGTTTTAAAATCTAAATTTAATATGCTCCGTGACGTTGGTCAAACTCATTGACAAGTTACACAGGGTTCGATTACCAGATGGGATGAAAACATTTCGACGAGTTTCCTTATACTTGTCCTGTTCACCTAGCAGCAAATAGGTACCTGGGTATTAGTTGACTGGTGTGGGTCGCATCCTGGGGGACAAGATTAAGGACCACAATAGAAATAAGTTAGACAGTCCTCGATGACGCACTGACTTTCTTGGGTTATCCTGAGTGGCTAACCTCATTATCCAGCTGTATCCAAGGTACACTATCCAAGGTACACTATCCAAGGTACACTATCGCTCCACAGAATACCACCAACAATAGTCGACCATCGTTCAGGTACCTAATTACTATCAGGTTTACCTGGAGTTTACCTGGAGAGAGTTCCGGGGGTCAACGCCCCCGCGGCCCGGTCTGTGACCAGGCCTCCTGGTGGATCAGAGCCTGATCAACCAGGCTGTTGCTGCTGGCTGCACGCAAACCAACGTACGAGCCACAGCCCGGCTGGTCAGGAACCGACTTTAGGTGCTTGTCCAGTGCCAGCTTGAAGACTGCCAGGGGTCTGTTGGTAATCCCCCTTATGTATGCTGGGAGGCAGTTGAACAGTCTCGGGCCCCTGACACTTATTGTATGGTCTCTTAACGTGCTAGTGACACCCCTGCTTTTCATTGGGGGGATGTTGCATCGTCTGCCAAGTCTTTTGCTTTCGTAGTGAGTGATTTTCGTGTGCAAGTTCCGTACTAGTCCCTCTAGGATTTTCCAGGTGTATATAATCATGTATCTCTCCCCCTGCGTTCCAGGGAATACAGGTTTAGGAAACCTCAAGCGCTCCCAGTAATTGAGGTGTTTTTATCTCCGTTATGCGCGCCGTGAAGGGTTTTCTGTACATTTTCTAGGTCAGCAATTTCACCTGCCTTGAAAGGTGCTGTTAGTGTGCAGCAATATTCCAGCCTAGATAGAACAAGTGACCTGAAGAGTGTCATCATGGGCTTGGCCTCCCTTAGTTTTGAAGGTTCTCATTATCCATCCTGTCATTTTTCTAGCAGATGCGATTGATACAATGTTATGGTCCTTGAAGGTGAGATCCTCCGACATGATCACTCCCAGGTCTTTGACGTTGGTGTTTCGCTCTATTTTGTGGCCAGAATTTGTTTTGTACTCTGATGAAGATTTAATTTCCTCGTGTTTACCATATCTGAGTAATTGAAATTTCTCATCGTTGAACTTCATATTGTTTTCTGCAGGTGAACAGAGGCAACGAGTGGAAGTTTTTCAATATTATATGCACACCATACCCATGGTGTGGGTGGTAGTCACACCATTCCCATGGTGTGGGTGGTAGTCACACCATACCCATGGTGTGGGTGGTAGTCACCATACCCATGGTGTGGGTGGTAGTCACACCATACCCATGGTGTGGGTGGTAGTCACACCATACCCATGGTGTGGGTGGTAGTCACCATACCCGTGGTGTGGGTGGTAGTCACACCATATCCATGGTGTGGGTGGTAGTCACATCATATCCATGGTGTGGGTGGTAGTCACACCATACCCATGGTGTGGGTGGTAGTCACATCATACCCATGGTGTGGGTGGTAGTCACCATACCCGTGGTGTGGGTGGTAGTCGCACCATACCCATGGTGTGGGTGGTAGTCACCATATCCATGGTGTGAGTGGTAGTCACACTATACCCATGGTGTGGGTAGTAGTTAAAGGATTACAGAGGTACATAATGGGTCCAGGAACTAGGCCCCAAAGTTTTGATAGCTGAACAAGTTACAGTGATAATTACCTGGAGTTTACCTGGAGAGAGTTCGGGGGTCAACGCCCCCGTGGCCCGGTCTGTGACCAAGTTACAGTGGTAATGAACAAGTTACAATGGTAGTGAACAAGTTACAGTGATAATGAACAAGTTACACTGGTAATGAACAAGTTACAGTGATAATTCAGTTCAATTCAGATTTATTCTCTATAAGGGTTACAATGTGGGGTTTACAGGTTTTGGGTATTGTGTGGTTTACATGTTATAAAATACTAATTACAGAGGGGGCCACTAGGACACCTAGCATGGCTAGGCATTTCGGGAAGACTTAGATTAATTCTTAACATTAAATCCTTACAGATTATGGTATTAAGGCTAAGTGACTACATCATAATTTGTGAGTTTAGCAATGTGAATGCTTTTGTTTTGGCACAATACAAAGTGTCTATTTTGGAGTATCATAGGCAAACTTATGACTAGTTAGGATTTATTATTTTAAGATTAAGATTAATATTTCTGGGTTTATAGTCAGTGGTTAGTTAGTTTAATATGTTTATTATGCACCCCATACCCATCCTGTGGGCGGTAGTCAAAAGATTACAGAGGTACATAATTGGTCCAGGGACTGGACTCCAAAGTTTTGATAGCTGAGCAAGTTACAGAGGTAATGAACTCACAATTTACAAAGGTAATGAACTCACAATTTACAAAGGTAATGAACTCACAATTTACAAAGGTAATGAACTCACAATTTACAAAGGTAATGAACTCACAATTTACAAAGGTAATGAACTCCAGGTAAGTCTGGTCACAATCATGACAAGTTACAAAGGTATTTACAGATTACAGAGGTACGTAATGGGTCCAGGGACTGGGCCCCCAAAGTTTTGATAGCTGAACTAGGTACAAAGGTAATGAGCTCACAAGTTACAAAGGTAATGAATTCTGTAGAATGGTTACTTACGTTTATACTTTGGCTACAATCATGAACAAATTATAGAGTAATGAGCAATTCACACTTCCACACCCGGTCACAACTGTAATGAGTTATTGGTGCAAATATTGATTGTTGAGTCACACACACACACACACACACACACACACACACACACACACACACCAGGTGGTTATCATGTAGTTAGTTGTCGGGGTGGATCAGGGAGATAAGATGTTTTCTAACTGTAGTTTTGAAAGTGATGAATGTGTCTGCAGTTCTAGAGTTTTCAGGTAGGGTGTTCCAGATTTTAGGTCCTTTGAAATACATTGAAATTTTGTAAAGGTTTAGTCGAACACGGGGAATGTCAGAGATGTTTGTGTCTGGTGTTATGCCTGTGGATCCTGTCAAAACTATCAAGAAAGCGTTTTAGGTCAAGGTTAATATTGGAATTTGAGGTCCTGTAGATATAGATTGCACAGTAGTAAGTGTAGATGTTCTGAACAGGGAGTGAGTTTAGATCTATGAAGAGGGGGGGGGGGTGAGTTGCCAGGGATGGGATTTAATGATTATTCTTACTGTGGCTTTTTGTTGGGTTATTATTGGCTTTAGGTGTGTTGCTTCAGTTGAACCCCAAGCACAGATAGCATAAGTGAGGTATGGATATATAAGTGAATGGTATAGTGTGAGAAGGGCAGTTTGCGGCACGTAGTATCGTATCTTGGAGAGGATCCCCATCATTTTGGATACTTTTTTTATGTGTTGGATATGGGTGCTGAAATTTAGGTTGTTGTCGAGGTATAGGCCAAGGAATTTGCCCTCATTATGTCTAGCAATTAATGTTGTCGATCTTAATGTTAAGTTGTGCAACACCTGCTCTGCTACCAAACATAATATAGTAGGTTTTGACAGTGTTAAGCGTAAGTTTATTGGCTGTCATCCAAGTCGATATTTTGAGCAGCTCCTCGTTAACAATGGTGTTGAGGGTGGCAAGATTAGGGTGGGAGATGACATAAATCGTGTCGTCAGCAAAGAGTTTCAGGTGTTGGGATATGTTTGGAAGATCATTGATGTAAATGAGGAAGAGCAGGGGTCCAAGGACACTTCCCTGCGGAACTCCAGTATCAAGTGGCCGTATTGATGAGGCTGTGTCTTTAATGGTGACATACTGATACCTATTAGAAAGGTAGGATTTAAAATATGCAAGCGCATAGCCTCTTATACCATAGTGGTCAAGTTTGTGGAGTAGGATGCCGTGGTCTTCTGTGTCAAACGCTTTTCTTAGGTCAAAAATTCCTAGCGGATATTCCTTATTTTCCAATGCAGGTCTAGCATTTTTATAATTGCATCATTAGTGCTTTTATTTTTCCTGAATCCAAATTGGCAGGGGTTGAGTAGGTTTTGTGACGTTATAAATGAATATAGTCTCCTGTGCACGAGTTTCTCGAAGATTTTGGATAGCAATGGTAAGTTTGATATTGGCCTATAGTTGTTTACGTCTGTAGGGTCACCACCTTTATGTATTGGTGTAACCCTTGCTGTCTTGAGTAGTGTCGGGAAAGTGCTAGTTTCTAGTGGCTTGTTAAAAAGTAATGTAATAGCATGTGAAAGGACATAATGGTGGGACATGAGACATTCCCTGAGTTATTTTTAAAAGACTTAATGATCACGGTGACTTCTGTGGGCTCGGTTGGTACAAGATAGAAGGAATTTGGGAAATTCCCATCTAGGTAGTCCCCGGCACGGGCATTGGTACGTAGGATTTTACTGGCGAGATTAGATCCTATGTTTGAGAAGAAGTCGTTTATCTTGTTAGCTGTATCAGTGGGATGCAGTGGTGTTTTATGAGGTTTAGTTAGAACAATATTCTTGGTTTTTTTCAGTTTGTGGGTCCCCAGAATCTGGGAAAGTATTTTCCAGGTCTTTTTTATATCTCCTCTTGTGTCGTGAACTGCGGGAGTAGTACATTTTTTTTGGCTTTCTTTATTAGTTTGGGAGAACCGTTAAATATTGTTTAAGAATATCTTTGTGTTTAAGCCCTGTCTATTTGCTTTTATATTGATGTTTTTTCAAGGTTTTCAGAATACTGCTGGTTGCCAGGGGGAAACCCAAAGCCGTTTTTTCTGTTTTTTATTTTTTAAAGGACAATGTTTGTTGAAATAGTCTAATAAAAAAAAATGTCTGCCCAAATT
Organism: Cherax quadricarinatus; assembly: GCF_026875155.1. Classification (NCBI taxonomy): domain Eukaryota; kingdom Metazoa; phylum Arthropoda; class Malacostraca; order Decapoda; family Parastacidae; genus Cherax; species Cherax quadricarinatus. Next base: position 17,086,365 of record NC_069429.1, read on the forward strand.
TCTCCATTGGCTTTGGAAAATTCTGTAGGCCAGTCAACAGTTCAGGTCTGCTTAAAAACCCTTATTGAGGCCTCGTCGGGAGTCTAAATGAAACTTTGTTTGTATTCGAGTGGGGGGCTTACTAATGTTTGCAAGGGGAAAGGGTAGGGTAGGGGTCATAGTGCTGTCTGTGATTATCCCTGATTTAAGGGGGGGGCTGTATATTGGCCATATGGGGTCTTTTATGGGCTCTTGCCCTCAGTCAGTCGGGTTTGGGTTTTTATTTATTGTTGGTATGGAAGTGTGTTTTTCATATTGTTGATGAAATCAGTTACAGTCTGATCATCTGGTAGGCCAAAGGTTGTATTGAAGTCCCAGCTAAGGTTGGGTGTTGTTCATTTGTCTGTTTGTTATTAGTACTTAGATTTATGAATTTTGGGGATTTTTTGTGTGAGGTATGGGTATATGGCACCGATTGTTATGGCGTCTTGAGGTTTTTTACAGAAAAATTAGAAAAAAAGTATTTCCCCATATTCATCACAAAGCAATTAGTGCAAATACAAGTTTGGGTTTAGGGTAATAGACTGCAGTACCACCCCCAATTTGGGTTGGTCTGCAGTTGGGATTGCTGTGTACAATGAACAAGTTACAGTGTAATAAAACAAGTTACAGTGATAATGAAAAAGTTACAGTGGTATGAAAAGTTACGTGATAATAAACAAGTTACAGTGATAAGAACAAGTTACAGTGATAATGAAAAGTTACAGTGGTAATGAAAAAGTTACGGGGTAAGAAAAAAGTTACAGGATAATGAAAAAGTTACAGTGATAAAAACAAGCTCAGTGATATGAAAATTTACGTGATAATGAACAAGTTACGTATAAGAACAATTTTCAGTGATAATGAAAAGTTACATGATAATAAACAAGTTACAGGAAAATGAAAGTTACATCGTAATGAACAAGTTACAGTGATAATGAACAAGTTACAGTCGTAATGAACAAGTTACAGTGATAATGAACAAGTTACATTCGTAATGAACAAGTTACAGTGATAATGAACAAGTTACAGTGATAATGAACAAGTTACAGTGATAATGAACAAGCTACCGTGATAATGAACAAGTTACAGTGGTAAAAACAATTTTACAGTGGTAATGAACAAGTTACAGTGGTAGTGAACTATTAACATGTTTATATCTGGTCACAATGGTAATGAGTTACTTACGCAGACATGAATTAGGTCACACATGCAAAAAAAGGTGAATGTAAGGAGACATTTTTAAACATGTCTACCTTGGGTTTTTAAAAATCTTTTAAAACTCGTGAAAAAAATGGACCCTGTGATAGAGTGACCCTCATGATGGGTGTGACCCTAATATAGATGGCCCCTATGATAGGGTGCCCCTCATGAGGGGTTTGACTCTCCCTTTTTGGGGTTGATCTCGTACTTGCCGGGTAGCGTCAAGGTTAGTTTAATATGTTTATGTACCCCATACCCATCCTGGGGGCGGTAGTAACCCCATCCCCATCCTGTGGGCGGTAGTCACCCCATCCCCATCCTGTGGGGGGGTAGTCACCCTACCCACCTGTGGGTGGTATCACACCAAACCCCATCCTGTGGGGGTAGTAACACCAAAACCCCATCCTGTGGGCGGTAGTACCCCATACCCACCCTGTGGGCGGTAGTCACACCATACCCTCTGTGGGCGGTAGCACACCATACCCATCCTTGGGTGGAGTCATCCCATACCCCCCTGTGGGTGGTAGTCACACCATACCCATCTGTGGCGGTGTCACACCATCCCCTCCTGTGGGGGGTAGTCACACCATACCCCCCTGTGGGCTGTGTCACACCATACCCCCACGTGGGGGGTAGTATCCCAACCCTCCTGTGGGGGGTAGTCACACCTCCCCATCCTGGGGTGGTATCACCCATACCCATCCTGTGGGCGGTAGTCACCCCCATACCCCCCCCCCCCCCCCCTGGGGGGGTTCACCCATCCCATCCTTTTGGGCAAAATACACCATACCCATCCTGGGGGTGGTAGCCTGCCATACCCCCCTGGGGGGGTGTCACACCATACCCACCGTGGGCGGTAGTCACACCATACCATCCGTGGGTGTGTCAACATACCCTCCTGTGGGTGGTAGTCATACCATACCCATCCGTGGGTGGTAGTACACATACCCATCCTGGGGGCGGTAGTCAACCATACCCATCCTTTGGGCGGTAGTCACACCTCCCCATCCTTGGGTGGTAGTCCACCATACCCACCCTGTGGGGGGTAATGACCCATCCCCATCCTGTGGGCGTATCACACCTCCCACCCTGTGGGGGGTGTACACCATCCCCATCCTGGGGGCGGTAGTCCACCATCCCTCCGTGGGCGGTTCACACCTACCCATCCTCTGGGTGTATCACACCATCCCCACCCTCTGGGTGGTTCACAACAACCCCCCCTGTGGGTGGTAGTAACCCCATCCCACCCGGGGCGGTGTCCACCATACCCACCTGTGGGCGGTATCACCAACCCCATCCTGTGGGGGTAGTAACCCCAAACCCCATCCGTGGGTGGTCATACCATACCTCCTGTGGGGGGTAGTCACACCATCCCCACCGTAGGTGGAGTAAAACACCAACCCATGGGGTGTATCCCCAACCCACCCCTGTGGGGGTGTCACCCATACCCACCTGTGGGTGGTAGTAACACCATACCAACCTTGGGGGTGGTAGTCCCAATCCCCATCCTGTGGGTGGTAGTCATACCTACCCATCCTGGGGGTGGTAGAAACCAAACCCCACCTGGGGTGGTAGTCATCCCATTCCCACCTGGGGGCGGTATCATACCTTTCCCCATCCTGTGGGTGGTAGTCACCCCCCATACCCTTGTGGGGGGTAGTCATACCAAAACCCACCTGTGGGGGTGTAACCCCATACCCTCTGTGGGTGGTAGTCATACCTTTCCCTCCGGGGGCGGTAGTCATCCCATACCCACCTGGGGTGGGTTTTAAACACCATACCCACCCTGTGGGGGGTAGTACACCATCCATCCTGTGGGGGGTTCATCCATACCCATCCTTGGGGGGTATTAACACCTACCCATCCTGTGGGTGGTAGTAACACCATACCCACCCTGTGGGTGGTAGTCATACCTTCCCCGGGGCGGTAGATAAAACCCCATCGTGGGGGGTAGTCACCCCATACCCATCCTGTGGGTGGTTTGTCATACCTTTCCCCATCCTGTGGGGGTGTCATACCATACCATCCTGGGGGCGGTAGTCACACCATACCATCCTGTGGGTGGTAGTAACCCCATACCTATTTGTGGGGGTAGTCAACCATTCCCCCTGTGGGGGGTAGTCATCCATCCCCTCCGGGGGCGGAGTCACACCATCCCCATCTGTGGGTGGTAGTAAACCATTCCCATCCGGGGGGGGGGGGCGGTAGATCCAACCCCCACCTGTGGGTGGGTAGTCACACCATACCCATCCTGTGGGTGGTAGTCTACCATCCCCATCTGGGGGCGGTAGTAAAAGACATTACAGGGGTAAAAATGGGCCCAGGAACTGGGCCCCAAAGTTATGATAGCAAAAGGGTACTAAATAATGAACTGCAAGTTACAAAGTTAGATAGCTAAACAAGGTACTAAGTAATGAACTCGAAAAAGTTACAAATTTATATATGAAAAGGGTACTAAGTAATGAACTCGAAAGTTAAAAAGTTATGATAGCGAACAAGGTACTAAGATAATAAAACTCGAAAGTTAAAAGGTTAAAGAATCAAGTAAGTAAGAAAATTTATTTAGGTTTATACATGGCTACAACTGAACAAATTATAGAGTAATGGAAATTTCACACGTCCCCCCCGGGTCACAACTGAAAATGATTTATTGGGCAAATTTTAAATTTGTTGGGTTACCGCAACAACACATTTGGGGAAGGGCAAAAAAACCCAGACACAATATAAATTTTTATGGCCCAAAGACTGCAAAAACCCATCAAGGATAAGCTCTGGGGGGGATTAACACCCAGCATATCTCCTGAGGGGCACATCAAAAAGAAACTGTGGGCCTCGGGCCCTGGGAAAAACCACGGATAGCTTCGTACCTCAAAAGGATTCGTTTAAGATTGTAACCTTTTCGTCAGGCCCATACTGGGGTATGCGCAAGTTTGGAATCCACACCTAGCAAGCACGTCAAGAAATTTGAGAAAGTTCAAAAGGGTTTTCAACAAATATCCAGGTCGGGGATTTTCCTACGAAAAAGTTAGGGGAAAACGGGGCCCCGACCACTGGGGGACGGGGGTAGGGGGGGACATGAAACGACAATAAAATACTGCCAAAAAACAAGGTGGACAAAAACGGGATTTTCCGAGAAGGGACCAGAACAAAAGGTCCAATTTGGAGTTGAAATCAGATGAACAAAAGGGGTGTTAGGAAGATTTTTTCATCATAGAGTAGTCGACCTGGAAAAAACCTAGAAAGGGGGGTGTAGTGGATAGTTTTTAAGGGGGAGGATGATAGGCTCATGGGGCAGGGAGAGAGGGGACCTAGTAGCAATCAGCGAAGAGCGGGGCCCGGGGCTGTGACCGACCCCTGAACCCCCAAATAGGTGATACAAAAAAAGGTGAGTCACACACACACACACACAAACACAACACACCATACACACACCCACATACACAACACCACACCCACACCCCCCAACCCCCACCCCAAAATCCACACTCACACACATACACACATCACACACACCCCCAACACACCACACACACACACCACACACACCACCCCACACAACACCACACACACACACACCACAACACACACCCTAACACCCACACCATACAACCCCACACCATACACACACCACAACACCAAACCCCACACCACACACCAAACCCCACCACCCCCACCACAACACCCACACCACACAACCCCACACACATACCCCAAAACACACCACCACACACACACCCATACACACCCACACCTACACAACACACCATACACACACACCCACACACACCCACACACACACACACACCACACACACACCCAAAACACACAACCACCAACACACCACCACACACACACACACACCCACACACACACCACACACACCACACACCCCCACACCACCCCCACCACACACACACACACACACAACCCCAACACCACCCTACACACCATACCACACACACACACCAACACACACACCACACACACACCAAACCCCACACACACCACACCACAACACACACACCACACCACACCACACACACCCCCCACCACACCCCACACACACACACACCACACAACACGCAACACAAAACCACCCACCAAAAAAACCCCACACAAAAACACACCACACAAACACCACCCACAAACACACCACCCCCAACAAACTACACACAAAAGGGACAAGAAACAAAAGGGGCCCCAATTGGAAGTGAAAAACACAAATAGTCGGAGATATTAGGAATTTTTTCTTCAGTCATGAGTTGTTGGGAGTGGAATAGCCTAGAAAAAGATGAAATGGAGGCAGGAACCTACACAGTTTTGACGAGGTTTGATAAAGCCATGGAGCGGGGAGAGAGAGGGCCCCCCGTAGCAAAACCGGGGAAGAGGCGGGGCCAGGAGCTAAGATCGACCCCTGCAAACCCCAAATAGTGATACAAAAAGGTGAGTACACCATGCACGAATATACAACGGGTAGTGTTAAAACGACATGTGCCAGGGACAGAAGGGTAAAAAACTAACACACGGGAATGAGGAACTTCCTGAAAGGGGTTAGTGGGGCGAGAACTGGGGGGAAGCCGTTAAAGAGAGATGGAATATGTAAAAACCCTGGGCAAGGGGCTGAGGAAAAGGGTTTTTGCCCAAGGGGAACAGGAATAATGGAAAGCCAGGATGAGCCCCTGGTCCATGCAAAGGTGCAGGGGGGAAAAACCAAGTGTGCTAGGGGGGGAAGAAATATGAAGGGAAAGGACCCAGGAGAATAAGGAGAGCATGTAGGCCAGAAAAGAAATATGCCCCCCGAAAAGAAGGGAGGGCCCAATGACAAAATGAAAACGATAGCCGAAGCCAAATCGCCCGAAATGTTAACAGCCAATCAGGAGGAAAAAAACAGTCAAGGACCCGGTAATCAGGGTAAGGAAGGAAAAGGGGGGGGACAACAAGAAAAAGCGTGAGTTATGAGGAAATCAAAAGAGATTTTTAAAAAGGTTTTTATGAGGAGACAGAAGGGGTCCAGAAAGACGGGGAGGGGGGGCACACCATCAAGGCTGGACACAGTGACCCCAAGAGGAAAAAGTGAAGAGGTTCTGGTGAGCTAGAACTCAAGGAAATGAGGCCAGAAAAATTTCTCCCATGGGTCCTGAGGAGGGAGCGAGGTGCTATGTTACCCTAACAATATTCATACATTATCGAAACGGGAGTTGCCTAGGGCAGGGAGAAGAAAAAATTAGTCGTGCCACTGACATGTTAGTATGCAAAGATGGAGAAATTACGGAAAAGAGTGGGGGGACATCTAGAAAGGAATGATCTCGCAACGACCCACGGGTTTCAGGGACGGGAAAATCCTGTGTCACAAACCTACTGGAGTTCTATGAATGGTGACAGCAGTACGACAAGAGAGGAGGGGTGGGTGGATTGCTTTTTTTGGACTGCAAGAAGGGTTTGCACATTTCCACACAAGAGATTGTGCAAAAATGGAGGCCAAGCAGGGAAAACGGGGAAGGCACTCAATGGATCGTGAATATTGTAGGAAGACAGCAGGGTCTTTTTTACGGGGCGGGTGAGGTGGGACTTGTGCCCCATCGGGCCCCACAGGGTCAGTTCAGGACCGTCTTTTTCTGGTTTTTGTGAACGAATAACGGAAGGAAAGTCTCCGAAGTGCCCCCTTTTTGCAGTGCGTAAAAATTTGATGAGAAGAATTCTTGTATCGAAGCCCGGGAAAAGAACTAAAAGGTGGGAAAGGGCTCGACCTGGTTGCAGCCTGTTAGTGCAAATTCGTGAAGATTGGGGAAGGGCAAAGAAGATGCAGAGGGAAATAAAAATTAGGGGGCCGAGACTACAAACCTCACTAAAGGAAAAGATTTGGGTAAATATAAAACCAGGCAATCAACCAAATAAGCGCAGCATATGGGCCCCCTAGCAAACCTCAGAACAGCTTTCCCCGACATCTTAATAAGGAACGTTAAAGGACTCTGTAAAAGTGTACTTTTGGCCCTTTTTGGAGTATGCGGCACCCACACTAGCCAAGCACATAAAGAAAAAGAGAAACGCAAAGGTTTGCAACAAGGATAGCCCCAGAGCTAAGAGGTATGTCCTCGGGGAGGGTTAAAGGGGAAAATAAACCCTGACGACACGGAGGAAGGAGAGAGGGGGGACCAACGAATACAAAATACTAAAAAGGAATTGACAGGGGCAAAGACAGGATGTTCCCGGATTGGACACAGCAACAAGGGGACACAGTTGGAAGTTGAAGACAAAGATGAATCACGGGAGTTAGGAAGTACTTCTTCAGCCACAGGTAGTCGGGAAGTGGAATAGTTTGGGGAAATGGTGTGGATTCGGATCCATACATAGCTTTAAGCAGAGGTTTATAAGTTCTGGTTCAGGGAGAATGACCAGTAGCGACCGTGAAGAGGGGGGCCGGGGTTGGAATCGACCCCCGCAACTTCAACAGGTGAGAAATAGGTGAGTACACCACCACCCCCCCACCACACACACACACACACACACACCACAACACACACCCACACACACACACTCACACACAACACACAAAAATGATGAGTACACAGACACACGATATTATCACTCCCCCCAAGCCTGACAATTAAAAAGTACACAAATACAATGCAAACACACAATATGCGCTACACCACCCTTCAAGCTCGGGACATTTTGTACTGGGCCCATACTGGGTATGCAGCACCGTTTGGAAAACCCACCCTAGTCAAACACATGAAGAAACTAGAGAAAGTGCAAGGTTTGCAAAAGGCTGTTTTAGAGCTAAGGGGAATGTCCCAGAAGAAAAAGGGTTTAAGGGAAATGGGCACACGGGGCGCACACAGCACAAAAAACATCACCCCGGATACGCATGGGGTTCACAGGGGCAGTGTGGGTGTGCCCAAAAAAGTCCGGGGGGGGCTTTTAACTGGAAAAACCCGCAGGGGCTAGGAGTGAGACTGGGGTGGCTGCTGTGCCAATTTAGGGTACCCCCTGGTGGCATTTTGGGGAACTAGGCCCACAACAGATTCACTCCCAAGGGGGGGCTATGAGAAGACAGTAGGCTTTTCCCAAAAGATTTTTTCTCAGCCATGCACCTATGTCGTCTCGACCGACATTACGGCGGGGGGCAGAAAAAAAAAAAAATAACCCCGCAGGAGGCTTCGGCTTCCCTAAAAATTTATATATTCTAGCAGACCTCAAAAACTTCCATATGTCAAGTGGGGGGAAAAAAACGATGTGCAAACAGCAATTTAATAATGGACCCAGGAGATCTGGCACTGGAACCTAAATCTTCTTATTAAGTAAGAAAAGGATTTCGTTCGGATTTTTAACCCGGAGGGTTAGCCACCCAGGAAAAACCCAAAGAAATCGTGCGTCATCGAGGACTGTTAACTTTTTTCCATTGGGGCCCTTAATCTTGTCCCCCGGATGCGACCCACACCGTCGACAAACACCCAGGTCCTATTGTGTAGGTGAACGGACAAAGGTGTAAAAGGAAAAAAGGTAAATGTTTCCACCGCCGGGGAATGAACCCGGGCCCTCCGTGTGTGAAGCGGGAGCTTTAGCCACCAGACCACCGGGCTCCCGTCTGTCTCGCACTGGATCACTACAACAAGACCTAGATGACTGAAGAAAAAAGAATGCAGATGTAATATATACAGAATTTGCAAAAGCCTTCGACAAATGTGACCATGGTGTAATAGCGCACAAAATGCGTGCTAAAGGAATAACAGGAAAAGTTGGTAGATGGATCTATAATTTCCTCACAAACAGAACACACAGAGTAGTAGTCAACAGAGTAAAGTCTGAGGCAGCTACGGTGAAAAGCTCTGTTCCACAAGGCACAGTACTAGCTCCCATCTTGTTTCTCATCCTCATATCTGACAAAGACAAGGATGTCAGCCATAGCACCGTGTCTTCCTTTGCAGATGACACCCGAATATGCATGACAGTGTCTTCCATTGCAGATACTGCAAGGTTCCAGGCGGACATCAACCAAATCTTTCAGTGGGCTGCAGAAAACAATATGAAGTTCAACGATGAGAAATTTCAATTACTCAATTATGGTAAACATGAGGAAATTAAAACTTCATCAGAGTACAAAACAAATTCCTTCCACAAAATAGAGCAAAAGACCAAGGTCAAAGACCTGGGAGTGATCATGTCAGAGGATCTCACCTTCAATGCCTGGTTGATCAGGCTCTAATCCACCAGAAGGCCTGGTCACAGACCGGGCCGCGGGGGCATTGACCCCCGGAACTCTCTCCAGGTAAACTCCAGGTAAACTCAAGGACCATAACATTGTATCAATCGCATCTGCTAGAAAAATGACAGGATGGATAATGAGAACCTTCAAAACTAGGGATGCCAAGCCCATGATGACACTTTTCAGGTCGCTTGTTCTATCTAGGCTGGAATATTGCTGCACACTAACAGCACCTTTCAAGGCAGGTGAAATTGCTGACCTAGAAAATGTACAGAGAACATTCATGTCGCATGTAACGGAGATAAAACACCTCAATTACTGGGAGCGCTTGAGGTTCCTAAACCTGTATTCCCTGGAACGCAGGCGGGAGAGATACATGATTATATACACCTGGAAAATCCTAGAGGGACTAGTACCGAACTTGCACACGAAAATCACTCACAACGAAAGCAAAAGACTTGGCAGACGATGCAACATCCCCCAATGAAAAGCAGGGGTGTCACTAGCACGTTAAGAGACAATACAATAAGTGTTAGGGGCACGAGACTGTTTAATTGCCTCCCAGCATACATAAGGGGAATTACCAATAGACCCCTGGCTGTCTTCAAGCAGGCACTGGACAAGCACCTAAAGTTGGTACATGATTAGCCAGGCTGTGGCTCGCACGTTGGATTGCGTTCAGCCAGCAGTAACAGCTTAGTTGATCAGGCTCTGATCCACCAGGAGGCCTGGTCACAGACCGGGCTGCTGGGGCGTTAACCCCCGGAACTCTCTCCAGGTAAACTCCAGGCTGTGGACATCAGGCTTGTCTGCTCTTCAAGGGACACTGAACCATCCTACATCTGTAAACAATGACTGACAGTAACATTTCCTAGGATGTGATATATGACATAAAAGGGCAGCATTGCCCTGGCCTATAATACAGACCTTAAAATACACGCTGTGTGCAACAAACTTGCAGTGACGTTATTTACAAGGAAATTGATTATAACAACACTATGGGTATCCTTTGAGCTTCCTTGGTCGTTCCTGTGGCAATCTCCCTTACCTTGAACTTGTCGTGGAGCTGTCTGAGAATACGGGAAGGACCAACGAATTTGGGAACTAACATATACATACCAGGGGTTTGCGTAGGATTTTGTAACATTGCTTTGTAACCTAATTCAACCTTACTCTCCTTAGCAATAGCTTAAGGTTTTATCGTACTCTCTGAAAGATAAGCTGTGAAGTCCACGTCTTGCTGAGGCTGACATTGTCGGTGTCATATATGGGCTGAGGCAGAGCAAATAGAATTTCGTATGGCAAACTCTAAGGGTTCTAAGAAGCAAGATCACCAACCATCTAGATACCCATCAGTTACACAACCCAGGGCAACATGGGTTTAGAGCAGGTCACTCCTGCCTGTCTCACTACTGGATCACTACGACAAGGTCCTGGATGCACTAGAAGACAAACAGAATGCAGATGTAATATATACAGACTTCACAAAAGCCTTCGACAAGTGTGACCATGGTGTAATAGCGCACAAAATGCGTGATAAAGGAATAACAGGAAAAGTTGGTAGATGGATCTATAATTTACTGACAACTAGAACACGGAGTAGTAGTCAACAGAGTGAAGTCCGAGGCGACTACGGTGTAAAGCTTTGTTCTACAAGGCACAGTACTCGCTCCCATCTTGTTCCTCATCCCCATATCGGACAGAGAGAGGGATGTCAGCCACAGCACCGTGTCTTCCTTTGCAGATGACACCGAATCTGCATGACGGTGTCTTCCATTGCAGACACTGCAAGGCTCCAGGCAGACATCAACCAAATCTTTAAATGGGTTGCAGAAAACAATAAGTTTAATGATGAGAAATTTCAATTACTCCGATATGGTAAACGTGAGGAAATTAAAATTTCTTCGGAGTATAAAACAAATTCCAACTACACAATAGAGCGAAAAACTAACGTCAAAGACCTGGGAGTGATCATGTCGGAAGATCTCACCTTCAAGAACCATAACATTGTATCAATAGCATCTGCTAAAAGTCGACTTCCAAATGATCTGATATTGGCTGAGTGGATTGGCCAAGGGACTCCACCATCATATATCTACTCTCGTGCAGCGCTTAACAGGAGTTACAAAATAGCTTTGTACAAACCACCTCACCGTAGATGCTACAAGTGTCAGCGCTGGGATCACATTGCTTGGAAATGCCCATCTAAGTCACACTGGTGTGCAGTGTGTGCCAAGGCCCATCCGTTCAATTCAAAGTTTATTCTCTATAAAGATGGGTCTCTTCTAGAATATGTAAGCAGATATAGGTATCTAGGCTTTGAGGTTCCACTACTTGGACTTGTTGTAACGAGACTTTGTCGCCAATACAAAGAAAGGCTGAGAGCACTTAGAGTTGTGGCTGGGTTTCACCCCAGGTATGGTGCTAATGTTAAAATTGTGAAAATGATGTATCTTGCTTATATTAGATCATTGGTTGATTATGAGGCGCCACTACTTGCACTCGTGTCTGACTGGAAGCTTGAAGGGCTGGAAAAACTGCAAAACGAAGCAATGAGGATCATCCTAGGATGCCCTCGTACTGCCAAAATTTTAAATATGCGGAAAGAACTTAATATTCCAAGCATTAGAGATCGTGTTACTGAAAGAAATATCCTTATTGGGGTCAATATGCTTAGGCTAGCCCATTCAAACCCCTGCACAGAAGCCCTCCAAACTTTCCTCAGCACTGGTGAACATCCTTCCAGATGGATCGAAAAAACTGGAACCGACCTCCGCATGAACCAGCTACATGATCTATATCAGCAGAGACATTTCCCTGCTCCATGGGATATTACCCCATTCCAAATTACCATTCCTCCATTTCCCCCCAAAACTCTTCTTAAATCACAACCAAAGCTTCGTCTTGAAGCCAAACATGATACCTTAAGCTGTATTGATAATTTAGTCACACAGAACAATCTTTCACAAATTATTTACGTCGATGGTTCTGTTCACCAGTCCACTGGTGCAGCTGGTAGTGCTGCTGTTGTCACACACAGAGTGATGGCTCTCATAAAGAAATTGGAGCACGCATCAATAACTGGGCCTCTACCCTTCAAACAGAACTGTTTGCCATACTCCTTGCACTCAAATGTGTCCATGTATCTAAGGTTGACACTTTAATTGTAACTGATTCTGTCATCAATAAATGCTCTCAACTCATTAAGTATAAATTGTGGCATGATTGTGTCAGAAGCCAGACACAGGTATGGTAAGATTGTGGACAGTGGAGTCAGAGTGCACATGCTGTGGATTCCATCTCACATTGGTCTTCAGATGCATGATAGAACTGATAAATTGGATAAGCTGTATGCTTTCAAAGAGGGGGTAGATTACAATCTTGGGTTGTCAGTTAGCAGTTTGAGAACAATAATACGAAAAGAACTTCAAATGAACTTTATTGACTTAAGACTTAGGGAGATTGACACAAGTCAGTCCATCTATCATCATTCCATCATGCAGGAGGAGCCACATGTCTATGGTGCATCCAACAAAATAAGCAGACTCTTGGATGTCACTACCGCCCGGCTCCGGCTGGGTTACAAGTATCTTTGGCAGGTTATATCACCACCACCAGATGAAGACCAAACGAAATGTAAACTTTGCCAGATGGACTATTGTCACAACCTGCGTCATTATGTACTGGAGTGTGATCAAATTAATGAATTTAGAAACAACTCACTCAGAAATGTTCAAGAAATGGCAAAGTATTTTATCCACAGTGGTATATTACAGACCATTCTGGAGAAATACCCTGACTTTGCTAGCTGTAAATAAAGCATTACCACGTGTGTACGTGTGTGCGTGTGCGTGTGTGTGTGTGTACTCACCTATTTGTGGTTCACCTATTTGTGGTTGCAGGGGTCGAGTCACAGCTCCTGGCCCCGCCTCTTCGCTGATTGCTACTAGGTCCTCTCTCTCCCTGCCCCATGAGCTCTATCATACCTCGCCTTAAAACTATGTATGGTTCCTGCCTCCACCACATCACTTTCCAGGCTATTCCATGGCCTGACTACTCTATGACTGAAGAAATACTTCCTAACATCCCTTTGATTCATCTGAGTCTTCAACTTCCAATTGTGACCTCTTGTGTCTGTGTCCCATCTCTGGAACATCCCGTCTTTGTCCGCCTCGTCTATTCCGCGCAGTATTTTATATGTCGTTATCATGTCTTCCCTGACCCTCCTGGCCTCCAGTGTCGTCAGGCCGATTTCCCTCAACCTTTCTTCATAGGACAATCCCCGTAGCTCTGGGACTAGTCTTGTTGCAAACCTTTGCACTTTCTCTAATTTCTTGACGTGCTTGACTAGGTGTGGATTCCAAACTGGTGCTGCATACTCCAGTATGGGCCTGACGTAGATGGTGTACAGAGTCTTAAACGAATCCTTACTGAGGTATCGTGTGAGGTGTGTGTGTGTGTGTGTGTGTGTGTGTGTGTGTATGTGTGTGTGTGTGTGGGTGTGTGTGAGGGTGTGTGTGAGGGGTGTGGGTGTGTGAGTGTGGGTGTGAGTGTGGGTGTGTGTGTGGGTGTGCGTCCTTGTGTGTATGCATATATTTGTACGCTCGGGTGCACATGTCCGTGCGTGCGCCCTCGTGTGTGTATGTGTGTGCGCGTGCGCTGGTGTGGGTGTATGATCCACTTAATATTTGTATTTATAACTCATTACAATTGTGACCAGGTGTGGACATGTCAGTGGTTCATTACTTTGTAATTTGTTCATGACTGTAACCATGCTAGAAAAATGACAGGATGGATAATGAGAACCTTCAAAACTAAGGAGGCCAAGCCCATGATGACACTCTTCAGGTCACTTGTTCTATCTAGGCTGGAATATTGCTGCACACTAACAGCACCTTTCAAGGCAGGTGAAATTGCTGACCTAGAAAATGTACAGAGAACTTTCACGGCGCGCATAACGGAGATAAAACACCTCAATTACTGGGAGCGCTTGAGGTTCCTGAACCTGTATTCCCTGGAACGCAGGCGGGAGAGATACATGATTATATACACCTGGAAAATCCTAGAGGGACTAGTACCGAACTTGCACACGAAAATCACTCACTACGAAAGCAAAAGACTTGGCAGACGATGCACCATCCCCCCAATGAAAAGCAGGGGTGTCACTAGCACGTTAAGAGACCATACAATAAGTGTCAGGGGCCCGAGACTGTTCAACTGCCTCCCAGCACACATAAGGGGGATTACCAACAGACCCCTGGCAGTCTTCAAGCTGGCACTGGACAAGCACCTAAAGTCAGTTCCTGATCAGCCGGGCTGTGGCTCGTACGTTGGTTTGCGTGCAGCCAGCAGCAACAGCCTGGTTGATCAGGCGCTGATCCACCAGGAGGCCTGGTCACAGACCGGGCCGCGGGGGCGTTGACCCCCGAAACTCTCTCCAGGTAAACTCCAGGTAAACTACGAAAGCAAAACACTTGGCAGACGATGCAACATCCCCCCAATGAAAAGCAGGGGTGTCACTAGCACGTTAAGAGACCATACAATAAGTGTCAGGGGCCCGAGACTGTTCAACTGCCTCCCAGTATATATAAGGGGGATTACCAACAGACCCCTTGCAGTCTTCAAGCTGGCACTGGACAAGCACCTAAAGTCGGTTCCTGACCAGCCGGGCTGTGGCTCGTACGTTGGTTTGCGTGCAGCCAGCAGTAACAGCCTGGTTGATCAGGCTCTGATCCACCAGGAGGCCTGGTCACAGACCGGGCCGCGGGGGCGTTGACCCCCGGAGCTCTCTCCAGGCAAACTCCAGGTCTCCAGGTATGTATAGGAGTGAGGCTGATTCATTACCTCTGTAACTTGCCATGATTGTGACCAGATCTACCTGGAGTTCATTACCTTTGTAACTAGTTCAGCTATCATAACTTTGAGGTCCAGTCACTGGACCCATTATGTACCTTTGTAATCTTTTGACTACCGCCCACAGGATGGGTATGGGGTGCATAATAAAGATATTAAACTAAACTGTGTGTGTGTGTGTGTGTGTGTGTGTGTGTGTGTGTGTGTGTGTGTGTGTGGTGTGTGTGTGTGTGTGTGTGTGTGTGTGTGTACTCACCTATTTGTGGTTGTGTGTGTGAGAGTGTGAGTGTGAGTGTGTGTGTGTGTGTGTGTGTGTGTGTGTGTGTGTGTGTGTGTGTGTGTGTGTGTGTGTGTGTGTGTGTGTGTGTGTGACTCAACAATCAACATTTGCACCAATAACTCACTACAGTTGTGACCGGGTGTGGAAGTGTGAATTGCTCATTACACTATAATTTGTTCATGATTGTACCCATGTATAAACGTAAGCAACCATTCTTACAGGATTCATTACCTTTGTAACTTGTGAGCTCATTACCTTTGTACCTAGTTCAGCTATCAAATCTTTGGGGGCCCAGTCCCTGGACCCATTACGTACCTTTGTAATCTGTAAATACCTTTGTAACTTGTCATGATTGTGACCAGACCTACCTGGAGTTCATTACCTTTGTAAATTGTGAGTTCATTACCTTTGTAAATTGTGAGTTCATTACCTTTGTAAATTGTGAGTTCATTACCTCTGTAACTTGCTCAGCTATCAAAACTTTGGAGTCCAGTCCCTGGACCAATTATGTACCTCTGTAATCTTTTGACTACCGCCCACAGGATGGGTATGGGGTGCATAATAAACATATTAAACTAACTAACTAAAAAAAATGACAGGATGGATAATGAGAACCTTTACAACTAGGGATGCCAAGACCATGATGACACTCTTCAGGTCACTTGTTCTATCTAGGCTGGAATATTGCTGCACACTAACAGCACCTTTCAAGGCAGGTGAAATTACTGACCTAGAAAATGTACATAGAACCTTCACGGTGTGCATAACGGAGATAAAACACCTCAATTACTGGATTTAGATTTTAGATTTTGCCACCGAAGTGGCTAGTTTATTGTGCACCCCATATCCATCCTGTGGACGGTAGCGCGAGAGCATGTGGATACACAAAAGGCCTAGGAACTAGGCCCCAAAGGGTTAACAGGAATACATATGGATTTATATCTACATATCTATAGTTCACTTATCTGTTACAAGCAAATTTAGGAAATTTGCTTAGTATATCTGGTATCTTATTTTCATTAATAAGATATCTTGACATGTCACATAGGTTATTATACTGTCTGTCTCTGTATTCCTCAATAAGTGGACAATTAAGCACATAGTGTTCAAGAGAGTGACCATATGCCTGATCACATAATTTACATTTAGTTTGATCATCATCTGTGTGTCTCCCAAACTGCCAGAAGTACTTGTAACCAAGCCGAAGCCTGGCCACTACAACATCAGTCAGTCTGTTCACATTGCAAGTTGCTCCATAAACATACTTATCTACGTTCATGTTATCATAGTGGGTTATAGATCTACTCAGGCTTCTAACTGCATTCCTATAACAATAATTTTCATTATTTACTTCTCTCCTAATATTATTCCTAATGCTAGACACAGTTATACCAATTACTGGGAGTGCTTGAAGCTCCTGAATCTGTATTCCCTGAAACGCAGGCGGGAGAGATACATGATTATATACACTTGGAAAATCCTAGAGGGATTAGTTCCAAACTTTCATGCAAAAATCACTCCCTATGAAAGGAAAAGACTTGGCAGACGATGCAACATCCCCTCAATGAAAAGCAGGGGCGCCATTAGCACGTTAAGAGACAACACAGTAAGTGTCAGGGGCCCAAGACTGTTCAACTGCCTCCCAGCATACATAAGGGGGATTACCGATAGACCCCTGGCTGTCTTCAAGAAGGCACTGGGCAGGCAACTAAAGTCGGTACCCGACCAGCCGGGCTGTGGTTCGTACATTGGATTGCGTGCAGTCAGCAGTAACAGACTGGTTGATCAGGCCCTGATCCACCATGAGGGCTGGTCACAGACCGGGCCACGGGGGTGTTGACCTCCGGAACTCTCTCCAGGTAAACTCCAGGTCATAGCCATACAATGCAGTGACTGCAACCCAGAAATCTGCTACTATCTGGGTATGCAAAATATTGCTGATGCCTTGAGGCCCAGTCCCTGGACCAATTATGTACCTCTGTAATCTTTTGACTACCGCCCACAGGATGGGTATGGGGTGCATAATAAACATATTAAACTAACTAACTAACCTTGTCAAGGTATATAGTTTTTGTTAGTGCAGACAACTCGTTCTCCATTGAGGGTCTAGAGAGAGCCCAACGGTAGACTCTCTGTGGTCACGAGTCCTTCGATTCCTGCCCAGGGAGGCTGCTGGCCTGCAGATTAAGTCACCTGTACTGCTGAAGGACTTAGTGGTCAACCAACAAGTGCTGTGCCATATGACAAAGCTGGTGGATATTGCCAGAACCGTACACCAGTTGGTGATACCAGAATCCTTGGTACCAGCAACTCTGAAGTTGATTCATGACGTCCCAGGAGCAGTGCACTCAAGACGGCAGCATCAGAAATAAACATCACTGCTCATACACTGTATAGTTCCTCCAAATAGTGGAGTCAGGGTGGACAACCCCATGTATATATGTAATCTTTGTTTTTATAAGGATACCCATAGTGTTGTTATAATCAATTTCCTTGTAAATAACGTCACTGCAAGTTTGTTGCACACAGCGTGTATTTTAAGGTCTGTATTATAGGCCAGGGCAATGCTGCCCTTTTATGTCATATATCACATCCTAGGAAATGTTACTGTCAGTCATTGTTTACAGATGTGAGGATGGTTCAGTGTCCGTTGAAGAGCAGACAAGCCTGATGTCCACAGCCCTGTGGACAACCTGTATATAAGAAGATTTAGGTTCCAGCGCTGATTGAGCACGCCATTTTCTCTCCCACTTGATATATGGGAGAGTTTTTGAGGCCTGCTAGAATTATGTAAATTTTGGGGTAAGCCAAAACCGGTCCTGTAGGGAGTGAGTCCTTTTTTTTCCCTTTCTACCTACGCATAGTGTCGTGTCGAGACGACGCAAGGTGTGTGGCCGAGCAAAATGTAGACAGTAGGCCTATTGCTACTTCTCATAGTCTTCCTCTGGAGTGAGTTTGTTGTGGTCCTAGTTACCCTGAATGCCCACCAGAGGGCATTGCCTCAAGTTAGACATCCGTAGCCATGCCCCGGTTTCACTCCTAGACCTGCGGCCTTCCAGTTAAGCTCCCCTCCCGGGCTGGTTTCGGCACACCTCACACTGCCCGCTGTGAACTCCATTATACGAATAAAGACGTAGCTAGTCAACGGCCATATATCTCACCTGTCTCTACGCTACCTGGCAAGTTACTAGATCAACCCAAAAGGCCCGGTGGCCTGGTGGCTAAAGCTCCCGCTTCACACACGGAGGGCCTGGGTTCGATTCCCGACGGGTGGAAACATTCGACACGTTTCCTTACACCTGTTGTCCTGTTCACCTAGCAGCAAATAGGTACCTGGGTGTTAGTCGACTGGTGTGGGTCGCATCCTGGGGGACAAGATTAAGGACCCCAATGGAAATAAGTTAGACAGTCCTCGATGACGCACTGACTTTCTTGGGTTATCCTGGGTGGCTAACCCTCCGGGGTTAAAAATCCGAACGAAATTTTATCTTATCTTAAAACAAATATGACAAGGAGATCTGTCCAGGACGACGATATATAACAGGAAAACCTGTCCAAGACGACGATATATGACAGGAAAACCTGTCCAGGACTATATATGATAAGAAAACCTGTCTAGGGCATCGAAATATGACAGGGTAACCTGTCCAGGGCGATGAAACATGACAAGGAAACCTGTTCAGAGTGTCGAAATATGACAGGGAAACCCGTCCAGGGGGGTCAAAAATTGACAGGCAAACCCATCCAAGGCGACTAATTATGAGAGGAGAAACCCATCCAGGGTGATGAAATACGACAGTAAAACCCGTCCAGGGCGTCGAAACATGACAGAGAAACCTGCCAAGGGCGTAAAGGATCAGATTTACATCTATGGGTGAGTCGGGTTATTAGATCTTCACCAACCTTCAGCCTTTATATAGAAACCCCAATAAAAATAAGTCACTCTGTCTGACTTTTTTGGGTTATCCTAGGTTCTCTACACATATGCTGCTATGTATAATAATTCTATGTAACTGTATTGTGTATACCTGAATAAATTTACTTACTTACTTACTTATAAACAAATATTCATACATGAGGGGGATTACCAATAGACCCCTGGCTGTCTTCAAGCACGTAAAGTCGGTACCTGACCAGCCGGGCTGTGGCTCGTACGTTGGATTGCGTGCAACCAGCAGTAACAGCCTGGTTGATCAGGCTCTGATCCACCAGGAGGCCTGTTCACAGACCGGGCCGCGGGGGGGTTGACCCCCGGAACTCTCTCCAGGTAAACACTTCTTTGCACTTGAATTACAATAACTGTAGCAAGTACAAATGAGTCACTTTTTGCAGGGTCCCTGGACACAGTGGTGTCCCTGGACACAGTGGTGTCCCTGGACACAGTGGTGTCCAGGGCAGTGGACGCAGTTGATTTGTTATTCACAATTTATCAGTCATCTGAAGGGTTTTGTTTCCAGGGCCGTTTTCCAGTACTCTCTCAAGAACTTCGATGTCGTAGTTGTCAACAACGTTGATCCCAGTTGGTGCACAACAAATTATTTTCCATCAACTCACATTGATGTTCCAGCACATCTTACACATTAATGTCGGGTGTGGGACACCACGCTCACATCATTACGAATCAGACACCTACCAATCATACAGTTAATTTAACATCTTTATTATCCACTCCATACCCATCCTGTGGGTGGTAGTCAAGAGATTACAAAGGTACATAATGGGTCCAGGGACTTTGCCCCAAAGTTTCGATAGCTGAACAAGTTACAAATGAACTCACACATAGATACCATATAGACACCAAGCACATCACTATAACCACACTATCGTTTCACAATATTGTTACATTGTAATCTTTATTAGCTAATTCAATAGTGTAAAAAGTCTGTATTAGACTTATCAAAACCATGTAGCATAACCTGAGATGTTAAATTCTCCTGTACTCACTCTAATTCATCTAAGTTTGGCGGAAATGGTCAGCATACAGAGGGGCTTTTGGCATGTACACCCAACTATTATATTCCTCTGAACAACCACGTAATTTGTCAAAATAAAAAATCTAAATCTAAGTCAGCTACACCCTGACCATCTTCCTCTAAGTGATCACCTTCACCAGAAACTCTACTTTAGGGTAGTATTACTCTTTCGATTTTCAATAGAAAGAAATCTATTTCACTTTACACATCACATCACTGTGCTTACACATCACATCACTGTGCTTACACAGCACATCACTGTGCTTACACATCACATCACTGTGCTTACACATCACATCACTGTGCTTACACAGCACATCACTGTGCTTACATATCACATCACTGTGCTTACACATCACACCACTGTTCTTACACATCACATCACTGTGCTTACACATCACATCACTGTTCTTACATATCACATCACTGTGCTTACATATCACATCACTGTGCTTACATATCACATCACTGTGCTTACACATCACACCACTGTTCTTACACATCACATCACTGTGCAACTGGGCAACTCCCCGAGGTATGGAAGATGGCAAATGTAGTCCCAATTTTTAAAAAGGAAGACAGACATGAGGCACTAAACTACAGACCTGTATCACTAACGTGTATAGTATGCAAGGTCATGGAGAAGATCATCAGGAGGAGAGTGGTGGAGCACCTGGAAAGAAACAAGTGTATAATTGACAACCAGCATGGTTTCAGGGAAGGAAAATCCTGTGTCACAAACCTACTAGAGTTTTATGATAAGGTGACAGAAGTAAGACAAGAGAGAGGGGTGGATCGACTGCATTTTTTTGGACTGCAAGAAGGCCTTCGACACAGTTCCTCACAAGAGGTTACTGCAAAAGCTAGAGGATCAGGCACACATAACAGGAAAGGCACTGCAATGGATCAGAGAATACCTGACAGGGAGGCAACAACGAGTCATGGTACGTGACGAGGTGTCAGAGTGGGCGCCTGTGACAAGCGGGGTTCCACAGGGGTCAGTCCTAGGACCTGTGCTGTTCTTGGTATATGTGAACGACATAACGGAAGAGATAGACTCAGAAGTGTCCTTGTTTGCAGATGATGTGAAGTTAATGACAAGAATCAAATCGGATGAGGATCAGGCAAGACTACAAAGAGACCTGGACAGGCTTCAAGCCTGGTCCAGTAACTGGCTCCTTGAGTTTAACCCTGCCAAATGCAAAGTCATGAACATTGGGGAAGGGCAAAGAAGACCGCAGACACAATATAGTTTAGATGGCCAAAGACTGCAAACTTCACTCAAGGAAAAAGATCTGGGGGTGAGTATAACACCGAGCATATCTCCTGAGGCACACATCAATCAGATAACTGCTGCAGCATACGGGCGCCTGGCAAACCTACGGATAGCGTTCCGATACCTCAGTAAGGATTCGTTCAAGACTCTGTATACCATTTACGTCAGGCCCATACTGGAGTATGCAGCACCAGTTTGGAATCCACACCTAGTCAAGCACGTCAAGAAATTAGAGAAGGTGCAAAGGTTTGCAACAAGACTAGTCCCAGAGCTACGGGGATTGTCCTACGAAGAAAGGTTGAGGGAAATCGGCCTGAACGACACTGGAGGACAGGAGGGTCAGGGAGACATGATAACGACATATAAAATACTGCGCGGAATAGACAAGTGGACAAAGACGGGATGTTCCCAGAGATGGGACACAGACACAAGAGGTCACAATTGGAAGTTAAAGACTCAGATGAATCAAAGGGATGTTAGAAAGTATTTCTTCAGTCATAGAGTGGTCAGGCCGTGGAATGGCCTAGAAAGTGAAGTAGTGGAGGCGGGAACCATACATAGTTTTAAGGCGAGGTATGATAAAGCTCATGGGGCAGGAAGAGAGAGGACCTAGTAGCAATCAGTGAAGAGGCGGGGCCAGGAGCTATAACTCGACCCCTGCAACCACAAATAGGTGAGTACAAATAGGTGAGTACATCACACCACTGTTCTTACACATCACACCACTGTGCATAAACATCACACCACTGTGATGTGTAAGCACAGTGGTGTGCTTTTATACACGTAGCTTAAGGCAATAAGATTACAATAAACAAGTGATATCACAATATACAGGAAAAAGCACTGTGGAAAAATAGCGAACTTCCAAGTGCTCTGGTGATTTATCACAACACGAAGGAACTTATGGAAAATTTTATAGGGGGTTATCTGTATGTACCTCAACATTATATGAATACAAGTAATCTCATTGGAAGACAACAGCCATATTGTTTACCGTAATCACCCCGTGTAGACATGTGAGAAAACTTAACCACCCCTGGTCACTGCAGGTGGTCCCTTCGACACTCACAATCTTCTCCATATCTATCCGAGACCAGTATAAATTGGATAGCACCCACAAGTACGGCGCTACTAATTAATTGTGGACTGTATAGATTATATTAGTTTAACTGAATGGGGGGGGGGGTAGGTTACACATGGATATATCCATCAAGGAAAAACACTTGTACATAATCCCACCTCTTACCAGATATTCTCTGGTGGTCACTTGATGTAGCTGGATCACCCATAACCTATCCAATTACAACATACCTAACTGGCCAGTATCAGTCTGCTATAATTAGAAGGGTTACTTAACTGTGGGTGATTGATGCTCCTTATTTCCTCCATTCACCATCTCATTTCGATGTCCTGCTACACCGACACGGTTCTTATTCCAGCAGGACGAGGTATCCATTGGTTTGTCCCGGTTTAGAAGTCGTGACTCCATAAAAACTTCACTATCCTTGGGACAGGAACAACGAGGTCTAACGAGTTCATTCGGAGTAAAGCGACTTATTTCACTTCACGCATTCTTTTAACTTAGTGATATTATCATTGATTACATCTTAGCCCACCATACGGTTTAATGTCTCATAATTATTATACACATTGGAGGCCACTCCATTAAGATCTGAGACCGATGAGTGATGATTGAATCACGAGTATTTTTCCCCTGGACACACTCCATGGCGATGTGTCAGTCACCACCGGTCCTACCATTATTCACTAATTTTACCACTTTATTACGGTGGTCCCATAAATCACGTTCCCTCACTCTTCACCAGGAACAGTTATGACACTTCCCATTATGAAGTGACGCCTATATTAATCCTTAGGCCGCCGTGAATGCCAATTTCCTGTTCCCATGCTTTCCCAGTCTCTTCACTCAATTCAAAAAGCTCCCGCTCCTGGATGCCCTGTCTCGACCTCCTCCCCCGCACATCCACGCAGGCGCAGAGGGAACCCTGTTGGATCTATTCAAAATACAATTTAGAACAACAGTAATGCATTAATCATGTATATTTACATTATAAAAAAAAATATACAGTATAATTATGGGAATTTATTTTCCGCACTGTGGCCGGGCGGACGTCGTTGTTAGACGACTTAAATAACGTGGAGTACAATTTTCCCATCTTCACTGGCCACCTGGCTTGGGAACTCCAACATTGGTATTTACATAATCACCCATTAATTCTTTCCACCTGTTAACTCCTCAGGTAGGGCTCCATCCAAAGCACACTCAAGCTTCCATGCTTCTGGTATTAACAATTTCCCTCTTATTGTAAGGTGTGACACTAAGCCTATGCTCTCTGGGTTAATTTATTGGGCATACTGGAATTATGAGACTTTAACAATAACAAGTCTCTCTCAGTGTCCCAAGTCAGCCCCAGCACATTACTGCATATAGGCACTTCAACTCCAGGGCTATCCATATTTATTGATCCCTCACAATAGACTAATTACTGTTCCATTCCCTCAGGGGCATCCTTGCACCTTGCATTATTTCATTAACCCCTTCACATATCCTCATTAGTTCCTCTTCATTGATGTCACAGCCCGGAAATTGTCCACATAAGATTATTTACCCAATTACTTCGCTCAGTGGACCACCTGTGCACTTAAGGTGTGCATTTATCATCGCCTGAAGTAGGAACAATTTATTATTTAACTGTTTATTAATTATATCATTATAAGCAGTCAACAATTCTGGTGTCTTGCTCAGTTCGCAGAGCTGGGCCCTTTAACTGTCCATACGCCATCCTATAATTAGTAGGTAATTCTGGACGGTTGAGCTTCCACGGAAGTCGCACCCAGTAATGTCCAGATTCACATTTAACATCCTTCAGGTATTGTTCCTGAGTAATGGAATCATTTGGACTTTCCTCATTTATATTAATCCCTATGCTGTCCTGCTCCCACAAATTAGACTGGTTCAACATCATCCTCGATAGAAGAATACTTGTACTGGGTTGACCTTTTATGAGTAAGACACCGTGACTGTATTTACTACTTCCTCTAGTCATTATTACTAGGCGGTAGGCGGTAATCTGCCATATATTACATGGCCCGTACCAGTGTTGAGGAGAGTGACGCCGCATGGTTTTGGATTTATGCCCTTTATCCTGAATTATTACATCCAACACCGGCAAGGCTACCTCAGCTAGGCCACCATTATTGCCATTAGCTGCAACCTTTACCTCAGTCACTGTAGTGTCAGGGTTATTAACATTATCATTTTTGTCACCATTATTGTAAGAATTACATACAACCCTGCACATAACTGTATTGTGCCTTCCCTTCTTGCATTGATAGCAAATGTTCCGTTTGGTATGACAATCCTTTACATTATGATTGTCTAGACATCTGATAAATCTGTCAAATTCTTTCATTCTTTCCACCTTAATATCCCATGAATTATAGGCATTACAGTTCTTAGTGAAATGAGTACCCTGGCAGAAGAGAGAGTCTCTCTTTTCCTTGCCTGACCTCTTATTAATTGGGTTACCCTTACTGAGGTACTCATTCCTCTTACCTTGATGTGAGGAACCACTATTACTGATTCCTATCACTTGATATGTGCCTATTTAACTCCTAATTATGATTGTTACCACTGGGATTATTTTTCCCTTTTGAGACTTGACAGATACTTCAGTCATTATGTGTTATATCCTTAGAACTGTTTGGCTGACTGGTCTGCAATTGAACAATTAATTCTTGCCGACCTAGTCTGATTTCCTCCAGACCGTACTCTGGAGGTTTTGGCAAACACACCCTTTGCATTAATAGGGTGATCATCTGCCTGGCTTACACCCTTTAATTTATTCAAAGCCTTATTTTTACAAGACAGTTTTTCTTCCAATTCGTAATGTTGATTAATTAAAACATTCATTTCCATTCCATCTGCACAATTCTCCAGCAGATCTCTTTCACAGTCTTTAAACCACAATTTGTACCACTCAAATCTACTCTCTAAAGCATCTAAATATAACTTTAATTCATTAGGGTTCACGGTTTCTTGATTCATTAAATCCAAGCACTTGTATGCCTTCGTCACATGGCCTTTAATACCCTGTGATGATGCTTTCATTACTCTAAAATCCACGGACTTGTCAGCCACACTAACTCCATCAGATCCAGTCATGGTTAAAGAATTATTAATCACTGACTATACAACTTAAGTAGGCGCCTTCTAAGAGTAATTCTTGCACTTTACTCTTGTATAAATCCTAGCCACACATGTGCTAGCAATTAATTGGGCTAATTATCATCCACCACACGATCGATTAAATTTGTGTACCCTATACCCACCTGCTTCAATCAGTCACTTAATTATTAAGTAATTAATTCAATTAATTTTTTCACTGATTGCATTCGGTTCAGGAAGGACCAGCGGGCAGATATGGAAAATTTTAAAGGGGGTTATCTGTATGTACCTCAACATTATATGCATACAAGTAATCTCATTGGGAGACAACAGCCATATTGTTTACCGTAATCACCCCCTGTAGACATGTGAGAAAACTTAACCACCCCTGGTCACTGCAGGTGGTCCCTTCGACACTCACAATCTTATCCATATCTATCCGAGACCAGTATAAATTGGATAGCACCCACAAGTACGGCGCTACTAATTAATTGTGGACTGTATAGATTATATTAGTTTAACTGAATGGGGGGGGGGGGTAGGTTACACATGGATATATCCATCAAGGAAAAACACTTGTACATAATCCCACCTCTTACCAGATATTCTCTGGTGGTCACTTGATGTAGCTGGATCACCCATAACCTATCCAATTACAACATACCTAACTGGCCAGTATCAGTCTGCTATAACTAGAAGGGTTACTTAACTGTGGGTGATTGATGTTCCTTATTTCCTCCATTCACCATCTCATTTCGATGTCCTGCTACACCAATACGGTTCTTACTCCAGCAGGACGAGGTATCCGTTGGTTTGTCCCGGTTTAGAAGTCGTGACTCCATAAAAACTTCACTATCCTCGGGACAGGAACAACGCCTTCTAACGTTTTCACTCGGAGTAAGGCGACTTATTTCACTTCACGCATTCTTTTAACTTAGTGATATTATCATTGATTACATCTTAGCCCACCATACGGTTTAATGTCTCATAATTATTATACACATTGGAGGCCACTCCATTAAGATCTGAGACCGATGAGTGATGATTGAATCACGGGTATTTTTCCCCAGGACACACTCCATGGCGATGTGTCAGTCACCACTGGTCCTACCATTATTCACTAATTTTACCACTTTATTACGGTGGTCCCGTAAACCACGTTCCCTCGCTCTTCACCAGGAACAGTTACGACACTTCCCATTATGAAGTGACGCCTATATTAATCCTTAGGCCGCCGTGAATGCCAATTTCCTGTTCCCATGCTTTCCCAGTCTCTTCACTCAATTCAAAAAGCTCCCGCTCCTGGATGCCCTGTCTCGACCTCCTCCCCCGCACATCCACGCAGGTGCAGAGGGAACCCTGTTGGTTATATTGAAAATACAATTTAGAACAGTAATGCATTAATAATGTATATTTTCATTGTAAAAGAAATATACAGTATAATTATGGGAATTTATTTTCCACAGAACTGATGATGTAAGAAATCATGAAATCGCTTCAAGGTTTATTGTTTTTTACAGATTGGTTGTTGTGGACGTAGCTAAGTGTATAATCTCTAGTACCATGAGTATATTGATAACAGTTTGTACTCTTTTTATCTTCTGAACCAGCATCACAACACTGATAACAGCATCATTGATGTCGTGAAGGATGAGTCCTCGTGGAGAGTACCTTCACACTGGAGAGGACCTTCACACTGGAGAGTACCTTCACACTGGAGAGTACCTTCACACTGGAGAGTACCTTCACACTGGAGAGTACCTTCACACTGGAGAGTACCTTCACACTGGAGAGTACCTTCACACTGGAGAGTACCTTCACACTGGAGAGTACCTTCACACTGGAGAGTACCTTCACACTGGAGAGTACCTTCACACTGGAGAGTACCTTCACGCTGGAGAGTACCGTCACACTGGAGAGTATCTTCACACTGGAGGGTACCTTCACACTGGAGAGTACCTTCACACTGGAGAGTACCTTCACACTGGAGAGTACCTTCACACTGGAGAGTACCTTCACACTGGAGACTACCGTCACACTGGAGAGTACCTTCACACTGGAGAGTACCTTCACACTGGAGAGTACCTTCACACTGGAGAGTACCTTCACATTGGAAAGTACCTTCACACTGGAGAGTACCTTCACACTGGAGAGTACCTTCACACTGGAGAGTACCTTCACACTGAAGAGTACCGTCACACTGGAGAGTATCTTCACACTGGAGGGTACCTTCACACTGGAGAGTACCGTCACACTGGAGAGTACCTTCACACTGGAGGGTACCTTCACACTGGAGAGGACCTTCACACTGGAGAGTACCTTCACACTGGAGAGTACCTTCACACTGGAGAGTACCTTCACACTGGAGAGTACCTTCACACTGGAGAGTACCTTCACACTGGAGAGTACCTTCACACTGGAGAGTACCTTCACACTGAAGAGTACCGTCAAACTGGAGAGTACCTTCACACTGGAGGGTACCTTCACACTGGAGAGTACCTTCACACTGGAGAGTACCGTCACACTGGAGAGTACCTTCACACTGGAGGGTACCTTCACACTGGAGAGTACCTTCACACTGGAGAGTACCTTCACACTGGAGAGTACCTTCACACTGGAGAGTACCTTCACACTGGAGAGTACCTTCACACTGGAGAGTACCTTCACACTGGAGAGTACCTTCACACTGGTGAGTACCTTCACACTGGAGAGTACCTTCACACTGGAGAGTACCTTCACACTGGAGAGTACCGTCACACTGGAGAGTACCTTCACACTGGAGAGTACCTTCACACTGTAAAGTACCTTCACACTGTAAAGTACCTTCACACTGTAAAGTACCTTCACACTGGAGAGTACCTTCACACTGGAGAGTACCTTCACACTGGAGAGTGCCTTCACACTGGAGAGTGCCTTCACACTGGAGAGTACCTTCACACTGGAGAGTACCTTCACACTGGAGAGTACCTTCACACTGAGAGTACCTTCACACTGGAGAGTACCTTCACACTGGAGAGTGCCTTCACACTGGAGAGTACCTTCACACTGGAGAGTACCTTCACACTGGAGAGTACCTTCACACTGGAGAGTACCTTCACACTGGAGAGTACCTTCACACTGGAGAGTACCTTCACACTGGAGAGTACCTTCACACTGGAGAGTACCTTCACACTGGAGAGTACCTTCACACTGGAGAGTGCCTTCACACTGGAGAGTACCTTCACACTGGAGAGTACCTTCACACTGGAGAGTACCTTCACACTGGAGAGTACCTTCACACTGTAAAGTACCTTCACACTGGAGAGTACCTTCACACTGGAGAGTACCTTCACACTGGAGAGTACCTTCACACTGGAGAGTACCTTTCACACTGGAGAGTACCTTCACACTGGAGAGTACCGTCACACTGGAGAGTACCTTCACACTGGAGAGTACCTTCACACTGGAGAGTACCTTCACACTGGAGAGTACCTTCACACTGGAGAGTACCTTCACACTGGAGAGTACCTTCACACTGGAGAGTACCTTCACACTGGTGAGTGCCTTCACACTGGAGAGTACCTTCACACTGGAGAGTACCTTCACACTGGAGAGTACCTTCACACTGGAGAGTACCTTCACACTGTAAAGTACCTTCACACTGGAGAGTACCTTCACACTGGAGAGTACCTTCACACTGGAGAGTACCTTCACACTGGAGAGTACCTTCACACTGGAGAGTACCTTCACACTGGAGAGTACCGTCACACTGGAGAGTACCTTCACACTGGAGAGTACCTTCACACTGGAGAGTACCTTCACACTGGAGAGTACCTTCACACTGGAGAGTACCTTCACACTGGAGAGTACCTTCACACTGGAGAGTACCTTCACACTGGAGAGTACCTTCACACTGGAGAGTACCTTCACACTGGAGAGTACCTTCACACTGGAGAGTACCTTCACACTGGAGAGTACCTTCACACTGGAGAGTACCTTCACACTGGAGAGTACCTTCACACTGGAGAGTACCTTCACACTGGAGAGTACCTTCACACTGGAGAGTACCTTCACACTGGAGAGTACCTTCACACTGGAGAGTACCTTCACACTGGAGAGTACCTTCACACTGGTGAGTACCTTCACACTGGAGAGTACCTTCACACTGGAGAGTACCTTCACACTGGAGAGTACCTTCACACTGGAGAGTACCTTCACACTGGGAGAGTACCTTCACACTGGAGAGTACCTTCACACTGGAGAGTACCTTCACACTGGAGAGTACCTTCACACTGGAGAGTACCTTCACACTGGAGAGTACCTTCACACTGGAGAGTACCGTCACACTGGAGAGTACCTTCACACTGGAGAGTACCTTCACACTGGAGAGTACCTTCACACTGGAGAGTACCTTCACACTGTAAAGTACCTTCACACTGTAAAGTACCTTCACACTGTAAAGTACCTTCACACTGGAGAGTACCTTCACACTGGAGAGTACCTTCACACTGGAGAGTGCCTCACACTGGAGAGTACCTTCACACTGGAGAGTACCTTCACACTGGAGAGTACCTTCACACTGGAGAGTACCTTCACACTGGAGAGTACCTTCACACTGGAGAGTACCTTCACACTGGAGAGTACCTTCACACTGGAGAGTGCCTTCACACTGGAGAGTACCTTCACACTGGAGAGAGTACCTTCACACTGGAGAGTACCTTCACACTGGAGAGTACCTCACACTGTAAAGTACCTTCACACTGGAGAGTACCTTCACACTGGAGAGTACCTTCACACTGGAGAGTACCTTCACACTGAGAGTACCTTCACACTGGAGAGTACCTTCACACTGGAGAGTACCTTCACACTGTAAAGTACCTTCACACTGGAGAGTACCTTCACACTGTAAAGTACCTTCACACTGGAGAGTACCTTCACACTGGAGAGTACCTTCACACTGGAGAGTACCTTCACACTGGAGAGTACCTTCACACTGTAAAAGTACCTTCACACTGGAGAGTACCTTCACACTGGAGAGTACCTTCACACTGGAGAGTACCTTCACACTGGAGAGTACCTTCACACTGGAGAGTACCTTCACACTGGAAGTACCTTCACACTGGAGAGTACCTTCACACTGGAGAGTACCTTCACACTGGAGAGTACCGTCACACTGGAGAGTACCTTCACACTGGAGAGTACCTTCACACTGGAGAGTACCTTCACACTGGAGAGTACCTTCACACTGGAGAGTGCCTTCACACTGGAGAGTACCTTCACACTGGAGAGTACCTTCACACTGGAGAGTACCTCACACTGGAGAGTACCTTCACACTGGAGGGTACCTTCACACTGGAGAGTACCTTCACACTGGAGAGTACCTTCACACTGGAGAGTACCTTCACACTGGAGAGTACCTTCACACTGGAGAGTACCTTCACACTGGAGAGTACCTTCACACTGGAGAGTACCGTCACACTGGAGAGTACCTTCACACTGGAGAGTACCGTCACACTGGAGAGTACCTTCACACTGGAGAGTACCTTCACACTGGAGAGTACCTTCACACTGTAAAGTACCTTCACACTGGAGAGTACCTTCACACTGGAGAGTACCTTCGCACTGGAGAGTACCTTCACACTGGAGAGTACCTTCACACTGGAGAGTACCTTCACACTGGAGAGTACCTTCACACTGGAGAGTACCTTCACACTGGAGAGTACCTTCACACTGGAGAGTACCTTCTCGCTGGAGAGTACCTTCACACTGGAGAGTACCTTCACACTGGAGAGTACCTTCACACTGGAGAGTACCTTCACACTGGAGAGTACCTTCACACTGGAGAGGACCTTCACACTGGAGAGTACCTTCACACTGGTAGTACCTTCACACTGGAGAGTACCTTCACACTGGAGAGTACCTTCACACTGGAGAGTACCTTCACACTGGTGAGTGCCTTCACACCGGTGAGGGGCTCTTCATCTAAGGAAGGGAAGCTTCGACCTTGAATCAAACCTAATGGCCTCCCATTCCCAAGAATATTATACTTGGAGTATACCCGGAGAAGGTTTCGGGGGTCAATGCCCCCGTGGCCCGGTCTGTGACCAGGACTCATGATGGATCAGGGCCTGATCAACCAGGCTGTTACTCTTGGCCGCACGCAAACCGATGTACGAACCACAGCCCGGCTGGTCAGGTACTGACTTTAGGTGCCTGTCCAGCACTTTCTTGAAGACAGTCAGGGGTCTATTGGTAATCTCCCTTATGTATGCTGGGAGGCAGTTGAACATTCTTAGGCACCTAACACTATTGTGTTGTCTCTTATCGTGGTAGTGGCGGCCCTGCTTTTCATTGGGGGATCTAGCATCGTCTGCCGAGTCTTTTGCTTTCATAAATATAAACTCTGCACATATACTTCCGTGACACTCATATCTATTTATCTATCACATAAACACACACACAAACACACCACACACACACACACACACACACACACACACACACACACACACACACACACCACACACACACACACACACACACACACACACACAGAAGCTGTGACTCGACCTCTGCAACCACAACTAGGTGAGTACATACACATGCTGAAGCGAGATATAGGACCAACAGCAAGAGGAGGGTTGTCATCTGGAACAGGTACCCCAATATTAAACGAGGGGTCCAAGGGTAAGAAAGGAGACAAAACTTACATTGAGGCCCTAACAGGCCACCAGGAAAGGTCGAGGAATGACAGAGGCACAAGGACAGCAGTATGTGTCAGGAAAGGAGGCATATGTGAGGGCAGGCAGAGGAGACAGGCCCCATGCGGAGGCATGACCAGGCCACCACGAGGTGCAGGAACTAATAAAGGAGGTAATGGTTATATATAAATGGGACCCAGAGATATGGAGGGAACAGCAATGGGAGGAGAAGAGGGAAAACTCAATCTTCATCTACGGGCTTCAGGAGAGCAAAGGGAAGATGTATGATGAAAGATGGTGGGAAGAAAAACAAGAGATTGAAAATATCATCAAGCAAACAGGAGGGGAGAACACGTCTAAGATAAACTTTCAGAGAATAAGGGGGTACTTGAAGGGGAGAAATCAGCCAATCAAACTGATTTTCAGGGCAGAAATGGTGTGGGACAAGATCCTGTGGGAGAAACCACTGCTAAAAAAAATCAACAGCATACCAGAGGGTGTTCCTAGACCAAGACAACGAGGACAGAATATCAACAGCTGAGAGAGAGCATGCAGAGATGAAAGGGGCAAGAAAGAGATACTAGGCTAGAGTCAGTAGAGAACAACTTGAGTTGAGTGAAGCAGAGTGCACACTCATAGAACCACCCTCAGAACATTCCCACACTTACAACCCCTACCCCACAATACACAGTAGAATCCCATAGCACCCTGCCAGGACCCCCACCCCACAATACACAGTAGAATCCCATAGCACCCTGCCAGGACCCCCACCCCACAATACACAGTAGAATCCCATAGCACCCTGCCAGGACCCCCACCCCACAATACACAGTAGAATCCCATAGCACCCTGCCAGGACCCCCACCCCACAATACACAGTAGAATCCCATAGCACCCTGCCAGGACCCCCACCCCACAATACACAGTTGAATCCCATAGCACCCTGCCAGGACCCCCACCCCACAATACACAGTAGAATCCCATAGCACCCTGCCAGGACCCCCACCCCACAATACACAGTAGAATCCCATAGCACCCTGCCAGGACCCCCACCCCACAATACACAGTAGAATCCCATAGCACCCTGCCAGGACCCCCACCCCACAATACACAGTAGAATCCCATAGCACCCTGCCAGGACCCCCACCCCACAATACACAGTAGAATCCCATAGCACCCTGCCAGGACCCCCCACCCCCTCCCCCCCAATAAAACCCCAGAATACCCTGTTGGAGAAGAAACTGAATATATGGTACACCAACGCTAATGGTATAACGAATCAGTGGGAGGAGTGGCACGAAAGAATCACAGAGGCATAACCAGACAGAAACCAAGCTCTCAGGAATAACAAATGCCATCTTTCCAATACACAAATAACCCGCACATAAAAGAGAGAAGCTTACGACGACGTTTCGGTCCGATTTGGACCATTGACAAAGTCATACTAACCAGAAGTGGAGCAGGATCCAACTGGATATTGGATCCTGCGGAAAGACAGAGAGAACATGGGCGGGGGGGTTGGAGAAGTGGCACTGCTCATCAAAAACCAATAAGATTTTGAGGTGTTGGAGAGAGGAGATGGAGGAGAAGCAAGGGACTACATAATAGGAACACTTCAGACTGGAGGCCCCAAGGTGGTGATTGCAGTGATGTATAACCCGCCACAGAATAGCAGGAGGCCAAGACAAGAATATGATGAGAGTAACAGATGGTTGATACACTGGCTGAAGTGGCCAGAAGGGCCCGTGTGGGCAGAGCAAAGAAATCAACTGGGAAAACCTGGAGCCACATGGAGGTGGTACTGGAAAGCCTCATGCATAAACACATTATGGACACTAGCAGAGAGAGGGGAGAGGATGAACCAGCAAGACTGGACCTAGTATTTATCTTGAGCAAAACAGATATTGAGAACATTACACATGAAAGCCCCTCAGAGCTAGTGATCACATGGTTCTAAGCTTCGAATACAGTAGAGATACAAGTGGAGACGAAGGAAGGAAAATGAAGCCAAACTACAAGAGAGGGGACTACACAGGCATGAGGAATTTCATGCAGGAGGGTCCAATGGGACAGAGAATTGGCAGGGAAAATAGTAAATGAGATGATGGAATATATGACAATAATATGCAAGGAAGCAGAGGAAAGGATGGTACCCAAGGGCTAACAAACATAATGAGAAGGCCAGGACGAGCCCTTTGATTCACTGAAAGGTGTAGAGAGGGTAAATCAAGTGTGCTAGAGACTGGAAGAAGTATAGAATGCAAAGGACCCAGGAGAACATGGAGCATAGTCGAAGAACAAGAAATGAATATGCACAGGTAAGGAGGGAGGCCCAACAACATTACGAAAATGACATAGCAGCGAAATCCAAATCTGGCCCAAAGCTGTTGTACACTCACATCTGGTAGAAAACAATAATCGAAGACCAGGTAATCAGGCTGAGGAAGGAAGGAGGAGAGTTCACAAGAAACGACCGAGAAGTTAGTGAGGAGCTCAACACAAGATTAATTAATATATAATAATATATCTTTATTTACTACAAGTACATATACAAGGTATACAGGTCTAGCTGACATCAATGACATACTACTATATAGAAAGCTGCATGTTACGCAGAGCATTTCAGGCAAATTAGGTCAGTTTTGTCCCAGGATGCGACCCACACCAGTCGACTAACACCCAGGTACCCATTTTACTGATGGGTGAACATAGGCAACTGGTGTAAGGAAACACGTCCAGCGTTTCCACCCCTTCGCCGGGAATCGAACCCGGACCCTCACCGTGTGAAGTGAGAGTTTTTTCCACCAGGCCACAGTGGAGAGGGAAAGGACTCCAGAAAGATGGAGGTTGGGTACACCAACAAGTGCTGGACACAATACATACAACCAAGGAGGTAAAGAGAATGCTAAGTGAACTAGATGACTCAAAGGCTATGGGGCCGATAACACCTCTCCGTGGGTCCTGAGAGAAGGAGGAGAGGCTCTATGTGTACCACTAACAACAATCTTTAACACATATATTAAACAGGGTGAGTACCTGAGGTATGGAAAACAGCAAATGTAATCTCAATTTTTAAAAAGAGGAGACAGACACACAGCATTAAACTACCGACCAGTGTCACTGACATGTATTGTATGCAAAGTCATGGAGATTATCAGAAGAGTGATGGACCACCTAGAAAGGAATGAGCTTATAAACGAGAAACAGCAAGGATTCAGAGACAGGAAATCCTGTGTCACAAGCCTACTAGAGTTCTATGACAAGGTGACAGCAGTAAGACAAAAGAGAGAGGGGTGGATAGATTGCTTCTGACACAGTTCCACAAAAGAGATTAGTGCAAAAGCTAAGCAGGTATAACAGGGAAGGTACTGCAGTGGATCAGAGAATACCTGATGGGACAGCATCAGCGAATCATAGTACATAACGAGAGTGGTAGTCAGTCCTAGGATTGACAGGAGTCAGTCCTAGGATTGGTGCTGTTTCTTGTGTATGTGAACGACATGAATGAAGGAATAGCCTCAGAAGTGTCCCTGTTTGCGGACAAAGTGATGTTGATGAGGAGAATTCAGTCGGAGGAGGACCAGGCAGGACTACACAGGGATCTGGACAGGCTGCAGACCTGGTCCAACAACTGGTTTCTGGAGTTCAACCCCACCAAGTGCAAAGTCATTAAGATCGGAGAAGGTCAAAGTCTACAAACCTCACTCAAGGAAAAGGATCTTGGAGTGTATATAATACCGAGCACATCTCCTGATGTGCACATCAACCAAATAACTGTTGCAGCATATGGGCGACTAGCGAACCTAAGATTAACATTCCGGCATCTCAGTAAGAAGTCGTTACAGACACTGTACACCGTGTACGTCAGGTCCATATTGGAGTATGCAGCACCAGTTTGGAACCCACACCTTGCCAAACATGCCAGGAAACTAGAGAAAGTGCATAGGTTTGCAACGAGACTGTTCCCGGAGCTAAGGGGCATGTCCTACGAGGAGAGTAGGACATGATGACACTGGAGGACAGGGGAGACATGATAACCACATATAAAATAATAAGAGGAATCGAAAAGGTGAACAGAGATAGGGGTCACAATTGGAAGTTGAAGACTCATATGAATCACAGGGGTGTTAGGAAGTATTTCTTCAGTCACAGAGTAGTCAGGAAGTGGAATAGTCTGGGAAGTGATGTAGTGGAGGCAGGATCCATACATAGCTTTAAGAAGAGGTACGATAATGTTCATGGAGCAGGGAGAGAGTGAACCTAGAGGTGACCAGTGAAGAGGCGGGGCCAGGAGCTGAGTCTCGACCCCTGCAACCACAATTAGGTGAGTCACACATACACACACACACACACACACACACACACACACACACACACACACACACACACACACACACACACACACACACACAAACAAGAAATGAGGAGTGGCACGAAAGAATCAAAGAGACATCCCCAGACATAATAGACTCACAGAAACAAAACTCACCAGAATAATAACAGATTCAATCTTTCCATCCGGATACCAAATCCTCAGGAAAGACAGAGGGAGGAGAGGGGGAGGAGGAGTTGCACTGCTCATTAAAAACCAGTGGGATTTTGAGAAATGGAAGGAATGGATGGCATGGGCGAAAGGGACTACTTAGTAGGAACAATCCAGTCTGAGGGACATAAGGTGATAATTGCAGTAATGTACAACCCACCACAGAACTGCAAAAAGGCCAAGAGAAGAATACGATGAGAGCAACAGAGCAATGATCGACACACTAGCCGAGGTGGCCAGGAGAGCACACATGGGGGGAGCAAAGTTACTAGTTATGGATGATTTCAATCACAAGGAGATTGACTGGGAAAACCTGGAGCCCCATGGGGGTCCCGAAACATGGAGAGCCAAGATGATGGATGTGTGTACTGGAAAACCTCATGCATCAACATGTTAGAGACACTACCAGAGAGGAGAGAGGAGTGGATGAACCAGCAAGGCTGGACCTTGTATTCACCATGAGTAGTTCGGACATCGAGGGTATCATGTATGAAAGGCCCTGGGGGCTAGTGATCATGTGGTTCTGTGCTTCGACTACATAGTTGAGCTCCAAGTGGAGAGAGTAGCAGGAATAGGCTGGGAAAAACCAAACTATAAAAGGGGGAACTACTCAGGCATGAGGAACTTCCTTCAAGACATTCAGTGGGAGAGGGAACTGACAGGAAAACCAGTACAAGAATGATGGACTATGTAGCAACAAAATGCAAGGGGGCAGAGGAGAGGTTTGTTCCCAAGGGAAACAGAAATAATGGGAAGAACAGAACGAGTCCTTGGTTTCACCCGAAGGTGTAGGGAGGCAAAAACTAGGTGTACTAGAGAATGGAAAAGGTACAGAAGACAGAGAACTCAGGAAAATAAAGAAATCAGCCGAAGAGCCAGAAACGAATATGCACAGATAAGAAGGGAGGTCAGAGACAATATGAAAATGACATAGCATCAAAAGTAAAGACTGACCCGAAGCTGTTGTACAGCCACATCAGGAGGAAAACAACAGTCAAGGACCAGGTAATCAGACTGAGGAAGGGTGATGGGGAATTCACAAGAAACGATCAAGAGGTATGTCAGGAGCTCAACACAAGATTTAAAGAGGTATTTTCAGTGGAAAGCAGTAGGACCCCAGGAAATCAAAACAGGGGGGCACATCAGCAAGTGCTGGATGAGGTACATATAACCAAGGAGGAGGTGAAGAAGCTGCTATGCGAACTTGACACCTTAAAGGCGGTGGGACCAGACAACATCTCTCCATGGGTCCTTAAAGAGGGAGCAGAGATATTGTGTGACCCATTAACAAAGATCTTCAACACATCATTTGAAACTGGGCAACTCCCTGAGGTATGGAAAATGGCAAATGTAGTCCCAATTTTTAAAAAGGGAGACAGACATGAGGCACTAAACTACAGACCTGTATCACTAATGTGTATAGTATGCAAGGTCATGGAGAGAAGATCATCAGGAGGAGAGTGGTGGGGCACCTGGAAAGAAAACAAGTGTATAATTGACAACCAGCACGGTTTCAGGGAAGGAAAATCCTGTGTCACAAACTACTAGAGTTTTATGACAAGGTGACAGAAGTAAGACAGAGAGAGAGGGGTGGATCGACTGCATATTTTTGGACTACAAGAAGGCCTTCGACAACAGATCCTCACAAGAGGTTACTGCAAAGCTAGAGGATCAGGCACACATAACAGGAAAGGCACTGCAATGGATCAGAGAATACCTGACAGGGAGGCAACAACGTGTCATGGTTACGCGACGAGGTGTCAGAGTGGGCGCCTGTGACAAGCGGGGTTCCACAGGGGTCAGTCCTAGGACCTGTGCTGCTCTTGGTATATGTGAACGACATAACGGAAGGGATAAACTCAGAAGTGTCCTTGTTTGCAGATGATGCGAAGTTAATGAGAAGAATCAAATCGGACGAGGATCAGGCAGGACTACAAAGAGACCTGGACAGGCTACAAGCCTGGTCCAGCAACTGGCTCCTTGAATTTAACCCTGCCAATGAAAAGTCATGAACATTGCGAAGGGCAAAGAAGACCGCAGACACAATATAGTTTAGATGGCCAAAGACTGTAAAACCTCACTCAAGGAAAAAGATCAGGGGGTGAGCATAACACCGAGCATATCTCCTGAGGCGCACATCAATCAGATAACTGCTGCAGCATAACGGGCGCCTGGCAAACCTACGGATAGCGTTCCGATACCTCAGTAAGGATTCGTTTAAGACTCTGTATACCATTTACGTCAGGCCCATACTGGAGTATGCAGCACACACAGTTTGGAATCCACACCTAGTCAAGCACGTCAAGAAATTAAAGAAAGTGCAAAGGTTTGCAACAAGACTAGTCCCAGAGCTACGGGGATTGTCCTACGAAGAAAAGGTTGAGGGAAATCGGGCCTGACGACACTGGAGGACAGGAGGGTCAGGGAAGACATGATAACGACATATAAAATACTGCGCGGAATAGACAAGGTGGACAAAGACGGGATGTTCCAGAGAAGGGACACAGACACAAGAGGTCACAATTGGAAGTTGAAGACTCAGATGAATCAAGGGATGTTAGGAAGTATTTCTTCAGTCATAGAGTAGTCAGGCCGTGGAATAGCCTAGAAAGTGACGTAGTGGAGGCGGGAACCATACATAGTTTTAAGGCGAGGTATGGATAGAGCTCATGGGCAGGGAGAGAGAGGACCTAGTAGCAATCAGCGAAGGGCGGGGCCAGGAGCTGTGACTCGACCCCTGCAACCACAAATAGGTGAGTACAAATAGGTGAGTACACACACACACACACACATACACACACACACACACACACCACACACAACACACACCACACCACACACACACACACATACACATACACACACACACACACACACACACACATACACACACACACACACACAACACACACACACACACACACACATACACACACACCACACACACACACACACACACTACACACACACACACACACCACACACACACAACACACACCACACACCACACACACACACACACATACACACACACACACACACACACACATACACACTACACACACACACACACACACCACACACACACACACACCACACAACACACACACACACACAACACACATACACATACCACACACACACAACACACACACACACCACTACACACACACACATACACACAACACACACACACACACACACACACACACACACACACACACACATACACACACACACACACACACACACACACACACAACACACACACACACAGCATTAATCACATTCTGGTCTACCGTCTACCATATAAGAGTCAGACTGGAGTTTACCTGGAGAGAGTTTCGGGGGTCAACGCCCCCGCGGCCCGGTCTGTGACCAGGCCTCCTGGTGGATCAGCGGCCTGATCAACCAGGCTGTTGCTGCTGGCTGCACGCAAACCAACGTACGAGCCACAGCCCGGCTGATCAGGAACTGACTTTAGGTGCTTGTCCAGTGCCAGCTTGAAGACTGCCAGGGGTCTGTTGGTAATCCCCCTTATGTGTGCTGGGAGGCAGTTGAACAGTCTCGGGCCCCTGACACTTATTGTATGGTCTCTTAACGTGCTAGTGACACCCCTGCTTTTCATTGGGGGGATGGTGCATCGTCTGCCAAGTCTTTTGCTTTCGTAGTGAGTGATTTTCGTGTGCAAGTTTGGTACTAGTCCCTCTAGGATTTTCCAGGTGTATATAATCATGTATCTCTCCCTCCTGCGTTCCAGGGAATACAGGGTTTTGAAACCTCAAGCGCTCCAGTAATTGAGGTGTTTTTATCTCCGTTATGCGCGCCGTGAAAGTTTCTCTGTACATTTTCTAGGTCGGCCAATTTACCTGCCTTGAAAAGGTGCTGTTAGGAGTGCAGCAATTTCCAGCTTGACTTGAAAAAGTGACCATGAAGAGTTTGTCATCCATGGGCTTGGCCTCCTAGTTTTTGAAAGGTTTCATATCCATCCTGTCATTTTTCTTGCAGATGCGATTCGATTGATACAATGTTATGTCCTTGAAGGATGAGTCCTCCGACATAATCAATCCCAGGTC
The DNA here is from genome assembly GCF_026875155.1 of Cherax quadricarinatus. NCBI lineage: Eukaryota > Metazoa > Arthropoda > Malacostraca > Decapoda > Parastacidae > Cherax > Cherax quadricarinatus. Next base: position 17,127,662 of record NC_069429.1, read on the forward strand.
TTTGCCGTTGTGTGTTGGTTCTGTTTCCGCTCTATTTTGTGGCCTATATTCACTGTACAGTGTTGGTCACTGTCTAGCATTATAGGTCAACGTTCCACTCTACGATAACTACCATTGTAGGTCAACGTTCCACTCTACGATAACTACCATTGTAGGTCAACGGTCCACTCTACGATAACTACCATTGTAGGTCAACGTTCCACTCTACGATAACTACCATTGTAGGTCAACGTTCCACTTTCTTTACGGGATAATTACCATTTGTAGGTCAACGTTCCACTCTACGATAACTACCATTGTAGGTCAACGTTCCACTCTACGATAACTACCATTGTAGGTCAACGTTCCACTCTACGATAACTACCATTGTAGGTCAACGTTCCACTCTACGATAACTACCATTGTTAGGTCACGTTCCAACCCCCCATTTCCACTCACGAATAACTACCATTGTTGGTCAACGTTCCACTCTACGATAACTACCATTGTAGGTCAACGTTCCACTCTACGATAACTACCATTGTAGGTCAACGTTCCACTCTACGATAACTACCGTTGTAGGTCAAACGTTCCCACTCTCAATAAATACTTACCATTGTAGGTCAAACGTTCCACTCTACGTTAACTATCATTGTAGGTCGAACCGTTCCACTCTACGTACTACCATGTAGGTCAAAACGTTCCACTCTACGATAACTACCATTGTAGGTCAACGTTCCACTCTACGATAACTACCATTGTAGGTCAACGTTCCACTCTACGATAACTACCATTGTAGGTCAACGTTCCACTCTACGATAACTACCATTGTAGGTCAACGTTCCACTCTACGATAACTACCATTGTAGGTCAACGTTCCACTCTACGATAACTACCATTGTAGGTCAACGTTTTCCTCTTCTACGATAACTACAATTGTAGGTCATACGTTCCAATCTACGATTTAACCTTGTAGGTCAACGTTCCAATCTACGATATCACTACCATTGTAGGTCAACGTTCACTCTACATTAACTGCCATTATAGTCAAACGTTCCACTCTTACGATAATTACCATTGTAGAGTCAAACGTTCCAATCTCGAATACACTACATTGTAGGTCAACGTTCCACTCTACGATAACTACCATTGTAGGTCAACGTTCCACTCTACGATAACTACCATTGTAGGTCAACGTTCCACTCTACGATAACTACCATTGACACAAGGAATAAAACTTTGATTATTAACCCTGAAGTGTTAACAACACTTGGATACTTACTGAATTATTAACCCTGTCTTGTTAATACACTTGAATAAACTCACTGAATTATTAAACCCTGATGAAGTGTTAACAACAACTTGATAATCAATGAATTATTAAACCTGAAGTTGTTACACATTGTTAACTCACGGAATGTTATCCCTGAAGGAGTTAACAATTGATAACTCACTGAATTATTATTAACCTGAAGTGTTATCAAACACTTGATAAATCAATGAAATTATTAAACCTTGTAAGTGTTAACTAACACTTGATAAACTCTCTGAATTATTACCCTGAAGTTGTTACACTTGATAAAAAAACTCATTGAATTAACCTGAAAGTGTTAACAACACTTGATAAACTCAACTGAATTAATCAACCCTGAAGTGTTACACTTTGATAACTCACTGAATTATTAACCCTGAAGTGTTAACAACACTTGATAACTTACTGAATTATTAACCCTGAAGTGTTAACAACACTTGATAACTCACTGAATTATTAACCCTGAAGTGTTAACAACACTTGATAACTCACTGAATTATTAACCCTGAAGTGTTAACAACACTTGATAACTTACTGAATTATTAACCCTGAAGTGTTAACAACATTGATAACTCACTGAAATTATTAACCCTGAAGTGTTAACAACACTTGATAACTCACTGAATTATTAACCCTGAAGTGTTAACAACACTTGATAACTTACTGAATTATTAACCCTGAAGTGTTAACAACACTTGTAAATCACTGAATTTATTACCATGAAGTGTGAACAACTCTTGATAAACTTACTGAAATTTATTATACCCTGAAAGGGTTAACAACACTGATAAATTACTGAATTATTAAACCTGAAGTGTTACAACACTTGTTAAGCTCACTGATTATTAACCCTGAAGTGTTCTTAACAAAAATTGATAAACTCACTGAATTATTAAACCCAGAAGTGTTAACAACACTTGATAAATTTAATGAATTATTAACCCTGAAGTGTTAATCAACACTTGATAATGACTGTATTATTAACCTGAAGTGTTAAACAAAATTGATAACTCACTGAATTATTAACCTGAAGTGTTAACAACACTTGATAAACTCACTGAAATTATTACCCCTGGAAGTGTTAACAACACTTTGATAACTCACTGAATTATTAAACCCTGAGTGTTAACAAAACACTTGATAACTTACTGATTATTAACCCTGAAGTGTTTAACATCCACTTGAATAACCTTACTGAATTATTAAACCCTGAAGTGGTTAACAACACTTGATAAAATCACTGAATTATTAACCCTGATGTGTTAAACAAACACTTGTTAATCACTGAATATAACCTGGAAGTGTTAACCAAACACTTGATAACTTACTGTAATTATTAAACCCTGTAGTGTTAACATCACTTGATTTAATCACTGAAATTAATATCCCTGAAGTTGTTAACAACACTTGATAACTCACTGAATTATTAACCTGAAAGTGTTAACAACCCTTGATAACTTACTGAATTATTAACCTAAGTGTTAAACAACACTTGATAACTCACTGAAAATTATTAACCCTGGGACCCCTGAAGTGTAAACAAACACTGATAACTCACTGAATTATTAACCCTGAAGTTTTAACAAACACTTGATTACTTACTGAATTATTAACCCGGGAAGTGTTAACACACTTTGATAACTCACTGAATTATTAACCCTGAAATGGTTAACACTTGATAACTTCTCTGAATTATTACCCTGAAGTGTTAACAACACTTGATAACTTTTACTGAATTATTAACCTGAAGTGTTAACAACACTTGATAACTTACTGAAATTATTAACCTGAAGTGTTAACAAAAAAATCACTTTGATTACTTACTGAATTATTAACCCTGAAGTGTTAAACAACACTTGATTAACTTACAGATTATTATACCCTGAAATGTTAACAAAAAATTGTTAACTCACTGAATTATTTAACCCTGAAAGGAGGTTAACAATTGATAACTTACTGAAGTCAGTCATTTGTTGTTTTTTTTTCCAACATTATTTTAGGACTTTCCCCAGGATGTCCACACAAACACCTCAATTATTTCTCATTTTATTGCTAAAATCCCATGGTACCTATTTATGGTAGTTAATTAATGCAACAGGATGTTAGAAAACTGTCTCCTAGGTTATCTATTTACTGCTTGGCTAGGTGACGCGATCTGTTGATTTGGTAGGTAACAAGCTATACTGTTGATTGCTAGGTAACAGCTAATCTGTTGATTGCTAGGGGTAACAGCTATTCTGTTGATTGATAGGTAACAGCTATCTGTTGACTTGCTAGGTAACAGATATCTGTTGTGATTGTAGGGGTAAAGATATCTGTTGATTGCTAGGTATGTAACAGCTATCTGTCTGATTGCTAGTGACAGCTATCTGTTGTACTTGCCTAGGCGGAACAGCATATCTTTTGTTGATTGCTACGGTGACAGCTATTCTGTTGATTGCTAGGTGACAGCTATCTGTTGATTCTAGGTGGAAAGCTTATCTGTTGATTGCTAGTGTGACAGCTTTTCTGTTGATTTGCTAGGAGACAGCTATCTGTTGATTGCTAGGTGGAACCTATCTGTGATTGCTAGGGTGACAGCTTATCTTTGCAAGATTGCTAAAGGTTAACAGCTTTCTGTTGATTGCTAGGTAACAGCTTATCTGTTGATTGCTAGGTAGATACAGCTTATATGTTGATTGCTAGGTAAACAGCTATCTGTGATTGCTAGGTTAACAGATATCTGTGTTGTTGCTAGGTCAACAGAATCTGTTGATTGTAGGTAACAGATATCTGGTGATTGCTGGTAAAGGCTATCTGTTTGATATGATTGCTAGGTGGACAGCTATCTGGATTGTGCTAGGCGACAGCCTATCTGTGATGCTAGGTGACAGCTATCTGTTGATTTGCTAGGTGTACCAGCTATCTGATCCGATTGCTGGTGACAGCTATCTGTTGATTGCCTATGGTGACAAAGCTATCTGTTGATTGCTAGGTGACAGCTATCTGTTGATTGCTAGGTGACAGCTATCTGTTGATTGCTAGGTAACAGCTATCTGTTGATTGCTAGGTAACAGCTATCTGTTGATTGCTAGGTAACAGCTATCTGTTATCTGTTGATTGCTAGGTAACAGATATCTGTTGATTGCTAGGTAACAGCTATCTGTTGATTGCTAGGTGACAGCTATCTGTTGATTGCTAGGTGACAGCTATCTGTTGATTGCTAGGTGACAGCTATCTGTTGATTGCTAGGTGACAGCTATCTGTTGATTGCTAGGTGACAGCTATCTGTTGATTGCTAGGTGACAGCTATCTGTTGATTGCTAGGTGACAGCTATCTGTTGATTGCTAGGTGACAGCTATCTGTTGATTTGGCTACCGGTAAAGCTATCTGTTGATTGCTAGGTGACAGCTATCTGTTGATTGCTAGGTGACAGCTATCTGTTGATTGCTAGGTAACAGCTATCTGTTGATTGCTAGGTAACAGCTATCTGTTGATTGGCTAGTATCAGGCTATCTGTTGAATTGTAGGTAACAGCTATCTGTTGATTGCAGGTGACAGCTATCTGTTGATTGCTAGGATAACGCCTATTGTTGATTGCTAGGTATCAAGATATCCGTTGATTGCTAGGTATCAGTATCTGTGATTGATAGGGTTAACAGCTATCTGTTGATTGCTAGGTAACAGCTATCTGTTGATTGCTAGGTAACAGATATCTGTTGATTGCTAGGTAACAGCTATCTGTTGATTGCTAGGTAACAGCTATCTGTTGATTGCTAGGTAACAGCTATCTGTTGATTGCTAGGTAACAGATATCTGTTGATTGCTAGGTAAAACAGATATCTGTTTTGATTGCTTGGTGACAGCTTTATCTGTTAGATTGTTAGGTAACAAGCTATCTGGTTGTTAGGTAACAGTATCTGTTGTTTGTTAGGTTAATCAGATATCGTTGATTGCGTAAGGTAAATGCTATCTGTTGATTGTTAGGTAACAGCTATCTGTTGATTGCTAGGTAACAGATATCTGTTGATTGCTAGGTAACAGCTATCTGTTGATTGTGAGGTAACAGCATCTGTTTGATTTGTTAGGTCAAACAGCTAATCTGTTGATTGTTAGGTAATCAGCTATTGTTGATTGCTACGCCCGATCAGCTATCTGTTGAATTGTTAGGTAACAAACCTATCTGTTGATTTGCTTAGGTAACAGCTATCTGTTGATTGCTAGGTAACAGCTATCTGTTGATTGCTAGGTAACAGCTATCTGTTGATTGTTAGGTAACAGCTATCTGTTGATTGTTAGGTAACAGCTATCTGTTGATTGTTAGGTAACAGCTATCTGTTGATTGTTAGGTAACAGCTATCTGTTGAGTGTTAGGTAACAGCTATCTGTTGATTGCTAGGTAACAGCTGTCTGTTGATTGCTAGGTAACAGCTATCTGCTGATTGCTAGGTAACAGCTGTCTGTTGATTGCTAGGTAACAGCTAACTGTTGATTGCTAGGTAACAGCTGTCTGTTGATTGCTAGGTGACAGCTATCTGTTGATTGCTAGGTAACAGCTATCTGTTGATTGCTAGGTAACAGCTATCTGTGTTGCTAGGTAAACAGCTATCTATTGACCTGCTATGTTAACAGCTATTCTGTTGACTGCTAGGTAACAGCTATTATGTTGACTGCTAGGTAACAGGATGGTGGGGTGGCATGAGAGTTGCTCTTATAATTCCGTTCTCCACAGTAGTTTTTTTGTGGATTATGGTAGTCACACCATACCGTAGTAATGGTGTTGGTAGTCACCACCATACCCGTGGGGTATGTGTGGTAGTCACCCATACCCGTGGTATGGGTGGTGGTAGTCCCACACAGACCCGTGGTATGGGTGGTATGAAAAGGATTATAGAGGGTATGCTGGGACTGGACCGCCAAAGATATTGGTATTGAACAAGTTAACAGTGGTATTATTGAACAAGTTGTTACAGTGATAATGAACAAGTCTACAGTGATTTGAACAAGTGTTTACAGTGTAATGAACAAGTTACAGTGGTATGAACCAAGCTACTATCCATAACATAAATCAAATAATAAAAGTGATAATGAACAAGTTACTGTGATATTGAACAAGTTACAGTGCGAGGTACTAAACAAGGTTACAGTTGGTATTGAAAACAAGTTACAGAGGTATTGAACAAGTTACAGTGATAATGAACAAGTTACAGTGATAATGAACAAGTTACTGTGGTGGTTTGAAACAAGTTACAGTGGTATTGAACAGTTACAGTGGTATTGAACAGTTACAGTGATTAATGAAAAGTTACAGTGATATGAACAAGTTACAGTGATAATGAACAAGTTACAGTGATAATGAACAAGTTACAGTGGTATTGAACAGTTACAGTGATAATGAACAAGTTAGTTACAGTGATATTGAACAAAGTTACAGTGATAATGAACAGTTACAGTGATAATGTACAATTACAGTTGTATTGAACATGTTACAGTGATAATGAAACAAGTTACGTGATAGTGGAAACAAGTTACAGTGATAATGAACAAGTACAGTGGTATTGAAAGACAAGTTTACAGTGGTATTGAACTAGGTTACAGTGATAATGAACAAGTTACAGTGATAATGAACAAGTTTTACAGTGATATGAACAAGAGTTACAGTGATTAATAACAAGTTACAGTGATATTGAAAAGTTACAGTGGTAATGAAAAAGCTACAGTGATTATTTAACAAGTTACATGATAATGAACAAGTTACAGTGGTAATGAACAAGTTCAGTGGTAATGAAACAAGCTACAGTGATAATGAAGAGTTACATGATAATGAACACAAGTTTAACAGTGATAATGAACAAGTTAGTGGTAATGAACAAGTTACAGTGATTTAATGACAAGTTACAGTGGTAATGAACAAGTTTACTGTGGTAAAATGAACAAGTTACAGTGATAATGAACAAGTTTTTACAGTGTTAATGAACAAGTTACAGTGATAATGAACCAAGTTACAGTGGTAAATGAACAAGATACAGTGATAATGAACAAGTTACAGAGGTTAATGAACAAGTTAGTTGATTAAATGAACAAGTTACAGTGATATGAACAAGTTACAGTTATATTGAACAAAGTTACTGTGATAAATGAAACAAGTTACAGTGATAATGTACAAGTTACAGTGATAATGCAAAACAGTTACAGTGATAATGCACAAGTTACAGTGCTTAATGAACAAATTTATTGATAATGAACAAGTTACAGTGATAATGAACAAGTTACAGTTTATATTGAAAACAAGTTACAATGATAATGAACAAGTTTACAGTGATAATAAACAAAGTTCAGTGATGATCCGAACAAAGTATTACATTGATTATGAACAAAGGTACAGTGGTAAGAACAAGTTCAGTGATAATGAACAAGTTACTGGGTAATGAACAAGTTACAGTGATAATGAAACATGTACAGTGATATTGAACCAAGTTACAGTGGATAATGAACAAGTTACAGTTGGTAATGAAACAGTTAACAGTGGTAATGAAACAAAGTTACATGGTAATGAAACAAGTTTACAGTGATAATACAAAGTTACAGTGATAATGAACAGTTTACAGTGATAATGACAAGTTACAGTGATAATGAACCAAGTTTGAAGTGATAATGAACAAGTTTACGTGGTAATGAATCAAGTTACAGTGGTAATTGAACAAGTTCAGTGTTAATGAACAAGTTACAGTTTGATAATGAAACAAGTTACAGTGATACAATGAACAAGTTACAGTGTAATGAGCAAGTTACAAGTGGTATTGAACAAGTTTACCTGGAGTGTACCTGGAGAGGAGTTCCGGGGGTCAACGCCCCCGCGGCCGGTCTGTGACCAGGCCTCTGGTGGATCAGAGCTGATCAACCAGGCTGTTGTGCTGGCTGCACGCAAACCAACGTACGACCCCATGCCCGCTGGCTGATTCAGGGAACCGACTTTAGGTTGCTTGTCCTGTGCCTGTTGAAGACTGCCAGGGGTCTGTTGTATCCCCCATATGTGTGCTGTGGGAGGCAGTGGAAACAGTTCGGGCCCCTGACACTGATTGTAATGGTTCTTAACGTTGCTAGTGAGGAAGAAACATTAAAAAAAGTTGAAGAGATATTACCCTTTAACTGCGGGGTCCTTAAATAAAAAAAAAGGCACAATTTACCCGTGACTGGAACGATCACAAATAACCCGCACATTAAAGGAGAAGCTTACGACGACGTTTCGGTCCGACTTTGGACATTGACAAGTCACACTAACCAGAAGGGGGAGGCAGGACGGGCTATATATATGCAGGGAAGAGGCAGTGGTAGTAGTTAGTAGTAGTAATGTTCTTTCCCTCTTTTAACGTCTCTTTCGATCTTATTATGTAGGCTGCTCTTATTGCTACCGGGGGCGTCGTAAGAGTCAGCTTCGCTTCCTACGTGACCTGTCTTGTGAACAAGTTTCTGCCTCCTCCTTCTCCCACTTCCTGAAAACCAAACCCAGGGCACTCCCTACTTCTGCCATTCATGCCGATCTCCTACGTCAACAGCTCATTCTTTCTACTAAAATCAACAGGTTGAGATGCCTTCTTTACTTTCCGTCAACGTCAACGTGCTCTCTTTGCGGCTCTACACAGGAACTCTGTAACCCTTTCTCTACACAGGCTCAGTCACTGCTCGCTCTGAATGCAAAAATTCAATCTTCTAAAATACAGAATAAACTTCAACGTCTCATCTCAGCCTAGCCCCTTGGTCTAAATCTCTCCCTCACTGGACTGTGTTACTAATTGTCTTCTGTCTCACTCTCTTCAATATGAGCTTGGAATTCTTGGTTTTGGTCTTCCTTTGCCACTTCGCCTTCCTCACCTCCACCCCCCTTCCCCCCCCCCCCCCCATTCGCTCGTCTCTTGTTTTTTCACTTGATTTACTGAGTCTCTCTCATCTTTCGATGTCCTTTGTCGCATCTCCCCTCCCCCTCCTCCCCCCCTGTCCCCGCTTCAGTTAATCTTCCCTGCACTTTTTTTTGGTGATTCCCATAGACTTTTCTGTGGGTGTACGTCTCGGCTTCACTGTAGTCCTTGCTTAGTTGTTTGTGACAGTATGGTTTTTTTTTGCTCCTTTCTTCTATTTAAAAAGCGGAGGCATCGCCGTAAGACCTCATCTGTCATTAGACTTATGCTCTAGTCCCTGTCGACATATAAAGGTGCTGGTATATCACAGTGTGTCGGTTTGATTTAGATTATAGACCGCTTGATCTCGCGGAGGATTACCTCCGCTAAAGCTGTTAATTGCTCGTAAAGTCTGTCAGCGCTGTTGCTGGCACATACACTCCCTCGTTTCAGCATTAACGCGCAAGGACATACTGTCTTCCGACTCTTGCCGAGTTATTTTGTTTGGAGATTTTTGTTGTTTATCGTGTCCATTCACGCCTCGTCTTTGACGCACTATTTGTTGCAACGGAGGCGTCTGTGTTTTCGCTAGTTGGTAGTTGTTTGTGGTTAACTGCTGTGCTGGCCTCTGTCCGATGTACGCTGTGACTGTATTTCGATATGTTTATTTCTGTTTAGTGGGGCATATCTTCCACAAAAACCTCATAAACCTGTTATTCCTTTCGTTCCTATCATTCTCTTGCTTCTTGGCTTGGCCAAATCCTCACTCCCTCTTTCTTGGTACTTTTTTCTCCATGCCCACCCTCCGTCACTCTCATGAACTTCATTGAACGGGTTCACTCTCTTCCCAATCTGTAAGGATGCTTAGTCTGACGTTGAGTCCCTCCTCTTACCAATGTCCCTCTTGATGATGTACCTTGATTTCATTTAGAGAGAAGGCCATGAAGGGTTTTCTTCATCTCCCTATCCCAACTGATGTCTTTCTTGATCTGTTTCCGCTATGGGTGGACTCTAAACTCCTTTTTCCTTCCAAGGGGAAATATTATTCTCAAAACCTTTCGGTGTCGATAGGCTCTCCTCTCTCTCCTGTCCTTGCTAATCTTAACATGGAATACTTTCGGAGACATGTTCTATCTTCCTACCTCGGATGTGCAACCTTCACTCGGCTCCGTATATGTGGATGACATCTTTGCTCTGTTGGCCTCATGACTCACCACAGTCTCTTCCAACCTTTTCTTGATGAATCTCTGAATAATCTTGCCCTCTTCCATTAAGTTTAAAGCTGAATGGGAATCTAATTCATTGCTTCCTTTCCTTGATGTCCACCGCTCAGATAAGGTTTTTCCTTTTCCATTTACCGAAAAAACTATGCACAGTGGCATGTGTACATTCATACTTTTCATATCATGCTTCCCCTTGTCAAGGAATGTTTCTTATCTCCCTCTTTTCTCCGTTGCCCTCCGCAATCTGTGATCCTCAGTTCCTTCAGCAGAAATTTTCCACTCTCATAATTCGTTCTCCCGTCTTGGCTACCCTTCCCATTCATAGACTGCCTTCTCAACGTGCTAAACGCATTTCTTTAATCTACCTCCCAAATCTCCTCTTACTCTGAGAAACTCTTCTATCCTCTGCCTTCCTCATTTCCGGTCTTTCTAACCTCAACAATTCTCTCCGTCCTTAGACATCAAGCTTACCTTCCGCAAAGACAGACTAACACTCTTGCGCTCTAATCTCGTATTTACCCTCTCCTTCCCTATACAGATGTTGCCTTGGTGTCTACTCTATGTCTTGGCTCTCCTGTCCTATTCAATACTTCGGAGAAATAGAGAAAAAAACTGTTCCGATCTCCCACTCCCAAAAACACACATCATTCGTATAGACACAGTCGCTCATCAACCTACAGTAAAGTGTTCCTTCGATCCCCGTCGGGAGGAGGGGAACCTATAGTACATCGTTACCAGCGCCTGACTTACTCCTTCATGATGCTTGTCAAAACGGTGTATTTGTAGTAAATAAAATGAACTCTACTAAATTAGCCCTTGCTGCCCGTTGTAAACGATTGCGTACAGGTATAAATTTACAGCCAATCAAACTCGACGGAAAGATAGACTCATTCATCGTCCGTTCTGTACCGAGATACGAATTACAATAGATAGTCCCGACGCAAAGCCTGATCGCCGAACTTCTATGAAAAACCTCCTCAGAGACCGACCATGCCTTCAACCATACTCCCCTTCACCTTTTTTTGCTGGGCGATCGAAAACGTTCCGTTTCGTCAAACGGCTGGGGACATGTCACGGTACGTCTACTTTCTTTTTCGTATTTCGGAGCGTAACAACAACATATTTACGCTGGGTGGAGCGTTTGCGATTTGGAGATATTGAGTATAGTCTACCTCGCAAATTCGTCCACAACTGCCTATCACCAATTGATCAAGCTAACCTTCTCCAATCATCGGGATGGGCCTACTAGAGGCCACTGTCTGTCGGCCCTAGCTATCTCCCTATAATATCCATCCAAGTCACATAGTAACCGAATCGTTTCGCCCACATTCGCCATGCGGGACTGCTAGCTCCGCTATCTACCAATCTCTAACGCCTGACTGTCCTCTGAAAGGGAAAAGAAAAAGTAATGTGATTGCCAGGTAATGGTCCTCTTGTCTACCACTACTCTCCTTACCTGCCTCAAACTGCAGGGGGACTAACCACACCCTATGCATGTTTGATAATGAATAAATGAGGGATGATTACCCTCTTTAATGGTATAAGTTTAGTGCCTGTTCTAGACAATCAACTCATCAGACAGTAAAAACCATGAAAGAACAACCCTCATAGCAGTCACGCCTACAACTATGGACGCACTGGACGAATAGGTCAAGATTTTGTTAAGGAAGATCCTTGAAGAATGTCAGAGACCGACCGTAGAGACTTCCTTTCTTAAAGCTTAGCACAACATCAATTTACATCCCGATCTCGCCACATCTTTCAAAGTCTCAAGACCACTACTTTGTCTTTACACCTGGTAATCGCTGTTCCATCCAAATAGTACTCACTAACTTGTCTTAACCATTCAATTCTGCTAGAGCACTTCTTTTACACGCCTGTGGGTCCGTTGATTGACAAACAACTATTTATAATATCAGAATCCTTATGATAATCTATGGTTTCTTCGATGAGTTCGATGTGATTTTGCCCTGTGAAGACGACAGGGTGCCAAACGCGTTTGATAATCTTTCCTAAGTATCTTAGCCACATTGTGCCTTGTCAAGTCTAAGACCTTTCTTCCTCACTCTCAAGTCTTAATTCCAGGACATTGTTTAAACTTCACCTCAAACCCTCTGGGTTCTCTACTCGTATTCTCTGGTACTGATCTGACCAGACTCTTTCTCCAGAGAATCCATAATCACCACCGCACTTCTTCGTAAAAGGCTTGTACTGCCTGTCCTGCTGTCTCTGCTTACAGCCGTCCCACTCACCAGCCCAACAGATCACAACCGACCAACACTCCCTCCTCCTCTCAACACGTCACAGAAGACCGAAATAGTTTTTTGACCAGAACATTATGAACAACCCTTCGGAACAAGACGAAGTAGTTGTCGAAGAAAGAAGAAACCACAGGGCAAACGTTACCTAAGCCAAGCCTTTAATGGGTCTTAACCTTCTTACCACCACCCCCAACCTCCCTACGAAATGAGCGCAGCTGATTGCTCCACTTAAATGAAAGAAGGAGCTGTTAAAGTACACCTGCACAAACCTCACCTGCTCCAAAACCTCGTGACGAAATCTGAACTGCTCCAACCTCAGGAATGAAACTATTTCCAACATGTCCAAGAGAGACTTCAAAAGAATCAAGAGTGGCTCCATCACCAGGCAAAGTGTAGCCAAACACACAACACCCTTCCCAACACCTGACGTCCAAACCAGACTCTTCACCTCAAGCCTGAAGCATATCAGTCAGCGAGCACTGTCGCAGTCGGCTCTTCTCCTCTATGTCCTCAACATGCCCTCTCTTCACTGCCTCGCCAGTTTTTGCCAACGCAGCTGGGTTTAGCCCCTGGCTCTTTCATCTACAACTCAAGACCTTTCCTCTCACGGACTGTTCATCGTCTGTCCACACTTCCCCACTCACCCACCGGAGTCGCAACAGAAGAGCCTGCTATGTGTGTTCTCAATGTCTGTCCCACGATCGACTTAGCTGCTGGGTTAAGCCCTGGCTCTATGTCTACAACTAAGAACACTCCTCTCCAGCACTATTCTTCGTCTGTCCCGTCTTCCCCGCTCATCCCATTTGGGATCTTACCTGAACTTTCGTTCGTTCGTTCGGTACCTCTGGTTAGTGTGACTTTGTCAATGGTCCAAGCCGGACCGAAACGTCGTCGTAAGCTTCTCTCCACTCTGATCTAACACAAGCCTGTTGGATGTTCAAGCTCCTAGCACTCAAAACCTACTTTATCCCCCCTACAACCTTCCCAGGGACAACCACTACCATAATTATGTCTCAGTCGAAATACTGTGTTTCTCACTCTTGTTTACAAGTTATTCCTGTGTCAATTATTCATAAATTACCTCCCATTACCCAGTCTCTGTATGACCTTTAACAAATAATATATTAAATAATGAATTTTAAATCAAATTTATTCCTGTACAACATATTGGTATAACCCAAATTAATATTAATATTATTAATAATAATCTCCATGGGGAAGTGGAGAAGAATCCTTCCTCCGTAAGCCATGAGTGTCGTTAGAGACGACTAAATGCCGGGAGCAAGTGACTAGTAACCCCTTTTGTATGAATTTTTAAATGTAAAAGAAGAGAAATTTAATCATTTTTTTCACTTTTTCTGGTCACCCTGCCTTGGTGGGAGACGGCCGGTGCGCTGGAAGAAAAGAAAGATTATTAATATTATTATTATCGTATATTAAGAGCATACCTAAAAATAACCAACATAGATTACATACATAGGTTAGACAAGATATCATCCTGGTACTTAATGGAGAGAAGATAAATTTCGGTCACCTGCCTTGTGATGATTCCAGAGGTCACTGACCCAGAAGACCGGTGTCAGACCAGCCAGGTTGATGACCTGGTCACAGTGTTGATGTTCACCACCGCCACCACACAATGGATGATCTGGATTTTTTAAGCATTTTAATAGTTCTGTGAATAATATTTGAGAATGACTTGGTGATTAGTCACTTGTAAAGTGTAAATGGTACTAACACATCTGACTGCACTTGTCTGGATGGAGGTCCAGAGTCCTCTTAGATATAAGTGTAAGACGTCCCTTCAAGGATCCTGGTGAAATACCAGGACCCCAGTGGAAATACCAGGACCCCAGTGGAAATACCAGGACCCCAGTGGAAATACCAGGACCCCAGTGGAAATACCAGGACCCCAGTGGAAATACCAGGACGCCAGTTGAAATACCAGGACCCCAGTGGAAATACCAGGACCCCAGTGGAAATACCAGGACGCCAGTGGAAATACCAGGACCCCAGTGGAAATACCAGGACCCCAGTGGAAATACCAGGACCCCAGTGAAAATAAGTCACTTTATCTAACTTTTTGGGGTTATCTTAGGTTATCTACACATATGTTGCTATGTAATAATCTATGTAACTATTTGTGTATACCTGAATAAACTTACATAACCTTTATGAAAGTGTCAAGAGTATAGTGTCAAGGTGTCCTTGACACTATACTCTTGACACTGTCAAGGTGTTACCTTGACACTATACTCTTGACACTGTCAAGGTGTTACCTTGACACTATACTCTTGACACTGTCAAGGTGTTACCTTGACACTATACTCTTGACACTGTCAAGGTGTTACCTTGACACTATACCAGTCATTTCCTACCTGAATGGATTTTTTTCTCGTGCTGTTTATGTTTAGTTAGTGTGATATTCATTTGTGTTGCACGTTGTGTTGCACGTTGTGTTGCACGTTGTGTTGCACGTTGTGTTGCACGTTGTGTTGCACGTTGTGTTGCACGTTGTGTTGCACGTTGTGTTGCACGTTGTGTTGCACGTTGTGTTGCACGTTGTATTGCACGTTGTGTTGAGCGTTGTGTTGCACGTTGTATTGCACGTTGTGTTGCACGTTGTGTTGCACGTTGTGTTGCACGTTGTGTTGAGCGTTGTGTTGCACGTTGTATTGCACGTTGTGTTGCACGTTGTGTTGCACGTTGTATTGCACGTTGTGTTGAGCGTTGTGTTGCACGTTGTATTGCACGTTGTGTTGCACGTCGTATTGCACGTTGTATTGCACGTTGTATTGCACGTTGTATTGCACGTTGTGTTGCGCGTTGCATTGCACGTTGTGTTGCACGTTGTGTTGCACGTTGTATTGCACGTTGTATTGCACGTTGTATTGCACGTTGTGTTGCACGTTGTGTTGCACGTTGTACTGCACGTTGTATTGCATGTTGTATTGCACGTTGTATTGCACGTTGTATTGCACGTTGTGTTGCACGGTGTATTGCACATTGTGTTGAGCGTTGTGTTGCACGTTGTATTGCACGTTGTATTGCACGTTGTGTTGCACGTTGTATTGCATGTTGTATTGTACGTTGTGTTGCACGTTGTATTGCACGTTGTATTGCACGTTGTGTTGCATGTTGTATTGCACGTTGTGTTGAGCGTTGTGTTGCACGTTGTATTGCACGTTGTGTTGCACGTTGTATTGCACGTTGTGTTGCACGTTGTGTTGCACGTTGTATTGCACGTTGTGTTGCACGTTGTATTGCACGTTGTATTGCACGTTGTGTTGCACGTTGTATTGCACGTTGTGTTGAGCGTTGTGTTGCACGTTGTATTGCACGTTGTGTTGCACGTTGTATTGCACGTTGTGTTGCACGTTGTGTTGCACGTTGTATTGCACGTTGTATTGCACGTTGTATTGCACTTTGTGTTGCGCGTTGTGTTGCACGTTGTATTGCACGTTGTGTTGCACGTTGTGTTGCACGTTGTATTGCACGTTGTATTGCACGTTGTGTTGCACGTTGTATTGCACGTTGTGTTGCGCGTTGTGTTGCGCGTTGTATTGCACGTTGTGTTGCGCGTTGTGTTGCGCGTTGTATTGCACGTTGCGTTGCACGTTGTGTTGTACGTTGTGTTGCGCGTTGTGTTGCACGTTGTATTGCACGTTGTACTGCACGTTGTGTTGCGCGTTGTATTGCACGTTGTGTTGCACGTTGTGTTGCACGTTGTGTTGCACGTTGTGTTGCACGTTGTATTGCACGTTGTATTGCACGTTGTGTTGCGCGTTGTATTGCATGTTGTGTTGCACGTTGTGTTGCACGTTGTATTGCACGTTGTATTGCACGTTGTGTTGCACGTTGTATTGCACGTTGTATTGCACGTTGTATTGCACGTTGTGTTGCGCGTTGTATTGCACGTTGTGTTGCGCGTTGTATTGCACGTTGTGTTGCGCGTTGTATTGCACGTTGTGTTGCACGTTGTGTTGCACGTTGTATTGCACGTTGTGTTGCACGTTGTGTTGCACGTTGTATTGCACGTTGTGTTGCACGTTGTATTGCACGTTGTATTGCACGTTGTATTGCACGTTGTATTGCACGTTGTGTTGCGCGTTGTATTGCACGTTGTATTGCACGTTGTGTTGCACGTTGTATTGCACGTTGTATTGCACGTTGTATTGCACGTTGTATTGCACGTTGTGTTGCACGTTGTATTGCACGTTGTGTTGCACAGTATTACATCGGGTATTTTTTATTTAAGCTTGTACAGGTATTTACATGGTGTTGACATCGCTGACTGCTAGAGGAAGTCATAGCAAGTTTATAAGAACATAAGAAAGGAGGAACACTGCAGCAGGCCTGTTGGCCCATACTAGGCAGGTCCTTTACAATTCATCCCACTAACAAACATTTGACCAGCCCTATTTTCAATGCCACCCAAGAAACAAGCTCCGATGTGCAAGTCCCACTCAAATCCAACCCCTCCCACTCATGTACTTATCCAACCTAAATTTGAAACTACCCAAAGTCCTAGCCTCAATAACCCAACTAGGTGGGCTGTTCCACTCATCAACTACCCTATTTCCAAACCAATACTTTCCTATGTCCTTTCTAAATCTAAACTTATCTAATTTAAATTTAGGTCAAATACACATTAGTATAGTTATCATACATAGTTTAACCCCCCTAAAAAGTCCGACGAAGTGACTTATTGCAAACCATACCACGGGCGGGAATAGAACCCGCGGTCAGAGAGTCTCAAAACTCCAAACCGTCGCGTGTCATTACGATTTCGTGAGTCATGTTAATGACTTATTGGAATTCGGGTCCTACAGATCTGATTTGCTCCTTCCTACCCCAGGCGGTGCTGGCACTGAGGGTGGGGACGGATGGGTCGTCACTGCAGGAGGCGGAGGAGGTGCTGCAGCAGATATTTGAGTATAGTGTCAACACAAGTCATCGTCACTTCTACAACCAACTGTATGGTGGCATTGATGAGGTCACTCTGGCGGCCTCCTGGCTGATAGAGGCTCTCAACACTAACGTGTGAGTATGTTCTCATCTAATTTTACTCGTAATTCCTAGACTTTATCTCTTACTGACTAGTTGCACTTATTTCTCTAACCTTGAAGGCCACATCGTATCTACTCCTGAAACTGAGGATACAACTAGATGTCACCCATCTCTGTATAAATATCGCTTTAACCACTTAACCAGTGATCCTTGAAACACCATGCACCCAGCAGAGCTAGGTGTTGTTCATGACCCGAGGACTCTCATGGTAGTGGTACAGTAATCCTTGAAACACCATGCACCCAGCAGAGCTAGGTGTTGTTCATGACCCGAGGACTCTCATGGTAGTGGTACAGTGATCCTTGAAACACCATGCACCCAGCAGAGCTAGGTGTTGTTCATGACCCGAGGACTCTCATGGTAGTGGTACAGTGATCCTTGAAACACCATGCACCCAGCAGAGCTAGGTGTTGTTCATGATCCGAGGACTCTCATGGTGGTAGTAACTTACTACCACCATGTGTGTTGTTGATAGTATCTTCGAGCTTACTACTAGTAAGCTCAAAGATAGTATCAACTACCTCCAGTTCCAACTGGCCGCAGTTTGGTTAAGTGTTTCACGGCTTCACTAGTATATAAACTGCTTGTAGAGGCTGGTATTCAACAGAGAGGTGGTTAAGATTACCCTTGAGTTTACCACTGCCACGAGTCTGATAATGGAGAGAAGTTGCTCAAGTACCCAAATATTATTTTAGATTTCCAGATATAACAATAAAAAGTTTTTTTAGTTTTCAACACGCTTAAAAATTTTGAAGTTAAGATAACTAATGTGATAATGGTATACAATACTGACAAGTATGGTATAAACCTTGGTAATAAATACCGACAAGTTGGTTTAGAAAGACACATAAGCAAACACTATAACATATTTATTAGAAAACGTTTCGGTCCTGGAACCTTGATCACTTCTAACATACAGAGGTAGAAAGACATTATATATATAGGCGGAGAGTGAGGTGTGACGCACGTGACCTGAGGAATGTCATAAGAACATAAGAATGGAGGAACACTGTTCCTATGACATTCTTATGACATTCCTCAGGTCACGTGCGTCACACCTCACTCTCCGCCTATATATATAATGTCTTTCTACCTCTGTATGTTAGAAGTGATCAAGGTCCCAGGACCGAAACGTTTTCTAATACATATGTTATAGTGTTTGCTTACGTGTCTTTCTAAACCAACTGACAAGTATACCTGGAGTATACGTGGAGAGAGTTCCGGGGGTTAACGTCCCCGCGGCCCGGTCTGTGACCAGGCCTCATAGTGGATCAGGGCCTGATCAACCAGGCTGTTACTGCTGGCTGCATGCAATCCAACGTACGAACCACAACCCGGCTGGTCAAGTACGGACTTTAGGTGCCTGTCCAGTATCTGCTTGAAGACAGTCAGGGGTCTTTTGGTAATCCCCCTAATGTATGCTGGGAGGCAGTTGGACAGTCTTGGACCCCTGACACTTCTTGTGTTGTCTCTTATCATGGTAGTGACCTACACAGTAGACTTCGAGCAGAGTTGAGGCAGCAGATGGATTAATTACATCGTCTTCACATCTCTACCGCTTCTGCTGACTCTCCTGTACTCGACTAAAGAAGCCTACCGTGTAGGCGAAACGTGTCTTAATAAAGATACCAAACTGTGGAAATAAATGGTATAAAATACCGACACAATGGAAATATAAACACAAATGCAGTATAATGTGATCCTTTATTGACAACGTTTCACCCACACAGTGGGCTTTTTCAAGTCACACACGGATCTACCCACTGTGTGGGTGAAACGTTGTCAATAAAGGATCATATTATACTGCATTTGTGTTTATATTTCCAAAGATACCAAACTGTTGGACGTGTGTCTTATTAGATTAACAAAACTGCCAGTGTTAGATAATTTACTTTCACGTTTACTGTAACTAAAAATTAGTCAGACTTAGTTTTTATAATTGATTTTTGATTATGACTGCATCAGATGACCAAATCTTTGGATAGATTCAGGAAATTGATGCTTCTGTTTTTTTTTTTTTCAATTTGAAAGCCTCACATGGGTGGCTGTAATTAGTAATTATTAATGACATTGTCATCTCAGAGTAATTAAGTTGTTTAATAATAATATTCTCGTATTATTTAATTAAGTCATCAGCAATAATTATTTTTATGTATATTAAACGTGTTGTTATAATTTTGAAATGAATCATATAGGGAAAATTATCGATATTTGCCAAAATTTTGGAATCATCTTCTCTCTAATGTGTGTGCAAAAAAACCACTGGGGGGAGTTGAAAGATAGCTCTAGGCCTCTCGTGTGGCCATCAATGCATCATCAGGAGCTTGCAGTGCTGCAGATATCAGTGGGAAGTCCAAGTAAATACGTTCAGGGAAACGTTCTGACTAGAACGTTCCTCTGAACTATTCTGCCTGGACTTCCTACCCATTTGTGCAACTTTGCAACCTCCTGATGTAGACGAATGGTTCAGAGAACCGACATGTTGATAAATAAGACACATGTGCAACTCTTGGGTATCTTTATTGAGGAAACGTTTCGCCACACAGTGGCTTCATCAGTCCATACAAAGGAGAATCTTGAAGAACAGGAGGAGAATGAGGTAATCAGTCCCTCAACCTTGAGTCGATACCCAAGAGTTGCACATGTGTCTAATTTATCAACATGTCGGTTCTCTGAACCATTCGTCTACAAATCTGTCAGACACTGCAACTTCTTGGGATCTTAATACTTGGGAATTCTTCGCTTGCCTAATTCTTGGGCACGACCTACTTCAACATTGAACAAATGTTACACGACCTATGACTGCTGCACCTCTCCTGCCAACGGTTTATAAGCTGCTTCTCAGCACGTATGCCGTATTCTATTCAAGATTGATGGACTGACCACATCGACTCAAGGTTGAGGGACTGATTACCTCATTCTCCTCCTGTTCTTCAAGATTCTCCTTTGTATGGACTGATGAAGCCACTGTGTGGCGAAACGTTTCCTCAATAAAGATACCCAAGAGTTGCACATGTGTCTAATTTATCAACCTCCTGATGTGTTGATTGCAACACGAAAGGCGTAGATAAATTGGACGTGTGAATTGCTCATTACTCTATAATTTGTTCATGATTGTAGCCATGTATAAACTTAAGTAAATTTACTTACTTACTTGATTCTTTACCTTTGTAACTTGCGAGTTCATTATCTTAGTACCTTGTTCAGCTATCATAACTTTGGGGCCCAGTTCCTGGACCCATTATGTACCTCTGTAATGTCTTGACTACCGCCCACAGGATGGGTATGGTATGACTACCACTCACAGGATGGGTATGGTGTGACTACCACCTACAGGATGGGTATGGTGTGACTACCACCTACAGGATGGGTATGGTGTGACTACCACCTACAGGATGGGTATGGTGTGACTACCACCCACAGGATGGGTATGGTATGACCACCCACAGGATGGGTATGGTATGACTACCACCCACAGGATGGGTATGGTATGACTACCACCCACAGGATGGGTATGGTGTGACTACCACCCACAGGGTGGGTATGGTGGGGACTACCACCACAGGATGGGTATGGTGTGACTACCACCCACAGGATGGGTATGGTGTGACTACCACCCACAGGATGGGTATGGTATGACTACCACCCACAGGATGGGTATGGTATGACTACCACCCACACAATGGGTATGGTATGACTCACCCACCGGATGGGTATGGTATGACTACCACCCACAGGATGAGTATGGTGTGACTACCACCACAGGATGGGTATGGTGTGACTACCACCACAGGATGGGTATGGTGTGACTACCGCCCACAGGATGGGTATGGTATGACTACCCCACAGGATGGGTATGGTATGACTACCTCCCACAGGATGGGTATGGTATGACTACACCCACAGGATGGGTATTTGGTATGACTACCACCCACAGGATGGGTATGGTGTGACTACCACCCACAGGATGGGTATGGTGTGACTACCACCTACAGGATGGGTATGGTGTGACTACCACCCACAGGATGGGTATGGTATGACCACCCACAGGATGGGTTTTGGTATGACTACCACCCACACAATGGGTATGGTTTTGACTACCACCCACAGGATGGGTATGGTGTGACTACCGCCCACAGGATGGGTATGGTGTGACTACCACCCACAGGATGGGTATGGTGTGACTACCACCCACCCGGGTGGGTATGGTGTGACTACCACCCCACAGGATGGGTATGGTATGATACACCCACAGGATGGGTATGGTGTGACTACACACCCACAGGATGGGTTGGTATGACTACCACCCACAGGATGGGTATGGTATGACTACCACCACAAGATGGGTATAGTGTGACTACCACCCACAGGATGGGTATGGTGTGACTACCACCCACAGGATGGGTATGGTGGTGACTACCACCCACAGGATGGGTATGGTGTGACTACCACCCACAGGATGGGTATGTTATGACTACCACCCACAGGATGGGTATGGTGTGACTACCACCCACAGGATGGGTATGGTATGACTACCACCACAGGATGGGTATGGTATGACTACCACCCACAGGATGGGTATGGTATGACTACCACCCACAGGATGGGTATGGTATGACTACCACCCACAGGATGGGTATGGTGTGACTACCACCCACAGGATGGGTATGGTATGACTACCACCCACAGGATGGGTATGGTATGACTACCACCCACAAGATGGGTATATGGTTTTGACTACCACCCAACAAGATGGGTATGGTATGACTACCACCCACAGGATGGGTATGGTATGACTACCACCCACAGGATGGGTATGGTTTTGACTACCACCACAAGATGGGTATGGTATGACTACCACCCACAGGTATGGGTATGGTATGACTACCACCCACAAGATGGGTATGGTATGACTACCACCCCACAAGATGGGTTGGTTATGACTACCACCCACAAGATGGGTTTGGTATGACTACCACCCACAAGATGGGTATGGTGTGACTACCACCCACAGGATGGGTTGGTATGACTACCACCACAAGATGGGTATGGTATGACTACCACCCACAGGATGGGTATGGTATGACTACCACCCACAAGATGGGTATGGTGTGACTACCACCCACAAGATGGGTATGGTATGACTACCACCACAAGATGGGTATGGTATGGACTACCACCCACAAGATGGGTATGGGTTGGGCTACCACCCACAAGATGGGGTATGGTATGACTACCACCCACAAGATGGGTATGGTATGACTACCACCCACAAGATGGGTATGGTATGACTACCACCCACAAGATGGGTATGGTATGACTACCACCCACAAGATGGGTATGGTATGACTACCACCACAAGATGGGTATGGTATGACTACCACCCCCAAGATGGGTATGGTATGACTACCACCCACAAGATGGGTATGGTATGACTACCACCCACAAGATGGGTATGGTATGACTACCACCCACAAGATGGGTATGGTATGACTACCACCCACAAGATGGGTATGGTGTCCATAATAAACATATATTTAACTCCACCTGTGGTTGTTTTGCATCTTGTATCATTTCGCGATTATATATATATATATATATATATATATATATATATATTTATATATATAATATATATTATATTTATATATATATTATATATATATATATTTTATGTCGTGCCGAATAGGCAGAACTTGCGATCTTGGCTTAAACAGCAACGTTCATCTTGCCATATAGGACAAGTGAAAATTTGTGTATGCAATAATTTCGCCAAAATCATTCTGAACCTAACGAAAAAAATATATTTGATTGTGTTTGTTTAGTATTAAATTATTGTAAACGTATTTTAAATATATTTAGTTGGGTTAGGCTTAAATAAATTGCTCTTGTTATAATAAGGTTAGGTAAGTTTTCTAAGATTCTTTTGGTGCAAAATTAAAAATTTTTACATTAACATTAATGAAAAAATATATCTTTAAACGTATAAGAGAAAATTTCAGAAAGGACTTAATTTTAAATGAGTTCTTGCTAATTGACCAGTTTTACATATTCGGCACGACATTATATATATATATATATATATATATATATATATTATATATATATATATATATATATATATATATATATATATATATATATATATATATAATTACTTACGTTAACAGAAAATATAATTCCAGACACACGTACGAGGCAGCACCAGTGTTCACACTGGTTGAGAGCTTCGTTATCGGCCGCCTGGTGGAGCTCTTTGGCTGGCTGGACGGTGAAGGTATCTTCTGTCCTGGTAGGTTGTATTTCTGCTACTGTAGTCACTCACGTGAAGCTACACTACTGGTAGGTTGTATTTCTGTTACTGTATTCACAGTATAGACACATGGTACTCTTATATATTATTAGTAATCAGAAATCGACAAGTAGATGTATAAGACAGACATGTAACGCTACGGCGTCTTTGTTGTAGTATAACAATGTTGTATTACACGAGGCAACATAACAGTGTTGCATTACAGGAGGCAACATAGCAATGTTGTATTACACGAGGCAACATAGCAATGTTGTATTACACGAGGCAACATATCAATGTTGTATTACACGAGGCAACATAACAGTGTTGCATTACAAGAGGCAACATAGCAATGTTGTATTACACGAGGCAACATAGCAATGTTGTATTACACGAGGCAACATATCAATGTTGTATTACAGGAGGCAGCATAACAGTGTTGCATTACACGAGGCAAAATAACAGTGTTGCATTACAGGAGGCAACATAGCAATGTTGTATTACAGGAGGCAACATAACAGTGTTGTATTACAGGAGGCAACATAACAGTGTTGTATTACAGGAGGCAACATAACAGTGTTGCATTACAGGAGGCAACATAACAGTGTTGCATTACAGGAGGCAACATAACAGTGTTGTATTACAGGAGGCAACATAACAGTGTTGTATTACAGGAGGCAAAATAACAGTGTTGTATTACACGAGGCAACATAACAGTGTTGTATTACACGAGGCAACATAGCAATGTTGTATTACAGGAGGCAACACAGCAATGTTGTATTACACGAGGCAACATAACAGTGTTGCATTACAGGAGGCAACATAGCAATGTTGTATTACACGAGGCAACATAACAGTGTTGCATTACAGGAGGCAACATAGCAATGTTGTATTACACGAGGCAACATAGCAATGTTGTATTACAGGAGGCAACACAGCAATGTTGTATTACACGAGGCAACATAACAGTGTTGCATTACAGGAGGCAACATAACAGTGTTGTATTACAGGAGGCAACATAACAGTGTTGTATTACAGGAGGCAACATAACAGTGTTGTATTACAGGAGGCAACATAACAGTGTTGTATTACAGGAGGCAACATAACAGTGTTGTATTACAGGAGGCAACATAACAGTGTTGTATTACAGGAGGCAACATAACAGTGTTGTATTACAGGAGGCAACATAACAGTGTTGTATTACAGGAGGCAACATAACAGTGTTGTATTACAGGAGGCAACATAAGTGTTGTATTACAGGAGGCAACATAAGTGTTGTATTACAGGAGGCAACATAAGTGTTGTATTACAGGAGGCACCATAACAGTGCTGTATTACAGGAGGCAACATAACAGTGTTGCATTACAGGAGGCAACATAACAGTGTTGTATTACAGGAGGCAACATAACAGTGTTGCATTACAGGAGGCACCATAACAGTGCTGTATTACAGGAGGCACCATAACAGTGTTTTATTACAGGAGGCACCATAACAGTGTTGTATTACAGGAGACACCGTAACAGTGTTGTTGTGTTGCAGGAGTCACCATAAAAGTGTTGTGTTGCAGGAGTTACCATAACAGTGTTTCTGTGTTGCAGGAGTCACCATAACAGTGTTCTTGTGTTGCAGGAGTCACCATAACAGTGTTGCTGTGTTGCAGGAGTCACCATAACAGTGTTTCTGTGTTGCAGGGGTCACCATAAGTGTTGTGTTGCAGGAGTTGCCATAACAGCGTTGTTGTGTTGCAGGAGTCACCATAACAGTGTTGCTGTGTTGCAGGAGTCACCATAACAGTGTTGCTGTGTTGCAGGAGTCACCATAATAGTGTTTCTGTGTTGCAGGAGTCACTATTACAGTGTTGTTGTGTTGCAGGAGTCACTATAACAGTGTTGCTGTGTTGCAGGAGTCACCAAAAGTGTTGTGTTACAGAAGGCACCATAACAGTGTTGTTGTGTTGCAGGAGTCACCATAACAGTGTTGTTGTGTTGTTGGAGGCACCATAACAGTGTGGTTGTGTTGTAGGAGTCACTATAACAGTGTTGCTGTGTTGCAGGAGTCACTATAACAGTGTTGCTGTGTTGCAGGAGTCACTATAACAGTGTTGCTGTGTTGCAGGAGTCACCATAACAGTGTTGCTGTGTTGCAGGAGTCACCATAACAGTGTTTCTGTGTTGCAGGGGTCACCATAAGTGTTGTGTTGCAGGAGTCGCCATAACAGTGTTGTTGTGTTGCAGGAGTCACCATAACAGTGTTGCTGTGTTGCAGGAGTCACCATAACAGTGTTGCTGTGTTGCAGGAGTCACCATAACAGTGTTGCTGTGTTGCAGGAGTCACTATAACAGTGTTGCTGTGTTCCAGGAGTCACCATAACAGTGTTGCAGGAGTCCCCATAACAGTGTTGCTGTGTTGCAGGAGTCACCGTAACAGTGTTGCTGTGATGCAGGAGTCACCATAACAGTGTGTTGTGTAGCTGGAGGCACCATAACAGTGTTGTGTTGCAGGAGTCACCATAACAGTGTTCCTGTGTTGCAGGAGTCACCATAACAGTGTTGCTGTGTTGCAGGAGTCACCATAACAGTGTTCCTGTGTTCCAGGAGTCACCATAACAGTGTTGCTGTGTTGCAGGAGTCCCCATAACAGTGTTGTTGTGTTGCAGGAGTCACCATAACAGTGTTGCAGGAGTCACCATAACAGTATTGTTGTGTTGCAGGAGTCACCATAACAGTGTTGCTGTGTTGCAGGAGTCACCATAACAGTGTTGTTGTGTTGCTGGAGGCACCATAACAGTGTTGTTGTGTTGCAGGAGTCACCATAACAGTGTTGCTGTGTTGCAGGAGTCACCATAACAGTGTTGCTGTGTTGCAGGAGTCACCATAACAGTGTTGTTGTGTTGCTGGAGGCACCATAACAGTGTTGTTGTGTTGCAGGAGTCACCATAAGTGTTGCTGTGTTGCTGGAGGCACCATAACAGTGTTGTTGTGTTGCAGGAGTCACCATAACAGTGTTGCAGGAGTCACTATAACAGTGTTGTTGTGTTGCTGGAGGCACCATAACAGTGTTGTTGTGTTGCTGGAGGCACCATAACATGTTGAAAGGGGTCACCCTAACAGGTTGTTGTGTTGCTGGGGACCATAACGTGTTTTGTGTTGAAGAGTCACCATAACAGTGTTGAGTGTCATTAACGTGTTGTGTTTGGGGTTTACCATTCAGTGTTGCTGTGTTGCAGGGGTCCCATAACAGTGTTGCTGTTTGCAGGATACATAAAAGGTTGCAGGAGTCACTATAACGTGTTGTGTTGCAGGGTCACCATAACAGTGTTGCTGTGTTGCGGAGTCCCTAACAGTGTTTTGTGTTGCGGACTCACTAACGTGTTGCAGGGGGACCCTAACAGTGTAGCAGGGTCACCCTAACGTGTTGCAGGGTCACTATAACAGTGTTTCTGGTTGCAGGAGTCACCAAAAAAGTGTTTCAGGGGCACCATAACGTGTGGGAGTACCATAAAAGTGTTGCAGGATCACTTAAAAGTGTTGCTGTGTTGCAGGAGGAGCATCCCGAAAATGTATGGGTGGTATAGCCAGCATCAAACACCCAGAATCAAATGAAAGGATCCGTCCACCCGACCTCTGGTGGTGTTAACCCTGATGGTGGTAGCAAAGGGAAAGAGACAGTGAGAGAGGGAGTGTTTGTGAGCAGAGAGGGTGAGCAGAGGAGAGGAAAAACAGAGTAAGCGTCAGACAAAGGCAGAAGATACAAAAGAGGAGAGAGAGAGGTTTTGAGATAGACAGACAGACGTGAGACGTGAAAAAAAGCAGTGGTTAGGAATTAATTAATATAATATAATTTAAAATAATAAATAATAATAAAAATAATAAAATAATCTTTATTTTACCGTAAAATTTCAAGGGAACAGCCGTAATGATCAGTGAATACTACTGTAAGAAAACCCTTGTTTTGTCGCATTTGAGGCAAATTGGCTAATTTTGTCCCCATGCGACCCAACCAGCGACAAAACCCAGGGACTACTTGTGCAGGTGAAAAGGGGGCGGGGTTTAAGGGGAAAAAAGCCCCAGGGGCCACCCCTACCGGGGGTCGAACCTGACCACAAAGTGGGCCTGTGTGAAGTAACGGAAATGAATTAGTTTAGAGGGGGAGAAAAAGAGGGGTAAGAGGAGACAGGAAGGAAGAAAAACAGATAGGAGGATTTAGAGAGGAAGCAAATAATAGAGATGGAGAAAGAAAAAAAAGATAAACATAAACGTGAAGTGTAAAAAACGAAAACATTACCTTTACCCATGTTGTGGGTGGTAGTCACCTCATACCCCTGTTGTGGGGGTAGTCCCTCTACCTTTGTGGGTGGGTTCCTCATACCCCTGTTGTGGGTGGTAGGCCCCTACCATGTTTTGGGTGGAGTCATCTACCCCCTGTTGTGGGGGGTAGTCACCCCTTTAAAGTTTGGGTGGAGTCACCCATACCATGTTTTGGGTGGTAGTACCCAACCCCTGTTGTGGGTGGTAGTCACTCTCCATGTTGGGGTGGTAGTCCCTCTACCCCTGTTGTGGGTGGGAGTCCTCATACCCCCGTTGGGGTGGTAGTCACCTCTACCCATGTTTTGGGTGGTAGTAAACCCCATCCCCTGTTTTGGGTGGTAGTCACCCCTACCCATGTTGTGGGGGCAGTCACCCATCCCATGTTTTGGTGGCAGTCATCATACCCCTGTTGTGGGGGGTAGTCACCTTACCCAGTTTTGGGGGCAGTCACTCATACTCTGTTGTGGGTGGTATCACCTATACCCTGTTTTGGGGGTAGTACTCATACCCCGTTGTGGGGGGTCACTATACCCGTTGGGGGGGGAGTCACCTCTACCCTGTTGTGGGTGGCAGTCCCTCATCCTGTTGTGGGGGGAGTCCCTATCCATGTTTTGGGGTGGCGTCACCTCTATCGTTTTTGGGTGGTAGTAAACCCCATCCATGTTGTGGGGGGTAGTCCCTAACCCCGTTGTGGGTGTTTTCCCTCATACCCATGTTGGGGGGTGGTAGTCATCATACCATGTTGTGGGTGGTTCCCTATCCTGTTGGGGTGGTAGTACCCCATACCCCGTTTGGGGGGGGGTGTCACCTCATACCATGTTGTGGGGGGTATACTCATACCCGTTGTGGGGGTAGTCACCTCATACCATGTTGTGGGTGGTAGACCTTTTCCCCTGTTGTGGGGTATCACCTATACCCCCTTGTGGGGGGTAGTCACTCATACCCATTTTTGGGTGGTAGTCACCTATACCCATGTGTGGGGGGTAGTCACCTTTACCCCTGTTGGGTGGGAGTCACCTCTACCCATGTTGTGGGTGGTTTTACCCCCATACCCGTTGTGGGTGGTTTGTACCCCTACCCCGTTGGGGGGTTTGTCACCTCATACCATGTTGGGGTTGGTAGTCACCCCATACCATGTTGTGGGTGGTTGTCTCATACCCCTGTTGTGGGGGGAGTCATTTACCATGTTGTGGGTGGTAGACTTCATACCCCCTGTTGTGGGGGGTAGTCACCCTTTTACCCATGTTGTGGGTTTGGGGTCACCCCATACCCCTGTTGTAAAGGGGGCGTACCTCATACCCATGTTGTGGGGGGTGTCACCTCATTCCCATGTTGTGGGGGTGTACCTCATCCATGTTGTGTGGGGTAGCCCCCTATCCCCGTTGGGGTGGTATACCTATACCATGTTGGGGGGTAGTACCTCTCCTGTTGGGGTGGTGTCCCCCATACCCTGTTGTGGGGGTATCCCTCAAACCCCTGTTGTGGGGGGTAGTCATATCCCATGTTTGGGGGGTAGTACCCCTCCCATGTTTTGGGTGGCTCACTCATAACCTGTTGTAAGGGGGAGTACCTCATACCCCTGTTTGGGGGGTAGTCCTCATACCCTGTTGTGGGGGTAGTCACCCCATACCAGTTGGTGGGGTAGCCCCCCTCATCCCCCGTTGGGGTGGTAGTAATTCCTGTTTTGGGGGGGTGTACCTTACCCCTGTTGTAGGTGGGAGTCCCCCATACCCTGTTGTGGGGGGTGTCACCTTACCCATGTTGTGGGTTGTCCCCTACCCTGTTGTGGGGGTGTCCCCCATCCATGTTTGGGTGGGAGTCACCTCTATATGTTGGGGTGTAGTCACCCATACCCTGTTGTGGGTGGTGTCCCCCATCCTGTTGTGGGTGGGGGTCACTTACCCCTGCTTGGGGTGTATCCCTATGCCCTGTTGGGGTGGCGTACCCCATACCCATGTTGTAGGTAGCGACCCCATACCCCTGTTGTGGGGGGGAGTCACCCCTCCCATGTTGGGGGGGGTAGTCATCTACCCCGTGTGTGGGGGAGCCACCTCATACCATTTGTGGTGGGAGTACCTCATACCCTGTTTTGGGTGGGGGTACCTCATACCCCTGTTGTGGGGGTTAGTCCCCTCTACCCAGGGTTTTGGGGGGGGGGGGGGGCACCTACCCCTTGTGGGGGGTGTACTATACCATGTGGGGTGGGGTCACCTTACCATGTTGTGGGTGGTAGGACCTCTTTTCCCCTTTTTGGGTGGTAGTCCCCATACCCCGTTGTGGGTGGTAGTACCTCATGAAAAATGTTGTGGGGGGTGTCACCCCTACCCATGTTGGGGGGTAGTCACCTCTTTCCGTTGTGTGGGGGTAGCCCCCATACCCATGTTGGGGGTGGTGTCATCATACCCCTGTTGGGGTGGTAGTCCCCTTACCGTTTTGGGTGGTGTCACCCCAAACCCCCTGTTGTGGGGGGTAGTACCCATCCCTGTTGGGGTGGGAGTACCTTATACCATGTGGGTGGGGTCACCTCAACCCTGTTGTGGGTGGTAGTCCCTCATACCCATGTTGTGGGTGGTGTCACCCCTACCCCGGGTTTTGGGTGGTAGACCCATGAACCCAGGTTTTGGGGGGGGAGCACCCAAAAATGTTGTGGGGGTACCCCCTATACCCTGTTTGGGGGGGGTAGCCCCCTCAACCCCTGTTTTGGTGGTGTCACTTAACCCCTGTTGTGGGGGGTAGTCACCCCATACCCCTGTTTTGGGTGGGAGTACCCCTACCCCTGTTGGGGGGGGTAGTCACCTCTACCCTGTTGTGGGTGGTAGTAACCCCATACCCTGTTGTGGGGGGTGCACCTATACCCATGTTTGTGGGGGTAGCATCATACCCCTGTTTTTTTTTGGGTGGTAGCACCTCATACCATGTTGTGAGTGGTAGTCACCCCCTACCCCTGTTGTGGGTGGTAGTCACTCATAACCGTGTGGGGGGTAGTCACCTCATACCCCTGTTTTTGGGTGGCAGTACCTATACCTGTTTTAGGTGGCGCACCTTTCCCATGTTGGGGGGGTTGTTCCCTTTTCCCTGTTTTGGGGGGTAGTCGCTCATCCCCTGTTGGTGGGGGGGGCCACATCTACCCATGTTATGGGTGGTAGTACCACATACCCCCCTGTTGTGGGGGGGGAGTCACCCCATACCCATGTTGTGGGTGGTAGTCACCCCATGCCCCGTTGTGGGGGGTAGTAAAACATACCCCGTTGTGGGGGCAATACCCCTACTCATGTTGTGGGTGGTATCACCCCATACCCATGTTGTGGGTGGTAGTCACCTCATACCCAGTTGTGGGGTCCGTACCCCTACCCCTGTTGTGAGTGGCAGTACCTCTACCCAAAGTTGTGAGGGGTAGCACCTTATACCCCCTGTTGTGGGTGGGGGAGTCCCTCATCCATGTTGTGGGTGGTAGTCACCTATACCAGTTGGGGTGGTAGTACCTCTACCCAGTTGTAGTGGGTCACCCAAACCCCCTGTTGGGGGTGGCAGTCCTCTACCCATGTTTTGGGGGGTAGTAAAATTACCCAGGGGTGGGTGGGGCATCATATATGTTGTGGGTGGTAGTACCCCATACCCCTGTTGTGGGTGGTGTCCTCAAATCTGTTGGGGGGGGCAGTCACTCTTCCACTTTTGGGGGGCAGTCACCTCAAACCCTGTTCGGGTGGGGTCACCTCATACCCCTGTTGGGGTGGTAGTCACCTCATCCCATGTTGGGGTGGTAGCACCCCATACCCATGTTGTGGGGGGGAGTCCCCCATAAATGTTGTGGGTGGTTCACCTCTACCATGTGGGTGGTGTCACCTAACCCTTTTTGTGGGTGGTGTCACCTCTTTCCCTGTTTTGGGTGGTATCCCTCATACCCCCGTTGTGGGTGGTAGTCATCATACCCATGTTGTGGGGGTAGTCCCTCATACCATGTTGTGGGGGGTAGTCACCCCTTACCCTGTTGTGGGGGGTGTCACCATACCCATTTGTGGGTGGTGTCACCCCATACCCATGTTTTGGGTGGTAGTACCTCATACCCCCGTGTGATGGGAGTCATCTACCCCGTTGTGGGTGGTAGTACCAAACCTGCTGTGGGGGGTAGTCACCTATACCCGTGGGGTGGCGTCACTATACCCGTTGTAGTGGCGTCCCCCCATACCCTGTTGTGGGGGGGAGTCACCTTAACCCCTGTTGTGGGGGGTAGTCCCTCAACCATGTTGTGGTGGTGTACCTCATACCCCTGTTGTGGGTGGTTGTCCCCCATAACCATCTGTGGGGGGTGTCACCCTCCCTGTTGTGGGGGGCAGTCACCTCTACCCATGTTGTAGGTGGCAGTCACCTATCCCCCGTTGGGGGGGGGGTCACCTTATACCCCGTTGTGGGGGGGAGTCACCCTACCATGTTGTGTGGGGGGCCACCCCATACCCCTTTTTGGGTGGAGTCACCTCATACCATGTTGGGGGGTAGTCACCATACCCTGTTTTGGGGGTAGTCACCTCTACCCCTGTTTGTGGGGGGGTCACATCAACCCTGTTGTGGGTGGCAATCCCTCATACTATGTTTTTGGGGGGGTAGTCCCTCTACCCCCGTTGTGGGTGGTAGTACCCCAAAGTTGTGGGTGGCAGTACCTCTACCCCTGTTGTGAGTGGGTACTCTTCCCTGTTGTGGGGGGGGTAGTCACCTCATACCAGTTGTGGGGGGCAGTTAACCCTTTTTTAGTTGGGGTGGTAGTCACCTTCCCAGTTGTGGGTGGTGTCACCTTACCCAGTTGTGGGTGGTAGTCACCCCATACCCATTTTGGGGGTGGCAGTCACCCCATACCCCGTTGTGGGGGCGTCCCTCTACCCTGTTTTGGGGTAGTACTATACCCCTGTTGTGGGGGAGTCACCTCTTCATGTTGTGGGTGGTAGTCACCCCTACCCTGTTGTGGGTGGTAGTCACCTCTACTCATGTTCGGGGTGGGGAGTACCTCTACCCACGTTGTGGGTGGCGCCCTCATACCATGTTTGGGGGGAGTCACCCCATACCACGTTGTGGGTGGCAGTCACCTTATAGGGTGGGGTGGTAGTCACCCCATACCCCGTTTTGGGTGGAAATCACCTCTACCCAGTTTTGGGGGGCAGTCACCCCTTTCCCCTGTTTTGGGGGCAGTCATCATACCCCGTGGGTGGCGCACCCCTTTCCCATGTTGTGGGGTAGTCACCCCATAACCTTTTTGGGGTGGTATCACTATACCATGTTTGGGTGGCAGTCACCTCATACCAATGTTGTGGGGGTAGTCCCTCATGCCCCTGTTGTGGGGGGTGTCATATACCCATGTTGGGGGTGGGGTACCCATACCCATGTTGTGGGGGGCAGTACCTCTACCATTTCGGGGTGGCGTTCCTCATACCCCTTTGGGGGTGGTAGTCCATCATACCCATGTTTTAGGGGGCAGTCACTCAAAATCCATGTTGTGGGTGGCAGCCCCTCATCCCCGTTGTGGGGGGCGTCATCTACCCCTGTTGTGGGTGGGAGTCACCTCATACCCCTGTTTGGGTGTTATCACCCCATACCCTGTTTTGGGGTGGGAGTCACCTCATACCCCGTTGGGGGGGTGTCATCATACCCCTGTTGGGGGTGGCAGTCACCTATCCATGTTGTGGGTGGTAGTCACCTCATAACCCTGTTGGGGGGTGGTAGGGCACCCAATACCCCCGTTGGGGGGGGGGCAGTCCCCATACCAGTTGTGGGTGGTAGTCACCTCATATCATGTTGTGGGTTTGCATCACAACTACCCCTGTTTGGGTAGAATCACAACTACCCTGTTGTAGGTGGTATTTATTACCCCCGTTTGGGGGGCAGTCACCCCATCCATGTTGTGGGTGGCACCTCATCCCTGTTGTGGGTGGTAGTCCCTCATACCCTGTTGTGGGTGGTTTGTACCCCATACCCCTGTTGGGGTGGATCACCTCATACCTGTTTGGGTGGCAGTCACCCATCCCCTGTTGGGGGGTGGTAGTACCCCATACCCCTGTTGTGGGGGGCGTCACTATACATATTATGTTATGCACGATCTGTCCCGTAGGTCGAGTTATGCCAGTATCTGTCCATAGGGGGTAGTTACGCACAGATCTGTCCGTAGGGGTAGTTATGAACCTATCTGTCCCGTGGTGTGTTTTACGTATCTGTCCAGTAGGTCGTGTTCGCACCTATTGTCCGTGGTGTTGTTTTCTGCACACTATCTGTCCAGTAGGCCGTACTTACTGCACACTGTCCAGTAGGTCGTAGTTACTGCACAGTATCTGTCCAGTAGGTCGTAGTTACTGCACAATATCTGTCCAGTAGGTCGTAGTTACTGCACACTATCTGTCCAGTAGGTCGTAGTTACTGCACACTATCTGTCCAGTAGGTCGTAGTTACTGCACACTATCTGTCCAAGAGGTCGTAGTTACTGCACACTATCTGTCCAGTAGGTCGTAGTTACTGCACACTATCTGTCCAGTACGTCGTAGTTACTGCACACTATCTGTCCAGTACGTCGTAGTTACTGCACACTATCTGTCCAGTAGGTCGTAGTTATTGCACACTATCTGTCCAGTTGGTCGTAGTTACTCCACACTATCTGTCCAGTAGGTCGTAGTTCCTGCACACTATCTGTCCAGTAGGTCGTAGTTACTCCACACTATCTGTCCAGTAGGTCGTAGTTACTGCACATTATCTGTCCAGTAGGTCGTAGTTACTGCACAGTATCTGTCCAGTAGGTCGTAGTTACTGCACACTATCTGTCCAGTAGGTCGTAGTTACTGCACACTATCTGTCCAGTAGGTCGTAGTTACTCCACACTATCTGTCCAGTAGGTCGTAGTTACTGCACACTATCTGTCCAGTAGGTCGTAGTTACTGCACACTTTCTGTCCAGTAGGTCGTAGTTACTGCACACTATCTGTCCAGTAGGTCGTAGTTACTGCACACTATCTGTCCAGTAGGTCGTAGTTACTGCATACTATCTGTCCAGTACTTAGTAGTTACCTGTGCACAGCCTAATAACGCTAGCCAAGATTACAGGTAAAAATTATTTTCCCAAGAACTAGGTCCCAATATTTCGGTAGCTAAGCAGGTTTCAGTAGATTAGATTTTACCACCTAAGTGGCTAGTTTAGTGTGCGCCCCTTTCCATCCTGTGAAAGGTAGTGCAAAAGCCTATAGATACAAAGTAGGCCTAGGAACTAGGCCCTAAAAGAGTTTACACGAGTATATTTGGATTTATATCTACAGTTCATTTATCTGTTGCAAACAAATTTGAGAAATTTCTTTTAATGTGTTTGGTATCTTATTTTCGTTAATAAGGTATCTAGGCATATCACATATTTTAGTATGTCTATATTTCTCAGTAAGTAGGCAGTTAATCACAGTGTTCAAGATAGTGATCATAGTGTTGGCCAGATACTTTGCATTTGGTTTGATTATCTGTGTGTCACCCAAACTGCCGAAAGTACTTGCAACCAAGCCTAAGCCTGGTCACTACGACATCACTCAGTCTGTTCACATTGCAAGTAGCTCCATACACATACGTTCATGTTATCGTATTTGGTTATAGATCTGCTAGGGCTTTTAACTGCATTCACATGATATTCGGTTTCAATATTTACTTTTTTCCTAACATTATTTCTAATGTTAGACACAAACAGACCAGAAACGAAGTCTTTACACAATGAATTCAGTTGTAATCCTGCTTGCATTCTTTGACACGGCAACAGAAGTGAGAGGAGAGAGAGAGACGAATGGGTAAGTTACATATTCTTGGGCTACAAGGTGCTTGATACTGTACCGCGCGAGAGATTAAGTCAAAGTTTAGAGGGGCAGACAATGATGACAATTATTACACTACAAACCATACTACGGGCGTGGATAGAACCCGCGATCAGAGAGTTATAAAACTCCAGACCGACGCGTTAGCCACTGGGCCAGCTGCCTACAATAAGATTCATCCAACCAGTTGGGTGAATCTTATTGTGTGGTATGGTTTGTTTGCAATCGTTTCATTACGATTCCGTGAGTCGAGTTATTACACTACAGCAGATTAAAGAATATATAATGAAAGGAAACAGAAAATAATCGTCAACGAGGGTTTCCACGAGGATCAAATTTAAGAAAAGTATTTTCTGTTATATCTGACCAACATAGTGGAATATACATCCGCTGATAAATTCCTCTTCACAGATGATGTAAAGATAACGAGGAGAATATCAACTGGAGAGAGAGAGAAAAGCAGTAACTAGATTTGGATAAAGAACAAGATTAATCAGACAAATGGTTATTGGAATTCCACCCAATCAAACATTATTAAATATTAGTAAGTGAAAGGTCGGAACTGAAGTATAAAGTCCGGAAAAGAATAAGGAACAGAGACTAGCAATCTCCTTAGAGTAAAAAGATCTATGGAATGAAACATTCTGCCAGCCAGTGGCTTCTTCAGTCTAATACCTGACAGGAAGGGAACAACGAGTAACGGAACATGACGAGGTGTCAGAGTGGGCGCATGTGTCGAGTGGGGTTCCACAAGGGTCAGTACTAGGTCCGGTGCTGTTTGGTATATAAATGAGTGACATGACAGAAGGGAATGATTCAAGCTGCAAAGCCTGATCCAAGTGCAGAGTCATTAAGCTTGGGGAAGGTAAAAGAAGAGAGCAGACGGAATACAAGCTCAGGGGCCAAAAGTTGCAAACCTTACTTACGGAAAAGGATCCTGGGGTGAGCATCATATCGAGCACATCTCCTGAGGTGCACCTCAACCAAATAACTGCTGCAGTGTGTGGGCGCCTAGCAAACCTAAAAATAGCATTTCGATATCTAAGTAAGGAGTTATTCAAGACCGCACACCGTGTACGTCAGACCTATATTGGAGTATGCAGCACCTGGCCAAGCACGTCAAGAAATTAGACAAAGTGCAAAAGTTTGCAACAAGATTAGTTCCAGAGCTAAGGTGTATGTCCTATGAGGAGAAGATAAGAGAACTCAACCTGACGATACTGGACAACAGGAGGGACAGGGTGGACATGATAACGATATATAAAATACTGAGAGGAACTGACAAGGAGACAGGGGCAGAATGTTACAGAGATGGGACACAACTACATGTTGAAAACTCAGATGAATCATAGGAATGTTAAAAAGTGTTTCTTCAGCCTTAGAGTTGTCAGGGAGTGAAGTAGTGGAGGCAGGATCCATATATAGCTTTAAGAAGAGGTACGATAAGGCTGTTGGAGTGGGGAGAGAGACTTTGTAGCTACTATCGAAGTAGTGACACAAGCTTATAAACGACAACCAGCACGGTTTCAGGGAAGGAAAATCCTGTGTCACAAACTTACTGAAGTTTCATGACAAGGTGACAGAAGACACGAGAGAGAGGGGTGGATAGACTGCATTTTCTTGGACTGCAAGAAGGCCTTCGACACAGTTCCTCACAAGAGGTTAATGCAAAAGCTAGAGGATCAGGCACGCATAACAGGAAAGGCACTGCAATGGATCAGAGAATATCTGACAGGGAGGCAACAACAAGTCATCATGGTACGTGACAAGGTGTCAGAATGGGCACCTGTGACAAACGGGGTTCCACAGGGGTTAGTCCTAGGACCAGTGCTGTTTTTGGTATATGTGAATGACATAACGGAAGGGATAGACTCAGAAGTATCCCTGTTTGCAGATGATGTGAAGTAAATGAGGAGAATCAAATCGGTCGAGTTTCAGGCAGAACTACAAAGAGACCTAGACAGGCTACAAGCCTGATCCAGGAACTGGCTCCTGGAATTTAACCCTGCCAAATCTAAAGTCATGAAGATCGGGGAAGGGCAAAGAAGACCGCAGACAGAGTACAGTTTAGGTGGCCAAAGACCGGGGTGAGTATAATACCGAGCACATCTCCTGAGGCACACATCAACCAGATAACTGCTGCAGCATATGGGCGTCTGGCAAACCTAAAAATAGCGTTCCGATACCTCAGTAAGGAATCGTTGAAGACTCTGCACTTAATATACGTCAGGCCCATATTGGAGTATGCAGCATCAATTTGGAATCCACACCTGGTGAAGCACGTCAAGAAATTAGAGAAAGTGCAAAGGTTTGCAACAAGGCTAGTCCCAGAGCTAAGGGGATTGTCCTACGAAGAAATGTTAAGGGAAATCGGCCTGACAACACTGGAGGACAGGAGGGTCATGGGAGACATGATAACGACATATAAAATACTGCTAGGCATTGACAAGGTGGACAAAGACAGGATGTTCCAGAGATGGGACACAGAAACAAGGGGTCACAATTGGAAGTTGAAGACTCAGATGAGTCAAGGGGATGTTAGGAAGTATTTCTTCAATCGCAGAGTTGTCAGAAGTGGAATAGCCACTTCTGACTCTCTTCCTGCTCATGGAGCAGGAAGAGAGAGAACCTAGTAGCAGTCAGTGAAGAGGCAGATCCAGGAGCTATGACTCGACCCCTGTATCCACAAATAGGTGAGTACACACACACACACACACACACACACACACACACCACACACACACACACACACACATTATAATACCATTAGGCACCAGTAATAACTATAGATCATTAATATATGAAGTGGTGATAATAATAATAATAATAATAATAATAATAATAATATCATTATTTCTACAAGTACATGTACAAGATATATAGGCCTATCTGATATCAATGACTTACTACTTTACAGAAAGTCGCTTGTTATTCAGATCATTTCGGGCAAATCAGCTCAATTTTTGTCCCAGGATGCGACCCACACCAGTCGATTATCACCCAGGTACCCATTTTACTGATGGGTGAACATAGACAACCGGTGTAGGAAAAGACGCCCAATGTTTCTACCCTGACCGTGTGAAGCGAGAGCTGTACCCACCAGGCCACGAGCCTCCGTGGCGCTAGTTGGTGGCAGTAATATGAGTATCATCATCAAATAGCAGTAATAGTAATTACTAGCTGTCTTGTGTGTGGTTGTCTCATCCTACAGAGTCACTACTCCTTCAAGAAAGGTGCAGTGTGGCTGGGCTTGGGTACCGACAATGTGGTGTCAGTGGAGACAGATACCTACGGCAGAATGCTACCCCAGGCACTGAGGAAGGCGGTGAAAGAAGCTAGGGAGAGGGGCGGGGAACCGTTCTTCGTGGGCGCCACTGCAGGAACCACTGTATTGGGAGCCTTCGACCCACTAGAGGAGATCGCTGACGTGTGTCAGGAGGAAGGACTGTGGCTCCATGCTGACGTAAGTCCTCAAGCTGACTCTGGTTCCTACCATATAAAGATCACAAAGGAAATTTCGCTCCCTTTTCCCTTGTTTTAACCTTTCAAGAGAGTTAACTGCCTGATGTCGGTGAAGGGTTCTTGATCCAAGATACTGGAACTATTCTCCACTCCCTTGGATCCAATCCGATTATCACACTTTCCCCGTTCTCAGTATCCCCATAAATGTAATAATAATATATATAATAATAATAATAATAATAATAATAATAATAATAATAATAATAATAAAATGACACAGATACAACTAATTTAGCATTTTATTGTGACATTTCACTCCTGAAGAGCGAAACGTTGCACAATAAAATATCACATTAGTTGCATTTGTGTCGATAATTCTGCCATTATTATTACTACTAATAATATTAATAACGCCTGCCAATGATTTTTGGTGATGTTTGCAGGCGTGTTGGGGCGGCAGCGCCATCCTCTCCAACACACACAAACATCTCTTGCAAGGAATACACAGGTTAGTCAACATCTGACATATAATGTTGAGTGAGAAACAACACATGTACGGCATTTATTTTGGAAAATGTGTCCCTAGATAAGCTTTATCAAGTCATATAAATAACACACACACAACACACACACCACACACACCACACACACACACACACACACACATAGAGTTGTCAGGAATAGTCTAGCAAGTGAAGTAGTGGAGGCAGGAACCATACATAGTTTTAAGACGAGGTATGACAAAGCTCAGGGAGCAAAAAGAGACAGCACCTAGTAGCAATCAGTGAAGAGGCGGGGCCAGGAGCTGAGTCTCCACCCCTGCAACCACAATTAGGTGAATACACACACACACATACATATTCCACAACGCTCTAACCCACGGGACCATACAGTCCTACAAGAATCACGCACCCATCAGAGCTAGGTGTTGTAACATGATCCGAGGACATATGTGGTGGGTGACCTGGGTGTGTGATTCTTGTAAGATTGGTCCTGTAGGTTAGTGCGTTGTACAATTTTCGCTCACCATGAGGCAGGCTAAAACACACACAAACATTACATATACAGTGGTCCCTCGTTTTTCGTAATTAATCCGTTCCTGGAGGAGCTACTATAAACGAAATTTACGATTTGCGAATCAATTTTTCCCATAAGAAATAATGTAAATACAATTAATCCGTTCCTGACACCCAGAAGTATTAAAACAAAAAATTTTTTTACATGAAATATACATGTAGTACATAAACAATACAATGGGAAATGATGAATGAAACATTAACAGCATAACACTTACCTTTATTGGAGATTCTTCTTAGTGTATGGGAGACTGGAGGAGGGGAGAGATTGGATTGTTTACAGTTTGGAAGGGGAATCCCCTTCCAGCAACACCTCAGGTACCAATTGCTTCTCTGGGGTTGCTTCTCTTCTCTGTTTCTTAATGCCACTAGGACCACCTTGAGAGTCACTCTAGTCCTGTCTCGCAAAGTAACTGTGGAGAGAGCTCTGTTTCTGGCGTCTCTTTAACACTTTCCTAAAATGGCCCAAGGCTTTGTCACTGTACATATTTCTCACTTTCTTTACCACAGGCTTGGCACTAGGAGCTTTCTTTGGAGCCATGGTAGCTTATTTAGTGCTTGCAAGCACTAAAATGAGTGGAATATTATGAAATATTTCGTAGGAGCACTTGAGGGTACCTTCACTCACTGGTAAACAATGCCAGACTGGCTCGGTAGGGAGGCCTCCCCGGCTCACACCGTGCGTACGCGCCCCAGACGAACTACTATTCGCGAGTCAACCTATGAAAAGCGAGTCCATGTTTATACGAAAATACCCCTATGATTGGCGAAATTTACAATTGCCAAGAACTACGAAAAGCGAGGGACCACTGTATATATATATATATGTCGTGCCGAATAGGCAGAACTTGCGATCTTGGCTTAAATAGCAACGCTCATCTTGCCATATAGGACAAGTGAAAATTTGTATATGCAATAATTTCGCCAAAATCATTCTGAACCTAACGAAAAAAAAATATTTGATTGTGTTTGTTTAATATTAAATTATTGTAAACAAATCTAAAATATATTTAGTTGGGTTAGGCTAAAATAAATTGCGCTTGTTATAATAAGGTTAGGTAAGTTTTCTAAGTTCCTTTTGGTAAAAAATTATAAATTACATTATTTTACAGCATAAAGAAATGTAAATTGTTTTGTATTGTTGTGACGAGACTTGGGGCGGGGCTCCCCCCTGAATGTCAGGGGGGCGCCCCCCTGAATG
Source organism: Cherax quadricarinatus (assembly GCF_026875155.1). Taxonomy (NCBI): domain Eukaryota; kingdom Metazoa; phylum Arthropoda; class Malacostraca; order Decapoda; family Parastacidae; genus Cherax; species Cherax quadricarinatus. The sequence goes on from NC_069429.1 coordinate 17,169,536, forward strand.
TCAGGGGAATTTACTGAAGGCTAAACAGGAACTGTTGTGAAGAATAGAGGTTAATAATAATAATAATAATAATAATAATAATAATAATAATAATAATAATAACAATAATAATAATAATATCTTTATTTACTACTATATAGAAAGCCACTTGTTATGCTGAGCATTTCCCACAAATTAGGTCAGTTTTGTCCCAGGATGCGACCCACACCAGTCCACTAACACCCAGGTACCTATTTTACTGAAGGGAAACATAGACAACCGGTGTAAAGAAACACACCTAATGCTTCTACCCTTGCCGGGAATCGAACTTGGATCCTCGCCGTGTGAAGCGAGAGCTTTAGCCACCAGGCCACGGGCTGTGGGTTTATGGGTTAGTGATCCCTATTCAGTCAGTGTGGAGTGAGACTAGGAACCTGCTGCTTCATCCCTAGATACTTCAGTTAAGATAGACAAGATAAGATAAGATAAGATTTCGTTCGGATTTTTAACCCCGGAGGGTTAGCCACCCAGGATAACCCAAGAAAGTCAGTGCGTCATCGAGGTCCTTAATCTTGTCCCCCAGGATGCGACCCACACCAGTCGACTAACACCCAGGTACCTATTTGCTGCTAGGTGAACAGGACAACAGGTGTAAGGAAACGTGTCGAAATGTTTCCACCCGCCGGGAATCGAACCCGGGCCCTCCGTGTGTGAAGCAGGAACTTTAGCCACCAGGCCACCGGGCCACCACCCACCTCCGTGCTACACAGTGGGCAGTGTCAGATAATAGTTATAGATGTCAGCATAGTTGCTGATCCCTGTGTTGTAAAGCATATCATAGTATCATCCATGTGCTTTGTTTGACTGTTTGTGTGACGTCACGGGATACAGCTCGAATGTGAGCCGAGCTAGCTACCTCAGCCTCAGTCGGTGTTTGACATAGGCAGGACAAGGCAGAGGCTGGGCTCCGTCTCCCATTACCAGAGTCTGACAATATATCGTTACCATCCAACAAGTGTGTCTACCTTCAACCCTCGATATCTCCTTTTAAGAACCCCTACGATACAGAGGCAGATCTCTGGTAAAGTTGGCCACATTTTTGCACGTGGACCCCAAGATAAATGAATGCATTCACTACTCTCGAGATACTTATGGAGAGGGGTGATGAAGGTCATGGTTACACCTGAGAACTTAAGAACAGGTCCACTGCCTTAACCTAGTCAGGTCAGTCACATTCACTTAAGGGAGGAGCACGGCATCTGACCTAGTAGCACAAGCTAGTCAGGTCCAACTCACACCCACCCACACCCACTCATGTATTTATCTAACCTATTTTTAAAACTACACAAGGTCTTAGCTTCTATGACGGTACTCGGGAGTTCGTTCCTCTCATCCACAACTCTATTACCAAACCAGTCCTTTCCTATATCCTTCCTGAATCTGAATTTTTCCAACTTAAAGCCATTGCTTCGTCCTGTCTATGCTAGATATTTTTAGCACGCTATTTACATCCCCTTTATTAATTCCTGTTTTCCATTTATACACCTCAGCCATATCCCCCCTTTCTAGAGAGTGCAGATTCAGGGCCTTCAGTCTATCCTCATAGGGAAGATTTCTGATACATGGGATCAACTTTGTTATCCTCCTTTTTACGTTCTCTAGTTCATTTATATCCATTCTGTAATACGGTGACCAAAACTCTGCAGCATAATCTAAATGAGGCCTAACCAAAGATATATAGAGTTGAAGAAAAACCTGAGGACTTCTATTATTTATACTTCTAGATATGAAGCCAAGAATTCTGTTAACTTTATTGCGAACACTAATGCACTGTTGTCTTGGTTTCAGATTACTGCTAACCAGAACTCCTAAATCCTTTTCGCAATCTGTAATATTAAGATCTACATTATTTAATTTATATATGGCATGGTTATTGTCCTGTCCAACATTTAGAACTTTACATTTGTCTATATTAAACTGCATCTGCCACTTCTCCGACCACTGCACAAGTCTATTCAAATCATCCTGGAGTGCTCTAGTGTCCTCATTAGAATTAATTGGACGGCCTATTTTGGTGTCATCAACAAACTTTCTTATGTCACTATTTATTCCCTCATCTATGTCGTTTCTGTAAATTGTGAGCAACAAGGGGCCCAACATTGACCCCTGAGGAACCCCACTTGTGACGTGCCCCCATTCTGATTTCTTCCCATTTATGCAAACTCTCTGCTGTCTATTTGTCAGCCATGCCTCTACCCAGGAAAAAATTTCTCCTCCTATTCCGTGTGCCTTAAGTTTCCTCAATAGCCTCTGATGTGGAACTCTATCGAAAGCCTTACTGAAGTCCATATACACAATATCATATTCAATACCATGATCTACTTCCTCAAACACCTTAGTGAAAAAAGTTAGTAAATTCGTAAGACAGGAACGCCCCTTTGTAAAACCGTGTTGAGAATCATTAATCAATCTGTGCCTGTCAAGATGGCTACGAATTGCTTCGGCAATTAATGATTCCATAAATTTTCCCAAAATGGAGGTAATGCTTATTGGTCTATAGTTCGAAGCCAAGGACCTGTCACCTGCCTTGTAAATAGGTATTACATTTGCCATTTTCCACTTATCAGGCACTATGCCAGTTTGTAGTGATATGTTAAAAAGATTAGCCAAAGGTATGCTAAGTTCCTCTTTACATTCCTTTAACACCCTTGCAAACAGTTCATCAGGGCCTGGGGATTTGTTAGGTTTTAGTTTCTCTATTTGTCTGAGGACCATGTCACTAGTTACTGCAATCGTACATAGTTTATTATCATCCTGTTCTACGTAATCTATTATTTCTGGAATTTCACTAGTAAAAACTGAAAGTATTGAAAAGTTCACACATATCCTTATCACTGTCAGTGATCTCACCAGAGTTACTCTTAAGTGGTGTGAAAATTTGTCTGGGCTGCCTCCAAGTGAGTCGCCTACCCTGGCAAACTCTGTTGACATCGAGCTCTGAGATGGGTACCTCAGCCTCACAAGTGGCTTATAGGACAGATTTTTTCACAAATGATTGGTATTGCAAGAAACCTCGCCTGCATGCACGTATAAAGGACTAACTTACTTGGTGTTGCAGCATATATCCTGATCTTCAACTTCCTAAGCCTAGCTTTAGCCCCCTTGGACTTCCCCTTGGGAACCACGTGCAACCGGGAGCATTAATTCCTGCAATATTCAATCGTTATTAGTGTCCTGCCTGCACCTCAGAAATTCCTATATCCAAAGAGGTTATGTATCCTCCTAGTATAACTATGGCAGACTCAGCGCTAGCTTCAGGGACGACTCTGAGACGCTCGGTACTTACTGGGGCATACTCTCTCTGTAGCACGCCGAGCCCTCAGTTAACTCAACCCACCAAATCTCCTAAGTCACTGCCCGATCCTACGGAAAAGGGTGAATATCTCGTCTTACTGTATGGGCTGATGGAGGAGATCATTTACTGGTACATCGGGTGATCTCTACCTCAGATTTCCCCAGGTACTCAGATTGTGATGGACACGTGGGGGGCGCCGCCTGATGTTCACGGCACGTCTTGTCTAGTCGATGTCTATCGTAAAAGGACGCTATTCTGTCTTTGTGACCTGCGCCCCGTCCATTCAAGCTGGGCTGGCCAGTTTCCTAGCTAACTTATCCTAATGTTTGCCTTACATTATCGGCCTATTACTACCTATGTTAAAGGTCTTTAGGTCTACTCTATCAGTGATCTACAGATAGCCTTAGTAAAAATTAATATTAGTGTATTACCAGTAAACCTACCTACTCCTCCTGAGAGTAAATCTATAAATTACTAAGTTCCCCAACGCCAACCAGGAAGGAATGCCTTGCTTGTTTGGGAGGGTTTTGGGTATCGCTCGGCTCAGACGTACCAGACGCTCATGTGTGATCTGAGCTGTGGAACTATTTGGACCAAATAAATTTCCACATCCTACCCGCCGCGAAGGTAGGCGCTAAGTCTAGATCAAGTCTGCCTCCGCAGGCCCCCCCCAGTGGGCCCTGGACTCGAGCGCCGTTCGACGGGTCGTCCGGCCGCTCAGCTCGCTCAACCTCTGGTCTTGATTTCTCATGTTCCTGTCCCACCGTGTGGACTCGAGAGGCAAAAGCCTGTTGATTGGGTTTTTAGTCTCGACACCGTTATTCTCACTTTCACCACTTCTCAAACCGCCCAGCCTTGTTCTGGGTGGTTTGACCACTACCTGGCAAGAGGCCAGTATGCCTCGGCGCTCGGATTTCTACCAGCACAGGTCCCCTTCCACTTAGCATCATTTATTCGCCCATCGGGGTCGGCACCATAAGAAAGTTCCGCAAGGTTTTCAAGTAATCCTGCGACACACCTGGTTCCATTTGTGTCCAGGATGTTCACTAGTCTGTTTGTGACTCTGCTGCAGTTCTTCATGATGGGGTGTGACCATCTGGCCCATAATAATCCAGCTCCTTGAAGACTGACTCAAAAATTGCGGGAAGGGCTCAATCCTTCTTCCAAGCAGTGTGATTGGGGGTGACGAGCTTCTTGCTCGTCATCTCCCATTTTGTATGTACGCGTCAGAGGCCTGTTATTAACTCTTGCCTCTATCTAAATAACACTGTCATCAGTTCATCACAGCTCACCCTCCTGCCGTGCAAGACCTTCCGAATGCACCTTTTGACTGTGCCCACCATGCGTTCATAGAATCCCCCTTGCCAGGGTTGCCCTGGGAGCTATGAACCTCCACTCGCACTCTATTCTCTTCAGGTGTTCTCGTACTTCTCGTTGTCCCTAAGATTCCTGAAAACTTTATCGGCCGCCCTAAAGCTTGTGCCATTGTCCGAGATAATCAATCGCGGGCACGAGAATCTGGCAGTAAACCTCCTGAACAACTTCACGAAAGTCTCTGTCGTCATATCTTCTGCCAACTCCAAATGCACCGCTCGAGTAGTGGCACAGGTAAACAGGCAGACATATACTTTCTGAGGGCCCCTCCTTAACGTCTCCTGGGTTCTTCAATGTGATAGCCCCAGTATAGTCTATTCCTACAGTCTCAAAGGGCCTGTCACTATGTACCCGCTCCTGAGGCAGCGGTGGTGGACCTGGGTAGGGTAGGGTCCCCCCATCGTACCGCCGGCAGACCGTGCAACTCTTTAGCACCCTTTTGACGGCAGCTCGACCCTTCAGTACCCAGTAATTCTGACGTAGGCAGGTGAGGGTATCTCCAAACCCCCCATGTAAGGTCCTCTGATGGGCATCTTGTATCAATAGCTCTGTCGCCCATCCCCTCCTTTCCAGCATCACGGGATGTTTGGCCCCATAGCTGAGCTCAGAGTTTTGTATTCTTCCCCTGCATCTTATTAGCCCCGCATGATCTAGGAACAATCCCAATGAGTGAACCAATTTGCTGTTCCCTGAGTCGTCATCGTTGGACACGGTCCTGACGCCATAACCTGCTGCCGGGTCGCAAGTACTTCCAGCACTCCTGGAAACCTCCCCCTTTGGTACTGCCTTATCCAATATTCTCTGGGACCACTAGAGACAACTGTCGACCTGGCTTACCTTGTCATGCAGCTTCCTCCGAATCGAAATACCATTTCCGTGACTCCTATAAGTTTTCTCACGAGGAGTAGCGCCTGGGGTCAAATAATTCAGTGTCGTGTTCCCCCGCAAAATGTACTATGCTGCTGATTGTCTCCACGAATTTCTGCTCCGGCCAGCAATCCTTGCCGGTAACCAGTCTGGGCCTTTGAACCAAAGCTCGCCTTTTACTCAACTTTCTGTGTGTCACCCTCGGCTTTTTCAGGTCGGCTGGGTTTTGATCTGTAGGCACATACAGAATTGTTGACGTTGACTGTAGTTCCCGTATCTCCTTTACCCGATTCCTGACATAGGGGAGCTTAGACCTGTCATCTGGACCCACTGTAAAGGCCACCTCCGAGTCTGTCCATACATAGGTGTGTGTCACCCTCAGATTACTTAACACTCCTCTACGTACTACCCAGTCTTGCTCCCAGCAACATCGCTGTGAGCTCTAGCTTTGGGATCGAGCAATCCTTCAGGGGTGTCACCCGCGCACGATGGTGACCAGATTGACTTGGTCCCCGGCCACCAAATACGCTACTGCCCATAGGCCCTGGAGGAGGCATCACAAAAGACGTGCAAGTCATAATCCCGCCCGGTGCACCCGATGGACCTGGGGAATGTGAACTCGTGCAATTCCGCTAGGTCTTTGTTAACCAGATCCCACTCCTGGCAGACTGTTTCTGGCAGTGGGTCGTTCCCAACCTAGGTTCAGCTCCCAGGTCTGTTGTACTAGCATCCTCCCTCGAATGGTGATGGGTGTCAACAACCCAAAGGATCGAAGGCAGTCTGCACTTTGCTCAGCAAAGACCTCCTGGTCAGCTTCCCTTCCCCATCAGGCTTCCTCTTTAGCCTAAGTCTGTCTTCCTTGACTTCCCACTCAGTCCCAAACACCGATGTTAACCTCAGGCACTGAGTAGCCAGTATAGTCACGTTCCCACCATGCCCCGCAACGTTGGATTGTTTGTCACCCATTCTCTCAATGGCATGTTAGCGAGAGCATCTCCCGATTAGACTCTCGGTAAATATCCATCAACAGCCTTTCATCTGAGGTGGTACCCTGCATGTTGTCTACATAAAATAGGGTCTTCAGTAATTCTTTAAGCGGGCTGTTACAGTTCACAAGGTGGTAGTCTATGGTAGCCTGTAATAGGAATGGTGAACTAGTGGCACCAAACAACACTGCCCTGAAAACTATAGGTATCATACCCTTGCTTGGGCATCTCCCTGTTAGCCAACCACAAGAACCTTGTGTAGTCCCTATCCTGTGGCTGCAACCCAATACGTAGGAAGGCTTTGCTAATGTCTGCCCGCATAGGCGTACTGTTCCGTCCTGAATCTCAACAACACATCTGCTAATTTCTGCGTCAGGGAGGGCCTGTGAGCAGACAGTCGTTCAACGATGGCTCTCGGGGACTCGCCTGCGAGCTGCAGTTGAAGACTACTCTGATGGGGGTGGTTACCGACTCCTTGGTGACTGCCATGTGTGGAAGATAATGGGTGTTTTCCCAGGGTGGCATTGGGCACTTTCTCGATGAACCCAAGGGCCAGCTGTTCCTTAATAATATCATCATATTTTCCCCACCAGACCCTCTGTCGGT
>NC_069429.1:17177202-17209702 GCF_026875155.1 Cherax quadricarinatus
TGTATTTAAGCCAAAAATTGCAAGTTTTACTTATTGGTGCATTTTAATACAAAGCCTTTCCAAAAAGGTAAAATATAAAACACCCTTTAAAAAAGCCCCCAAAAGCATGTGTGGAAACACTTGGGCCTAGCCCCCTCCAAGCTTATAGTCCTAATTGATCTTGCTTATGAAGGGGACCCCCGCTAAGATTTTAAACCGTTCCTGAGAGCTCATTTTTTGCGAAATTACGTTATGCAATAAATTTTCCCCAAAATAAAAAAATAATAAAAATAAAATAATCCTCAAGACCCCCAAAAATATGAAAAAAAAAATTTTCCCAATGAAAATATTTTTTTCCTACACCAAAGAAAAGGATACATCACAATAGTAAGTAGTACATGCAAAATAATATTGTAGTACTACTCTACTAAATAAAGAATAAATGACACTTCCTTTATTGAAGATGCAGAAAAGATGATGAGACATTGGCCTGGGGGCCTTTTCCCCCGAGTACTGTAGGTCGTTTGGCATTTTTTTCCGAAAGGCCTTATCCATGTGTATCCCACACGATTCTTAATCTTAAAACCAACCTTTGCTGTTTAAAAATTTCCCCAAAATATGAGCACTATTTCCGGGCATTTTTCCCGTTCACCGGGTGTTAGTCACTGGTGTGGGCTGCCCCTGGGAGACAAGATTAAGGACCCCAAGGGAAAAAAGTTAGCAGTTTTTGATGCCATGTTTTTTTGGGTATCCGGGGGGGCAAACCCCTCGGGGGTTAATTGTTTCTTGATTCTCAAAAAGCCACACCAACAAGGGGTGCTACAGCAGCAGCGCTACAGGTACGCACAGCAGCAGCAGTGACAGTGCTACAGCGCAGAGTGGTGCTACAGCAGCACAGATGGTAAACAGACGCAGGCTGACGGTTTTTCCGCAGCGCAGCGCAGCAGCAGCTGACGTGCTACAGCAGCAGCACTGACGGCAGCAGCAGCCAGTGACAGTGCTACGGGCAGCAGCTGACGTGCTACGCAGCAGCGACGGTGCTACAGCACCCGGGTGTGTACGCAGCAGCAGAGGGTTACTACAGCAGCAGCACGCAGCAGCAGTGACAGTTACAGCGGGGCCCATAAGTGACCATGGTTTTACACAGTATTTCGATAATTTTTCTCACCCTTTTTACCACGGGGGTTGGCCTAAAACTTTCTTGGGGCCCTTTGTCACTTTTTTGCAGATAAAATCCCCAAAAAAAGCGTAAAATCGAAATGCCCATTGTTGTTTGGGATTTTTACCGCGGAGGCTGGCTTTAAACATTCCCAAACCGGGGGAAATTGGGGCTGGCTCAGGCCTCACATAGGCGTCCGGACGAATAGCGCTGAGCGAGTTTTTAGCGCTTAAAGGGCAAAAATTTTGTGATAAATGTACGTTTGCGGATTTAACGTTAGTGATGCCAACGGTTTGCGGGGGTCCACGTTTTTTTTCCAAAAAAAATTTTTCAAGCTTTTTAAAAATTGTGTAAACAAGATTTTCTGAACTTCCTCCCCCTTTCTAATTATTTCGTTACAAACAATTTTTTGTGTGCGGACCTCTGGGCTTGTCACCGTAATTTATGATGGGAACACCTGGTTGAAACATGGCACTCACTGCCCTAACTAAATTTTAAATTTTTCTGTTTTCCTCGCACTGATCACGATATGAGTTTCCCCTTGATGTGTATTTTGAAATGCTAGCTTTCAAAACCACTGCCAAGAACCATGAGAGGAAAAAGACTGTATTGCAAGGAGAGGGAGGCTGGCACTAATATAAAGGTGAAATTTTTAACACTTCAAAGCCCACGTGACTGATTCTGAATCTAATAACCCATTTTATAAACAAATCACAGTCCGGTGTTGTTTGAACCCATGATGGTGAGCTGGATAACTCCAAGCCAGTGCATAAGACTTATCCGGGGGTTACAAAAAGATTCATCCAACTAGTATATTTTTTCACCTAGGAGTTAACATGACACCACTTGACCACAAATCAAGTTTTTACAGATGAATCTCCCCACATGCCATAGAATTGAGCTCAAGTCCCCCAAGCTAGCAAACAAAGACCCAAACTTAAAACACGACAAAAGCTACCTCCTGATAAAATCCAAATATTTTTATAGCCCCAACAAAAACCCACGAAATCTTGCTCACAAAACACTAAGAAAAAGACAGGGGCCTAAATAATTTCCACCACCATGTATAAAAAGTTCTCATGCGCTGTTTTCCCATTATTGCAACCTTTTTAAAAAAAAATTGAATTTTACCTTTCCCTCCCCCCTTCGAAAAAATTTAATTTACCCGTTTTTCCTTATATTCACAAAAAACTTAACCCTGTCAGTTTGGATTTTGGCAAAAAAAGTACTAATGTGAAAATTTTCTATAGACTTGACCTTTTATAAATGGCACTTAAAAAAAAGAAGTTTCCCCGAGATTTTTCATAAAACCCACAAGAAGTATTTGATACAGCTGCCCTGACCCATTTCCCTAAAACTTGAAAATTTTCGGGGTCAATGGACATCAAATTTCTTAAAACTCGCAATAGACACGGTATGTATCACAAATGGCGTTACCTCCATACACAACTGTTCTTGTTGGAATCCCACAGGGAGTTCCTCGGCCATTTCTCTTTTTCATTTACACAGGACCTCCCAAAAACATCTAAACTCCTTTAAAACCCCTTTTATTTGCAGACAACTTCTCTAAGATAGAGGAAACCTACTTCACGCTGTTGGAAAAAGAGCTTCAAAAATTCAGCTAAACATCGATAAATCGTTGCCCCATTTCGAGACCCACACACATGGCAAATTTCTAGGTTTCCACCTTGACTGCAGTCTCAAATTCCAGACCCACATGCAGCAAATATCCAAGAGTCTCCAAAATAGTAGGTATCCTTTCTAAGTTACGGTACTATGTACCCCAAATGGCACTTCTTGCTCTTTTACCCACTTCTCATCACCCTTACCCCATCTATGGGATTTGTGCATGGGGCCACAACCACCTTATTATAATCATGGGGGGGCATTAACCCTTTGACTGTCGAAGGGCCCAATCCTGAAGTTGCTCCTGGTGTCGCAAAATATTCGAAAAAAAAAAAATTATTTTTTCTTATGAAATGATAGAGAATCTTTTCCCGATTGTAAAGACACCAAAAAAACGAAATTTGATGGAAAACTGACGGAATTACGCTCTCGCGAAGTTAGCGACTTCGGCGATATCTAAAAATCGGCAATTTCGCCCACTTTGAGCCCTATTTTCGGCTAATTCCGTTATTCCAGTCAACCAAGCTCATAACTATTTCTTCAGAACTCTATTTTTGCTATCGATTGAGCACAAGAAACTGCCCATTTACCGATTTCAACTACCCAATAACATGGTCAGAAATTTGCAATTTGGCCAATTTCACGAAAATTAAAAATACGACAATTTCAAAATAAGGTCCAGAATGAACAATGCAGACATTCCTGGCTCTAAAATAAGATTTTCTTTGTTCATCAGTCATGTCTCCAGGTCCCTGTGATATTACTCTTGCTTTTTATTTTGAAATTTTATTCAAACAAAAAATAGAAGATTTACTGTTATGCAGACTACTGCAATACTGTAATAATTGTAAAAATTACATCAACCCATTCATGACTGCGTATTAGAATGGCTATTTGGACATTTATTGGACAATGACATCATTTGTTTACTTTTGAACATCGGCAAAAATCAAACATTTCCTGTACTTTGTGCTCCATTTCCAGGTTCTTTTTATAGTAAAATTAATCAAAATCACCTCCATTTCTATAATATAGTTTCCATTCTATCAAATGAGACCATGAAAACGAGAATACAACCACAAATACTATACGAAAATAGACCACAAAGTCGGCATTTTAATTAAAAAAAACGGTCGGAGTTTTTTTTTTCTCATTATGCACTGCGTGCTCCAGGATTTTTTTTATGTGGTGCACACTGACCACACAGACCCATTCTCTCACATGTGGGCCTACTAGCTTTCTCCTGCCTGATTTGAAGCCGCTAGATTTTATGAGTATATATACGTCAAACACGGTACCTCACAAACGTATATATACGGCCGCGACAGTCAAAGGGTTAAGCCAATAGGATTATATAGCGCATGTGGGAGGGGGGATGGAAGGTATTCAGGCTTAAGTCAGGGAACCTGATCACAGATCCAATTCCCAAGATCAAGAGCCCCTCACCAGCATCAAGAAGAGGGTGGGGGGGGCTCAACCACAGCAATCACGTTAAACCTTTAATGACCCAACAAAAAGCTGCTGTGCGATTGATTACCAACTAGGCAACACACTCCACCACTTTTAAGAGCCTAAACTTGTTTAACATACAAAACATCCACACATATTATTATGCCTACTTCATACACAGAACATTATACTCCAATATTTACCCTCCTCTCAAACTCCTCCTTGATAACTACAACAGAACACACAGGCAAAACACAAGGCACAAAACACTCTTTGATATCCCTAGTGTCCATCTCTCCCTATGCAAAAATGCTATGCACATAAAGGGCCCGAAGATCTGGAATGCATTGCCAGAACATATTAAAGGGTCACTGTCTGTAAATCAATTTAAGGTCCTACTTAGAAATCACTTCATCACCCAAAATTAACCAAGCACTATACAGTGGACCCCCGGTTAACGAACTTTTTTCATTCCAGTAGTATGTTCAGGTGCCAGTACTGACCGAATTTTTTCCCATAAGGAATATTGTGAAGTAGATTAGTCCATTTCAGACCCCCAAACATACACGTACAAACGCACTTACATAAATACACTTACATAATTGGTCGCATTTGGAGGTGATCGTTAAGCGGGGGTCCACTGTACTTTACACCTACTTCTTATTAAAAAAAAAAAACCTAAATAATTTATGATTGCTCAGCAATTTGATCATTACTTCAAACTTAAAATTGTTTCAATTTCATTATTGTAAATTGTGCTAAATTGTAATACTGTAATTTTTTATATACTTCATCTCAACTATAAATTTAGTTACTGTAAACAACTAGTTACCTCTATTGTAATAAAAAAGATGATGTATAATAAAAATTTACTCCTCTCAAAAGCATTAATACAGCCTCTCCTCACTTAGTGATGTACTTGTTTACTGTTGCCTTGGACATACGACGGGCTCTCTGACCAGTATTCATGCCTAAATAATGTATATTAGAGCTGATTTCCTCTATTCTGTTTACAGTGGAACCCCCGAGTTTCGAACGCATCAACTATCGAATGTTCAAGAAAAGTGTTCGAGAAAAACAATGTCGTCAAGAATAGATTGTGTGCATTGTGGAAAGCTAATAATAGGGCATGGGCCACAAGGCAAATTTTCAAAGAGTGGGTCCATGAAGAGTTTGGCCTGAGTATGAAAAAATACCTCCTGGAAAATAAATTGCCACTCTAGTGCCTCCTGGTACTGGACAGTGTTCCTGCACATCCTCCAAACTTGGTAGACGTACTGTCTAGGAAATGATGTGCAAAGGTTTGTGGAGAAGTACCACCATGAGCAAGCTGAAACAAGGCATCTTTGCAACAAGTTCAGTGACAGAACTATGTCCTACTTCAGGGACATCTTAAAGAGGCGCCAGAAACAGAGGACTGTGGACAGTTATTTTGTGAGACAGGGGTCCAGTGACTCTCAAGCTGGTCCTAGTGGCATTAAAAGACAAAGCAGGGAAGTAACCCCAGAGAAGGACATGTTACCTAAAGTCTTTATGGAAGGGGATTCCCCTTCGAAACAATAAGTGCTCCCTCACTCCTCACTGTCTTCCAGATGCCATCAACAATCTTTAATAAAGGTAAGTAAAAACGTTATTTTAAATGTTATTTAAATGTTTATTTATCTATTACTAATTGTACTATGTATGTATGTTGTATGTAAACTATAATTAAGCTCTGTAAAATGTATTTTTTGGGGAATATTTTTGGGTTTCTGAAACGGATTAATTGTATTTACATTATTTCTTATGGGAAATACTGCTTCGAGTTTCAAACGTTTCGACTTTAGAACTAGCTCCTGGAACGAATTAAGTTCAAAACTCGGGGTACCACTGTATTACAATATACAGTACACTGAAGAGAAGTTGCAGAGATTGGTGGATGAATTTGGTAGGGTGTGCAAAAGAAGAAAATTAAAAGTGAATACAGGAAAGAGTAAGGTTATGAGGATAACAAAAAGATTAGGTGATGAAAGATTGGATATCAGATTGGAGGGAGAGAGTATGGAGGAGGTGAATGTATTCAGATATTTGGGAGTGACGTGTCAGCGGATGGGTCTATGAAAGATGAGGTGAATCATAGAATTGATGAGAGGAAAAGGGTGAGTGGTGCACATAGGAGTCTGTGGAGACAAAGAACTTTGTCCTTGGAGGCAAAGAGGGGAATGTATGAGAGTATAGTTTTACCAACGCTCTTATATGGGTGTGAAGCATGGGTGATGAATGTTGCAGCGAGGAGAAGGCTGGAGGCAGTGGAGATGTCATGTCTGAGGGCAATGTGTGGTGTGAATATAATGCAGAGAATTCGTAGTTTGGAAGTTAGGAGGAGGTGTGGGATTACCAAAACTGTTGTCCAGAGGCTGAGGAAGGGTTGTTGAGGTGGTTCGGACATGTAGAGAGAATGGAGCGAAACAGAATGACTTCAAGAGTGTATCAGTCTGTAGTGGAAGGAAGGCGGGGTAGGGGTCGGCCTAGGAAAGGTTGGAGGGAGGGGGTAAAGGAGGTTTTGTGTGCGAGGGGCTTGGACTTCCAGCAGGCATGCGTGAGCGTGTTTGATAGGAGTGAATGGAGACAAATGGTTTTTAATACTTGACGTGCTGTTGGAGTGTGAGCAAAGTAACACTTATGAAGGGGTTCAGGGAAACCGGCAGGCCGGACTTGAGTCCTGGAGATGGGAAGTACAGTGCCTGCACTCTGAAGGAGGGGTGTTAATGTTGCAGTTTAAAAACTGTAGTGTAAAACACCCTTCTGGCAAGACAGTGATGGAGTGAATGATGGTGAAAGTTTTTCTTTTTCGGGCCACCCTGCCTTGGTGGGAATCGGCCAGTGTGATAATAATAATACAGTGGACCCCCACATAACGATATTAATCCGTTCCTGAGAGCTCATTGTTATGCGAAATTATCGTTTTGCGAATGAATTTCCCCCATAAGAAATAATGGAAATCAAATTAATCCGTGCAAGACACCCAAAAGTATGAAAAAAAAATTTTTACCACATGAAATATACATTTTCCTACACACAAAGAGAAGGATACATGCACAATTGTAGAGTAGTACATGCACAATATATATTGTGCATGTACTACTCTACTAAATGAAGAATAAATGACACTTACCTTTACTGAAGATGCAGCAATGACTGATGAGACACTGTGTCCTGGGAGTGCCTTTTCCTCCTGAGTACTGTAGGTCCTGTTTGGCATTTTCTTCCAGAACAGGCCTTATCACACTGTGTATGCCACTACGATTCTTAAATCTCTCAAACCAACCTTTGCTGGCTTTAAATTCACCAACATGAGCACTAGTTCCAGGCATTTTTCCCTGTTTTACCTGGGTGTTAGTCGACTGGTGTGGGTTGCATCCTGGGAGACAAGATTAAGGACCCCAATAGAAATAAGTTAGACAGTCTTCGATGACACTGACTTTTTTGGGTTATCCTGGGTGGCTAACCCTCTGGGGTTAATTGTTTCTTGGTATTCTCAATAAGCCACACCAACAACGGTGCTACAGCAGCAGCAGCAGCTGACAGTGCTACAGCAGCAGCAGCAGCAGCTGACAGTGCTACAGCAGCAGCAGCAGCAGCAGACGACAGTGCTACAGCAGCAGCTGACAGTGCTACAGCAGCAGCAGATGGTGCTACAGCAGCAGCAGACAGTACTACAGCAGCAGCAGCAGCAGCTGACGGTGGTACAGCAGCAGCAGCAGCTGACAGTGCTACAGCAGCAGCAGCAGCTGACAGTGCTACAGCAGCAGCAGCATCAGCAGCTGACCATGGTACCACAGTATTTCGACAATATTTCTCACCCTTTTTACCACAGGGTTGGCACTAGAAGCTTTCTTGGGGCCCATGGTTACTTATTTTGCAGATATAATCACCAAAAATACTGTAATAATACGAAATGTTCCAATTGTATGCTTGGATGTTACCGCGGAGGCTGGCTTGTAAACAATGCCACCGGCGGAACATGTGAGGCTGGCTCAGGCCGCACATTAGACACGTCTCGGACGAAGTGTTGAGCGGGTTTTTTAGCGGTATGCGAGGCAAAATCTTAGTGATAAAATGTATCGGTATGCGGATTTAACGTTATGTGATGCCAACGGTATGCGGGGGTCCACTGTAATACTGTATAAACATTTAAAAACATACCAGAAATGTTATAAAAGGTACAAAGGTGACATTAAAACAATATCAAAGATGGTTGACACAAACTCATTACCATTACATGCTTCTCACTTAGTGATGAATTCATTTAACAACGTGGTTTTAGGAATGGAACTCCGTCTTTGAATGAGGAGAGGTTGTATTAAGTGGTCCGTAAACATTAGGTTTAGTCTACCCAAAATACCCTGGCATGATAGCTGCTTTCTTTGTACTTAACTAATCAAAATTGTAATCACATATTGTAAAGTTGCAAAGAAATAAAATTCTTTATCTTATTTTAGCCGCCATCATAATTCCAAAAATCATTATTACATGACTGCAGACAAAACTACGCCATGGGTTGAAATCCTACCCACTTCCACAATGATTACTATTGCTTCTTTCCATGATTCAAAGAGCACACGCTAAAATAATGAGTTTCTGATCATCTTTTTAATCTAGATGTATTCAATATTCATACTAAAACATTTGTATTCACATTTAAATTAATCAATGATGCAGGGATGTCCTCCAGAAAAAAAAATTAAGAACCATCTTACCTTTATACAGCGGACCCCCGCCTTACGATATAATCCATTCCAGAGCTCATCGTAAGCTGAAATTATCGTTAGTCGAATTAATTTTCCCCGTAAGAAATAATGGAAATCAAATTAATCCGTTCCTGACACCCCAAAGTATGAAAAAAAAAAATTCTGCCACATGAAATATTAATTTTAAATACATACAAACTGAAGAAGCATACACAATTACTACTCTACTAAGAATAGAATACATGCACTTACCTTTATTGAAGATCTGGTGATGATTGTAGGGATGGGAGGAGGGGAGAGTGTGGAAGTTTTGTTTAGAAGGGGAATCCCCTTCCATTAGGACTTGGGGTTAGCAAGTCCTTTTCTGGGGTTACTTCCCTTCTTCTTTTAATGCCTAGGACCACTTTCAGAGTCATGATCTCTGTCGCACAACAAAATCTGTCCATAGAGCTCTGTACCTCCCTTTCCCTTTTAAAAGACCTTCCTAAAATGGGCCATAACATTGTCATTGTACAGGTTGCAACACGGCTTGCAGTAGCTGTGTCAGGGTGATTTTCATCCGTATAGATTTGCAGCTCAACCCACTTTGCACCCCATTTCCTTAATCTCTTTTTTCAATTCCTTACAAATTTCCCTCGCCCTTTTTACCACAGGGATGGCACTAGAAGCTTTCTTGGGTCCATGGTGACTTATTTTGCTGTTACAAGCACTAAAAACACTGGGATAATGTGAAATGTACCGAATGTATGCTTTAGTTGCGACTGCGGGCTGGCTTGTAAACACTGGCGTTGAGGCCACACGTGGGTTGGGTCCCGGACAATCACTTTAAGGCGGTTTTTTTTTCTGAGGCGAGGAAAAATTTTTTGCGTTCAAATGTTTCGTATGGCAGATTTAACGTAACACGATGGTTCGTAAGGCGGGGGGTCCCACTGTATCTTCACTTACGTATCGTATTCAGTGTTAACTCACATGGTCATTGAATAAAAAATAAAGTGCCAAACCTACAAGGGTCATACAGTGCAGTAGGGCAGGGAAGGGTGCAGGGGTATTGGGTAGCAAGAGGGAGAGGGACTGTTATTAGGTCATGTAGTGCAGTGGAGCAGGGGTAGAGGGCAGCAAGAGGGAAAGGTAGAAAGGGCTGTGAGGAGTGCTAGAGGCTTCATCATCAAAGCTTGTGCAGTAAATCAATTGCTGTCAAAAAGTCAACAAGAGAGTCTGGGCCAAAGGAGGGTCCATCAACAAGAAGGGAAGATAAAGTAAGGGCATTAGAGCAGTGACGACGTCAGGGGTAAATTCTGCATGCTTGTTGAAAGAGTGGGCAGTCCAATAGAATATGGCAATTCGCAGAATATGACAATTCTCTGAGAGTGGAACAGGGCGCCTCTCCAGAATTAGATACAGAGGAGAGACTGGAAGGTGTGATTGCAGGGGAAACTGTGGGGAAATTTGGGAAAACCCCAGAGGTTGGGGCTCTCTTAGTAACTCAAGAATAAAAAATATGGGGAAGTCTCCCCTGGAGGCATAGATGAGAGACTGCCATGGCATAAGTAAAGCCTTCTGTCTCTTTGAGACAACAGATTTCACATTCATTCAAGTAAACCTGGCAACAACGAGAGTAAGATGGATGAGCTTCATGGCAATTAAGGCAGGAGGGAGGTAGACCACAAGATGTATTGGTATGGTCATTGGCAACACAGACTGAGCATTCAGTGATCGACCTGCAATATTTTGCTGGATGGCCAAACTGCCAGCAATTTGTACACTGTTGTGGTCTAGGGGTCACCTGTCAGACTTGTAAATGGTGTCCCACAATATAAACTGATGATGGAAGTTCACAGCAGTCAAAAGTTAAGCAGGCTACATTGCAGGAGTAGCATCTCTGCCCATGGGTAGGCAGTACATAATAATATACAGTGGACCCCCAACTTACAATCAGCTCCCAACTCGAAAAATTATGTAAGTGTATTTTTGTAAGTCCTTTTGTAAGTGTATTTTTGGGGGTCTGAAACGGACTAATCTAATTTACAATATTCCTTATGGGAGCAAATTCGTTTGGTAACGGCATCCGAACAGCCTTCTGGAATGAATTAATATCGTAAGTCAGGGGTCCACTGTATCTTTATTTACTACAAGTACATGTACAAGGTATACAGACCATAGCTGACATCAATGACATACTACTATATAGAAAGCCACTTGTTATGCAGAGCATTTCAGGCAAATTAGGTCAGTTTTGTCCTAGGATGCAACCCACACCAGTCGACTAACACCCAGGTACCCACTGTACTGATGGGTGAACATAGACAATCGGTGTAAGGAAACATGTCCAATGTTTCCACCCCTTCACCGGGAATCGAACCCGGACTCTCACAGTGCGAAGCGAGAGCTTTTGCCACCAGACCGGAGAGGGATCAGGATCTCTAAATGATCCAGATTCTACGGCAAACTATACTACCACCAAGGACCTCAACGGAAGGAAATGGACCCCAGAACCCCTTCTCAGTTCTAGGGGCTGCAAAGCCTAAGGAAACAACCTCAAAGGCAGAAACAGGAAAGGGAAAGTGGAGGGATGGGGGAAAAGGAGGAGGAAAGGGAAGATGGATTTGGAAGGGGGGATTAAGGGGTAATTAGTTAGTCTGAGGAAAAAAGACCCAAAAGGTCTAATTCCCCAGACCAATAGACTCTTCAAACCGCACCAAGGGGGCCCCCTTGAAGAGGTCTCACATGGTCATTACACTCCACATGGTAAAGGGAAAATGAAATAAATAGTTTACAAAACTGACAAGTTGATGAATGAGACTTTGTGTAACATATGGGAAACTTTATTCTGGAAACATCTTGCAATCCAGAGGTTTCCTTAGTCCACTGAAGAGAAAGGTGGAAAATGAGGAGTTTGAGTTAATCAGTCCCTCAGCCTAAAGTTGACGTGTTCAGTCCATCAACCTTGACAGTAGTGAAGCATATCTTGCATTATGGCCTTGTATTGATAAAGCCACTGGATGGCTAAACATCTACAAATAAAGACTCCCAGATGTTGCACATGTGTCTAATTCTTCATATAGTCGCATTGTATACCAGTCAAAATATACAGTCAAAGGATGTTTGGGCCCAACTATCCTGCAGACAATCATTGTTCTTTCATAAGGCGGTCATGTGTGAGTCATGTGTCCAATATTCCAAGTGTAGCAGGACCCAAGACTGGGAAGGATACTTTGGGAAAAATTAAAGTGTATAAGAGGTGGGATAGCAGACCTACTTATCTGAACAGGACAGATGATTCTCAAAGGTTCATTATAAGTCAATTTCTAGAATGAGGTGACTTGTAGCCTGGCCACCCACTTGATGAGTCCCCAGATTATTAACCCTTTGAGGGTTTTGGTCGTACTAGTACGTCTTACGCGTAGGGGTTTTTGACGTACTAGTACTCATAAATTCTAGCGGCCTCAAATCTAGTGGGAGAAAGCTGGTAGGCCTTCATATGAAAGAATGGGTCTATGTGGTCAGTGTGCACAGTCTAAAAAAAATCCTGCAGCACACAGTGCATAATGAGAAAAAAAAACTTTGACCATTTTTTTTTAATAAATCAGCCACTTTGCAGTGTATTTTCGTATGGTATTTATTGTTGTATTCTAGTTTTCTTGGTCTCATTTTATAGAATGGAAGACATATTACAGAAATTGAGATGATTTTGACTGGTTTTACAATGAAAGGTGCCTTGAAATTGAGCTCAAAGTAGCAGAAATGTTCGATTTTTACCAAACTTCAAAAGTAAACAAATCGTGCCAAGCGTGCAATACACGTCAACTGGTGAGTCTAATATTCTTTCACAAGTGCACCAATAATATTTATACCATTTTTTACACTAATGCAGTAGTCTGCATAACAGTAAATCTTATATTTTTTGTGAAAATAAAAATTCAAAGTGGAAAGCAAAAGAATATAAGAGGGGCCTTGAGACGTGACTAATGACTAGAGGAAATGTCATTTTAGTGCCAGGAATGTCTTTCTTGTTTATTCTGGACCCTATTCGGAAATTGGTATCTTTTGAAATTTGTCTGAAATTGGCAAAATTGCTAAATTCTGACCACTGTACTAAATAGTTGAACTTCATAAATGGGTGGTTTCTTGCACTCATTCGATAGAAAAAATGGAGTTCTAGCGAAATATTCATGTTTTTTGTCGACTAGTACAGTGAAATTGGCCGAAAATGGGGCTCAAAGTGGGCAAAATCGCCGATGCGTAAACATCGCTGAGACCGCTAACTTTGCGAGAGCATAATTCTGTAAGTTTTCTATCAAATTTCAAACTTTTGGTGTCTTTATGATCGGGAAAAGATTCTCTATCTTTTCATAAGATAAAATAATTTTTTTTTTTTTTAAATTTGGCCGACCCTGAGAACGAGTTTCGGAGAGGGCCTGTCGACCCTCAAAGGGTTAAAAGTAAGAATCAAAAACAAATGTCAAAAATTTACCTCTATCTCAGCACACATCTCAGCTGAGGTGAAGGCCCTGCCTAAACTAACCAACCAAGAAGACATACATACAAGTAAACACCAGAGAGCCAGGAAGGAGCAAAGGACCCAAAAGAGTACAGTGGACCCCCGGTTAACGATTTTAATCCGTGCAAGAGGGGTAATTGTTATGCGAAATAATCGCTATGTGAATGAATTTTCCCATAAGAAATAATGGAAATCAAATTAATCCGTGCAAGACACCCAAAAGTATGAAAAAAAAAATTTCCCACATGAAATATACATTTTCCCACACACAAAGAGAAGGATACATGCACAATAGTAGAGTAGTACATGCACAGTATATATTGTGCATGTACTAGTCTACTAAAATGAAGAATAAATGACACTTACCTTTATTGAAGATGCAGCAATGATGATGAGACACTGTGTCGGGGAGTGCCTTTTCCTCCTGAGTACTGTAGGTCCTGTTTGGCTTTTCTTCCAGAACAGGCCTTATCACACTGTGTATGCCACTACGATTCTTAATCTCTCAAACCAACCTTTGCTGGTTTTTAATTCACCAATTGAGCACTAGTTTCCAGGCATTTTTCCCTGTTCCCCCGGGTGTTAGTCGACTTGTGTGGGTTGCATCCTGGGAGACAAGATTAAGGACCCCAATGGAAAATAAGTTAGACAGTCTTCGATGACACTGACTTTTTTGGGTTATCCTGGGTGGCAAATCCTCTGGGGTTAATTGTTTCTTGGTATTCTCAATAGCCACACCAACAACGGTGCTACAGCAGCAGCAGCAGCTGACATGTGCAGCAGCAGCTGACAGTGCAGCAGCAGCTGACAGTGCAGCAGCAGCAGCAGCTGTACCACCAATAGTAGCGATGGTTGATTGGGGTTTATATACAACCTGGCCAGCTCGGAGACATGCACTCACTTTCATACTATCAATGATCTTTTTTCTTCATCTCTATTGTAATTCTCACCCTTATTGCTGTAGGGTTGCAACTAGAAGCTTTCTTGGGCCCTGGTCACTTATTTTCCAGAAAAAGCACCGAAAACACTGTAATTATACGAATTTCCGATTGTATGCTTGGATGTTACCGCGGAGGCTGGCTGGTAAACAATGCCACCGGCGGAACATGTGAGCGCGTCTCGGACAAAAATCGGTAAGCGGGTTTTTAAGCGGTATGTGAGGCAAAATTTTTGCAATTAAAGTAAGCGGTATGCGAAATAATCGCTATGTGATGCCATCGTTATGCGGGGGTCCACTGTATATGCTTTTCAGTGCCTGCTGGACCCTAGCTAAATACTAAATACAATGTACCACAGCAAACTGCCAAGTGCCACTCCACCTACCTTCTAAAGCAACTCAGAGTTTGCAATGGATCATTATCCAAAATGAAGAGCATGCACTAAAACCCTTAAATCTCAAGTTTAAGCAGAGTATACATAAGTGAACCAGCAGATAACTCCCCAGTAGGCCACACAAGTGATGCCTAACTAGAAGACTGGCTTAGGTAGGGCCAGCACATAACCTGCCCTTCGACCATGAGTTTCCCAATATTCACCAATAAAGTATTACCCACCAAAAATCTGCAATTCCACAGAGAGGATCAACTTTCCATGCAAACACACAGTGTAAGCATGGCATGATGCTCACATATAAAATAAGAAAAATTTCTCAACACCAGCAAAAGAGAACACAAAGAAGCATACTGTATGTGTAACTTGAAGGTAACAAAAAATGCAATAAGTTCCATTCACAAGGAAGGTTGATGATAAAGCTGCCAGGGTGAAAATCTCATTAAAATGTACAGTGAAATCTTAATTTCACTTACTTTATGAAGCACTGCTTTCAAGATGCATCGTCTTAATGACAGTGAAGACATTTTGATCCACAGAGCTGCAGCAACCCTACTCGTTCGTGGACCAAATTTAAAAATTCCATTCCCAGGCACTGTATGATCCAGATGAGTTTAGCACATTCCCATGATTATACTGGCTTCCTCACCTTCATATGTCAGTGTGACTTATAAATGGTCTAAGTCGGACCAAATCGCCTCCATAAACTTTCCTCTCTTATGTACAGGTTATTTGTGTACAGCCTCTCCTGACTTAGCGATGTACTCGTTTACCGACGACTCAGACTTATGACAGGTTCTCTGACCAGCATGCATACTTAAATAATGTATATTACAGCTGAATTCCTCTATTCTGTTTATTACAATATACATTACACTACTGTATAAACATTTAAAAATATACCAGAAATATTATAAATGGTGCAAAGGTTATATTAAAACAATATCAAAGATGGTTGACACAAACCCACTATCATTATAGCGGTAAATTGTTTACCAATGTGGTCTTAGAAACAAAACTCCGTCGTTAAGTGAGGAGAGGCTGTATTGTATAAAAGAATATAATGTGATGCCATAGAATATTACATGGTAAATGCACTACTGGATATCCTTACTAGCAATGAAGGTGCAATCCATCTATTGTGCAACATCAAGGTACCTAATTACTTCAGAATTACTTCAGGGTACAAGAAACACACATGATGCAAATAGTTTAAGAAAATGACAAGCTGAAGAATGAGACACTTGTGCAACATCTGGGAATCTTTATCATGGAAACATTTCACCAGCCAGTGGCTCCTTCAGTCCACTCTGGGGTTGAACAACCCCAGTGTGTCCAGTAGCTCAATCGCTAGTGCACTCAGCTCACACACTGAGATCTGGGGGTTGATCCCCAGTACAGATGGAAAATATTAGGATGTTTTCCATAAGACACCTGCTGTCCGTGTTCACCTATCAGTAAAATGGGTACCTGGGTGTTAGTCAGCTGGTGTGGGTTGCATCCTGGGACAAAACTGACCTAATTTGCCTGAAATGCTCAGCATAACAAGTAGCTTTCTATATAGTAGTATGTCACTGATGTCAGCTATGGTCTGTATACCTTGTACATGCACTTGTAGAAATAAAGATTATATTATTGTTATTATTCAAGATACGAATAGTGAAGAAATTTTATCTGAAGGTTCCTAAGGAAGCCACGAATGGAACCCTGTAACTTGTCACTCAGTTGACCTGGAGGGTTCCAACTTATCAAAGAATGAAACCCAGAACCTGAAACTTGTCACATAATTTACATGAAGGATTCCAACCTATCCATGAATGAAACCTTGCATGTTTAACTCGTCACATGCAGTTTATCTGGAGGGTCCCAACTTACTGAATAGTGAAACTTTGTCTCTAACTCATCACATACAATTTACTGAAATGTTTTAACCAACAAGTAATCAAATTCAGGACATACATATTTTTACATCTTGCTTATCTGAAGGGATTCAACCATCGAGAAGTGATACCCAGGAACTCTTTAACTTATTGCGTACAACTACCAGAATGGTTCCAGCCTGTCCAGGATATCAGGGAATGAAGAAGAAGAAGAAGAAGATTTCGTTCGGATTTTTAACCCCAGAGGGTTAGCCACCCAGGATAACCCAAGAAAGTCAGTGCGTCATCGAGGACTGTCTAACTTATTTCCATTGGGGTCCTTAATCTTGTCCCCCATGATGCGACCCACACCAGTCGACTAACACCCAGGTACCTATTTGCTGCTAGGTGAACAGGACAACAGGTGTAAGGAAACGTGTCGAAATGTTTCCACCCGCCGGGAATCGAACCCGGGCCCTCCGTGTGTGAAGCTGGAGCTTTAGCTACCGGGCCACCGGGCCACCGTATGAGTGGGGTTTGATCCCCTGGCGAGTGAGTCCTAAAACTCACAGGTCAGTGAATTAACCACTGGGCCAGCTGGCTCTAATAAGATTCATCCAACTACGTACAGTAATTCATCGATTTACAAACACATCGGGGACCTCCTGAATTGTGTATAATAATGGTATTATACACAATACGTAAGATTCCCAACATGCTTGTAAGTTGAGAACTTACTGTAGAGTTCTATACACCATAGGGAGGTTAGCATGGGCCACCACTGTGGCCACAAATGCAAGATTTTACAGATGAATCTCCTGCCATTGTGGTTGTGATGAACTCTAGCTCATGTTGCCATCATGACTCATGAAATTGTAATATGACTGCAAGCAATTAAACTTAAGGTCTGTTAACCTATCACATCAAAGTATATTTGCTGCTTTAATCCTTATCATTATCAGTGAATTACAGTGGACCCTCGACCAACGATGGCATCAATTAACGATAAATCCGACCAGCGATACATTTCAACGCAAAAATTTTGCCTCGACTAGCGCTAAAAAACTCGACCAACACTATTCATTCCGTCTGAGATGTGTCCACTTTTGGCCAGTGTTTACAAGCCAGCCAGCCACCGCGGTCGCTTCCAAGCATACAATCGGAACATTTCATATTATCACAGCCTTTGTAGTGATTGCACCTGCAAAATATTTAAGTGACCATGGGCCCCAAGAAAGCTTCTAGTGCCAACCCTACAGCAAAAAGGGTGAGAATTACTATGGATATGAAGAAGAGATCATTGCTAAGTATGAAAGTGGAAATGGTTTTCTCCGAGCTGGCCAGGTTGTACACAAAACCCCAATCAACCATCGCTAATATTGTGGTTAAGAAACGGCAATCAAGGATGCTGTTCTTGCCAAAGGTGCAACTATGTTTTCAAAACTGAGATCACAAGTGATAGATAATGTTGAGACTGTTACTGGTGTGGATAAACGAAAAACAGATAGCAGGAGAATAGCATCTCTCAAACGATATATGTGGAAAAGGTTAGAAGTTGCATGAGGATTTAAAATTTGAAAAATGCCAGCAACTAGTTGTGTGAGTGAATTTAAGACCAGCAAAGGTTGGTTTGAGAGATTTAAAAAATCGTAGTGGCATACATAGTGTGATAAGGCATGTGAGGCTGCCAGTTTGGACCAAAAAGCAGCTGAAAAATATGTGCAGGAATTCAAGGAGTACATAGACAGTGAAGAATTGAAACCTGAACAAGTGTTTAATTGTGACACTGACTATGCTGTGAAACACTTTAGGAATGTCAAAAAGGAACGGAGGTACAGGCCTCTATGGACAGATATGTTGTGCGACAGAGGTCCAGTGACTCTCAAGCTGGTCCAGTGGCATTAAAAGAAGAAGGGAAGTAGCCCTAAAAAGGACTTGCCACCTCAAGTCCCCAATGGAAGGGGATTCCCCCTTTTAAACATTAACACCATCACACTCTCCCCTCCTCCCATCCCATCAATCATCACCAGATCTTCAATAAAGGTAAGTGTCATGTAACTGTGCATGTCTTCTTCAGTTTGTGTGTATTAAAATTAATATTTCATGTGGTAAAAATTTTTTTTTCAATACTTTTGGGTGTCTTGCACGGATTAATTTGATTTCCATTATTTCTCATGGGGAAAATTAACTCGACTAACGATAATTTCGATTAACGATGAGCTCTCAGGAACGGATTAATATCGCTGGTTGAGGGTCCACTGTATTATTATTATTGTTTTATCGCTAAGAACCTGTTACATCTCACACTGAAATAACGTTTATATGTACACAAATTCTTTATGCACTTTAAATAGATGTTTACAGTATCTGGACATCTGGTGTAAATTTTTAAAGACCATCAGAACAGGAAAATTTTGTGGTGTTTAAATAGATGGTGGTGGTATTTTGTTTGTTAGAAGAGTACAAGTGTTTCTGATGCTGGTTTTTAATATGTTAAGTAAAAGGAAACAAGTGCAACTAATGTGACATTTATTGTGGCAACGTTTCGCTCTCCAGGAGCTTTATCAAGCCATTACAAACAATACATGGACACAGAGGGTATATAAAGGCTCAGAGTGAAGTGCAATACTAGTGAGGTAACATTTCGATGTTCACTAGTGGTAGTAGTAGTAGTAGTGGTAGTGACAAAAGTAATACAATATGATAGAGCAATTAATTCGTACAAGAGTAAAAGGATATAAAAGCTATTACTGGGTAACATAAAAATAGGTTGGACAAATATAGACTGGAAAGAGGCAGGTTATTTCAGTGTTCACTCTCTGTAATGTGCTTTGTGTAGTATAACAGGAGAGACTATGTGATGGCAGGGTTTACTGTTTTCAGGAGGATTCTTGCTAAGACTTCGGAGATGGTGAAGCTGCCGTTGTTTTGTTTAATTGTATTCGAAACAGCGATCAGTGCTGATTCGAGGCACTTGCATCTGCGGAAATTAGTTTCTTTGATCACTAATTGGGCGTCTCTGAATTTCATGAGATGATTGGTGGAATTTCGGTGTTGTACACAGGCGTTGTTCAAGTTATCGTTCCTACATGTGTAAATGTGTTCATTGAGGCGGGTGTCGATGTTTCTTGCTGTTTCACCTACGTAAATCTAGTCACAGCCTCCACAGGGTATAGTGTAAACTCCTGCATTGACTGGTTCGTGGTGCTTGGATTGTGTCCTGGTTAGATCCTTTA
The DNA here is from genome assembly GCF_026875155.1 of Cherax quadricarinatus. Lineage (NCBI taxonomy): Eukaryota > Metazoa > Arthropoda > Malacostraca > Decapoda > Parastacidae > Cherax > Cherax quadricarinatus. The sequence goes on from NC_069429.1 coordinate 17,197,068, forward strand.
TTGAAGTGCTAGAAGCGATGGCGACTCTGGTGTTAGCTTGTGAAAGTACTTTTGAGACGTTCAGTGCAACCTGGCTGTTGGGAAGAATTATAACTTTGTTGGGAGTGGTGTTGATGCGTGGAGAATTAATGATCTGAAGAGCTCTTTTCTTGCAGTCTTTGATGAAAAAAGAAGGAAAATGTAACTCAGTGAATGTTTGGTGAATATATGTACATTCCTTGTCAAGAAACTCAGGACTGCAAATTCGGTATGCTCGCCGGCTCAACGCAGTTGAACCGGCGAGTATGCGAGTTGAACCGGCGGTATGCTCGCCGGCTCAATGCAGTTGAACCGGCGAGCATACCGAATTTGCAATCCTGAGTTTCTTGACGAGGAATGTACATATATTCACCAAACATTCACTGAGTTACATTTTCCTTCTTTTTTCATCAAAGACTGCAAGAAAATAGCTCTTCAGATCATTAATTCTCCACGCATCAACACCACTTCCAACAAAGTTATAATTCTTCCCAACAGCCAGGTTGCACTGAACGTTTCAAAAGTACTTTCACAAGCTAACACCAGAGTCGCCATCGCTTCTAGCACTTCAATAAAGGATCTAACCAGGACAAAACCCAAGCACCACGAACCAGTCAATGCAGGAGTTTACACTATACCCTGTGGAGGCTGTGACAAGATTTACGTAGGTGAAACAGCAAGAAACCTCGACACCCACCTCAATGAACACATTTACGCATGTAGGAACGATAACTTGAACAACGCCTGTGTACAACACCGAAATTCCACCAATCATCTCATGAAATTCAGAGACGCCCAATTAGTGATCAAAGAAACTAATTTCCGCAGACGCAAGTGCCTCGAATCAGCACTGATCGCTGTTTCGAATACAATTAAACAAAACAACGGCAGCTTCACCATCTCCGAAGTCTTAGCAAGAATCCTCCTGAAAACAGTAAACCCTGCCATCACATAGTCTCTCCTGTTATACTACACAAAGCACATTACAGAGAGTGAACACTGAAACAAGCTGCCTCTTTCCAGTCTATATTTGTCCAACCTATTTTTATGTTACCCAAGTAATAGCTTTTATATCCTTTTACTCTTGTACGAATTAATTGCTCTACCATATTGTATTACTTTTGTCACTACCACTACTACTACTACCACTAGTGAACATCGAAATGTTACCTCACTAGTATTGCACCTCACTCTGAGCCTTTATATACCCTCTGTGTCCATGTATTGTTTGTAATGGCTTGATAAAGCTCCTGGAGAGCGAAACGTTGCCACAATAAATGTCACATTAGTTGCACTTGTGTCCTTTTACTTTACATATTGTCGGTAATTCTACCAACTTTATTGGTTTTTAATAGCTTGACCAAGGTCTTCCACTGGCTTAGCAGTCCAACTCGTAAAACATAACACATCATATAGGGTATTTTTTTTAATTTGTCTACGCCAGTCTAGCATCAGTAAGCCAGCAGTTGATGTCTTGGTTTATTTTGGTACTGGAGTATTGGCTTCCCTACCTTCAAGCATTCTTACACTAACACACACCATAATAGCATTTTCTTAATTCCATAAAAATCTATGGAGGTTTCTCACATATGATTTGCTGCAAACTTCTCGATTAAGTTAGATAGCATTAGGTTAGGCAGCATTAAGTTAGGTTGGGTTAGGTAAGGTTAGGTTGCTTTACATTCTCAATCCATAAAAAAGCAATTACAATATATCACAACGGGGGGAAAATGTAAATACATCAGATAAACTTGGAGAGTGCTGAACCATGAACAGAAAATGGGAGCCACTGAGTGCAGCAGTAATACTGTCAATGTGTGAGATTTTCACTGTCAAGGTACCTTCACTAGTCACTCACTCAACTGTCTTTACTACGGTTAATTATTATGATCATAACTAAGCATTAAACCCAAAAGGGTGTTTACTACAGTTAAATGATATCTGTTATTTAGAGAACAGGCTCTATCTTGTCGTGCTTCTGACACTTCTTAGGTCACCTGACAACAAGACCCATGACTGGATTTTTTCCCTGAAGAATAAACCTAAAAATTGAGGAAGTTTAGTTTTTGTATCCTAAGACAGTTATTGCCTCTTTATGCCAGTATGTATAAGTAAGTGTCTTCGTAGACTACTCTTCTGTGAAAAGTGTTTACCACATTCCAAACATTGGAATTCCTTGATGCCGCTGTGAACTCGCATGTGTGACTGGAGGTGAGTCTTACGAAGAAACTGTTTGCCACAAAGGTCACACTTGTACCTCTTGACACCACTGTGCATTAGCATGTGTTGACGGAGATCACTGCTCTGTGAAAAATGTTTTCCACACTCATTACATTCAAAATTTTTAATGCCATTGTGTACATTCAAATGCAATTGAAGGTGACATTTGAGTGCGAACATTTTCCCACATTCCTCACACAAGAATGTTTTAACACCACTGTGTACAAGCGAATGTTTCTGAAGGTGACTCTTCTGGGAGAATGTCTTCCCACATTCTTCACATGCAAAATTTTTGACGCCATTGTGCACAAGGGAATGTATCTTGAGACCACACTTCCGTATAAACTTCTTGCCACACTCAACACATTCATGTTTCTTGATACCCCTATGTACAAGTATGTGTGTCTGTAGATTACACTTCAGTGAAAACAGTTTCCCACATTCATCACATTTAAACTTCTTGATGGCAGTGTGCACTGCAAAATGTCTCATTAAATGGCCTTTCTGGGAAAAGGCTTTGCCACATTCATCACAGGGAAACATGTCTTCTGTGAGGTGTTCTGGTCAGCTTTCTCTGGAGATGCGATGCTATCACAATCTGAAGACAGGAAACATTTTATATTATTATTACAATCAACAATCTAAATGAATTTTAATGGCCGAGACTCAAAATGCAGTCAATTAAAAAATCTGATATTATCCTAACACCACAAGACTTCAAAAAGGCAATAAAGGACATGCACATGCACTCTGCCCCAGGCCCAGACTCATGGAACTCCATGTTCATCAAGAATAGCAAGAAGCCCCTATCATGTGCCTTTAGCATTCTATGGAGAGGGGGCATAGACACAGGGGTCATCCCACAGTCACTAAGAACAACAGATAGCCCCACTCCACATTATTATTAATATTATAAAGTGCTAAACCGATGAGGGTCATACAGCGTTGTGGGGCAGAAAATAATGCTGGGGCTATAAACAGCTAGGTGGAGAGAGGATCAGAGGTGAGGGGAGAAAAGGGCTGGAAGGGACGCTAAGGGCTGTGTGTCAAAGTTCGTATAGTAAAGCAGTTGCTGGCAAAAAGTAAAAAAGTGATTGTAAGTCAAAGGCAGGGCCGTCTGCAAGAAGGGAAGATAAGGTAAGAGTGGTAGGGCAGCAACGCCATTGGAGGTAAATTCTGTGAACTCACTGGTAAACCGGGCAATCCACAAGAAAGTGAAGAACCGAAACAGGGACTTGACAAACCTCACAGTGAGGAATAGGGTGTCGTTCCATGAGATACCCATGGGTCAGGCAACTATGTCCAACACAGAGACAGGAGAGCACAGTCTCCTGAGTATGGTAACGGTGGTAAGATGGCTACAAAAGTAAAAGCGGTTTAATAGAGCGCAATATGTTATGGTGCATGTCGACCACCGTTGTTGCCAATGGCAACAACAGTGGTCGACATGCACCGTAACAACAACTGTTTAATGGCTTGTAAAGCACTGAGGGAATCTAAAATGATTACAAACGTCAAAGGAGAAATATGTAATATGGAGAAGTGCCTTTTATCCCAATGGCATACAACTTGGCGGTAAAAATACTAGCCAAGTCTACCAAATGACCTTGGACAACATCGTCAGGGAACACCTCTGGGAACCCAACACCGTCAGAAGATTTAGAACCATCTGTATAAACAGCGACACCATGAGCATGTGACCTGAAGTGATTAACCCTTTCAGGGTTTCGGCCATACTAGTACGGCTTGTGTGCCAGGGTTTTTGATGTACTAGTACGCATAAATTCTAGCGCCTTCAAATCTCACGGGAAAAGGCTGGTAGGCCTAGATGTGAGAGAATGGGTGTGTGTGGTCAGTGTGCGTGGTAGAAAAAAAATCTGGGACCCAGTGGCGCATTGTGGGAACGCCATTTTAGTAGACCTTGCTCACCATGCCTCGCGGTAAGAAGCTCCTCACTCCTCGGTGAATTGGGACACTTTTAGTCCCCAGTGACAGTTCTAATACAGATGGAAGTGCCAGTGAAGATGAGTTTCAAGGTTTTGGTGAGGCTGTGACCGAAACTAATGACCATAATATCGGTAATAGTGAGGAAAACCCAGACGACCCTCAGCCTTCCACCTCTGCTGCTGGGCCATCTTGTTCACGTTCAGTTGTACCAGAATCTAAGAGGAAACTTCTATTTTCCCAAATCCCAGACTCAGATGTGAGCATTGGTGATGATAGTGACAGTGAATATGAACTACAAGCTCTTAAAACCAGTTCCAGTAGTGATAGTGAAGTGGTATATTCTCCAGTGAAGTGTCAGTATATACGACGATATATGCGCTCTGGAAGTGTGCCATATGCTATTCCAAGGGGAAGGAGTACATCTCGGAGTACATCCCGTGGCTGTACAACAGGAACAGACAGTGAAAATGACGATGATAGTGTTGCAATTGGGATGGAAAATGTGCATGGTGGTGGTAGTGGTGGTGCCGGCCATGAGGCACCAGCAGTGGGCCATGCTGCCACCCACGCTGCCACCCACACAGCTGCCTCAGCTGATCTACAACAAAGGCCACCATCCCCCACCCACCCACCACACCAGCCTCCACAACCACAACCTCCACAACCACAACCTCCACAACCACAACTACCTGTCAATGTCCAGTACCCACCAGCAGACCGCACCTGGGATTGGCAGGAAGCTGTCAATTTTGTTCCAAATCCCCACCAGTTTGATGAAAGCCAAAGTAGAATATGGCCATGTTGTACATAAATAACAAAAAAAGGCACAATACCGTGACTGAAATGATACACAAATAACCCGCACATAGAAGAGAGGAGCTTACGATGAAGTTTCGGTCCAACTTGGACCATTTACAAAGTCACACTAACCAGAAGTGGAGCAGGACGGCTATACTATATAGGTAGGAAGAGGTAGTGGTGGTAGTAGTAGTAGTGGTAGTGGTAGTGGTAGTAGTAGTTGTGGTAGTGGTAGTAGTGGGGAATTAAGGAGGAGGAGCCAGTCAAATACAAAGAAAGGGAGCACTGAAAGGCAGCTAGGTGCCCACAGAGGGAGAGCAAGTGCACAGAGGTGGGGGGAAGGGGAAGTGATGAAATAAATAAATAATGAAGAAACAGAAACATGCAACAGAAGAAAGAAAGACAAAGAAAGGGGAAGAGGGAGACGAAGAAAAAATGAGGAATCAGGTTAAGTCACGGGTGTTCTGAAGTTTAGAACATTTGCAATGTAGTGGGAGAGGAAGGCATCTACAGAGACGAAGCCAGGACTAAGATTCATACAAGGAAAGTTGTTTATTAGAGAGGACTCAACTAGATGGCGACTGTTAGAGTTGGAAGTAGGGAAGACAGTTTTAGCGGAAGACCAGTCAATAGGATGACTGTGATCTCTGACGTGACAGAAAAGAGCATTGTTAGTGTCGGCAAGCCTAACACTATTTTTGTGCTCCCTAAGTCTGTCAGAAAGAGATCGGCCAGTTTCTCCAAAGTATTGAAGAGGACAGGCAGAGCAAGAAATAGAGTAGACACCAGGAACATCTGTAGAGGGAGGAGAGGTATGAACGAGATTAGTGCGAAGAGTGTTAGTCTGGCGGAAAGTAAGCTTGATGTCTAAGGGACGGAGAGAATTGTTGAGATTAGAAAGACCGGAAATGTAGGGAAGGCAGAGGACAGAAGAGTTCCCAGGAGTAGAGAGTTTGGGAGAGAAGAAATTATGTTTAGCACGTGAGAAGGCAGAGTCTATGAAATGGGAAGGGTAGCCAAGACGGGAAAACAAATTATGAAAGAGTGGAAATTTCTGCTGGAAGGAACTGAGGATCATACTTCAGAACAACCATGACTTAACCTGATTCCTCATTTTTTCTTCTTCTCCCTCTTCCCCTTTCCTCTTTCCTTTTTTTGTCTTTCTTTCTTCTGTCACATGTTTCTGTTCCTTCATTATTTATTTATTGCATCACTTCCCCTTCCCCCCACCTCTGTGCACTTGCTCTCCCTCTGTGGGCACCTAGCTTCCTTGCAGTGCTCCCCTTTCTTTGTATTTGACTGGCTCCTCCTTAATTCCCCACTACTACCACTACCATAACTACTACTACTACTACTACTACTACTACTGCTGCTGGTGCTGCTGCTGCTGCTGCTGCTGCTGCCGCTGCCGCTGCCGCTGCTGCTGCTGCTGCTGCCGCTGCCGCTGCCGCCGCCGCCGCCGCCACCTCTTCCTACCTATATATAGCCATCCTGCTCCACTTCTGGTTAGTGTGACTTTGTAAATGGTGCAAGTTGGACCGAAACGTCGTTGTAAGCTCGTCTCTTCTATGTGCGGGTTATTTGTTTGCCATATTGTACACTAGGGAACAATGCCACTGAACTGGAATGTTTCGAGTTATTCTTTGACGAACTCCCGATGGAAATTATTGTCAGGAAAAGCAACAGATACTACGAGTACACCATGGCAAACACAATACTTTCACCAAGCTCACGGCTACACAAGTGGAAGGAGACAACTGTGGTTGAGATGCATCTTTTCTTTGCCACAATAATGTTTATGCCACATGTGTATAAGCACAGTGTGAAATCATACTGGTTATATAAGATTAGGAATGTGTTTGTGTATCTGAAAGAGAAATTCAGTATGTATTTTTATCCCTTCAGGAAGCTTGTAATTGATGAGTCTTTCATTCTGTTCAAATTATGTTATGTTAATCAAGGGGAAGCGCTAAACCCGGAGGATTATACAGCGCCTGGGGGGGGGAATGTGGAAGGCATTCAGGCTTAATTCGGGGAACTGGAGCACAGATCCAATTCCCTAAATCAAGAGCCCCTCACCAACATCAAGGAACCTTCCTTGAGGGGATTCTGTTCAAAGGAAGACTCTCTTTCAAGCAGTACATACCAAGCAAAAGGAAACACTTTGGTATAAAGTTGTTTGTGATTTGTGATTATTACAGTGGTCTGGTATTGGATATTATTGTGTACACTGGAAGTTATACATTGCAAAATACCAGGAAGTTATTGGGCATCTCTGGTGATGTGGTTAGAACAATGATAGAACCATACCTTGGTAAGGGGCATATATTATATACTGATAACTGGTACACAAGCCCCTCACTCAGTGATTACTTGCAAGTGAACATGACAGATGTGTGAGGCACAGTGCATGCAAATCGCAAACATATGTCCAGGTTTGATGCTGGCACTCGTAAGATTTCGTTCGGATTTTTAATCCCGGAGGGTTAGCCACCCAGGATAACCCAAGAAAGTCAGTGCGTCATCGAGGACTGTCTAACTTATTTCCATTGGGGTCCTTAATCTTGTCCCCCAGGATGCGACCCACACCAGTCGACTAACACCCAGGTACCTATTTGCTGCTAGGTAAACAGGACAACAGGTGTAAGGAAACGTGTCGAAATGTTTCCACCCGCCGGGAATCGAACCCGGGCCCTCCGTGTGTGAAGCGGGAGCTTTAGCCACCAGGCCACCGGTGAAGTAGAGGTGAAGTGCAGGCGTTTGCTGACAATGACATCATGGCATTTCGGTGGCATGACAAACAAGATGTCACACTGTTGTCATCAGTTCACCCTAATGAAATGACAAACACTGGCAGGCAGCATAGAGACAGCAATGAACCCATTCTAAAACCTGCAGCTGTGATTGATTACACCCTCAATATGCGCTCAGTGGACAAATGTGACATGCAGATTGGGTTTGCTGATTGTGTTTGCAAGAGTTATAAGTGGTACATAAAACTCTTTTTCCATCTTCTGGACATTTCCATGCTCAATGCTTATAATATGTATAAGATGAGGACCAGATACAAACCACCATATGGCGAATTCTGTTTGTCTGTCATCAGACAAATAGTATTCAAGTACCAAGGAACAACACCTGCGATAGACCGCCCACTAAATTATCAACAACTACCTGCTCGTCTGAAGCATGGTGATCACTTCCTAGTAAAACTGCCTGCTACTGCTTTCAAGAAAATGGCTCAGAAGAGGTGTTACATCTGTGCACATACAAAAAAAAAAAAACGCCCACAACAATGCAGAGATACTCGTTTTATGTGTGAGGAGTGTAAAACACCACTGTGCATGACACCATGTTTTATGTGTGAGGAGTGTAAAACACCACTGTGCATGACACCATGTTTTATGTGTGAGGAGTGTAAAACACCACTGTGCATGACACCATGTTTTATGTGTGAGGAGTGTAAAACACCACTGTGCATGACACCATGTTTTATGTGTGAGGAGTGTAAAACACCACTGTGTATGACACCATGTTTTATGTGTGAGGAGTGTAAAACACCACTGTGCATGACACCATGTTTTATGTGTGAGGAGTGTAAAACACCACTGTGCATGACACCATGTTTTATGTGTGAGGAGTGTAAAACACACGTGTATGACACCATGTTTTATGTGTGAGGAGTGTAAAACACCACTGTGCATGACACCATGTTTTATGTGTGAGGAGTGTAAAACACCACTGTGCATGACACCATGTTTTATGTGTGAGGAGTGTAAAACACCACTGTGCATGACACCATGTATTTATGTGTGAGGAGTGTAAAACACCACTGTGCATGACACCATGTTTTATGTGTGAGGAGTGTAAAACACCACTGTGCATGACACCATGTTTTATGTGTGAGGAGTGTAAAACACCACTGTGCATGACACCATGTTTTATGTGTGAGGAGTGTAAAACACCACTGTGCAGACACCATGTTTTATGTGTGAGGAGTGTAAAACACCACTGTGCATGACACCATGTTTTATGTGTGAGGAGTGTAAAACACCACTGTGCATGACACCATGTTTTATGTGTGAGGAGTGTAAAACACCACTGTGCATGACACCATGTTTTATGTGTGAGGAGTGTAAAACACCACTGTGCATGACACCATGTTTTATGTGTGAGGAGTGTAAAACACCACTGTGCATGACACCATGTTTTATGTGTGAGGAGTGTAAAACACCACTGTGCATGACACCATGTTTTATGTGTGAGTGTAAAACACCACTGTGCATGACACCATGTTTTATGTGTGAGGAGTGTAAAACACCACTGTGCATGACACCATGTTTTATGTGTGAGGAGTGTAAAACACCACTGTGCATGACACCATGTTTTATGTGTGAGGAGTGTAAAACACCCACTGTGCATGACACCATGTTTTATGTGTGAGGAGTGTAAAACACCACTGTGCATGACACCATGTTTTATGTGTGAGGAGTGTAAAACACCACTGTGCATGACACCATGTTTTATGTGTGAGGAGTGTAAAACACCACTGTGCATGACACCATGTTTTATGTGTGAGGAGTGTAAAACACCACTGTGCATGACACCATGTTTTATGTGTGAGGAGTGTAAAACACCACTGTGCATGACACCATGTTTTATGTGTGAGGAGTGTAAAACACCACTGTGTATGACACCATGTTTTATGTGTGAGGAGTGTAAAACACCACTGTGCATGACACCATGTTTTATGTGTGAGGAGTGTAAAAACACCACTGTGCATGACACCATGTTTTATGTGTGAGAGTGTAAAACACCACTGTGCATGACACCATGTTTTATGTGTGAGGAGTGTAAAACACCACTGTGCATGACACCATGTTTTATGTGTGAGGAGTGTAAAACACCACTGTGCATGACACCATGTTTTATGTGTGAGGAGTGTAAAACACCACTGTGCATGACACCATGTTTTATGTGTGAGAGTGTAAAACACCACTGTGTATGACACCATGTTTTATGTGTGAGGAGTGTAAAACACCACTGTGCATGACACCATGTTTTATGTGTGAGAGTGTAAAACACCACTGTGCATGACACCATGTTTTATGTGTGAGAGTGTAAAACACCACTGTGCATGACACCATGTTTTATGTGTGAGAGTGTAAAACACCACTGTGCATGACACCATGTTTTATGTGTGAGGAGTGTAAAACACCACTGTGCATGACACCATGTTTTATGTGTGAGAGTGTAAAACACCACTGTGCATGACACCATGTTTTATGTGTGAGGAGTGTAAAACACCACTGTGCATGACACCATGTTTTGTGTGAGGAGTGTAAAACACCACTGTGCATGACACCATGTTTTATGTGTGAGGAGTGTAAAACAGCACTGTGCATGACACCATGTTTTTATGTGTGAGAGTGTAAAACACCACTGTGCATGACACCATGTTTTATGTGTGAGGAGTGTAAAACACCACTGTGCATGACACCATGTTTTATGTGTGAGGAGTGTAAAACACCACTGTGCATGACACCATGTTTTATGTGTGAGGAGTGTAAAACACCACTGTGCATGACACCATGTTTTAATGTGTGAGGAGTGTAAAACACCACTGTGCATGACACCATGTTTTATGTGTGAGAGTGTAAAACACCACTGTGCATGACACCATGTTTTATGTGTGAGGAGTGTAAAAACACCACTGTGCATGACACCATGTTTTATGTGTGAGAGTGTAAAACACCACTGTGCATGACACCATGTTTTATGTGTGAGGAGTGTAAAACACCACTGTGCATGACACCATGTTTTATGTGTGAGAGTGTAAAACACCACTGTGCATGACACCATGTTTTATGTGTGAGAGTGTAAAACACCACTGTGCATGACACCATGTTTTATGTGTGAGAGTGTAAAAACACCACTGTGTATGACACCATGTTTATGTGTGAGTGTAAAACACCACTGTGCATGACACCATGTTTTATGTGTGAGAGTGTAAAACACCACTGTGTATGACACCATGTTTTATGTGTGAGAGTGTAAAACACCACTGTGCATGACACCATGTTTTATGTGTGAGAGTGTAAAACACCACTGTGCATGACACCATGTTTTATGTGTGAGAGTGTAAAACACCACTGTGCATGACACCATGTTTTATGTGTGAGAGTGTAAAACACCACTGTGCATGACACCATGTTTTTATGTGTGAGAGTGTAAAACACCACTGTGCATGACACCATGTTTTATGTGTGAGGAGTGTAAAACACCACTGTGCATGACACCATGTTTTATGTGTGAGAGTGTAAAATACCACTGTGCATGACACCATGTTTTATGTGTGAGGAGTGTAAAACACCTCTGTGCATGACACCATGTTTTATGTGTGAGAGTGTAAAACACCACTGTGCATGACACCATGTTTTATGTGTGAGAGTGTAAAACACCACTTGTTGTATGACACCATGTTTTATGTGTGAGAGTGTAAAACACCACTGTGCATGACACCATGTTTTATGTGTGAGAGTGTAAAACACCACTGGTATGACACCATGTTTTATGTGTGTGAGAGTGTAAAACACCACTGTGCATGACACCATGTTTTATGTGTGAGAGTGTAAAACACCACTGTGCATGAACCATGTTTTATGTGTGAGAGTGTAAAACACCACTGTGCATGACACCATGTTTTATGTGTGAGAGTGTAAAACACCACTGTGCATGACACCATGTTTTTATGTGTGAGAGTGTAAAAACACCACTGTGCATGACACCATGTTTTATGTGTGAGGAGTGTAAAACACCACTGTGCATGACACCATGTTTTATGTGTGAGAGTGTAAAACACCACTGTGCATGACACCATGTTTTATGTGTGAGGAGTGTAAAACACCACTGTGCATGACACCATGTTTCAAAGACTTCCACAGGCTGCAGAACTTCTAGAAACATTCCCTGTGACTGTATATGTGTATATAAAATATAGAAAAATAGTAATAAACAACATTTCTTATTATTTGTTTCTGTAAATATTTTCTGTAAACAAAACAGTGATAACAGTGTTTATGAAGTTATTGTGTACTATAGAAAAAGAAATAACTTACAAAATAGTGTTCATATTGGTCTCACAGGCCATAAAAGTTACTTGGAAAAAAAAATAGAAAATAGTACCTAAAAAAATAAAGTAATACCGGGTGACCGGCAGTCGGCAATGTTACCACTTACAAGGCATTTTCTGTCAACTTCACACCTCCATATCTCGGTAAGTATTGATGGTAAAAATTTTTTGTTTAGCCTATAAGATTTAAAAAAAAAACTATCTTTTAATAATTTTTTTTTTTTTAAATTTTGGCGACCTTGAGAACAAGTCTCGGAGAGGGCCTGGGGACCCTGAAAGGGTTAAGAAATAGAGAGCAAGAAGCAGTCATAGGTAGAAGAGCTTTGGCACACAGCAGTGGGGGAGAACAGACAAACTGTTGGAACCAGACATAAGTATGGTAAGATTGTGGACAGTGGAGTCAGAGTGCACATGCTGTAGATTCCATCTCACATTGGTCTTCAGATGCATGATAAAACTGTAAATTGGCTAAGCTGTATGCTCTCAAAGAGGGAGTAGATTGCAATCTTGGGTCGTCAGT
>NC_069429.1:17212202-17220991 GCF_026875155.1 Cherax quadricarinatus
ATAATAGGTACATATCAAGTGGCAGGAACCAAAAATAAAGGTTCTCCACATCAAATTAAGAGGAATAAGTACATGTATACTTACGGGTGTTAAACATAGAACTACAGTGGACCCCCGCATAACGATTACCTCCGAATGCGACCAATTATGTAAGTGTATTTATGTAAGTGCGTTTGCACGTGTAAGTTTGGGGGTCTGAAATGGACTAATCTACTTCACAATATTTCTTATGGGAACAAATTCGGTCAGTACTGGCACCTGAACATACTTCTGGAGTGAAAAAATATCGTTAACCGGGGGTCCACTGTATTTTTGAACTATTTTTGAAGGCGAAATGTTCGGTCTTTGTGAAAAGACTGGACAAGATCGTCACCTCTCTACTAAAGCATTAAATACGTCTATCGAGGAAGAAAACACCTGAGCCTCGGTAAATAGCATCTCCAAGATCCTTAACGCTTCATCTATGCTAAAGATCACATTCTCAGACATCTCCATGGCTCCCCAAGCTCTCTCTGATGGTCTAGCCATTTCATATTATCACATTCACCCAAGCCATATAGAACCAAAATGTTTCACATACATCTCCCACTGCTGGACCTGCTACTTCTATAATCACCACCAAGGACTGCCCCATCAAGGATAAGAAGTTTTGTTCAAAATGTGGGAATGATGGACACAAATTCAGATTCTGCAGCTAAGTGCCCACTCAGGAAAGAAATCATACTGAAGAAAACTAAAGAAGATCTCAAGATAACACCTACAATTCACCGACATATGCAGGCAATAACCAAAATACAAGCAAATACCACCAAGATTCTACACACCACTCTACAGATGCCTTTGCCCAACAACTCCCTCTCTCCATTCCCCAATGGTGCTCCCTCCAAGGTGCTGTACTGCATGGTGTTTACACACTTTGCAAATGCAGCAAACCCTGGTGCTTTCAACACCACTATTAATGAACTATTCCATCTGAACAACATGCCTGCCTTCAATTTCCCGGACTCCACACCTTCAGCCGACATCCTCAAGATCCTTCCCAACGCCATGAACTTTAATGCACCTGCAGACCTGTCTTCTGCCCAAGCAAATGCTCCTGTAACTTCTACGACCACTTCCACTGCTGACAACGTTGATCATGCTGCCTCAACCACCATCTCCCACGCCTCCCAACCTGCTGTTACACCACCATTATACCTCTCCACTGCTCCTGTTGACCCTCAGTCACCTGCTAACACCACTGTAGACTCGCCAGATGAATCCACTTCAGAACAAGATAGTGATGACTACAGTACACTCTCATGGGAAAACCTTACCTTCTACACTTCTCCACCGAATGCTGACACCATGATCTGCACTAACCTCTACAAAGGCCTTGCTGCTGGAACAGTTAAGTATGCCTGCAAATCACCTCTTCACTTCACACTCACCCAAGTTCTTAAGTTCATCAAGCCTCCTCATTTCACCTTCAGCTTCAAAAAGTTTGAAAATGGCTCCACTGCAAACCTGCCTCCTCAATTACTCCTATAACTCCCACCTGTGTGCTGCCCTCTGATATTCCTACCTGCCTACCCTCTCCTGCGACCTAGAAACTGCCAGCTTCTTAAGACTCAAGACCTCAACTACCACGAGACTAATGAATACACAGCTTACTCTTCCCGTTTTCTCCAAGTTTGTCCCACGAGCGCCTAGCAACTGGGTTAAGCCCTGGTTCTTTTTCTTCGACTGTGGACACTCCTCTCCGCTGCTATTCTTCACCTGTCCTGTCTTCCCAGCTCACTCCACATGGGGTCTTACCTAAACTCTCTTGATCTTGAGAGAAAGTTTCATTTCAGGTCTCTGAACAGGAATGGGGATAAGTGAGCTACAACTCTGTGAAGCGAGTGTAATAAGTTGCCAAGATGTAAATGATGTTTGGGTCAAATATATTACCATCCAATAAATGAGATTAGGATAAAAAAATTAGATCTGAACCCTGGATAGCTGGGGAGATAATATACAATATAAAATTCAAAGGCAATTACTGAGGTTGGTTGGTAACGCACTCGCCTCATACACTGAGTGTCGGGGTTCAATCTCCAGCACGGGCGGAAACACTGGGCATCTTTCCTTACCCCTGCTTTCCTGTTCACCTAGCAGTAAGGAGGTACCTGGGTGTTATTCACCTTAAAACTGCTGCCCCTGTTCACCTAACAATAAGTGGGTACCTGGGTATTTGTTGACTGGTGTGGGTGGCATCATGGGGGACAAGATTGAAGGACCACAATGGAAATAAGACAGACAGTCCTTAAAGACACACTAACTTTCTTGGATTATCCTGGTTAGTTAACCCTCCCTACCCCAGGTTATCCTGGATGGCAAACCCTCCCTACCCTGGGATAACCTGGGTGAATAACTCTCCCTACTCAGGGTTAAAAGGCCCAACAAATCTTATCTCCAAGACTTACAGAGTAAGAAGAAGAGTGAAAAAGCTTGCAAAAGAGACAGAGGTAAGAGGCTGCAGGTGTAAAATTGAATAATATAGGAACAATCCTAGAAAGCTCTGGCAGCAATTAGAAGCCCTCTGGTATAGTAAACAATTAACTGACCATTCATACATAGCTACATATGGATAATGAGATGTGCTACAAAGCATCTAAAGTGACAAATTTTTATAATACATTCTACACAACCATTGCAGCATCATTGCATCATCAAGGTGGCCCATGGCCTGGTAGGCAAAGCTCTCGCCTCACACACTTTGTGTCGTTAGTTCGATTCCCAGCAAGGTTGGAAGTATTGGGCATGTTTTCTTACACCTGTTGCCCCATTCACCCAGCAAGCAAGTAGGTACCTGGGTGTTAGATGACTGGTGTGGGTCGCATCCTCGGGAACAAGACTGAGGATCCCAATAGAAATAAGACAGGACAATCCCTCGATGAAGCACTGTCTTTCTTGGGTTATCCTGGGTGGCTAACCCTCCAGGGTTAAAAATCCAAATGAAATCTTATCTAACTGTCCAGTGCATCAAGTAACTTCAACACAGATTTCAGTGATTTTTAAAGTTTACTACAGTACTGAAGTCATCACCTCACAATTTCCAGCTATTACAACCCCAGTGGAAATGGCTTTTGGGCTATCCTGCTAGGTAATTTACACTGTTACAGATCAGCCATCACTAATCTGGCAATCAGTTATCCTGTTCCATCAATAATCTGGCACTAATTTCAGCTGGCATAATTTCAAATTTCATCATTATACTGACTCAGAAATTGTTAAGATGGTTGTAAATCCACAGCAGCAAGCCAGTTAATTATGTGTATTCTAACCTAACCACTCTGTAATCTGGCAAACTCACTAATCCGGCACACTACAGGTCCCAATGATGCTGGATTAGTAATGGCCAACCTGTACTTCTTTCTTTCAACAAACCGGCCATATCCCACTGAGGCAGGGTGACCCAAAAAGAAAAACAAAAGTTTCTCTTTTTAAATTTAGTAATTTATACAGGAGAAGGGGTTACTAGCCCCTTGCTCCTGGCATTTTAGTCACCTCTTACAACACGCATAACTTACGGAGGAAGAATTCTGTTCCACTTCCCCATGGAGATAAGAGGAAATAAACAAGAACTAGTAAGAAAATAGAAGAAAACCCAGAGGGGTGTGTATATATATGCTTGTACATGTACATGTATGTGTAGTGTGACCTAAGTGTAAGTAGAAGTAGCAAGACGTACCTGAAACCTTGAATGTTTATGAGACAGAAAAAAAGACACTAGCAATCCTACCATCATGTAAAATGATTACAGGTTTCCATTTTACACTCACTTGGCAGGATGGTAGTACCTCCCTGGGTGGTTGCTGTCTACCAACCTACTACCTAGGACCAACCTGTACTGTGTATGATAATTGTGCTTATGTGTACCTTAACCTAAACAAACAAACCAAACCTAACAAAACCAGAACCAAACCAACCACAACTAACCACCCACCCACCCAACCAACTTACATGTATCATATGAATTATTGCAAAAAAGAACTATGTGGACTAGATCCCATCAACATCGCTACACCTTATAACATTCCAACTTGCAAGTTACCTGACAATGGTCCAAGATGGTAAGAAACCTGGCCATGTGCAAGTGTGAGTTATTTGTGAGTATGTAAATGTATTTATTAAATTATTGAGTCTTGCTCTCCATATACAATGCAACACTGCAACACAAGACAAGACCAATAAGTGTACTTATGTGTACCTGTGCCATGGCCAGGTTAGCAATGCTTGCTCCTCGCACATTGACTATCCGTGGTTCAGTCCCAGCCTGGTGGAAACATTGGTTGCATAGGTACCTGGGTGTTAGTCATGTTGATAAATTAGACACATATGCAACTCTTGGGTATCTTTATTGAGGAAACGTTTCGCCACACAGTGGCTTCATCAGTCCATACGTAGGAGAAACTTGAAGAACAGGAGGAGAATGAGGTAATCAGTCCCTCAACCTTGAGTCGATGTGTTCAGTCCATCAAGAGTTGCATATGTGTCTAATTTATCAACATGTCGGTTCTCTGAACCATTCCTCTACAAAGTTAGTCATGTTAAACCGATTATCACTGTTCACCTAACAGCAAATAGGTACGTGGGTGTTAGTGGATTTGTGAGTTGCATCAAGGGGGACAAGACTGAAGGACCACAAAGGAAATAAGACAAACAGTTTTTGATGACACACTGGCTTTCTAGGGTTATCCTGGGTGGCTAACCCTCGGTACCCCGGGTTATCCTGGGTGGCTAACGCTCCCAACCCTGGGTTATCCTGGGTGGCTAACCCTCAGTACCCTGGGTGGCTAACCCTCAGTACCCTGGTTTATCCTGGGTGGCTATCCCTCAGTACCCTGGGTTATCCTGGGTGGCTAACCCTCAGTACCCTGGGATATCCTGGGTGGCTAACCCTCAGTACCCTGGGTTATCCTGGGTGGCTAACCCTCAGTACCCTGGGTTATCCTGGGTGGCTAACCCTCAGTACCCTGGGTTATCCTGGGTGGCTAACCCTCAGTACCCTGGGTTATGCTGGGTGTCAAACCCTCAGTACCCTGGGTTACCCTGGGTGGCTACCCTCAGTACCCCGGGTTATCCGGGTGGCTAAAACTCCCCAAACCCCGGGTTTTCCCGGGGGACTAACCCCCCGTACCCTGGGTTTATCCGGGGGGCTAAAACTCGGCCCTGGGGTTTTCCCGGGTGGGAAAACCCTACCCTGGGTTATCATGGGGGGGGTTAACCCTCATAAACCCCGGGTTTTCCTGGGTGGGGTAGCCCCCCAGTCCCCCGGGTTTACCGGGTGGCTAACCCTCAGAAACCCTGGGTTATCAGGGAGGCTAAACACTCCCAACCCTGGGTTTCCTGGGTGCCTAAACCCCCCCTACCCCGAGTTTCCTGGGGGGCTAACCCCCCTACCTGGGTTTTCCTGGGTGGCTAACCCTCCCTACCTTGGATTATCATGGGTGGGTAACCCCCCTACCTTGGGTTATCCCGGTGGGTAACCCACCCTGCCTCAGATTATCCTCGATGGCTAACCCTCCCTACCTCGGATTATTCTGGGTTGCTAACCCTTCTTACCTCGGATTATCCTGGGTGGCTAACCCTTCTTACCTCGGATTATCCTGGGTGGCTAACCCTTCTTACCTCGGATTATCCTGGGTGGCAAACCTTCTTACCTCGGATTATCCTGGGTTTGGGTAAACCCCTTTTTACCTCGGATTATCCTGGGTGGCTAACCCTCCTTACCTCGGATTATCCTGGGTGGCTAACCCTCCTTACCTCGGATTATCCTGGGTGGCTAACCTTTCTTTCCTCAGATTATCCTGGGTGGCTAACCTTCCCTACCCTGGATTATCCTGGGTTGCTAACCCTTCTTACCTCGGATTATCCTGGGTGGCTAACCCTCCCAACCTCAGATTATCCTGGGTGGCTAACTCTCCCTACCATGGATTATCCTGGGTGGCTAACCCTTCCTACCTCGGATTAACCTAGGTGGCTAACCCTTCTTACCTCGGATAATCCTGGGTGGTTAACCTTCCCAACCTTGGATTATCCTGGGTGGCTAACCCTCCTTACCTCGGATTATCCCGGGTGGCTAATTCTCCCTACCTCAGATTATCCTGGATGGCTAACCCTTCTTACCTCGGATTATCCTGGGTGGCTAAAACTCCCTACCTCGGATTATCCTGGGTGGCTAACCCTCCTTACCTCGGATTATCCTGGGTGGCTAACCCTCCTTACCTCGGATTATCCTGGGTGGCTAACCCTCCTTACCTCGGATTATCCTGGGTGGCTAACCCTCCTTACCTCGGATTATCCTGGGTGGCTAACCCCCCTTAAACCCCGGATTATCCTGGGTGGCTAACCCTCCTTACCTCGGATTATCCTGGGTGGCTAACCCTTCTTACCTCGGATTATCCTGGGTGGCTAACCCTTCTTACCTCGGATTTTCCTGGGTGGCTAACCCTTCTTACCTTGGATTATCCTGGGTGGCTAACCCTCCTTACCTCGGATTTTCCTGGGTGGCTAACCCTCCTTACCTCGGATTATCCTGGGTGGCTAATCCTTCTTACCTCGGATTATCCTGGGTGGCTAACCCTCCTTACCTCGGATTATCCTGGGTGGCTAACCCTTCTTAAATCGGATTATCCTGGGTGGCTAACCCTCCTTAGCTCGGATTATCCTGGGTGGCTAACCCTCCTTACCTCGGATTATCCTGGGTGGCTAACCCTTTCTTACCTCAGAAATTTTCCTGGGTGGCTAACCCTCCCTACCCTGGATTATCCTGGGTTGCTAACCCTTCTTACCTCGGATTATCCTGGGTGGCTAACCCTCCCAACCTCAGATTATCCTGGGTGGCTAACTCTCCCTACCATGGATTATCCTGGGTGGCTAACCCTTCCTACCTCGAATTAACCTGGGTGGCTAACCCTTCTTACCTCGGATAATCCCGGGTGGTTAATCTTCCCAACCTTGGATTATCCTGGGTGGCTAACCCTCCTTACCTCAGATTATCCTGGGTGGCTAACCCTTCTTACCTCGGATTATCCTGGGTGGCTAACCCTCCCTACCTCGGATTATCCTGGGTGGCTAACCCTCCTTACCTCGGATTATCCTGGGTGGCTAACCCTCCTTACCTCGGATTATCCTGGGTGGCTAACCCTTCTTACCTCGGATTATCCTGGGTGGCTAACCCTTCTTACCTCGGTTTAAACCTGGGTGGCTAACCCCCCTTACCTCGGATTATCCTGGGTGGCTAAAACCCCCCTTAACCTCGGGTTATCCTGGGTGGCTAACCCTCCTTACCTTGGATTATCCTGGGTGGCTAACCCTTCTACTCGGATTATCCTGGGTGGCTAACCCCTTTTTACCTCGGATTATCCTGGTGGCTAACCCTCCTTACCTCGGATTATCCAGGGTGGCTAACCCTTCTTACCTCGGATTATCCTGGGTTGCTAACCCTTCTTACCTCGGATTATCCTGGGTGGCTAACCCCTTTTTACCTCGGATTATCCGGGGGCTAACCCACCTTTCCTCGGATTATCCTGGGTGGCTAACCCTCCTTATCTTTGGGTTATCCTGGGTGGCTAACCCTTCTTACCTCGGATTATCCTGGTGGCTAACCCTTTCTTACCTCGGATTATCCTGGGTGGCTAACCCTCCTTACCTCGATTATCCTGGGTGGCTAACCCTCCTTACCTCGGTTATCCTGGTGGCTAACCCTCCTTAAACCCCGGATTATCCTGGGTGGCTAACCCTTCTTACCTCGGATTATCCTGGGTTGCTAACCCTTCTTACCTCGGATTATCCTGGGTGGCTAACCCTTCTTACCTCGGATTATCCTGGGTGGCTAACCCTCCTTACCTCGGATTATCCTGGGTGGCTAACCCTCCTTATCTTGGATTATCCTGGGTGGCTAACCCTTCTTACCTCGGATTATCCTGGGTGGCTAACCCTTCTTACCTCGGATTATCCTGGGTGGCTAACCCTCCTTACCTCGGATTATCCTGGGTGGCTAACCCTCCTTACCTCGGATTATCCTGGGTGGCTAACCCTTCTTACCTCGGATTATCCTGGGTTGCTAACCCTTCTTACCTCGGATTATCCTGGGTGGCTAACCCTCCCTGCCCCAGGTTATCCTGGCTGGGTAATCCTCCCTATCCCAGATTATCCTGGCTGGGTAACCCTCCCTACGACGGGTTAAAAATCCCAACAAATTCTTATTTTACTTACTAAACAGGTAACACTAAGTTCTTCTTTCTTTCTTTGTTTGGTTTATAACGGCCAATGACAGCTTACACTATCGAACCCGACTTCCCGGGTTACCCGATGTACGGGGAAGATTATTTGGAGTTTACCTGGAGAGAGTTCCGGGGGTCAACGCCCCCGCGGCCCGGTCTGTGACCAGGCCTCCAGATGGATCAGAGCCTGATCAACCAGGCTGTTACTGCTGGCTGCACGCAAACCAACGTACGAGCCACAGCCCGGCTGGCCAGGTACCGACTTTAGGTGTTTGTCCAGTGCCAGCTTGAAGACTGCCAGGGGTCTATTGGTAATCCCCCTTATGTATGCTGGGAGGCAGTTTTTAAAAAGGGCTCGGGCCCCTGATACTTATTGTATTGTCTCTTAAAAGTGCTAGTGACACCCCCTGCTTTTCATTTGGGGATGTTGCATCTGTGCCGAGTCTTTGCTTTTGTTGTGGTGATTTACGTTTTTTAAGTTTGGTACTTCCCCCTAGGGTTTTCCAGGTTATATAACAGGTCCTCCCGCCGCATTCC
>NC_069429.1:17221491-17253373 GCF_026875155.1 Cherax quadricarinatus
AAAAGGGGAAAATGGTAGTGTTGAAAATATAGAGGGTAGTGTTAAAAACTAGGTAGTGGTAGCGTTGAAACGGAAGATGGTAGCTTGAAACTAGGTAAATGGGCTTAAAATAGGTAGATGGTAGCTTTAAAACTAGGTAGTGGTAGGGTTGAAACTAGGTAGTGGTAGCGTTAAAAATAGGTAGATGGTAGATTAAAAACTAGGTAAGGGTAGCTTTAAAATAGTGATAGTAGCGTTAAAATGGGTAGTTTTGCCGAAACTGGGAAATGTTAGCTTTTAAAATGTAGAGGTACGCTGAAAAAAGGTGGGGTCGTTGAAAATGGTGATGGTAGGTTGAAAATAGGTAGATGGTAGTTTTTGAAAATGGGTAGTGGTGGGTTAAAAAGTGGGTAGGGGTAGCGTTGAAACTAGGTAGATGTAGCGTGAAAATAGAGGGTGCTTTGAAAATATTTAGAGGGTACGTTAAAAATAGTAGATGGTACGTTGAAACTAGGTAGAGGGTGCGTTGAAACTAGGTAGATGGTAGCTTGAAACTAGGTAGATGGGGTTGAAATAGTGATGGTAACGTTGAAATGGTAGATGGTAGATTGAAACGGTAGTAGTATCTTTAAAAAAAGGGAGGGAGCTTTGAAACTAGGTAAAGGAGCTTTAAAAACTAGTTATATGGTAGCGTTGAAACTAGGTACATGGTAGCGTTAAAACTAGGCAGATGGGCGTTGAAACTAGGTTGGTAGCGTTGAAACTAGGTAATGGTGCTTTGAAAATTAGGTAGATGGTCGTTGAAACTAGGAAAGGGGGGCGGGGAAACTAGGTAAAATGGTAACGTTGAATTTGGTGATGGAGCGTTGAAACTAGGTAGATGGTAAGTGGAAACTAGGGATGGTAGCGTTGAAACTAGTAGATGGTAGCTCTAAAAATAGGAAATGTAGCGTTGAAACTAGGTAGATGGTAGCGTTGAAACTAGGTAGATGGTGCGTTGAAATGGAAGATGGTAGCGTTGAAATAGGTAGATGGTAGCGTTGAAACTAGTAGATGTAGCATTGAAATAGGTAGATGGTAGCATCGAAACAGGTAGATGGTAGTTTGAAATTAGGTAGATGGTAGCGTTGAAACTAGGTAGATGGTAGCGTTGAAACTAGGTAGATGGTAGCGTTGAAACTAGGTAAATGGTAGCGTTGAAATTAGGTAGATGGTAGCTTTAAAACTATGTAGATGGTAGCGTTGAAACTAGGTAATGGTAGCGTTGAAATAGGTAGATGGTAGCATTGAAACTAGGTAGATGGTAGCGTTGAAATAGGTAGATAGTAGCGTTGAAATAGGTAATAGTAGCCTTGAAACTAGGTAGATGTAGCGTTGAAAATAGGTAGATGGTAGCGCTGAAAATAGGTAGATGGTAGCATTGAAATAGGTAAATGGTAGCGTTGAAAATAGGTAGATGGTAGCTTGTGAAATAGGTAGAATGGTAGCGTTGAAATAGGTAGATGGTAGCGTTGAAACTAGGTAGATAGTAGCGTTGAAAAGTAGATGGTAGCGTTGAAAATATTTAGATGGTAGCGTTGAAAATAGGTAGATGGTAGCGTTGAAACTAGGTAGATGGTAGCGTTGAAACTAGGTAATGGTAGCGTTGAAACTAGGTAGATGGTAGCGTTGAAACTAGGTAGATGGTAACGTTGAAATAGGTAGATGGTAGTTGCATAAACTAGGTAGATGTATCATTAAAACTAGGTAGATGGTAGCGTGAAATGTAAACTAGCGTTGAAATAGGTATAGAGCGTTGAAACTAAGTTAATGGTAGCGTTGAAATAGGTACATGGTAGCGTTGAAACTAGGCAGATGGTAGCTTGAAACTAGGTAGATAGGTAGCTTGAAACTAGGTAGATGGTAGCGTTGAAAATAGGTAGATGGTAGCGTTGAACAGGGTAGAGGTAGCGTTGAAACTAGGTATAATGGTACGTTGAAAACTAGGTAGATGGTAGCGTTGAAAAGGTAGATGGTAGGTGGAAACTAGGGTAGATGGTAGGGTTGAAACTATGGTAGATGGTAGCTCTGAAAAACTAGGTAATAGATAGCGTTGAAATAGGTATGGTAGCGTTGAAAACTAGGTAGATGGTAGCGTTGAAAATAGGAAGATGGTAGCTGGTGAAAACTGGGTAGATGGTAGCGTTGAAACTAGGTAAATGGTAGGGTTGAAATTAGGTAGATGGTAGCATTGAAACTAGGTAGATGGTAGCTTTAAAACTAGGTAGATGGTAGCGTTGAAACTAGGTAAATGGTAGCGTTGAAATTAGGTAGATGGTAGCGTTGAAACTAGGTAGATGATAGCGTTGAAACTAGGTAGATGGTAGCATTGAAACTAGGTAGATGGTAGCGTTGAAAATAGATGGCAGCGTTGAAAATAGATGGTAGCGTTGAAAATAGGTAGATGGTAGCGTTGAAAATAGGTAGATGGTAGCTTTGAAAATAGGTAGATGGTAGCTTTGAAAATAGGTAGATGGTAGCGTTGAAAATAGGTAGATGGTAGCGTTGAAACTAGGTAGATGGTAGCGTTGAAACTAGGTAGATAGTAGCGTTGAAAATAGATGGTAGCATTGAAAATAGTTAGATGGTAGTGTTGAAAATAGGTAGATGGTAGCGTTGAAACTAGGTAGATGGTAGCGTTGAAAGTAGGTAGATGGTAGCGTTGAAACTAGGTAGATGGTAGCATTGAAAATAGGTAGATGGTAGCGTTGAAACTAGGTAGATGGTAGCGTTGAAACTAGGCAGATAGTAGCGTTAAAACTAGGTAGATGGTAGCGTTGAAACTAGGTAAATGGTAGCGTTGAAACTAGTTAGATGGTAGCGTTGAAACTAGGTACATGGCAGCGTTGAAACTAGGCAGATGGTAGCGTTGAAACTAGGTAGATGGTAGCGTTGAAACTAGGTAGATGGTAGCGTTGAAAATTAGGTAGATGGTAGCGTTGAAACTAGGTAGAGGGTAGCGTTGAAACTAGGTAAATGGCAGCGTTGAAACTAGGTAGATGGTAGCGTTGAAACTAGGTAGATGGTAGCGTGGAAACTATTTAGATGGTAGTGTTGAAACTAGGTAGATTGTAGCGTTGAAAATAGGTAGATGATAGCGTTGAAACTAGGTAGATGGTAGCGTTGAAACTAGGTAATAGTAGCGTTGAAACTAGGAAGATGGTAGCGTTGAAACTAGGTAGATGGTAGCGTTGAAAATAGGTAGATGGTAGTGTTGAAACTAGGTAGATGGTAGCTTTGAAACTAGGTAGATGGTAGCGTTGAAACTAGGTAGATGGTAGCGTTGAAACTAGGTAGATGGTAGCATTGAAACTAGGCAGATGGTAGCGTTTAAACTAGGTAAATGGTAGCATTGAAACTAAATGGTAGCGTTGAAAAAAGGTAGATGGTAGCATTGAAACTAGGTAAATGGTAGCACTGAAACTAGGTAGATGGTAGCATTGAAACTAGGTAGATGGTAGTGTTGAAAATAGGTAGATGGTAGTGTTGAAACTAGGTAGATGGTAGCATTGAAACCAGGTAGATGGTAGCGTTGAAACTAGGTAAATGGTAGTGTTGAAATTAGGTAGATGGTAGCGTTGAAACTAGGTAGATGGTAGCGTTGAAATTAGGTAGATGGTAGCATTGAAACTAGGTAGATGGTAGCGTTGAAACTAGGTAAATGGTAGCGTTGAAATTAGGTAGATGGTAGCGTTGAAACTAGGTAAATGGTAGCGCTGAAACTAGGTAGATGGTAGCATTGAAACTAGGTAGATAGAAGCGTTGAAACTAGGTAGATGGTAGCATTGAAACTAGGTAGATGGTATCGTTGAAAATAGGTAGATAGTAGCGTTGAAAATAGGTAGATAGTAGCACTGAAACTAGGTAGATGGTAGCGTTGAAAATAGGTAGATGGTAGCGCTGAAAATAGGTAGATGGTAGCGTTGAAAATAGGTAGATGGTAGCATTGAAACTAAGTTGATGGTAGCATCGAAACTAGGTAGATGGTAGCGTTGAAACTTGGTAGATGATAGCGTTGAAACTAGGTAGATGGTAGCGTTGAAACTAGGTAGATGGTAGCGTTGAAAATGGGTAGATGGTAGCGTTGAAAATGGGTAGATGGTAGCGTTGAAAATGGGTAGATGGTAGCATTGAAACTAGGTAGATAGTAGCGTTGAAAATAGATGGTAGCGTTGAAAATAGATGGTAGCGTTGAAAATAGGTAGATGGTAGCGTTGAAAATAGATGGTAGCGTTGAAAATAGGTAGATGGTAGCGTTGAAAATAGGTAGATGGTAGCGTTGAAACTAGGTAGATGGTAGCGTTGAAACTAGGTAGATAGTAGCGTTGAAAATAGATGGTAGCGTTGAAACTAGGTAGATGGTAGCGTTGAAACTAGGTAGATGGTAGCGTTGAAACTAGGTAGATGGTAGCGTTGAAAATAGGTACATGGTAGCGTTGATCTATACCACCTCCCCTCATCCCTACCATGATCTGTACTACCTCTCCTCACCACTACCATGATCTATACTACTCCTCACCTCTACCATGATCTATACTACCTCCCCTCATCCCTACCATGAACTATATCATATCCCTTACCTCTACCATGATCTATACTACCTCTCCTCACCCCTACCATGATCTATACTACCTCTCCTCACCCCTACCATGATCTATACTGCCTCCCTCACCCCTACCATGATCTATACCATATCCCTCACCCCTACCATGATCTACCTCTCCTCACGCCTACCATGATCTATACTACTTCTCCTCATCCCTACCATGATCTATACCACCTCCCCTCACCCCTACCATGATATATACTACCTTCCTTCATCCCTACCATGATCTATACTACCTTCCTTCACCCCTACCATGATATATACTACCTCCCCTCACCTCTACCATGATCTATACTACCTCCCTCACCTCTACCATGATCTATACTACCCCCTCCTCACCCCTACCATGATCTATACTACCTCCCCTCACCTCTACCATGATCTATACTACCTCCCCTCACCTCTAACATGATCTATACTGTATCCCCCATCCCTACCATGATCTATACTACCTCCCCTCACCTCTACCATGATCTATACTACCTCCCCTCACCTCTACCATGATCTATACTACCTCTCCTCACCCCTACCCTGATCTATACTACCTCCCCTCACCTCTACCATGATCTATACTACCTCCCCTCACCTCTACCATGATCTATACTACCTCTCCTCACCCCTACCCTGATCTATACTATCTCCCCTCACCTTACCATGATCTATACTACCTCCCCTCACCTCTACCATGATCTATACTACCTCCCCTCACCTCTACCATGATCTATACTACCTCCCCTCACCCCTACCCTGATCTATACTACCTCTCCTCACCCCTACCCTGATCTATACTACTTCCCCTCACCTCTACCATGATCTATACTGTATCCCCCATCCCTACCATGATCTATACTACCATTATGGTGTTTTTTTCATAAATGGTTTAGAAAACCGACAAGTTGTTAATTACGACACATGACCAGCACCTGGTCACGTGTTTCACTTATCCGAGTACATTCTAGGTTATTTCTGCTTCCATCTTCAAGTTGTCCCTCTCTTGCCTTTGATATACCTTTGATGAGTTCCGAGAGTCTTTCTACTCCCGGAGCCCGGCCATGGTCCAGGCTCGTCTGGTGCTTGCCTGGTCAAGCAGGCTATTGTTGCTGGTGGCCCGCTGCCCCACATACCCATCACAGCCTGGTTGATCTGGCACCTGGTGAAGATACTTGTCCAGTTTCCTCTTGAAGGCTTCTACACTTGTTCCAGCAGTGTTTCTGATATCTTCTGTTAAGATACTGAATAGTCTGGGACCCCGGATGTTGATACAGTCTTCTCTTATTGTGCCCACCGCACCCCTGCTCCTCACTGGGTTTATTTTACACTTCATCCCTTATCTCTCACTCATGTTCTTGTAAGGTACAATATTAAATACCTTTTTGGCGTCCAGAAACATGCAATCCACCCATCCCTCTTTCTCCTTCCTTCTCTCACTTCATTATGGAACTCCAACAGGTTTACCCGTTACCTGGAGGTCGTTCTGGGGATCAACGCCCCCAGCGGCCCGGTCTACGACACAGTAATTTGCCAATATTGGTTCCTGTTTGTTGTTGTACTCTTACGAGCACTGCATGATATATAAGTGACATGTTTTCAACCTGACGACCTGCGACAGATACCTTAAGTCAGTACCCCATCAGACGGGGTGTTAGTAGCGGCCTGGTTTACCAGGCCCTGATGCACCGGGAGGACTGGTCAAGGACTGGGCCGCGGGGGGCACTGACCCCAGGAACACACGCCAGCTAGGTAACTCAGTCTCCCCATCAATGTCAGTATTTTAATGCGGTTTAAACTCTGACATTGGAATGAACAGGTGTCGACTCTCCAAAAATGTCTACAGTCAAACCAATGGAAGTCCCAATATCCGACTTTTTTGAGTTATCCTGGTGGGTAATTTAAGAATATAAGAACAAAGAACGCTGCAGAAGGCCTACTGGCCCATGAGAGGCAGGTCCAAGTCACCTCCCGGTTTAAACCAATGACCCATCTAGTCAGGTCAGGTCACATCCACTTAAGGAAGGAGCACGCCATCAGACCAAGTAGCACAAGCTAGTCAGGTCCAACTCACACCCACCCACACCCACTCATGTATTTATCCAACCTATCTATAAAACTACACAACGTCTTAACAAAGTGCTACTATATACGATAATTTGTGTAACTGCATTTATGTGTACCTGTACCTAAATCAACGTACCAACTTTTGGTGCACTGTTACAAAAAACGCGATTCTAAAAGCTTAGAGATCTCCAGTGAATACTAGAAAGGACTGCCCTTCTAGCATCCAGCCTGTTACTGGGTTTTCGTAACAAGTAGTCAGTATCCTTGTCCAATTATCCATTAAAATTTAGTATGGTTCAATAGTGCTTTAGGATTACAACTGGTAGGCTACTAACTAGAGAAATTAAAATTTAATAAATTTATTAAGTAGTAAGTTGTCTAGAGGTATATTATCAAATTAAATTAATTACAGCAATCAAAATAAAATCAGTCTCTCGAGTTCAATATTATTGTGCTGAAAGCACATATCACATTTATAATTCTTAAGTACCATCAGGTACATTAACATTTAATAAGATATTACAAATATGTACAAGTGTGTGTATGCGTTTAAGTGCTCTTAAGTAGTTAGCTATGTCTCAAGACTCGAATAAGACTTAAACAAGTGACTGACAAAGTCCTCCAATAAACTAACTTCTTGACCGACTGGCAACCCGAACAGTCTGCTTGAACAACAAAGAATGCTAAGCCCAATAGCAATGTAATATCAAGCGACTGCGACACAGAATCAGGAACTGGGAAATAATATATTATTATTATAATCAAAAAGAAGCGCTAAGCCACAAGGGCTATACAGCGGAAATAATATAACGACACTAAGTAGGGACCATCTGCAGATCCTCCACTAAAGTTACAAAACTCCCATAAAACTGAATCTACGTTCAGCATAGGAAAAACTGTGACTGTGACAATACACAGGAACCAATACAAAATTAGGTCAGAAGCTATAGCTAAGGACCTGAGATGTTCAGAGTGTCAATGTGACACACAACCTCAGTACAACGTCGAAAATCACAAAGTCTATACAATGTTCTGTGAACAAAGTTCTACAGAACTAACAAGAATAATGAGACAGACAATGTGTCCAACCACCAAGCGAGTCTCCAGCAGACTGTCAGAGAGACAGTCCGTCCAACCAGCAAGCGAGTCTCCAGCAGACTGACAATTTCACGAGAGGTGAGGACACCCCCCCCTCGATCACGTGATAGCTACGTGGACAACTGCAGCTCAGAAGCCGGCAGTATAACGAGCGACAAGCGATAATTACAGTAGTTTGACAATCAAGACTAACTGAGCACATTTTATATACATCCTAACAACATAAGTCAAATAAGAATATAAAAGCAAATATATTTACGATTTAGCTAATTATCGGGAAATATAAGCAATATAAAATTAAATGAAAAGGTAATATACATTATATAAAAATAATCACTGTAACCCAAACAGGGGTTTCAACACCCCCCCCAACACGACAGAGGGTCGAAACTGGGAAATTTGCATTGTCTTTCACATTTTTTTCGGATTACCCCCCCCCTATCAATAAAAAATTATCTTTAAACAATAAACAAGTCCTTTTTGTGCCAAGCACCTCAAAAACAATTTCCCCCAGCGTCCGCACAAAGGATATCCCCCTTTAAGGAACTAGGGAAAGTAAAAAGAAATCGTTTTCTGCAAACTCTGGTTTGTACATCAGTGAAGACAGGAAAAGGGGCGGACAAGGGGGGCACTTTTAAAGGCTCGATCATAGTAGAAAAAACCCGCTTTTCCCCCTCTTAAGTATGGTTTTGGAATGCTAGGCATATGAACATCGGGATATGAAACAGTTTTAAGGGGTGGTAGTGAGGGGGGGGCCCCGGGCGGCAACAGTTTTTGTGCCCACACAGTACCTCACCCGCACCAACTACTCATTTCAACACTCAGCTTTTTCCCTTTTTCCTCAAAACAACATACGGGAATATAAAAAAATAAAAAATTAGACATGAAAAAGAGTAAAAATTTTATTTAAAAATATGGGCTGGGGGGGATTAATTACTTTACTGAATTTGAAAATAGAAAGAAAAAAAAGGGTTTATTTGGGCTTTAAAAATTTTACGTTAATTTAATGTACCTGAAAAATTTTTTTAAGGACGAAAACCAGAGCTTTTCCAAAATTTA
Source organism: Cherax quadricarinatus (assembly GCF_026875155.1). Classification (NCBI taxonomy): domain Eukaryota; kingdom Metazoa; phylum Arthropoda; class Malacostraca; order Decapoda; family Parastacidae; genus Cherax; species Cherax quadricarinatus. Next base: position 17,230,328 of record NC_069429.1, read on the forward strand.
CTTACAATGACCACTTTTTTTGTGTTTTTATACAAATAAAAAAAATTTTGGATTCTGAGACCCACCCCCAGATCCTAGCTTTTTTACTTTTAAATTTTAAAAATAAAAATTGGAGTGGATTGGGGTCTAAAAAAACATAATTTTTAAAATGGGAAAGTGCCCAAAAACACGTCAAAATGTTCCAATGAAAAAACCACAAAACCCTTAGAGCCTTTTTTCCCAAATAGGGGCAAAATTTTTCGGGGTTTTGTTTAAAAGCTTAGATAATAAAACAAAAGGGAAAAGGAGAATAACAGGGAAGTTGATTTTTGGGGGCAGCACGCACCCACTGCAAAACCCCTTTGGGAAACTTAATAAAGTAAAAAGAAGGGAAGAAAAAAAATTAGGACTCTTCAACACGGACCCGGGGAAACAACCTTCAACCTTTTTAACGAGTCAAAACAATTTTATTCCAGGGAACTGAACTTTGGTAAAAAGAACCATGAGGGGTGCAGGGGAGGAGTGTGTGCTGGCTTCCGTCACTTGACCACTGGCAACGTCGCCCCATGATCGGGCTACTGTTTCCTTCATCGGGGGCCCAAAGTAAAATGTTTTGCCATTTTTAACCGATTTTCCCTTCTTGACACCCAAATGTCCTCCTAGGGGACTATTTTTTGAGCAAAATCAAGGGTTTGTTAAACGAAATGTAACGGGAAAACACAACAAAATGCTTGACTGTCGTGGAAACACTATCACGACAATTTAAACATGTATTTTTCTCCATCAGTACACCGTTAAAATAATATAAAAATTATCGAACCCCTTTGCTTCACTCTCAGTAACTGCTAATCTCTCAGTTTTTCCCAGTGACTGACCCAACAAACTGATCCTTGATTAAATCAAAAGGGAGTTAGAAATTTAACGTTTTTTGTGTCCGGGCCTAGGTTTGATCCCGGGGGGAGTCGGGTGTTAATAAACCCGGGGCGCAGAGGGGCACAAAACAACATTTTAAACCCCCAAATCTTTCCGCCCATAAACAAAACTCAAAAAGAGACAAGGATGGTTGTTTGAATCTTTGACTTTAGCTCAAAAGAAATTTTTGCGCTGATAGGAAATAAAATGGGTTTTCCTCAAACAAGTTTAAATCAAAATTTACCCATCAGTGGAAATTACCCAAACACAAGTGGTTTTTTTAAAATATACCAGCAAAAAGGGAATCTTTTTCCCTTCAACCAAGTCCACGACCGAGGGGAAATACACCACGGATATATCCCAAACTGAAATATAACCAGTATAAAACTTTTTTCAATAAAAATTTTGTCAGGGCCTTTTAAAACACCCCCCCATGGGTTTCTAAAATCCCTCAAATCTTGCAATGGGTTTAATCGTCGTTTAAGGGGCATACATCTTCTTTTTAAAAAGGGTGATAAACTACCAGTTTCTCTGAAAGAAATTATCTCATTGATTTTGACTTAAAAAAACGTAATGAAAAACGATTCGTCCAACCCCAATTAAACTCCAAAAGTAAGGACTATCGCTGAACAAATCTTTTCGTCAGATACACTTTCTGACGCTAGTCACCCAAACCTAAAAGTAAATTACTAAAACAGTAGGATCAGAGGAATTGCGGGTTTTTTGGTGTCCTTTTTTGTTTGGGGGAAGAGGATACGACTTGAGGGGGGGCCCAGCCGCCCGCCCTGTTTCCCGAACCTTCTTCCCAAACTTATAGCAATACTCTCTAGTATGTCCTTTATCTTTTTAAACAATAGGTACATTTAAACTTTCTTTTTCTCAAAACCCAAAATTTTCCCTGTCTAGCCAAAGAGACGATTCAGGGTTTTGAGTTTTTCCCGGTAAATGTACGAGAAGTTTTAAAAGAGCAGGGACATCAGGGCCCCAAGAGCAGCTGATTTTTGGTTGCCAACTTCTAGGACAATTTTTTTGTTTTCCTTGTTTTTTTGTGGGTGGGGGGTTTTTTCCCTACAAGGGTTTGGAGAAATTTTCGTTTTAATTTTTCTCTTTGCTTTTCAGTTTTTTGAATATCTGAGGTAATATGATCGATCAGGATTCCTTTTAAAGCACAACATACAAAGTTAAAAACCCTTTGTGTAGTAACAACTGAACAAGGCCCGTCGTAGTTTTTTACACTTAAACAGCTCTAGCCCCTCTCTCAAATTCAACTTTTTTTTCCCCGAGCAAACTCTACACAAGTTTGGTCTTTCGTCGTTTTTAAAAGTACAAATGCTCTTGATAAATTAAAAAGGGAAAAAAAAAAAAAAAGTTATATGTCTCTAAAAAAGTTTTTTTTGACATGTCCCTAACTAATGAACTTGGCAAATGGGGAAGCTAGCAGAACCCCTTTTGGGGCTCTTCCCGTAAAAACTGTTTTGAGCAATGTTGCCCCCGGCTTTCGTGGCCAGTTCAAAGGCACGTGCCTGGTTTTTCAAAAACATCAAAATTTGGTGTCTAAGTCCCCTTTCAAAAAAATTAGGAACCCTGGGGTCAGCTTCTGCACATTAAATGTCCGTGATCTATCATCCGGGGTTTTTTCCCAACGAACATTTTTTCTTTGGGAAAACTTCTTCCCTTCAAACCCTCTTGGCCTCAATTTTTTTGGGGATTTTGCAACATAAGGGGGCCTTTCCAACCCCCTCCAAAATGTTTCCCGAGAGGGTAGGCCATGGGGAATGGAAGGTAGGAAATTAACATGGGGCTGGACGGCCTTAGGTCGGACACGATCCGCCGTCTCTGTGTCCCAGATCCCGGCAAAGGGAAAATAAATACAGGGTATAAAAACTGTACTTAGTATTAATGTCTCATACCACCAGCACACTCTGTACATAGTGTCATGAGGGAAGGCTTTAGCAGAACTGAGCTACCAGGCCAAAAACTAGGCTCCCCTTCTGCTCTAGTTGCTCATTTTATCTTCACAAATAAGCATACTTCCTAAATTTTGACACTAGGGTTTTTTGAATCTAATCATAAACAGACAACTCTGTTTTTGAACAGGAAACAATAAAACTTAAAATTTAATTTCTCTGACAGTTTTTAAACTGATAAAAAACCCTTTTTTACGCACACCGAGATACTTTTCTACTCGCCAAAACGTCTGAAATTTAATGTACTTAAAATCCCTAGTATCAATTAACTGTTTTTTACCCTTTTGGCCCTACAATCAAAAAAAATTTTTACTACAGAGAGTGATTTTTGAAACTATAATCCCAATAGGAATTTTATGTTTTTCTCTTAAAAGTAAGAATTCCCTAAAAAAGTAATTTTTTTCTCCTTGGGTCAAGAAAACTCAGTCAGAAAAATACATCCACCTGGGATGTTGTACAAGAAATAAACCAAATTTTTCAATTAATAAAGTACCCAAAATGTTTGATCAAGGGTTTTACTATATGGCAAACTGGGCAATTTTCTCCAACACCTTGGGATCAAGAGCATCCCCGGGCAGGCCCCCATTTTTTTACAAAAAACCCGAAATTTTAAAAGCTTTGAATCTCCAGTGAATTTTAGAAAGGACTTCCCTCTAGCATCCCGCCGTTACTGGTTTTTTGAAACAAGAAGTCAGTATCCTTGTCCAATTAATCCATTAAAAAATTTATATGGTTTAATAGGCTTTTGGGTTACAATGGGTTTGGGGTACTAACTAAGAAATTTTAAAAAAAAATAAATTTTTTAAGTAGTAAGTTGGCTAAGGTATATTATCAAATAAATTAAATTTCAGCAATCAAAATAAAATCAGCCTTTTCGAGTTCAATATTAAAAGTGCTGAAAGCACATATCACATTTTTAATTCTTAAGTACCATCAGGGAAAATTTAACAATTTTTAAAAAAATATTACAAAATTCCCAAATGTGTGTATTGTTTTTAATTTTCTCTTTAAATAATTTTGGGTTTTGTCTCAAGAAATCGAAAAAAACTTAAAAAAGTGCGACAAAGTCCCCCAAAAACTAACTTCTTGACCGACTGGGAACCCGAAAAGTCCCGCTTTAAAAACCAAAAAAAGCCCAACCCAATACAAAAAGTAATATCAAACCGGCCCACCCAGAACAGGAAATGGGAATAATATAACGAAAAAAACTAAGTAGGGACCAAAAAGCAGATCCCCCACAAAATTTTCAAAAAATCCCCAAAAAATAATCAAAGTTCAGCCCTAGGAAAAACCGTGACTGTGGAAAAATACACAGGAACCAGTACAAAAAAAAGGTCCAAAAACTAAAAGCCAAAAAGGGCCTGAGATGTTTTAGAGTGTCCAAAGGAAAACCCCAACCCCAAATACAACGTCGAAAACACAAAGCTAACAAAAGGGTTTTGTGAACCCAAAATTCTACAGAACTAACCAAAAATAAGAGACAGGGCAATGTGTCCCCAAACCCCCAAACGATTCCCCCAGCAACTGTCCCGAGGAAAACAATCCGCCCCAAACCCGCCCAACGAGCTCCCGCAGACTGTCCCAAAAGACAATCTGGGCCAACCCGCCCAAACGAGTCTCCCCGCAGACTGAAAAAATTTCACAGAGGTGAGGACACCCCCCCCCCCCCGATCACGTGAAAGCTACGTGGGAAAAACTGCAGCTCAGAAGCCGGCAGTATAACGAGCGACAAGCGATAATTACAGTAGTTTGACAATCAAGACTAACTGAGCACATTTTATATACATCCTAACAACATAAGTCAAATAAGAATATAAAGCAATATATTTACGATTTAGCTATTATCGCAAATATAAGCAATATAAAATTAATTGAAAAGGTAATATACATTATATATACATAATCATTGTAACCCATTCAGGGGTTGCAACATGCACGAGTGGAGGATAACTTCAACATTTCCTTTGTATGGACTGATGAAGTCACTGTGTGGAGAAACGTGTCCTCATTAAGTCACTATGTGGAGAAACGTGTCCTCACTACAGATACCTAAGTGTTGCATGTGTGTCTAATTGTGGGTTCTCTGAACCCTTCATCTACACAACTGGTAATGTTGAGAACTAGTGGAGGGTTGGGGGACGTTTTGGTGGGGAGGTGGTGGGGACGTGTGGTGGGGAGGTGGTGGGAGGGTGGGGACGTGTGGTTGGGGGGGTGGTGGGGGACGTGTGGTGGGGAGGTGGTGGGGGACGTGTGGTGGGGAGGGGGTGGGGGACGTGTGGTGGGGAGGTGGTGGGGGACGTGTGGTGGGGGGTGGTGGGGGACGAGTGGTGGGGAGGTGGTGGGGGACGTGTGGGTGGGGAGGTGGTGGGGGACGTGTGGTGGGGAGGTGGTGGGGACGTGTGGTGGGAGGTGGTGGGGGAAGTGTGGTGGGGAGGTGGTGGGGACGAGGGTGGGAGGTGGTGGGGACTGTTGTGGGGAGGTGGTGGGGACGTGTGGTGGGGAGGTGGTGGGTACTGTTCTTTGGTGGGGGAGTGTGTGGGCGACAGTGGTGGGGGACGTGTGTGGGGAGGTGGTGGCGGGACGTGTGTGGTAGGTGGAGGGGGACGCGTGGGATGGGGCGAGGTGCTGGGGAAGCGTGTGGTGGAGGAGGAGGTGGGAGGACGTAGTGGTGGGGAGGTGGTGGGACGTGTGGTGGGGAGGTGTGGAGTGGGGACAAGTGTTTGGGGAGGTGGTGGGGGCACGTTTGGTGGGGAGTGGTGGGGGACGCTGTGGTGGGGAGGAGGGTGGGGGGGGGTGGGGGACGCCGTGGTGGGGAGGTGGTGGGGGAACGGAGTGGTGTGGGAGAGGTGGGTGGGGGAACGCGTCTGGAGGGAGGATGGTGGGGGCGACGTGTGTTGGAGGGAGGTGGTGGGGAGACGCGAGGAGGTGGGCCGCTGGAGGTGGGTGGGGCACCGAGTGTGCGAGTGAGAGGTAGTGGGGTGACGCTTGTGGGGAGGTGGTGCGTGCGACGTGTGTGTGAGGGAGTGGGGGGAGGAGACGTGGGGAGGGGGAGATGGTGGGGGACGTGATGGTGGGGAAGGTGGTGGGGACGAGGGAAGTTCAGGAGTCGGTGAGGGGAGGAACGTGTGGTGGGGAGGATGCGTTGGGGGGACTGTGAGGCTGGGGAGCGTGGAGGGAGGACGAGTTGGTGGGGAGTATTGGGGACAGTGTGGGTGTTGGGAGTGGTGGGGAACACCTCTCGTGTGGGGTGGGAGGAGGTGTTGGACGGAGTGGTGGGGACTCGTGGTGGGGGACGCGTGGTAGGGAGTTGGTGGTGACTCGATGTTGGTAGGTGGTGGGGGGATCGCTGTGGCATGGGGAGGTGGTTGGGGACGAGTGTGGGGGAGGTGGAGTGGGGACGCATGGTGGGGAGGTTGGTGGGGGAAACGTGTTGTGGGGGACTGTGGTGGAGGTGTGGGGACGTGTGGTGGGGTAAGGTGGTGGGGGACGTGTGGTGGGAGTGGTGGCCTGGACGCGTGGGTGGGGAGGTGGTGGGGACGAGTGGTGGGAGGTGTGGAGGGAGAACGTGTGTGGGGATGATGTGGGGGACGTGTGGTGGTGGAGGTGGTGGGGGACGTGAGGTAGGGAGTGGTGGGGGACGAGTGGTGGGGAGGTGTGGGGGACTGTGTGTGGGGAGTGGTGGGTGACGTGTGGTGGGGGAGTGGTGGGGGACGCCTGGCTGTGTCAGGGGGAGGTGGTGGGGACGTGTGGGTGGGGACGAGTGTAGGGTGAGGGTGCGGTGGGGACGCGATGTTGGTGGGGAGATGGTGGGGGACGCGTGGTGGGGAGGTGTGGGGCCCGGACGGGCTGATATCTGGGGCCGTGGGAAGAGTCAAGCAGCGTTGGGTGGGGGACGTGTACAGGGTGGGGAGGGCTGGAGGGGGACGTGTGGGAGGGAGGTGGTGGGGCACAAGTGGGTGGGGAGGTGTGGGGACGCGAGTGGAGGGGAAGGTGGTGGGGACGTGTGAGTGGGGAGGTGGGGGGGGACGTTTTGCTGGGGAGGTGGTGAGGGGGGACGAGTGGTGGTGGAGGTGGTAGTGGGACGTGTGTGGGGAGTGGGGGGGACGAGTGGCTGGGGAGGTGGGTGGGGGACGAAGTGGTGGGGAGGTGGTGGGGACACCGTTGTGTTGGGGCAGGTAGGTGGGAGACGTGTGGTGGGAGGTGGGTGGGTGGACGTGTGGTGGGGAGGTGGGGGGGACAGTGCTGTGGGGAGTGTGGTGGGGGACGTGCTGGTGGGAGTGGTACGGGGGACGTGTGAGTGTGGGAGGTGGCATGGGAGACGCTTTGGTGGAGGGACTGTGAGGGTAGGCGCTTGTGGGGCACGTGTGGTGGGTAGCGTAGGTGGGGGGGGGCACGAGTGTGAGGTAGAGGTGGCTGAGGGGAACGTGTGGTTGTGGGAGGAGGAGATGGGGCAGACGTGTGGTGGGGAGAGTGAGTGGGGGACGTGAGGATGGTAGAGGATGAGATAGGGGAGAACAACTCGTGAGGATGGGGAGGTGATGTAGGGACGTGTGCGTAGGGGGAGGTGGATGGGGAGACGAGAGTGTGAGAGTGTGGTGGAGGGGACGGTGGTGGCTGGGGATAGTAGGTGGGTGGACGTGTGGTGGGGAGGTGGTGGGGGACAGAGTAGTGGGAGAGTGGCTGGGGGGACGGAGTGGTGGGGAGGTGGTTGCGGGCGACGCTGAGTGTGAGGGCAGGTGGTGGGGCAGAACGTCGTGGCTGGGGGAGGAAGTGCGGGGAAACGTGTTGAGATGGGGAGGTGGTTGGGACGTGTGTGGAGAAGGTGGTGGGGCGACGTGTGGTTGGAGGGTGAACGACTATGTGATGAGGTGAGGGCGACTTGTGGCGGGGAGGTGGCTCGGTGGGCCTGAGGTAGGGGAGGTGGAGGGGGACTAGTCGTGGGGGAGGTGGGTGGGTCAGCGTGAGGTGGGAGGTTGGGTGGGGACAGTGTGGATGGGGAGGTGGTGGGGAACGTTAGGGTGGGGAGGTGGTGGGGGACGTGTGTGGTGGGGAGGTGGTGGGGGACGAGTGGAGGGAGGTGGTGGGGGACGTGTGGCTGCGGAGGGAGGTGGTGCGGGGACGTGTGGTGGGGAGGTGGTGGGGACGGTGTGGTGGGGAGGTGGTGAGGGGACAGTGTGGGGGAGTGGTGGTGGGACGTGTGGTGTGGAGGTGGGGGGGACGTGTGGGTGGGGAGGTATGGGGGACGAGTGTGGGGAGGTGTGGGGACGGTGTGGTGGGGAGGAGGTGGGGGACGTGTGGATGGGGAGGTGGTGGGGGACGTGTGGTGGGGAGGCGGTGGGGTGACGAGTGTTTGGGGAGGTGGTGGGGACGTGTGGTTGGGGAGGTGTAGGGGACGTGAGGTGGGGAGTGGTGGGGGACGCGTGGTGGGATGTGGTGGGGGAACGTGTGGTTGGGGAGGTGTGGGACGAGTGTGGGGAGGTGGTGGGGGACTGTGGTGGGGGAGGTGGTGGGGGACGCGTGGTGGGGAGGTGTGGGGACGTGTGGGGGGGAGGGTGGTGGGGGACGAGTGTGGGGAGTGGTGGGTGACGGTGGCTGGGGAGGTGGTGGGGGACGTGTTGGTGGGGAGTGGTGGGGAACCGAGTGTGTGGCTGGAGAGTGTGGGGGACGAGTGAGGGGAGGTGTGGGGGGATACGTGTGGTGGGGAGGTGGTGGGACGTTGTGGTGGGGAGTGGTGGGGAGGTGGTGGGGGACGAGTGGGTGGGGGACGTGTGGTTGGGGAGTGGTGGGGGACGTGTGGGTGGGAGGGTGGTGGGGGACGAGTGTGTGGGAGGTGGTGGGGGACCTTGGTGTGTCGGGGTGGGGGGGGAAGCAGCCGAGGTCTGGGGAGGGTGGTGGGTTGACAGCGTAGGTGGGAGGTGGTCTTGGGGGACGAGTGGGTGGGGAAGTGGTGGGGGACGCGTGGGGTGGGGAGTGGGGGGACGTGTTCGGGGGGCGACGTGTGGTGGGGAGTGGAGGGTGATGTGTGGTGGGGAGGTGGTGGGGACGTGGTGGGGGTGTGGGGGGGAGGTGGGGACGTGTAGTGGGGAGGTGGTGGGGGGACGCGTGGTGGGGATTGGTGGGGGACGTGTTGGTGGGGAGGTGGTAGGGGACAGTGATGGGGAGTGGTGGGGGAGAGGTGGAGGGGAGGTGGTGGGGGACGTGTGGGTGGGGAGGTGTGGGGGACGTGTGGAGAGGGGAGTGGTGGTGAAACTTGTGGTGGGAGGTGGGGGGACGAGTGGTCGGGGAGGTGGCGTGGGGGGACGCGTGGTGGGGAGGTGTGGGGACTGTGAGAGGGAGGTGTGGGGGGGACCGTGGTGGGGAGTTGTGGGGAAGAACGCGTCACGAGTGGGAGGTGGTGGGGAGGTGGTGGGGACAGAGTGTAGATTGGGGAGGTGGTGGGGGACGGGTGGTGAGGCAGTGGTGGAGGACTAGTGATGGAGAGGGAGGTGTGGGGGGACGTTGTGGTGGGAGGAGGTGGGGGACGTGTGGGTGGGGAGGTGGTGGGGGACGTGGTTGTGGGAGAGGTGGGGACGCGTGGGTGGGAGGTGGTGGGGACTGATGGTGGGAGCGGTGGTGGGGGACGGAGTGTGATGGGAGGTGGTGGGGGACGTGTGGAGGGAGTTGGTGGGGGACGTGTGAGTGGGGAGGTGGTGGGGGACGAGTGGATGGGGAAGGTGGTGGGGACCGTGTGGAGGCGAGGTGGTGGGGACGTGTGGGTGGGAGGTGGTGTGGACGTGTGGGGTGGGGAGGTGGTGGGGGACGTGTGTGTGGGAGGGTGTGGGGACGTGTGTGGGAGTGGTGGGGAACGATGTGAATGGGGAAGTGTGGGGGACGTGTGGAGGGGGGAGTGGTGGGGACGTGTTTGGGGAGGTGGAGGGGGACTGTTGGAGTGGGTAGGTGGTGGGGGGACTGTGGTGGGAGACTGTGTGGTGGGCGGGAGGTGTGGGGACGTGTGGGTGGAGGTGGTGGGGGTCGTGTGTGGGAGGATGTGTGGGGGACGAGTGTGATGGGGAGGTTGTGGGACGTGGGAAGGAGGTGGTGGGGGACGGGTGGTGGGGAGGTGGTGGGGGACGTTGTGGTGGGGGAGGTGGTGGGGGGGGAGGGACGTGTGGTGGGGAGGTGAGGTGGGGGACGTGGATGATGGTGGGGGACTGTGTGGGTGGGAGAGTTGGGTGGGGGACGTGTGGTGGGAGTGGTGGGGGACGTGTGGTGGGGGACGTGGCGGTGGGAGGTGTGGGGGACGTGTGTGTGGGAGGTGGTGGGAGGGAACGTGTGTGGTGGAGGTTGTGGGGGGACGTGTGGTGGGGAGTGTGGGGGACGTGTGGTGGGGAGGTGGTGGGGGACGTGTGTGGGGGACCGTGTGTGGGGAGTTGTGTGGGGAGACGGCTGTTGGGGAGAGGTGGGAACTTGCGGGTGGGGAGGTGGTGGGGACCGTGTGCGGATGGGGGGTGGTGGGGCGGACGTGGTGCTGGTGTGGGGACGTTTTGGTGGGGAGGTGGTGGGGGACGTGTGGTGGGAAGGTGGTGGGGGGGGAACGTGTGCGGTGGGGAGGTGGAGGGGACTGTGTGTGGGAGGTGGTGGGGAAACGTGTGGTGGGAGGTGGAGGGGGACGTTGTGGTGGGGAGGAGGTGGGGAACGTTGTGGTTGGAGAGTGGTGGGGACAGGTTGTGGTGGGGAGGTGGGTGGGGACATGTGTGGGGGGAGCTGGTGGGGGACGTGGTGGGAAGTGGTGGGGGACATGTGTGGTGGGGCGGTGGACGGGGGACGTTGTGGGGAGACATGTGTGGTGGGAGGTGGTGGGGGACGTGGTGTTTAAGGTGTGGGGACATGGTGTGGTGGGGAGGTGGGGGGAGCGAGTGGTGAGGGGAGGTGGTGGGGACGCGTGTGGGAGGTGGTGGGGGAGAGTGTGGTGGGGAGGTCTGGTGGGGGACGTGTGGTGGGGAAGGTGGTGGGGGAAGCGTGGTGGGGAGAAGTGTGGGAGAGACAGTGTGGTGGGGAGGGTGGTGGGGGACGAGTGTGGATTGGGAGGTGGTGGGGACGTGTTGGGGTGGGGAGGTGTAGGGGACGAGTGCGGTGGGGAGGTGGTGGGGGACGTGTGGAGGGGAGGTGTGGGGACGTGTGGATGGGGAGTGTGGGGGACGTGTGGTGGGGAAGGTGGTGGGGACGTGTGGTGGGGGGTGGTGGGGGACGTGTGGGGGGAGTGTAGGGGGACTGAATGTGGGGAGTGTTGGTGGGACGCGTGGTGGGGAGGGAGTGGGATCGACGTGCGGTTGTCTGGGGCAGGTGGTGAGGTGACGAGAGTGTTGGGGAGGATGGTGGGGACGTGTGGAGGGAGGTGGTGGGGACTGAGTGGGGAGGTGGTGGGGACGTGTGAGGGGAGGTGGTGGGGACGTGAGTTGGAGGGAGGTGTGGGGCCGAGTGGTGGGATGTGGTGGGACGCGTGTGAGGGGAGGTGGTGGGGGACGAGCGGTGGGAGGATGGTGGGGGACGCGTGGTGGGGGAGGTGGTGGGGGACGCGTGGGGGTGGGGAGGTGGTGGGGAGTGGTGGTGGACAAGTGAGATGGGGAGGTGGCGTGGGGGACGTTGGTGAGGAGGTGGAGGAGACGTGTGGAGGGAGGTGTGGGGGGACGTGTGGGGGGAGTGGGTGGGGACGAGAGGTGGGGAGGTGGTGGGGGACGTGTGGTGGAGGTGTTCAGGGGGAGACGCGTGGTGGAGGAGGTGGTGGGGGACGTGTGGTGGGGAGGTGGTGGGGGACGAGTGTGATGGGGAGGTGGTGGGGGACGTGTGGAGGGGAGTGGTGGGGACGAGTGGTGGGGGATAGGTGGTGGGGGACGTGTGGTGGGGTAGGTGGTGGGGGACGTGGTGTAGTGGAGGTGTGGGGACGTGTGGGTGGGGGAGGTGGTGGGGACGGTGGTGGGGAGGTGTGGGGGGGACGTGTGGTGGGGAGTGGTGGGGGACGAGTGGAGTGAGGGGAGGTGGGGTGGGGAACGTGTGGAGGGGAGGTGGTTGGGGGACTGTGGGTGGGGAGGTGGTGGGGACGTGTGGTGGGAGGTGGAGGGGACGTGTGGTGGGGGACCGTGTTGGGGAGGGGTGGTGGGTAACGTGTGGTGGGGAGGTGGTGGGGTCGTGTGGTGGGAGGTGGTGGGGGACGAGTGTTATGGGGAGTGTGGGACGTGTGGAAGGGAGGTGTGGGGGCGACGGTGGTGGGGAGGTGGTGGGGAAACGTGTGGATGGGAGGGTGAGGGACGTGTGGTGGGGAGGTGGGTGGGGACGTGGTGTGTGGGGACGTGCTGTGGTGGGGAGTTGGTGGGGGAACGTGTTGTGGGAGGTGGTTGGGGGAGTGTGGTGGGGACGTTGGGGGTGGGAGGAGTGGAGTGGCGCCTCGGACGGTGTGTGGTGGGAGGTGGTGGGGGACGTGTGTGGTGGGGAGGTTGTGGGGGACGTGGTGGTGGGAGGTGGTTGGGGGACGTGTGGTGGTGGACGTGTGGTGGGAGGTGGTGGGGGACGTGTGGTGGGGGACGTGATGTGGGGAGGTGGTGGGGGACGATGATGGTGGGGAGGTGGTGGGACGTGTGGGTGGGGAGGTGTGGGGACGTGTGGTGGGGAGTGGTGGGGGACTGTGCGGTGGGGAGGTGTGGGGGAACTAGTAGTGGTTGGGGGACGTGTGGTGGGGAGGTGGTGTGGATCGTGTGGTGGGAAGGTGGTGGGGACGTTGGCGGTGGGGAGGTGAGGGGGACTGTGTGGTGGGAGGTGGTGGGGAACGTGTGGTGTAGGTGGAGGGGGACCGTGTGCATGGGTGGGGGAGGTGTGGGGGGAAACGTGTGGTGGGGAGGTGGTGGGGACATGTGTGGCTGGGGAGGTGGTGGGGGACAATGTGTGGTGGGGAGGTGGTGGGGGACGTGTGTGGAAGGTGGATGGGGGACTGTGTGTGGGGAGGTGGTGGGGGACGTGTGGTGGGGACATGTTGGGTGGGAGGTGGTGGGGACGTGTGGTGGTCTGGTTGTGGGGACATGTGTGGTGGGGAGGTGTGGGGACAGTGTGGGAGGTAGGCGTGGGGGACGCGGGGTGGGAGGGGGTGGGGACGTGTGGTGGGGGAGGTGGTGGGGGGCACCCCACCGTGTGGGTGGAGGAGTGGTGGGGACGCGTGGTGGGTGAGTGGTGGAGACCGTGTGGGTGGGGAGGTGGTGGGGACCGAGTGTGATGGGAGAAGGTAGGTGGGGACGAGTGGAGTGGTGGAGGTGGTGGGGGACGTGTGGTGGAGGAGGTGGGGGACGGTGGAGGGGAAGTGGTGGGACGTGTGGTGGGGAGGTGGTGGGGGACGTGTGGTGGGAGGTGGTGGGGACGTGGTGTGGGGTGGTGGGGGACGTGTGTGGGGAGGTGGTGCGGGTGACGTGTAAGCTGGGGAGGTGGTGGGGGACGAGTGTGAATGGGAGTGGTGGGGACTGTGGTGGGGAGGTGGTGAGACTGTGGTTGGGAGTGGTGGGGGACGCGTGTGGGAGGTGGTGGGCGTGTGGTTGGGAGGTGAGGTGGGTCACGAGTGTTGACGGGGAGTGTGGGGGACGTGTGGAAGGGGTAGGTGGGTGGGGGACGAGTGGCAGGGGGAGGTGTGGGGGACGTGTGGTGGGGAGGTGGTGGGGACGTGTGGGTGGAGGTGGTGGGGGAACGTGTGGTGGGGAGGTGGTGGGGACGTGTGGGTGGGGAGTTGGTGGGGACGAGTGGTGGGGAGGTGGTGGGGACCGTGGTGGTGGGGAGGTGGTGGGGGACGTGTGGGTGGGGAGGTGTTGGGGGACGATGTGATGGGAGGTCGGTGGGGGACGTGTGGAGGGTGAGTTGTGGGGACGTATGGTGGGAGGTGGTTGGGGGACGTGTGGTGGGAGGTGGTGGGGGACTTGTGTGGGGAGGTGGTGGGGACGAGTGGTGGGAGGTTGGTGGTGGACGTGGTGGAGGGGAGGAGTGGGGGACAGAGTGTGATGGGGCGTGGTGGGGGACGTGTGGAGGGAGTTGTGGGGACGTGTGTGGGGAGGAGGTGGGGAGGCTTGAGTGGTGGGGAGTTGGAGAGGGACGTTGGTGCGGGAGGTGGTGGGGGACGTGTGTGGTGGGGGACATGTGAGGTGGGGAGTTGGTGGGGACGTGGTGGTGGGGATGTGGTGGGGGACGTGTGGTGGGGACGTGTGCGGTGGGGAGGGGTGGGGGCGTGTGTGGTGGCTCGGAGGTGGTGGGGACGTGTGTGGGGTGGAGGTGGTGGGACGTGTGGTGTGGAGGTGGTGGGGGGACGTGTGGTGTTAGGTGGTTGGGGGACGTGTGCGGGAGGGGAGGTGGAGGGGGACGTGTGTGGTGGGAGGTGGTGGGGGACGTGTGGTTGTGGGAGGTGGTGAGGAGGACACATGTGTGGTTGGGAGTGGGAGGGACGTGTGAGTGGGGACAGTGTGGGGGGAGTGGTGGGGGACTGTGGTGGGGAGGTGGTGGGGGACGTGGTGCTTGGGTGGGGAGGTGTGAGGGGACGGTGTGTGAGGGGAGGGTGGTGGGGGACGTGTGGTGGGAGGTGTGGGGGACAGTCAATGGTGTGGTGGGGAGGTGGTGGGGGACATTGTGGTGGGGGACGTGTTGTGGGAGGTGTGGGGACAGTGTGGTGGGGAGGTGGGTGGGGGACTTGTGGTGGGGGACAAGTGTGGTGGGGAGGTTGTGGGGGACGTGTGGTGGTAAGGTGGTGGGGGACAAGTGGGGGGATGTGGTGGGACGTGTGGGTGGGAGGTGGTGGGGGCGTGTGGTGGAAGGTGTGGGGACGTGTGGTGTGGTAGTGGTGGGGACAGTGGATGGGAGGTGTGGGGACGTGGTGGTGGGGAGTGGTGGGGGAACGTGTATGAAGGGTGGTGGGGACATGTATGGTGTGAGTGAGGTGGGGGGGACATGTGTGAGGTGGAGGGGTGGGGGACATGTGTTGGTTGGGGAGGTGGTGGTGGACGTGTGGTGGGAAGGTGTGGGTAGGTGCGTGGGAAGGACGTGTGGTGGGGAGGTGGTGGGGACGTGTGGTGGGAAGGTGGTTGGGGGACTTGTGTGGAGGGGGCGGTGTGGGGGACGTGGGTTGTGGTGAGGTGATGGGGGACATGTGAGTTGGGGAGGTGGTGGGGACGTGTGTGGGGAGGTGGTGAGGGGAACGTGGGTGTGGGGAAGGTGGTGGGGGACCGTGTGTGGTGGGGAGGTGGTGGGGACGTGTGTGGTGGGGTAGGTGATGTGGGGACATTTGTGGTGTGGAGGTGGTGGGGGGAACGCGTGGTGGGGAGGTGGTGTGGGACCGTGTGGGGGAGGTCGGTGGGGACTTGGTGGGAGGTTGTGTAGAGGGGAACAGTGTGATGGGAGGTGGGTGGGGGACGTTGTGGAAAGGGAGGTGTTGGGTGACGGGTGTGAGGGAGGTGGTGGGGGACGTGTGGTGGGGAGGTGGGTGAGGGACGTGTGGTGGGGAGGTGGTGGGGGACGTGTGTGGTGGGGGACGTGTGTGTCGGAGTGTGGGGGAGACGTAGTGTTTGGAGGTGGTGGGGGACGTGTGGTGGTGACGTGTGCGGTGGGGAGGTGGTGGGGGACGTGTGTGGGATGGGGAGGGGTGGGGGACTGTGTTGGTGGGGAGGTGGTGGGACGTGTGGTGGGGAGGTGGTGGTGGACGTGTGGGTGGGGAGGTGGTGTGGACGTGTGGTGGGGAGGTGGTGGAGGGACGTGTGGTGGGGGAGGTGGTGGGGAACGTGTCGGTGGGGAGGTGGTTGGGGACTGTGGTGGTTGGGAGCGGGACTTGGTGGGGAGGTGTGGGGGACGTGAGGTGGGGAAGTGGTGGGGACTGTGCGGGGGGGTGGGGAGGTGGAGGGGGACGTGTGTGGTGGGAGGTGGTGGGAACGTGTGGTGGGAGGTGGTAGGGGGACATGTGTGGTTTGGGTAGGAGGTGTGGACATGTGTGGGTGGGGAGGTGGTGGGGGACGTGTGTGGGAATGGGGGGGGGGGTGGGGGGGGGGACATGTTGGTGGGGAGGTGGTGGGGGACGTGTGGTGGGGGACATGTGTGGTGGGGAGTGGTGGGACGTGTGGTGGTAAGGTGGTGGGGGACATGTGCGTGGGGGAGGTGGTGGGGGGACGAGTTGTGGGGAGGAGGAGGGGACGCGTGGTGGGAGGTGGGGGGACGTGTGGTGGGGAGGTGGTGGTGTACGTGTGGTGGGGGAGGTGTGGGGGAACGCGTGTTGGGTAGGTGGTGTAGACGTGTGGTGGGGTGTGGGGACGAGTGTGATGGGAAGGTGGTGGGGGACAGTGGTGGAGGGGAGGTGGTGGGGGACGGTGTGTTGGGCAGGGTGGGGGGAACGATGTGTGGAGGAGGTACATTGTGTGGAATGGAGGTGGTGGGGGGACATGTGTCGGGAGGTGGGTGGCTGGACATGTGTGGTGGGAGACATGATTGTAGGGAAGTGTGGGGACATGTCTTGGTGGGGAGGTGGTGGGAGGACGTGTTGTGGGGAGGTGGTGGGTGACATGTGTGGTGTGAGGTGGTGGGGGACTGTGTGGTGGGGGACGTGTGGTGGTGGGGAGAGAGGTGGGGACGTGTGTGGTGGGGAGTTGGTGGGGGACGTGTGTTGTGGAGTTGGGAGGGACGTGTGCGGAGGGAGGTGATGGGTACATGTGTGGTGGGTAGGTGGTGGGACAGTATGGTGGGACGAGTGGTGGGGGACGTGTGCGTGGTGGGAGGTGATGGGGGACATGTAGGTGGGAGGTGTGGGGACAGTGTTGTGGGGGACGTGTGGTGAGGGGAGGTTGGTTTGGGACATGTTGTGAGTGGGAGGTGGTGGGGACTGAGATGGTGGGAGAAGGTGGTGGGGGACATGAGTTGGTGGGGAGGTGGTGGGACATGTGTGGTGGGGAGGTGGTGGGGGACATGTGTGGTGGGGAGGTGGTGGGGGACGTGTGGTGGGGAGGTGGTGGGGGACATGTGTGGTGGGGAGGTGGTGGGGGACATGAGTGGTGGGGAGGTGGTGGGACATGTGTGGTGGGGAGGTGGTGGGACATGTGTGGTGGGGAGGTGGTGGGGGACATGTGTGGTGGGGAGGTGGTGGGACATGTGTGGTGGGGAGGTGGTGGGACATGTGTGGTGGGAGGTGGTGGGACATTGTGTGGTGGGGAGGTGGTGGGGGACATGTGTGGTGGGGAGGTGATGGGGACATGTGTGGTGGGGAGGTGGTGGGACATGTGTGGTGGGAAGGTGGAGGGGACATGTGTGGTGGGGAGGTGGAGGGGACATGTGTGGTGGGGAGGTGGAGGGGAGGTGGAGGTGCCGAGGGACAATAGTTCACCCTCAACGAGGGGAGAGAGAAAAAAAAAAGTTTTTGGTGGACTGAAACAGACAAAACCGTCATACACAAAAAAGAACATAAAGAGAACCACTCCAGCCACCGGAAGACGCACACCAACCACACACACACACACACACACACACACACACACACACACACACACACACACACACACACACACACACACAGGAGGGATGGGGGGTAACATGATAACGACATACAAAATCCCGGGAGAGAACTGACAAGATGGATAGGGACAGGACAGGATGTTCCAGAGGTGGGACACAGCAACAAGGGGAGACAGCAACAGGGGGACACAGCAACAAGGGGAGACAGCAACAGGGGGACATATCAACAAGGGGACACAGCATCAAGGGGACACAGTAACAAGGGACACAGCAACAAGGGGAGACAACAACAAGGGGACACAGCAACAAGGGAAGACGCCAACAAGGTGACACAGCAAAAAGGGGAGACACCAACAAGGGGAGACAGCAACAAGGGGAGACACCAACAAGGGGTCACAGCAACAAGGGGAGACAGCAACCGGGGGACATATCAACAAGGGGACACAGCAACAAGGGAACACAGCAACAGGAGGACACAGCACCAAGGTGACACAGCAACAAGGGGACACAGCAACAAGGGGCCACAGCAACAAGGGGAGACAGCAACAAGGGAACATACCAACAAGGGGTCACAGCAACAAGGGGACATACCAACAAGGGGACACAGCAACAAGGTGACACAGCAACAAGGGGAGACAGCAACAGGGGAACATATCAACAAGGTGACACAGCAACAAGGGGACACAGCAACAGGAGGACACAGCACCAAGGTGACACGGCAACAAGGGGACACAGCAACAAGGGGTCACAGCAACAAGGGGTCACAGCAACAAGGTGACACAGCAACAAGGGGACACAGCAACAAGGGGGGGACACAAGGGGGGACACAGCAAGGGGACACAGCAACAAGGGGGGGACACAGCAACAAGGGGGGGACACAGCAACAAGGGGAGACACAGCAACAAGGGGGGGACACAGCAACAAGGGTACACAGCAACAAGGGGACACAGCAACAACGGGGGACACAGCAACAAGGGGGACACAACAACAAGGAGCTACAACTGGAAGCTGAAAACTCAAATGAGTCACAGGGATGTTAGGAAGTATTTCTTCAGTCACAGAGTTGTCAGGAAGTGTAACAATCTGGAGAGTGATTTAGTGGAGGCAGGATCCATACACAGCTTTAAGAAGAGGTATGATAAAGCTCATGGAGCAGGGAGAGAGTGGACCTAGTAGCAACCAGCAAAGTGACAGGGTCAGGAGCTATGAATCGACCCCTGCAACCACATTTAGATGAGTATACAAACACACACAGACGAGGGAGAGTGTGGACCTAGTACCGACCAGCAAAGAGGCGAGGCCAGGGACTGTGACTCGACCCCTGCAACGACATATACATGAGTACACACACACAATCATAACTAAGTTTAAACAAGGTGCTCAAACTAGCAAGAAAACAAGTTAACCCAGAGAGTTTGTCCTTAGAGAGTTGCTTAAGAGCGAAGACATGATGGAATATTCTGTACCAAGTATTATAACATGTTAATATTAC
Source organism: Cherax quadricarinatus (assembly GCF_026875155.1). NCBI lineage: Eukaryota > Metazoa > Arthropoda > Malacostraca > Decapoda > Parastacidae > Cherax > Cherax quadricarinatus. The sequence continues at coordinate 17,249,165 of NC_069429.1, forward strand.
TAGTCGACGAGTGCACCGGGGATCATAAACATATTTTTAAAGCGGTGGAGGGGTAAGCCAGTGGAAGGTCTCGGTCAGATAACCAAAAGCTCCAGCTGTGGGTCACCATATAACTAAGACCTGCATCAGGAAACACTTGTCCTGTTTCCTGACAAACCTTACCTAACCTAATCTAACCTGACCTGACCTAACCTAACCTAACCTAACCTAACCTAACCTAACCTTACCTAACCTAATCTAACCTAACCTAACCTAATCTAACCTAACCTAACCTTACCTAACCTAATCTAACCTGACCTAACCTAACCTAACCTAATCTAACCTGACTGACCTAACCTAACTAACCTTACCTAACCTAATCTAACCTGACCTAACTAACCTAACCTAATCTAACCTAACCTAACCTAACCTAACCTAACCTAATCTAACCTGACCTAACCTAACCTAACCTATCCTAATCTAACCTAATCTAACCTAATCTAACCTGACCTAACCTAACCTAACCTAACCTAACCTAACCTAATCTAACCTGACCTAACCTAACCTAACCTAACCTAACCTAATCTAACCTAATCTAACCTAACCTAACCTAATCTAACCTAATCTAACCTGACCTAACCTAACCTAACCTATCCTAATCTAACCTAATCTAACCTGACCTAACCTAACCTAACCTAACCTAACCTAATCTAACCTGACCTAACCTAACCTAACCTAACCTAATCTAACCTATAATCTAACCTAACCTAACATAACCTAACCTAACTTACCTAACCTAATCTAACCTTACCTAACCTAACCTAACCTAACCTAATCTAACCTAATCTAACCTGTACTAACCTAATCTAACCTATCCTAATTAACCTAATCTAACCTGACCTAATCTAACCTAACCTAACCTAACCTAATCTAACCTGACCTAACTTAATCTAACCTGACCTAACCTAATCTAACCTAACCTAACCTAACCTAACCTAACCTTACCTAACCTGACCTAATCTAACAGTTAACAAAATCATCAACATTTAACAATATCATCAACATTTAACAATATCATCAACATTTAACAATATCATCAACATTTATGGTTTTATAATATTGGATATTATATCCAAACGGTAATTAATGCACATTTTCATTCATAAATCTTTTACATAAATACACACAAAGTACCGTCAATTTTGTGAACCAATCACCAACGTCGTTACAAGCTGCGATAATTCATTCATGAAAATTGTCCTTAATCTTCTGTTTACTACGTCTGAGTTGCCAGATATTACTTCTGCCCAGGAGAGTGTCTAGGAACTTTTTTCCACAACTGTACTTGGGTGTTAGTCACCTTGCCTCTGTTCACCTAGCAGTAAGTAGGTACCTGGGTGTTAGTCACCTTGCCCCTGTTCAACTAGCGGTAGGTGTTAGTGGACTGGTGTGGGTAGCATCCTGGGGGGACAAGATTGAAAGACCAAAATGAAAATAAGACAGTCCTCGATGACGCACTGACTTTCTTGGGTTATCCTGGGTGGTTAACCCTCCCTACCCCAGGTTATCCTGGGTGGCTAACCCTCCCTACCCCAGGTTATCCTGGGTGGCTAACCCTCTGGGTTAAAAACATAAATAAAATCTTATTTCGCCAAGTCTGTACATATCTTGAAGAACGAAAAAACTAGAGTTCCCGTTTTCTTCCCGACACCTCACCAACATTCACAGAAAACCAGACACTAAAGTATGTACCCCAAACTATACGAAACTTGAAACTAGTCATCACGAGACTTCTTAATTTCTTTATTATGGCGCCAGATGGGTGATGTCATGTGTTAAAAGCCTGAGCAAGGACAAGGAGGGTAACATCATCAACTAAACGGGAAACATGACCCATTCTGGGTGTGTCAGGACGTCAATAACCAGTGATGTCACGACGTAAATAGGACATCTGGATGTATCTTTCACATCATAATGTAACGACGTATGTAAGTTTACTTAGGGACAAGTATACATATATACAATTATCATACATTATGTAAATTATCCAGGATAACCCCAGAATGTCAGACACTGCAGCTCTGGCGTAATAATGTACCACTGACTTCACACCTTACCCTGACCTCACACACTGTCCCTGGCTTAATTAACATGGAGTGACCTGAGACATCAGCAAGCAATCCATCCCACAAACTAACAGCAAGAAACCATATCAAAGACATCTCCAGGCTACCCATTCTATAGATGTTAACAGGCAGCTCAGATCACAGACATCAGCAGGCAGCCCAGACCACAGACAGTCTGCAGGCACCCATCTCAGAAAGGTCAGCAGGAGAAAAGAATGTGAAGAATGAGTTTATGAAGGTATCCACCTATGATATACCTTTGACGAGTTGCGAGAGTCTTTCTACTCCCGGAGCCCGTCCATGGGCCAGGCTCGTCAAGTGCTTGCCTGGTCAACCATGATGTTGCCCTGGTGTAAGAAGGTAGGATGAGTGTATGAAGGCAGGAGTGAGTAACCAACAACAAATATGTGAAGTGTGAGTGCTGGCAGTGGAGTGTAAGTGTTAGCAGTGGAGTATAAGTGCTGACAGTGAAGTATGAGTGCTGGCAGTAAAGTGTGCGTGCTAGCAGTGGAGTGTGAGTGCTAGCAGTGGAGTATAAGTGCTGACAGTGAAGTATGAGTGCTGGCAGTGAAGTATGAGTGCTAGCAGTGGAGTGTGAGTGCTAGCAGTGGAGTATAAGTGCTGACAGTGGAGTGTGAGTGCTGACAGTGGAGTATGAGTGCTGACAGTGAAATGTGAGTGGTGGCAGCCCCATCAATGAAGACTAACACCAAGAAGGGTCCCCAAACTAACACCAACTAGTGAATCTAGGAGGACGACTGAGGCAACCTGACACCACCAGCCGTGAGCAAGACAATTCTTGCAATGGTCCACAACACAATCAACAACTTCTGACAACAGTGGTGCCATTGCTACGTCTGACAGCACTAGTGACATCACAACACAATATTCTGTTGTGACATCACAACACAATATAACTGATATATATAGCACAAGTGATAGAGGTAAATAAGAGAACTAAACAAGAGAGTAAACAGACGAACACAGTCCATCCTCTTGATCAAAGTCAGTATGTTACTGTGGCCTTGTCGGTTGTGTGACTGTGACACAACAGTAACACAGTAATTATGTGACTGTGTAGTGTACAGCCAGTCAACTGGATGACTGTTTTCTGTTACAACTTCTAAAACAGTCATTATGTGACTGTACTATACAGCTGACTGTATTATTACCGTTAATGGTATATTATATTTTGAACATTAAAATGGTATAAAATACCGACAGGTTGTTAGGTAAGACACATATGCAACAGTTAGGTATCTTTAGGTTTCATAATAAAGATACCTAACTGTTGCATATGTGTCTTACCTAACATATTATATTTTGTTAGATTTTATTAACATTTTAACCTAACAAAACAAAAATCCAGACATGTGTCAAAACTGAATTTAGGAAATTAACCTGATTTAGGATACACCTGTGATGTAGCTGTGATATACTTGTCATATAGCTGACATATACCTGTGGATTGGTGGAGAGGTTATGCCTTTGATATACCTTTGAGAAGTTTCGAGAGTTTCACTACTCTCGGAGCCCGGGCACAGGCCAGGCTCGTCTGGTACTTGCCAGGTCAACCAGGCTATTGCTGCTCTGTTGTTACTCTAGCAGGCTAAATAACTAGGAACGACAGTACTTTAACTACCACAAGTTGAGAGACAACCTAAAAAAATTATATAAGAGAATAAACTAAAGTCAGAATTTAGGAAATCGTAATGATAAGATGTGCAAACACACCAAACCAAGGGTGGGGATTGAACTCGCGGCGAGTCAGGATTAAAGACTGCTGAACAATCACTGAAGATGGAAGACGAAATAAACAGGATGAAGAGGACTTGACAAAGCTCCCAGAGAGTGAATTATTATTATTATAATCAAGAGGAAGCGCTAAACCCGGAGGATTATACAGCGCCTGGGGGGGATGATGTGTATAGCATTCAGGCTTAATTCGGGGAACTGGAGCACAGATCCAATTCCCTAAATCAAGAGCCCCTCACCAACATCAAGGAACCTTCCTTGAGGGGCTCAGAGACCGAAACGTTGCCACAAGAAAATCTCCATTAGCTGCATCTGTCTCCATTAACACAATATTTTGTTGGTAATTCTG
>NC_069429.1:17253873-17300756 GCF_026875155.1 Cherax quadricarinatus
CTGCTATTATCTTCTTCAAAGCGGGGGGGAGGTGTGGCTTAAAATTTGTTTTGAGTCAGGAGCGGCAGCTGTCAAATGCAGCTCATTACCCCCCCACCACTGTCAAAACAATGGGGTCAGATGCTGCTTCCCTCCATTCTATCTAATTATCTTTCTCTCTCATTCTATCTCTTTCACTCTGTCTTTCTTTCTATCTGTCTATCTCTGTCTCACAGGTACACACAAATACAAGTATACATAGTGTAAATTACCTAGGATAACCCAAGAAATTCAGACAAAGTGCTATACTCTGCTTGAAGATGTGAGTAAACGTGATGACACAGTCTTGTGGCTCTGAGACAGAGAGCTAGATGGATAGACAGGGAGCTTGACACAGACAAATACAGACAGAAATGTTTGTGTACCAGCAAAAACAGAGGGAGGGGGATGGTCATCTAATCTTTTCTTATCAGCTGCACCTTCCCTCCACCCTCCTTTACGCTCATCAAATGTTAGCTCTTATCAGATGTTATCTCACCTTATCTTGTCACTGTCATGAGTGAACTGTTTTCCATGCTTCAAGGGAACATATTATTATTATTCTTCCTCTTCCTCCTCCTCCTCCTCCTCCTCCTCCTCCTCCTCCTCCTCCTCCTCTCCTTCCTCCTCTTCCTCCTCTTCCTCCTCCTCCATTCTTCTGGTATCCTGGGCATTGCTTTTGGTCTCAAACTCCTCAAAAACCATGAAATTGATCTTCACTGACACTTCCATCTGTGTTAGAGCATCACTTGGGAAGAGAAGAGTCCCAGATTTGCTGGGGAATCACATATTTCTTACCGCTAGGCATGCTGGAAAAGGACAACGGAAGTGGCATTCCCACAATGCACCACTGACTCCCCGATTTTTTTATATGGTGCACACTGACCATGGAAACCCATTCTCTCACATGTGGGCCTACCAGCTTTTTCCTGCTTGATTTGAAGCTGCTAGAATTTATGCATATAGATACGTCAGAAACAGTGGCGCAAAAAGACGATTTTATACGTCTTACGCGCCAAAGGGTTAAAAAATATGACAAAGGGTTAAAAGGGTTAAAAGTCAAAGGGTTAAAAAATATGACAATTTCAAAATAAGGTCCAGAATGAACAATGCAGACATTCCTGGCTCTAAAATAACATTTTCTTTGTTTATGTTACGTCTCCAGGCCCCTCTGATATTACTCTTGCTTTCTGTTATGAATTTTTATTCAAATAAAAAATTTACTGTTATGCAGACTACTGCAATACTGTAATAATTGTACAGATAATGTCAACATATTCATGACTGCATATTAGAATGGCTATTTGGACATTTATTGGACAATGACATCATTTGTTTACTTTTGAACATCGGCAAAAATCAAACATTTCCCCTACTTTGAGCTCCATTTCCAGGTTCTTTTTATAGTAAAACCAATCAAAATCACCTCTATTTCTATAATATGTTTTCCATTCTATCAAATGAGACCAAGAAAACTATAAATACTATACGAAAATAGACCACAAAGTCGGCATTTTAATTAAAAAGCGGTCAGTTTTTTTTCTCTCCTTATGCACTGCATGCTCCAGAATTTTTTTTATGTGGTGCACACTGACCACACAGACCCATTTTCTCACATGTGGGCCTACTAGCTTTCTCCTGCTTGATTTGAAGCCGCTAGAATTTATGAATATATATACATCAAACACGGTACCTCGTAAGACGTATATATACAGTGGACCCCCGCATACCGTTGGCATCACATAACGATTAATCCGCATACTGCTTGCTTTAATCGCAAAAATTTTGCCTCGCATACCGCTTAAAAACCCGCTCACCGCTGTTCGTCCGAGACGCGTCCAATGTGCGCCTTAGCCAGCCTCACATGTTCCGCCTGTGGCATTGTTTACCAGCCAGCCTCCGCGGTAGCATCCAAGCATACAATCATAACATTTCGTATTATTACAGTGTTTTTGGTGATTTTATCTGGAAAATAAGTGACCATGGGCCCCAAGAAAGCTTCTAGTGCCAACCCTACAGCAATAAGGGTGAGAATTACTATAGAGATGAAGAAAAAGATCATTGATAAGTATGAAAGTGGAGTGCGTGTCTCCGAGCTGGCCAGGTTGTATAATAAACCCCCAAACAACCATCGCTACTGCTGCTGCTGCACTGTCAGCTGCTGCTGCACTGTCAGCTGCTGCTGTAGCATCGTCTGCTGCTGCTGTAGCATCGTCTGCTGCTGTAGCATCGTCTGCTGCTGCTGCTGTAGCATCGTCTGCTGCTGCTGCTGTAGCATCGTCTGCTGCTGCTGCTGTAGCATCGTCTGCTGCTGCTGCTGTAGCATCGTCTGCTGCTGCTGCTGTAGCATCGTCTGCTGCTGCTGCTGTAGCATCGTCTGCTGCTGCTGCTGCTGTAGCATCGTCTGCTGCTGCTGCTGTAGCATCGTCTGCTGCTGCTGCTGTAGCATCGTCTGCTGCTGCTGCTGTAGCATCGTCTGCTGCTGCTGCTGTAGCATCGTCTGCTGCTGCTGTAGCACTGTTGTTGGTGTGGCTTATTGAGAATATACCAAGAAACAATTAACCCCAGAGGATTTGCCACCCAGGATAACCCAAAAAAGTCAGTGTCATCGAAGACTGTCTAACTTATTTCCATTGGGGTCCTTAATCTTGTCTCCCAGGATGCAACCCACACCAGTCGACTAACACCCAGGTGAACAGGAAAAAATGCCTGGAACTAGTGCTCATATTGGTGAATTTAAAGCCAGCAAAGGTTGGTTTGAGAGATTTAAGAATCGTAGTGACATACACAGTGTGATAAGGCATGTTCTGGAAGAAAATACCAAACAGGACCTACAGTACTCAGGAGGAAAAGGCACTCCCAGGACACAGTGTCTCATCAGTCATTGCTGCATCTTCAATAAAGGTAAGTGTCATTTATTCTTCATTTAGTAGACTAGTACATGCACAATATATACTGTGCATGTACTACTCTACTATTGTGCATGTATCCTTCTCTTGTGGTGTAGGAAAATGTATATTTCACGTGGTAAAATTTTTTTTTTCATACTTTTGGGTGTCTTGCACGGATTAATTTGATTCCATTATTTCTATGGGGAAAATTCATTCACATACCAATGAGCCCTCTTGCACGGATTAAAATCGGTATGCGGGGGTCCACTGTACGACCAAAACAGTCGAAGGGTTAAGCATCTTATATATGTAACATGCCCAGGTAGTAGGTGTAAATATTTTGTATATTGAGTTAAATTTAATCTTCTGAATGGGGGTGTGTGTGGGGGGGGAGGTGTGGGGTCTCTAATTACTAATTTTTGTTGGATAATGTTTGTTAGTGCTGGTTCTGTAGTTGTTCCTTGGTGACCTTTATCCCCACATGACAGAGGGGTACGTGTAATTACCCAGGGATTTGCCTCATGTTTGGAGGGTGGAGGAGTTTTCTTGTCTGGAAGCAAGTTATGATTTCCTGAGTCTGAGATAAATTTTATGATTTTGCAAGTGATGAGACATGTCTTGGTATCTTAGTCACTTGAGATCTTGTTTTGTTCAAGTAATACAAATTTTTATATCCGAGTCAGAGCTAGATTTAGATTTTGTAGTCCTCTGGGGTACTGGTTCTGTGAGGGGGGGGGATGGGGGGATGGCTTCCTGTGATATTTTCAAAAGGAAAATTTAAGGAATACACTTCCATCCTACTTACTACCTGCTCGACATACGTCCATTCAACTTACTGTTTTGTGTTGTCAGTGTTTATCCTAACCCTTTCAGTATAAATTACAGTACTAACAGCAGCATAAAAAGCCAAAGTAAAAGTGAAATACCAAAATAAAGCTATTAATAGTCATTGCTAAAAAGTGATGTTGTTTATTCAGTAGTAAGGTTCGGACTTAGGTCCATTTCGACTTGCGACCGGTTTGTCGGAACCGAACTCAGTCGTATGTTGGATGGTGCCTGTATTTATTAAATTTCTTTTACATGGGCAACCACAATTAAATTCAGAAATTTGCTTGGTTCCCACAGCTCGTGCTGCTGGCGTATGTAACAGTTAGGGCATAGGGGTTGTCTAGAAGGGCTTGAAAGATTGCAGTTTGTGTGCACAACCAGTCGCACTTTGCCACACAACACTGATAGAAGATAGGATGATTCCTTACCAGTTTAGGCTGTTGGAGATGCTAATTTAGCAGTCTTAATGTAGAATTTTAACTTTAATTGTTGAGTTCGTGTAATAAACTAGAGAATACCTTTCTGATAGGTTCAAACTTTTCAGCGCGATGGGTTTTACTGAGAGGAGTGTTGGTATTGACGTTTGATTGTGTAGGTTTAAGTTGTGTACTTTATTTTAATCAGATGGTTTTTATGCCAGAACTTAAGAATGCTATTATGGATCTCTATAATTTTAGTTTGGCATTTATAATACCCGGTATATATACTCGCGTCCCCTTGTGGAGGTCATTGGTTAAATTATGGGGTCCTGTGTGCTTGATTAGCAGAGCACTTGCTCAGAGTGTTTGGGATTCATTCCCCAGTATGGGTGGATTACTTAGTCATGTTTCCTTACCACCTGCATGTCCCTGTACCTAGCAAGTAAGTTGGTATCCCTCGTTGTTGTGGTGGTGGATTGCATCCTGGGGGACAGCTTGACGACCCCTTCCCCAGTGAAACACTTTATTTACTTTCATACTTACGACAAGCCTTGGTTCCGAACAACAGGTTTGGCAAGTCGAAATGGCCGCAAGCCTGTCCTTATCCTTTTAGTACTGTATTTTATGCTGTAAGGTTTAGGTGCTAACCTGTTTATTTACATACAAAACATTCATATGATGAACAGAAAAAGTACGGAAAAGTACAAATAACTTATGCTTAGCTGTAAAAACAGTTATGATTGTAAGACAATTGGTTGAATGTAGAGAGTTCATAAGTAGGATGGTAGGGGTAACATCCAGTCCTCAGTGTGATTGCACTGGACGTTATTGGGTTATCTTGGGTGGGGCTTAAACCCTTGAAGTTAAAAAATTCCTTGCTCAATTGCAAATTTATATTTGAATTTTGTACTTCATACTTAGGGAATGTTTGGTTTGGATTGATTTTGGGCTGTGTAGATGCCAATTTTGCCAGTTTTATTAAAAATTGGAAAATTAATTATTGGTTTTTATGATAATATTCTGAATGTCTGTTGGTTTTAGGTTAAAGCCTCCAATATGGCTCCCCCCACTTGATCTTTCTAATAGTCACTGCAACCCCATCATGGGGTTTATTTACATTCTCTGTGGCTTTGTGTGCACCGTCTCTCTCCAGTATGTCTGGAATTTCCAAAATTCAAGCGTTTTAAAATTAATTCATGTTTATATATACTCTGATAATTATAGTGTGTACCTGTTTATACCTATAAACTTGACACTTGTACTGGCGTGCGGGTACACATTAAAATTCACAAGTGTCTCGTTAGTCTTGGGATGCATATTAATAATAATATGCAATATTATCAAAATGTGGGCACATTTAAAATGTCTTTATTACATTAATATTAACATTGTCATTAATCATCATGAATATTTTTTCAAATTGTAATAATCACACTTACGTTAACATATACATGTGTAAATGCGCCTCACAGTAGAATAAATTAACATGAATATGTCAGTGGTTAGGTGTAGGATTGGAACTATGTAATCAACCATAACCTAGACACATGGGTTTGTTTACATCTTTTGCATATCTCTTCTTTCTCTCGCATTCTCGCTATCATTCTCTCTCTCATTACCCTACAAAGGCTTTTGCAGTTAGAATGATAACAAATTTCTCACTACAGGCAGCACACTCCAACATTATCAATATCACTCAACCTATCACTTAAAAAACATCCATACTTATTGCTGCACCTATTACCATACATAGAACACTTACTTGATAGGATAACCATCCCTCAAACTTCTTCCGTGCAACCTCATACTGAACAACATGACATTAACACAAGGCACAGATCACTCTTTGTTGTTCCTCGTGGCCATCTCACATATGCAATAAACTCAATGCACATAAAAGGCCCTAAAATCTGGAATGTCATTTCCTGGTAAATATATAAAATGAAACACTACTGTTTATAAATTTAAAGTTCTCTTCTCAAAGATCTATTTCTCACCCAAATCAATAAATTATGACTAACTGAGCCTGTTATATTGTATATCTTAAATGTGTCTCACAAGTAGAGCACTTATTTGGGTAACCTAAAACCCTATCTAACTTTATTTTTTTAAATAACACTACCTAACAGATTCTCATACGACTGGAATGTACAAAAATGCATGCAAACATATGTACTGTCTCTGGAATACCACTTGGGCTTTATAGTATCTGTTGACATTATGTTTTATCACTGATTTCATCATTGCTTAGTTAATCTTAAGTTAATTTTAAGCCAGCAAGTTAATGCTATGCTAGTATAAGTGGTTTGGCATGGCTTAGTTGTGGCATAATTTGCTTCAATCTCCGAGGGGTTGCCGGATTTTGGCCAATTAAGCCAGTCAGTAAGCCAGGCAGACTGTGGAAGTGACAGCAGTCAGCCTATATTCCAGCCTGTCTCTGTCATCCAAACTGCTCTCGTGCTTTGTGCATCGTTACACGTCTTCCAGTCTTCCATTCTGGGGGAGTAAGCAGCAGCCAACCCAGCTTCTAACCCTAGCTGAGAGAGAGAAGTAAGCCACGCAGTAAGAAGTTAGCCAAGTTCCTTGAAGTATTGTGTATCTCGCTTTTGCTTCTGTTGGATGCTAAGAGTGGTTTTTACCAATTTCCTGTGGGCCTAGAGTGGGTTTTAGACATCTTCGTGGGTGAGTTGGGGTACTCGGCAGCTCACCGTTCCCCCCCACCCACTCTCCCACCACCGGGGTGCGCGAGAAGCTCCACCCACCACCACCACAGCCATCCACTCATTACCTGTGGTTGTTTGCCCCTTGTTCGGGTCTAGTACTGTTTGGCTAACATAATTGGTAAAATAGAGATTGTAGCTGGTGCCACGAGATAAGGCCAGTTATGTGAGTTCGTTAGGAGCGCACATTTTCACGAAACAGTGAATGTAGGTGACGTCAGCCTTCACCGCGCGGGACACCAGGACACCGCCCCCCACCAGTACTCACGTCCGTCTCCTACTCCGACTTCAGTGATAATTTCTTGAGACATTTTTTGCATTTAAAGACATTGGCGTGTGTGAGACATTTATAGTAAATTGTTTGTGTTGTATCTAAACTTGTGTTTTTCAGTGTATTCGCGAGTTCAGTTTTTTCTTTGATCTAGTATTTTTAGAATAATTATTCAGTGTTTTCACTTATCTTATATTATTTGCTGTGTTTTTTTTATGCTTATCCTGTCTGTAGTAAGTATTATTGTGTGTGTACAGTCAGTCAACTGTGTGAAGTGATTCAATTTTTTTTTATTGTATTCTTTCAGAGTTGTATCTGCAGTGATATATACCCCAGTATACCAAATTTTCCATTTTTATCCTATGTAGGTGTCATTTTTTGTTGTTATGCCAACAGTGTCTTATTTCTCGAATTAATTTTTTCGCAGACTGTGTTAACATTATTTTGACCGCAAATTTTTGTCGTATCAGTCACAGCAAGATTTTTGTTGTATCGTCACGGCAGGATTATTGGGGTAAGAATATTAATTTAAGAAGTGTGATCCGTCATTGTAAGTGTATATTCCTGTTTTTGTACTCTGGATTTTCATTTTTTTTCATATTTTTATATTCTTGTACAAATTCAATTTGATGTAATTTCAATTACTTTTAACGTTAAGTGTTTTTTTCTCTGTTTGGTAAAATTGTTTTGTTTCTATTTACTTAATTAAGAGTTAAAGTGTTCAATCAGTTTATTTTTTTGTTTCTTCATAATTTTTAATTCATTATTTTACTGAGTTTTCCAGTGACCTGGTATTACTGCAGTGTTTATTTCTATAATTTATTTTGTTGCACTTGTTCTGAAGTGAATTATTTTTGAACTTGTTCTGCAGTGAAATATTTTCTTTTTATTGATATCTTGTTGAATTGTATTGTAGTTTTGTCTATGATTCTTAGAAAATATTTAAATTTTCCAGTTAACTATTTAATAATTTTATTTGAACTTTCACATTGATTTAAAATTTATTAATTAATGTCTTTATTAGCAAGAGTAAAGCAGCTCATTTTGAATGTAATTCAGTATCCAGTAATATATTTATTGTATATTTCAATGTAAATTTTTTTTCCTTGGTCAATTGTCCTTTTAATTGAGTTTTCATTCCTTTGCAGTGTATTTAAACATTATTCTGCAGAATTATTGTATATCTTTTCATATTCAATTCCTAGTATTTTTATCATTTTATTGTTCATTATTTTTTGCATTATTTGGTCTCAGTGCTACTTTGGCCATTATGTTCACATACCGTAAGTGATACTTTAGTGAATGTCGACATCAGAACTCTCAGGGATACTACTGCTGGTCTGTCATCAGTCTCACAGTTCCTTACCGACTGACAGAACCACTCAGGACACGAGATATTATAGTTTATCGAGATTCCATTGAAGCGGTTATTTATTTCAATGGCCATGTACATAGTTGGAAGCCTGGTTTGCGGTCATTGTCCCAGTCAATTTTGAATGTTTCACTTAGTGTATCATGCCTGTCAAAGTCAAGATGATTCAGTCTACAGTACCAACATTACTTACTGACTGAAAGACCAATACCTAGCCAGATGGAGCAGGTGTTTGTTCGCACAGCTTGTTCTGAGATTTGTTAAAGTGCTGCGAAATGTGAAGTTCAGATTAAGTTCTATGATCCGTGAATTACTATTAGTAGCGAGCGGTCAGGCAATAGTAATGCTGTCCTCCTGTCTGGACTCCAGCCACAATTCGTGCACCGCAGGATAGTGCTTATATCCTTGCGATGGCACTTGTTTAACGTAGCGTTCTTCCAGGGGAGCTTGAGAAGAACTTTAACTTGCAACGAGTTTATGCATCTCTGTGGATGCCACAGCCATTTGCAGAAAGTGTTTCTGTGGTAGTTGGCTCACTTGGTGTTTGTATGTTGTCCTTGTGTTTCAGATTGTGATCCCATCCTAGTGGACAGTTAATCAGGCATTGTAAGAAGTTATGTCTCGAGTACGTTCCAAGTTGTTAAAGTTTGTACAGTTTAGTTTCTTTATAGTTGATTACTCGTGTCACTGTGTGCGACTCGATTATCAAGCATTGTTCCTCCGTGTTCATTGTTGCTTGCAGTTTGAGATAGTAGATTCGTTCTCCCTTGCTCATTTTGGTGTTTTAGCGTTAATTTTTCAACCGGGGGGAGTATCCACTCCACGGAGTTTGTCTTCCTCAGTAAGAAGAACAGATCCCATGTGGTATGGTGTTGATTCGATTCCTGCTCCAGGAAGATATTATTCTGAATGTGAAACCACCAGCACCATTAGTGATTTCTCATTGAACAAGAATTACTGTATCGAACAGTCAGAGTTGGGTACTCCTAGGAGAAGAGATATTACAGTTTGTAATTCCACAGTCACTAAGTGAATGTAGGCCTTACAGCTAGTTCACGATGTACAGGTGTTGCACACCTGGTATGGACGTTCAGTTAAAACAAGCCAGATTGAAATACTTTTGGCCTAGTTTATGGCAACTGATATTTCTGAGTATGTTAGGAAATGTTAGTGTCTGCATGCACATAAGGCTTATGCTAATGGGTTCTAATCCAATCCATGGATCCAAATATAGCGAAACTTGGAAAGAGTTGCGCTAGGTTTGTTAACTAATTTCAATGTTCCCTCCAAGGTAAACAAATCTGTGGGTTATGGTAGGAACCATTTCACCAGATATTGCGAGTGTTTGTTCTATTGCTGATAATGATGCCGATAACAGTAGCTAAAGGTTTTAAGAACGCATTATCTGAGGCGTTACCTCCCCGAAGTCCTTAGTAACGATAATGGAGGTGATTCTGTTATGAATTCTTGAAAAATTGTGTACCTTGTTACATGATCACTAAATCCCCCATTGTTCCTCATCATCCTGCCAAGCAATGGGTTAGGGAACGAACCAATAAGAAAGTACTGAGGTCTTGAGAGCACTATCAAATCCCAACTGTGAAACATTGGTTATGTATACCTGATTGTTGGCAGTGTGCTATTAATTCTGCTTACAATGGTTCTATAGGTGACACTCCCCATTATGCATTGTATGGTGTAAGATAAGCGTTTGCCTTTGAGTTGTTTATTCTAATCCGAAACCTAATACAACCCTGATGATTTGTAGCAACTCGTACCAGCTTAGCTCAAGGTTTTTAGAAGAATCCGTTGGGAACACTTCATAAATCAACAGCTGTATTTACAAGGATGGTCGCCTAATACGCGAGAGTATGCCATCCAAAATCAAAGTAGGTTCGATGAGTTATTTTGTCTAATTTTAACAAAACGTCTGGGCTATGCCAAAGCTGTAAAAGGTTTGTTGGTCCTTAGCGAGTAGTTGAACATATCATGGTAAATGTATAAGTTTAGAGAGATTAGTCTGGTCAGTATAAAGATCGCATTTGGATCATATGAAGTTAGTATTGATGATATGGATGTTCCAACCCGATAATGGGAAGACTCTGACATTCATCCTGATCCTGTACTTCTTCCTCTGATACTCGTCAGACGATCAAAATGAATGTGTTTCTTTCCCTACGTACACTGAAGGTTTTGAGGAAATCTAAGTATTCATGTGTAACTTCCATATTCAGATTTTGCCAAATACAGCATGAGTTACGTCCACTGCTACAGTGTTTGATCCTCCCAGAGATGAACACCATTCTGCATATGCCAATTTGCCTTAGAGAGTTGGGGTTAAATGTAAATAACCTGGTATAGATGAATTAATTCAGTATCAACATATCAGTATCAAAAATTTTTTTTTAGTGTTCATGTTCTCTCCGCATTTTGTGAGTTACAGTCTAGATTTGAGTTGCCCGTAATTTGAACCTTCTGTTAACCACTCTTTCTTTGTATATATTCCTCCTCAGAGAATTCCGTAGATCAAACGAATACAGATCTGATCGATCAAAATTTTTGTTTTATTCACTGTAATTCTCAACGTATAGAAGTTCTGTTGTTCATTTGTTGAGTTTTAAGTTGATACTATAGTGTACCTTGTATTTACATTACCGTTTCAGTTACGTAAGCTTTCATTTCCAATGTTCTACTTATGTATCTATAAGTTCTGTTGTGTACTTTGACATTGTATAGAATCAGCCCATGCCGTTACTGCCAAGCTCTAGTTAGTTTTAGTGTTTGTCGGGAAGACATACGTGTAGTCGTCGCCAGCTCTCATAGTAGTAACGTAGTAACCTGTTACCAGTAATCTCAGTAGTAGTAACGTTAGGTAACAGTTACCAGTAACCAGTGTCCGTGGACTCACGACCAACGTCTTGAGTCCTAGTCTTCATATTGTGCTGGCTGGACACTATTTTCAAAAACACCCACTGCGGCGGTACTGGCCAGCTCCTAGCCAGTGTTACGAGTGGAAGCTAGGAGCTAGGTACGTCTGGCGGGGCATTTCCACATAACAGCCATTATTGTATAAACAGCCTACGTTGAGTATTTCTACCCTAATCCTCGTTATCGAAAACTCCCACATGATAGTTTCACACTGTCTCGAAGTGGATCAAAGAGTGGTATTTCGGCAAATATTGGCCTGATTACATTACAGTTAGGCCACCATACCTCCTATGTTGAAGGCCTCTGCTGAAATGACAGATCTATCAGGATGGGTCCAGGCGCGATGGAGATGAGACGTCTTGCTCTGTTCTCTACTGTCAAGCAGTCGCAGTGAGGGGGGGGCGAGGCAAACCAAGAAAGTGGGCCATTACTCAAGGTGGCGATGCGAGGTACTTGTGCCTCGTACGGATCTGCTGCCCTTTTGTCAAGCCAGAGGAGTGAGATACGGCGAAGTGCTGTAAGTTCTGGCTGACGTTTTTGCAAGATTTACACATGGTTCTTCATGGTTAGTTTGGAGTCAAATTTCACCCAAGGATATAACTCTTCTCCAGTGCCAACATCCTCCCATTCATTCGGTCTACTGCACCAGCCTTACCATCATGGTGCTAGAGACGATCTTCATTTGCGTTTTTCTCAGGTGCAAAGGTTATTGCATCTATTTCAAGCTGTTATAGCTCTCAGCTGGTGATTGATGTCTAGCTTTAGAGCAGCTGCATTCTTCTCTTGGATAAGTTGAATGTCCAGTGTACCAGTCGTCTGCCTATGCATGTGATTTGGGATGGAGATGATGCAGGTCGTTGAAGTAGAATTCCATAACAATGACCCGCACGCTTCCATGGTGGAACACTAGCCCAATAGGATGTCTTGCTGATTTCCGTTCATTGAGAACTACCTTAGAGGATCTACCATGAAGGTATAATCACTGAGGAGACATAGGTAGAGCCTGCAATTCCCAGTGCTTTGAAGTTTTGCTAAGAGGCCCTGGTGGCCACACCCGGTCGAAAGCGCCAGCAATGTCCAGTGCTACCACACAGCGACTTTGGAGTATCCTGTGGCTGGCTGCCACTTAGTGAGAGGTTTAACACGATGGCGGGTCAAGGACGGGCCCCGCGTGAGGCGTTGACCCCCGAAACTCTCTCCAGGTAAAACTCAGGTAAACAGATCAGCAGCAGAGTACCCTTCCTGACGCGTATTGCGATCACATAGTAGTGAGTGGTCGTCACAAAAAAACACTGTCATTTGTCTGGAATTATTGTTCAAGGATTCTTACCAGTGATTGACAGGAGTGACACTGGTCTGTAGTTGCTGATTTCTGCTTGCTCTCTTTTTGGGAACAGGGACTACATTTGCTCTTTCCATAAGAGGAGGGCCATTTACACTTTAACTAGTCAGTGCTGTGAAAGATGCGAGTTAGAGGTTGCTGCTAGCTGGTCTGCACATCTCAACAATCTTGGGCTCAACTTGTACTGGGCCCACAGCCTTTTCTTGGTCAAGCGATTTAAGTAGGAAATGCACCTCACTCCTGCTTATTGTTCCACTGACAGTTTTGACTCAGTTCTTGCAGCTAGCAAGGAGGGTCCCTTGCTGGATCGGACTTGTTTTGGTAGGCATAAGTGTTCAGCAGAGGTCTGCCTCTCTTGACTACTAGTAGAGGTGGAGTCCCATCCTGTCGATTTAGAGGTGGAATAGTTCATCAGGCAGATATCCTTGTCGTCTTGGACCAGGGACCACCAGGTTTTGGAGCCTACTACCTGATGCTAACTTTCTTTTAGTGTCCGCCTCCCATTAGCAATGGCCCACTTGTGAACATCGCCCATATGCCTACAGGCTTGCATGTGCAAGTTCCTGTTATAGGTGGTGGATGTCTCTTATACCTTCGCCATGCTTTGTACTTAGCAGTAGCAGCCTCTCGACAATGAAAGCAAACCAAGGTTGAATCTGTAGCTTCGTCACATATGCCGGTGAGGAAAGGAATGTGTTCTTATTGTAGATTTATGGATGTGTCCAGGTGATGCTTTCACTTGGTTGACAACCTCCCTTGGAGGAAGAGCATTCCGTCGGTAGGGGGCGAGCTCAGGC
Source organism: Cherax quadricarinatus (assembly GCF_026875155.1). Lineage (NCBI taxonomy): Eukaryota > Metazoa > Arthropoda > Malacostraca > Decapoda > Parastacidae > Cherax > Cherax quadricarinatus. The sequence continues at coordinate 17,267,460 of NC_069429.1, forward strand.
AAAGGGCTGGCAATTACTCTTTCCCATAGCCAGGTGTGCGTGTGTGGATCCTCACCTTGTTCGGTTGGGATTTAAGTGTGGTAAAAAACAGCCTTGTGGTCAGACGATCAACGTAGCCAAAGGGGTTTTGACAAGTGACTATGCTTATGCCAGATCACTCACTGCTGGGTCAAGGGAGGAGCCAGAGATTTAGTGTAGGAAATCAACAAAGTTTCTCTTGTCAAACACTGCAAGACAGGTCATCAAAGTCACTCTGTATTAAGGTGCTGGTTGGGTCACAACAATTTTAATATGTTGGACAGTGGTGTTGTAGCAGAAGGGAGTCATTATTTTCCAGTAGGAAGTTGTTAGGGGTCTGCATGTTGCCAATTGAGGTCTGTACATTGCACATGCTAGTACAGAGGTACTAGTGTTTATACAGAGCTCTGAAGAACATCATTTCAAGATGTGTAGGGGTGGCAAACAACTTCCTTTTTTTTTTTTTTTTTTTTTTTTTTATGTGTGGGCATGAACACTTTTAGAGAAGCACACAGGCAACACCTCTCCTTGCCCTTGCTGTCTCTTCTATCCATGAGGTGTAGCCAGCAATTCGTGCAAAATTTTCTGGGGTCTGTCCATTCTCATTGCTCTCATTCTTCTCTCATTCTCTCTTATTCTATCTCATTCTCTCTCTCATTCTCTCTCATTCTCATTCTCTCTCATTCTCATTCTCTCTCATTCTCATTCTCTCTTCTTTCTCATTCTCTTCATTCTCATTCTCTTCATTCTCATTCTCTCTCATTATCATTTCTCTCTCATTTCATTTCTCTCATTCTCATCTCTCTCATTCTCTCTAATTCTCTCTCATTCTCTTCATTCTCTCATTTCTCTATCTCATTTCATTCTTCATTCTCAATTCTCTCATTCTCATACTCTCATTGCTCATTCTCTCATTCTCATTCTCTCATTCTCATTCTCTCATTCTCATTCTCTCATTCTCATTATCTTCATCTCTTTCTCTCATTCTCTCTTTCTCATTCTCTTTTCTCTCTCATTTCTCTTCATTCTCTCTCTCATTCTCTCTCTTCATTCTTTTTTTTTTTTTTTTTTTTTTTTTTTTTTTTTTTTTTTGTACACAGGGTTTGACAAGGTTAAGGATCCTAGCTTTATTTCGACAGCTATTTACAGGTAAGGATTCTCTCTCATTCTCTCTCTCATTTCCTCTCTCATTCTCTCCTCATTCTCTCTTTTTTTTTTTTTTTTTTTTTTTTTTTACACAGGTTTTGAAAGGTTAAGGTCCCTAGCTTTATTGAAGCTATTACTGGTAGGATTCTAATTTTATTGGCAAGCTATGAGCTGTTACTACACACGTCATTTGGAAAGCTTTTTGTTACGAGACTACAAGAGGGAAACAGGATGAAGTTGGAGCATCTGTGGGCCAGATTTTCTTTGATCAACTGACGTATCTCGTTGACATCATTTATGCTGTACGAATGTGTTCCATACTCGAGTCATCCTGGGTAATGTATGATCTCAGATGGAGTGATTTGTTCTGAGAAGGGTTACAGCCAGAGTGAAGTTGCTGCTTTCTCCGTTTGTGCATAAAAGTTGTTCACGCGTCCTCGAAGTGGATCCAAGTTGTTGGTATTTTGACCAATATTGGCTTGTTCATAACAGTAAGGCCACCACATCCCTCCTTTGTTGAAGGCTCTGCCTGAAATGATCGAGTATCCAGGATGGGTCCAGGCGAGAGATGAGACGTCTTGCTCTGTTCTTTACTCTGTCAAGCAGCGCCAGTTGAGGAGAGGGGGGGCAGGCAAACAAGAAAAGTGGAGCATACTCAAGGTGTGAGCGTACTTGTGCCTCGTTACAGGATCTTGCACCCCTCTGTCAAGACAGATGCGAGATTACGTCGAAAGTGCTGTAAGCTTCCTGGCTGCTTGTTTGCAAGATTTACAACTGGTTCTCATGGTTAGTTTGGAGTCAAATTTCACCCCCGGATATCACTTCTTCTCCAGGTCAAAACATCGTCCCATTTCATCTTACTACTGCGCCAGCATTACCTTCATGGTGCCTTGAGAAGAAATCATTTGCGTTTTTTCAGGTGCAAATGTTACTTGCCATTATTTTCCCCAAGCTGATATAGCTCTCAGCTGGTGTTGATGTGCTTAGAGCAGCTGGCATTTTCTCTTGGATAAGGTGAATGTCAGTGTACAGTCGTCTGCATATGCATGTGATTTGGGATGAGATGAAGAGGTCGTGTAAGTAGACATTCCATAACAGAGGACCCAGCACCATTCTGTGGAACGCTTGCCCCAATTGGATGCCTTGACTTGATTCCGTTCCATTGAGGACGAACTTAGAGATCTCCATGAGGTAAATCATGAGGAGACATATCGTAGAGCCTGCAATTCCAGTGCTTGACGTTTTGCTAAGAGGCCCTGGTGCACACCCGGTCGAAAAGCGGCCCGCAATGTCCCCTGCTACCCCACAGCGACTTTGGATTTATCCAGTGACTGGGCCACTTAGTGGAGAGGTTTAACAACAATCGCAGCAGAGTACCTTTCCCGAAGCCCTTTGCGATCACAAAGAGTGGTGGTAGTCAAAAAAAAACTGTATTTGTCTTGAGATTTTGTTCAAGGTTTCCCTGATTTACGGAGTGACCTGGTTTGTAGTTGCTATTTTGCTCTGCCCCTTTTTTTGTGAACAGGGACTAATTTTTCCTCTTTCCCTGGAGAGGGGCCTTTACACTGTCTAGGCATGCTGAAAGGCGAGTTAGAGGTGGCTAGTGGTTGCCATCTTCTCAAAATTTTGGGTCAACTTGTTGGGCCCCAAAAGCCTTTTTTTGGGTAAAGTGATTAAGAGGAAAATCACCCCCTCCTCTTATTGCACATGACAGTTTTGACAAGTTTTTGCAGTAGCAAGGAGGCCCCTTTTCGGATCGGGAAATTTGCTTTTTGGTAGAAAGTGTTCGCAAAGAGGTCCGCCTTTTTTGACTACTAGTAGGGTGGCCATCTGCGATTAGAGGTGGAATAAGTTCACAGGCAGATAACTTGTCTGTCCTTGTTGTTCTCTCTTCCCTTCATTCTCTACTTTCATCTCTCCCAATTCTCTCTCATTTCTCTCTCATTCCTCTTTCCCCATTCTCCTCTTCATTCTCTCTATCATCTCCTTTCCATTCTCTTTCTCTCCTCCTCTCTCTCCCCCCCTCTTCTCTCCTTTTCCCTTTCTCTTTCTCCTCTTCTCTCTCTTTCTCTTTCTCTCTTTTCTCTCTCTCTTTCTTTCCTCTTTCTCTTCTTCTCTCTTTTCTCTTTCTCTCTCTTTCTCTCTCTTTCTCTTCTCTCCCCTTTCTCTCTTTTCTTTCTTTTCTTTTCTCTCTTCCTCTTTCTCTCTTCTCTCTCTCCTCTCTCTCTCTTTCTCTCTTTCTTTTCTCTCTTTCTCTTTCTCTCTTTTCTTCTTCTCTTTTCCTCTTTTTTTTTTTCCTTTCTTTCTTTTCTTTCTCTTTTCTTTCTATTTTTCTCTTTCTCTTTTCTTTTTCTTTTCTCTTTTTTTTTCTTTCTCTTTCTCTCTTTCTTTTCTCTTTCTCTCTTCTTTTTCCTCTCTTTCTCTTCTTCCTCTTTCTTTCTTTTCTCTTTTTCTTTTTCTTTTCTTCTCTCTCTTTCCTTTCTCCCTCTTTATTCTCTTTTCTCTTTTTTTCTCTCTCTCTTTCTCTTTTTTCTCTCTCTTTCTCTCTTTTCTTTTTCTCTTCCTATTTCTCTCTTTCTCTCTCTCTTTCTCTCTCTCTTTCCTCTCTTCTTTCTCTCTCTCTTTCTCTCTTTTCTCTCTCTTTCTTTCTCTCTTTCTCTTTCTCTCTTTCTCTCTCTCTCTTTCTCTTCTCTCTCTTCTTTTCTTTCTCTTTCTCTCTCTTTCTCTTTCTCTCTCTCTTTCTCTTTCTCTCTCTCTCTCTTTCTCTTTCTCTCTCTTTCTCTCTTATTCTCTCTCATTCTCTCTCTTACTCATTCTCTTGCTCATTCTCTCATTTATTCATTTTACCTCGTTTACTCACTTCTCGGCCTACATTAAGACTACAAATATTTTAAGGTAGGTAATGAGTGTACTGTGTATGTGTATTTTACTTTTTATTGTTTTTAATGCCTAGTTTCATTACTAACTTAATATGTTAGTGTAAACTTGTCTGGCATTAATATGCATTTATAAGTGGAAAATTTGACTTTCCGCTTTCTGGCGATGTCCACTTTCCGGTGGTAGCCTGGAACCTAACCTGCTGTACAAGTGGTGTCCTATTGTACATATTCTGACATACTTTAAACTTTCAAAGTTGATGCATCTTAGTGGAAGATTCAAATTGATTTTAAGCTGTGTAGTTTCCAGTTTGCCATTTTTATTTTAGAAATTAGTTTTCTCTTCAGTGCTGATATTTAACTGCATTAGAAACCCATTCCTCACTATATTACGTACTCCTTTTTGTAAGTGTTGAGATAAAGGGAACTTTCTTGTGAAATATCGAGATACCCTTCTTGGATAGTGCAGTGATGTAAACCCATCACACAGGCAGTTTTATACCTGGAGGGTGTTCCAGGGGTCACCTTGATCCTGTAGCATACAGTGTCAGTGTACCGACTAGCATCCACCAGTGGCTGCACGATACATCCTATTCACTGTAATCATATGCAGTGGACCCCCGGTTAACGATATTTTTTTCACTCCAGAAGTATGATCAGGTGCCAGTACTGACTGAATTTGTTCCCATAAGAAATATTGTGAAGTAGATTAGTCCATTTCAGACCCCCAAACGTACACGTACAAACGCACATACATAAATAAACTTACATAATTTGTCACATTCGGAGGTAATCGTTATGCGGGGGTCCACTGTATTTAAAAAAAATCTTTCCTCTTTTAGTATACAATTATTGAAATTCATTATTATGCTTGCTTTTATAAATTAAACACTCGTCTTTCAGCATTCACAAATTCATCACTCGCTTCCTAGGTTGTACTTGCTCATTATTCTCTACTTGCATAATACAAATATAAATTATTTTCAGGACTGACTGATCATCATGTCAATAGGCTAGAGAAGTACTTCCTGGTATGGAGTGGCAAGTACAAGACCATTAAAGATGTTCCTGATCTTGTGAAGTAAGTAATGTAGTAATTTACCATCTTAACATTGATTCATATACATAGTATGTGTACATGTATGTATTGGGGGGGGAGGGGTCTGTGGGGGAAGTTGTGTGTTAGGTAACAAGTTGGATGACAACCTCACAGGGAGGTACTGCTATCCTGCCAAACGAGTATGAAACAGAAACCTGTAATTGTTTTACACACTGGTAGTTTCCCTTAGATATGTACATCTTGCCACTGCTACTACCTACACCTAGGTCACACTGTACTTACAGTTGTGCTTGTACATGTGGTACACACCCATCTGAATTTGCTTCTGTATTCTTATTAATTCTTGTCTTTGTAATGTGTCCTTACCTTGGCATGGGGAAAATGAAAAAATACCTCCTCCTTTGCTTGTTGTAATAAAGATGTTTATTTTGACAAATTACATGGTTGTACAGAGGAATATAATAGTTGGGTGTACATGCCAAAAGCCCCTTTGTATGCAGAACATTTCGGGCAAACTTAAAGATTAACTTAAGATTAGGAAGGCAATAATATAGTTCATATGGTCATCAGATGAGTTAGTGAGTACAGAAGAATTGAATGGTTTTGATAAGTCTAGTAGAGACTTGTTACACTATTGAATTAGTTAATAAAGATTATAGTACAGTGGACCCCCGGTTAACATTCATTAGAGGTTTGCCGGTACTTCCGGCCCGGGTCTTCTCCATATGGTGACCCGGCTACTCCAGAAGTATGTTCAGGTGCCAGTACTGACCGAATTTGTTCCCATAAGAAATATTGTGAAGTAGATTAGTCCATTTCAGACCCCCAAACATACACGTACAAACGCACTTACATAAATACACTTACATAATTGGTCGCATTCGGAGGTAATCGTTATGCGGGGGTCCACTGTACAGTGGAACCTCAAAAATCGAACTGCTCCCAACACGACCAATTATGTAAGTGTATTTTTGTAAGTGCTTTTATAAGTGTATTTTTGAGGGTCTGAAATGGACTAATCTAATTTACATTATTCCTGATGGGAATAAATTCATTCGATAAAGGCACTCGAACAGCCTTCTGGACCGAAGGAAGTTCGATATTTGAGGTTCCACTGTATTACAATGTAACAATTTAAAACAATTTACAATATGATGTATTACAGTTTAGTGCTATTTAAAACAACAAAATTTGGTATTACAATGGAACAATTTAAATTGATTTACTGTATTACAATCTAGTACTACTTAAAACAATCAAAAACAGACATCCTAATTTCAGAGTAGTAAGTGGTTGAGTATTCATCAGCACAATGAGTAACTTTTGAGAAACTGGTAGTGATTAGGTACAGTTTGTCTGGTGAATTTTGGGTGATGTGATTTCTTATTAGGGCCTTAAACTGATTTGCAGATAGGGGTCCTTTAGTGTGTTCTGGCAATTAATTCCAGATCTTTGGGCCTTTTACATGCATAGCATTTTTGCATAGGGAGAGATTAACACAAGGGATATCATATTATGGTTGTGTGTTCTGTTAGTTATCAAGGAGTAGTTTGAGAGGAGGGTTTACATTAGAGAATAGTCTTCTGTGTATATAGTAGGCACATTAAGTGTGGATGTTTTGTATATTAAGCAAGTTAAGACTCTTGAAAAGAAGTGGAGTGTGTTTTGTCTAATGCAGGAGCTAGTAATCAAGTGCACTGCAGCATTTTGCTGGGTTATTAAAGGCTTAAGGTGATTTGCTGTGGTTGAGCCCCCATGCACAAATACCATAGATGAGGTAAGGGTTAATGAGTGCTACAAAGCTAAAAGAGCTGATTAGGGTACATAGTACCGTATCTTGGAAATTTGTTGTATGTGTGTGAAATTTGAGGCTGCAGTCAAGGTGGAGACCTAGAAATTTGCCCTCTGCCTGTCTCAAAATAGGTGAACCATTTAGCAATATGCTTAGCTGTACATTTGAAACTGTTTCCAAAAAAAGCATGAAGTAGGCTTTGTCTGTATTGAGAGTAAGTTTGTTGGTAATCATCCAAGCAGTTCAGCATTTACTGTGTCTGTTAGTATGGTTGGGTTTGAGTGAGAAAAGATACAAGTTGTGCCATCTGCAAATAAAATGGGTTGAAGGAGATTATATGCCCTTGGTAGGTCATTGATACAAATGAGAAAGAGAATTGGGCCAAGAATGCTCCCCTGTGGGACTCTAACAAGAACAGGTTGTGTAGTGGAGCTGGCTCCATTTGTGTATACATGCTGGGTTCTATTTTTAATACAAGAGTTTAGGTAATTGAGTGTCCTCTGACCCCGTAATGTTTGAGTTTTTAGTGCAAGAGGTCGTGGTCAACTGAATCAAAAGCTTTTCATAAGTCTATGGAAAGTCCCAGGAGAAATTAATTTTTCTCGAGTGCAGACTACATTAGTTAGAGCTTGTGTATAATAGCATCATTAGTACTTTTTTTTCGGTCTGAACCCAAACTGACAAGGGTTGAGTATGTTGTGGGATATGAGGTAGGGTAGACTTGTTTGTGAATTAATTTTTCAAAGATTTTAGATAGGAGCAGGTTTGATATAGGCCTATAATTGTTCAATTCTGTTGGATCACCTCCTTCAAACATTGGGGTGACTCCTGCTGTTTTGATTATGGATAGGAAGGTGGAAGATTCAGTGGATTTATTAAAAAAGATTCAATTGGTGACAACACATGAGAAGATTTTTTATACACGAGTGGTGGCAAGTTACAGTATTTATGTCTCCAGTCTTGTTCTTTAGTGTTTTAATGATAAGTGAGATTTCAGTAAAGTTTGTTGGGGCTAAAAATAGAGTATTTGGGTAGTTGCCAGTGAGGTAGTCTTTTGGTTGAATGTTTGAGCTTGGGACTTGCTAGTTTTGTTCCTACGGTAGAGAAAGACGTATTTTGTTGGCAGTATCGGTTGGCTAAAGGAGAGGTTCATCTGGTTTAGTTAAGTTAATCAAAATTTGATGGAAAACTAATGGGATTACGCTCTCGTGAAGTTAGTGACCTCGGCGATATTTACGAATCGGCGATTTCGCCCACTTTGAGCCCTATTTTCGGCTAATTCCATTGTTCCAGTCGACCAAACTCATAGCTATTTCTTTAGAAATCCATTTTTCTATCAATTGAGTACAAGAAACTGCCCATTTACCAATTTCAACTACCCAATAATATGGTCAGAAATTTGCAATTTGGCCAATTTCACAAAAAAATAAAAAATGACAGTTTCAAAATAGGGTCCAGAATGAACAATGCAGACATTCCTGGCTCTAAAATACATGTAACATTTTCTTTGTTCATCAGTCACATATCCAGGCCCCTCTGATATTACTCTTGCTTTCTATTTTGAATTTTTATTCAGACAAAAAATAGAAGATTTACTGTTATGCAGACTACTGAAATATTGTAATAATTGTATAAATAATGTCAACCCATTCATGACTGCATATTAGAATGGCTACTTGGACATTTATTGGAAAAGACATCATTTGTTTACTTTTGAACATCGGCAAAAATTCAAACATTTCCCATACTTTGAGCTCCATTTCAAGTTTTTTTTCATAGTAAAACCAATCAAAATCACCTCTTTCTATAATATGTTTCCAATTCTATCAAATGAGACCAAGAAAACGAGAATACAACCATTAATACTATACAAAAATAGACCACAAAATCGGCATTTTAATTAAAAAAAAGGTCAGTTTTTTTTCTCATTATGCACTGTGTGCTGCAGAATTTTTTATATGGTGCACACTGACCACACAGACCCATTCTCTCACATGTGGGCCTACCAGCTTTCTCCTGCTTGATTTGAAGCCGCTAGAATTTGAGTATATATACATCAAAAACAGTGGCTCGTAAGACGTATGTATACGACTGAAACAGTCAAAGGGTTAATAAAAGGTTAATGTCAGGATCGATGTTTGCAGTCATATGACTAATGCAAGTTTAACAGTATAAACAGTATAAAGATAAGTGTTAATATTACACTGGAGGTGCAATATGATATGAGAGCTTATACAAACAGTACAAAGTGTAGGTAGCAGAAAAACTATTCTACAGATTGAGCAGATATTAAACAAGTACGTAATAATACAAAAAAAAATTTAGTTAAAAGATAGTAAAACAAGGTTTTAAATAAAATTAAATAGTAAGATTTGAATTCAAGCACAAAATTTAGACAAGTAATAACACCATAAACAAATTGTATGATTAGTAATAAAAAGAGATGAACTATTAAGACTAGGTATATCAGTAGCACCTGACTGTGTGTGTGTGTGTGTGTGTGTGTGTGTGTGTGTGTGTGTGTGTGTGTGTGTGTGTGTGCGTGCACTAATGCTAGACAGTAAACAAAAAAAAATGGGGGTTCAAAATGGTAGTATTTAATTTTGGGTTTTTATTGTACTAATTATATAAATTGTACACACTAGGAAAAAAAAAAAAATTGCTTTAAACTAATGGAGGAAACAAGATGGTGATCTTGGTGTTTAACCCTTTATGTTTTCGAGTATAAATACGTCTTAGAGCCAAATGTTTCTGCGTATAAATAAAATAATTCTAGGGCTTCAAATAAAGCGGGGAAAGCGGGTGGCCCCACATGTGAGAGAATGGGTCTGTGGGGTTTGGTGCACCACATAAAAAAATTCCTCCCAACACATTGCGAATGGGGAAAAAAAAACCTGATCTTTTTTTTGGAATAAAACGCCGACTTTGGGTTTTTTTGTATAGTATTATCATTGTATTGCGTTTTTCAGGGTTTTTGGTGTAAAATGGAAAACAATTACAAAAATAGAGATATTTTCTTTACTTTGGAGAAAAGACCTTGAAAACTGAGCTAAAGTAGGGGAAAAGTTCTTTTTTTCCAATTTCGGAAAAATTAAATCCACCACACATCCAATACACGTAAAACTGGGGATTTAAATATTTTTTCCTATGCACGATATTATTTAAAACCTTTTTACAATTGCAAAGTCTACATAACGAAAATTTTGTGTTTTTTTGTATAATAAAAAATCAAAATAAAAAGAATAATAAATAAGAGGGGCCCAGAGATGTGACTAATGAACAGAGCATTTGTTATTTTGTCCCCGAATGTTACCTTGTTTATTCTGGACCCTATTTTTAAAATTGGGCCATCTTTTTTTTTTCATTAATTTTGGGCCAAATTGCCCAAATTTTTGACCACCATCTGGGGAGTCCCAAAATTTGTAAATGGGGGTTTTTTTTTATAGCTGATAGATAAAAAAAGGAGTTCAAAGAAATAGCTATGAGTTTGGGCAACTAACAATGGGGATTGGCTTGAAAATAGGGCCAAAGTCGGGGAAAAAAACCCCCCCGATACGCATTTTTCGCCCAGACAGTAACTTTGCGGGGGCTTTAATTTTCCCAAAAGTTTTCAACCAAATTTCGCTTTTGGGGGGTCAACCATCGGGAAAAGATTCCTATCTTTTTAAGAAAAAATAATTTTTTTTTTTTTTTTTTTTTTTCAAAAAATTTGGGGAATTGAATGACATTTCAGAGAGGGCCTGAAACGGCAAAGGGTTGGGGAATAATATTAGGTATGATTGGGACAGTTAAATCACTGCTGCGATTTACAAATGGGGAAAAGAGAATTTGGTTTTTTAGAAGGGGGGGCTTTAAATCCTTTTTGGGGATAAATTCTAAAATAAAATAAATTTTGGGGTCTGAATGTGTGCTTTCTATTTTGGTTGCGGGGTAGGGGTCTTGGCCCACCTCTTCCTAGTCATTCTAGGTCCACACTGCTCCAAGAGCCTTATATACCCCTTTTTTAAAAATGTGTGGGATCCCGCTACCACTTCACTCCCAGATTGTTCATTCCTGACAACTCCGTGAGGAAAATTTAACATCCTTATGGCTCATCTGAGTTTTTTAACTTCCATTTGTGTCCCCTTGTTCCTGTCTCATTTTTGTTGTATGGATGAGAAAGAATTTTATGAAGAGAAGTTGGATGCCCTAGCTCTAAGGTGAAACGAGTTAACCCTTTCAATGTCTGTCACGTAGAGCTACTTCACTCATGAGTTCGGCTCGCTTGGATAAACTGTGAACAGTAAATTTTGGCTTAGATATGAGAAAATGGATCTGTGCAGTGTAAGAAAAAATCCTGCCATTTGCAGTGCATGATGGAGGAAAACAAAACTGTGTGTATGGTTTAAGGAAAACACAACTGTGTATGAGGTTTTTTTTGGATGGTTTTATTGGCTGTTTCTTGGTATCATTTGATAGAATGGAAGACATACTACTGAAAAAGAGATGATTTTGATTGGTTTCAGGTCTGGAAGTAGCTTGAAACCGAGCTCAAGAGAGCAATTATTCTACTTTTTGCCAATATACCAGAGGATGGGTAAGGCTCTTTCTCTATCTCCCCCACCCCCCCAACTGTCTGTTTTATGGGTTTTAAATAGGTCTGATTCAGTTACTGGGATACTGCTGTAAACCATGACATATCGTTCCTGGTTATATTTTGTCCAAGAAAGAGTAAATGTTCTGTTGTTTGAATAAGGATTCAGAATAGAAAGCAAGTATATTGTAGGAGAGGCATTGAGACATGACTGATGAACACAGGAAATGTTTTAGTGACAGGAATGCCTACATTTTTTTTTTTTTTTTTTTTTTTTTTTTTTTTTTTAATTTTCTGTAAAATTGGTTAAATTACTGACTTCATGCACTTTATAGGGTAGTTGAAATAATTGTTTGGTTTCTTATGGAAGACATATAAGCAAGAGAGAAGTGAAAGTTTATAAACTAAAGGAGGAGGCAGTTAGGGTAAGATATAAACTGTTGGAGGACAGATGGGCTAGTGAGAATACAGGCAGCCGGGTAGAAGATGTATGGGGTAAGTTTAAGAATATAGTGTTAGTGTTCAGCAGAAGTTTGTGGTTACAGGAAAGTGGGTGCGGGAGGGAAGAAGAGCGATTGGTGGAATGTTGATGTAAGAGAGAAAAGGATATGAGAGGTTTTTATAAAGTAGAAATTATGCAAGGAGAGAGGAGTATATGGAAAGAAAGAGGTTTAAAGAGTGGTGAAGCAATGTAAAAAGAGAGCAAATGAAAGAGTGGATGAGATGTTATCAACAAATGTTGAAAAAAAGGAAGTTTTCAAGCGAGATTAATAAGTTGAGAAAGCCTAGGGGACCAATGGATTGGTTAGTTAAAAATAGGAGAGGAGAATTATTAAATGGAGAGGTAGAGGTATTGGGAAGATGGAGGGAATATTTTGAGGAATTGTTAAATGTTGATGAAGACAGGGAAGCTGTGATTTTGTGTATAGGGTAAGGAGGAATAACATAGAGAAGAAGAACCAGTTAAGTGCATGGGACAGTGAGTAGAATGAAAGGGGGTACAGCAGCTGGGATTGATGGGATAAAGATAGAAATGTTAAAAGCAGGTGGGGATATAGTTTTGGAGTGGTTAGTGTTTTTATTTAATAAATGTATGGAAGAGGGTAAGGTACCTAGGGATTGGCAGAGAGCATGCATAGTTCCTTTGTATAAGGCAAAGAGGACGAAAAAAAGTGCAAAAATTATAGGGGAATAAGTCTGTTGAGTATACCTGGTAAAGTGCGTGGTAGTTATTATTGATAGAATTATGAGTAATACGGAGAGCAGGATAGCATATGAACAAGGAGGCTTTAGGAAAGGTAGTGGGTGTGTAGACCAAGTGTTTGCAGTGAAATGCATAGGTGAACAGTATTTAGATAAGGGTAAAGGGGTTTTTGTGGCATTTATGGATTTGGAAAAGGCATATAATAGGGGGGGGACAATGTGGCAGATGTTGCAAATGTATGGAATAGGAGGTAGGTTATTGAGAGCGGTGAAAAGTTTTTAAAGGATAGTGAGGCTCAAGTTAAGTACGTAGGCAAGAGGAGGATTATTTCCCAGTGAAAGTAGGCCTTAGACAGGGATGTGTGATGTCACCATGGTTTTGATATATTTGTCGATGGAGTAGTAAGAGAAGTAAATGCTCGGGTGTTGGCAAGAGGCGTAGGGTTAAAAGATAAAGAATCTAACATAAAGTAGGAGTTGTCAGTTGCTCTTTGCTGATGACACTGCTTTTGGGAGATTCTGATGAGAAGTTGCAGAGGTTGGTGAATGAGTTTGGTAGGGTATGTAAAAGAAAGAAGCTGAAAGTGAATATAAGAAAGAGTAAAGTGATGTGGCTAACAAAAAAATTAGGTAACGGAAGATGGAATATCAGATTGAAGGGAGTGTGTGTGTGGAGGAGGTGAATGTGTTAAGATATTTGGGAGTGGACGTGTCGTCAGATGGGTCTATGAAGGATGAGGTGACTCGTAGAATTGACAAGAGGAAAAAGTTGAGTGGTGCACTGAGGAGTCTGTGGAGACGAAGAAGTTTATTCATGAAAGCAAAGAGGGGAATGTATGAGAGTAGTTATACCAGCGCTTATGTATAGGTGTGAAGGATGGGTTGTGAATGTTGCAGTAAGGAGAATGGCTGGAGGCAGTGGAGATGTCATGTCTGATGACACTATGTATGCCACTACGATTCTTAAATCTCTCAAATCAACCTTTGCTGGCCTTAAATTCACTCGCATCACCACTAGTTGCAGGCATTTTTCTAATTAAATCGTCATGCAACTTCCTAGCCTTTTCACGTATGATCGCTTGAGAGATGCTATCTCCTTCTATCTGTTTTTCGTTTATCCACACCAATAGCAGTCTCTCAACATCATCTATCACTTGCAATCTCAGTTTCGAAAACATAGTTGTGCCTTTGGCAAGAACAGCTTCCTTGATTGCCGTTTTCTTGGCCACAATAGTAGCGATGGTTGATTGGGGTTTTATGTGCAACCTGGCCAGCTCGGAGACACGCACTCCACTTTCACACTTAGCAATGATCTCTTTCTTCATATCCATAGTAATTCTCACCCTTTTTGCTGTAGGGTTGGCACTAGAAGCTTTCTTGGGGCCCATGGTGACTTATTTTGCAGGTGCAATCACTAAAAATGCTGTGATAATATGAAATGTTCCGATTGTATGTTTGGATGGGACCCCGGTGGCTGGCTGGCTTGTAAACACTGGCCACAAGTGGACGCGTCTCGAACGCAACGAATAGTGTTGGTCGAATTTTTTAGCACTAGTTGAGGCAAAATTTTTGCGTTAAAATGTATCGCTAGTTTGATTTAACGTTAGACGATGTCATCGTTGGTCGAGGGTCCACTGTGTGTGTGTGTGTATATGTATATATATATGTTATATATGTATATATGTATATATATACGTATATATATATATATGCAATAAGATCACAGTAAACAGGTGATTTCAGAATATGCAAAACAACCACTGTGAAAGACTAGAGAAATTCCAAGCGCTTTCGTGACTATCACATTATCAAGGAACTATGTTCCTTGATAATGTGAGTAGTCACGAAAGTGCTTGGAATTTCTCTAGTCTTTCACAGTGGTTGTTTTGCATATATATGTATATATATAACACGCACGCACGCATGCACGCACGCACGCACGCACGCACGCACGCACACACACACACACACACACACACACACACACACACACACACACACACACACACACACACACACACACACACACACACACACACACACACAGTGGACCCCCGAGTTTCATGATTAATCCGTTCCAGAGAGCCTGCTGAAGGTCAAAATTCACGAAACTCGAAACCATTTTCCCCATAAGAGTAATGGAAATAAAATTAATCCGTTCCAGGGGAACGGGAAGGGGTAGCAGTAATGTTGAATGATCAGTTATGGAAGGAGAAAAGAGAATATGAATGTGTAAATTCAAGAATTATGTGGATTAAAGTAAACGTTGGATGCGAGAAGTGGGTCATAATAAGCGTGTATGCACCTGGAGAAGAGAGGAATGCAGAGGAGAGAGATTTTGGGAGATGTTAAGTGAATGTATAGGAGCCTTTGAACCAAGTGAGAGAGTAATTGTGGTAGGGGACCTGAATGCTAAAGTAGGAGAAACTTTTAGAGAGGGTGTGGTAGGTAAGTTTGGGGTGCCAGGTGTAAATGATAATGGGAGCCCTTTGATTGAACTTTGTATAGAAAGGGGTTTAGTTAAAGGTAATACATATTTTAAGAAAAAGAGGATAAATAAGTATACAAGATATGATGTAGGGCGAAATGACAGTAGTTTGTTGGATTATGTATTGGTAGATAAAAAACTGTTGAGTAGACTTCAGGATGTACATGTTTATAGAGGGGCCACAGATATATCAGATCACTTTCTAGTTGTAGCTACACTGAGAGTAAAAGGTAGATGGGATACAAGAAGAATAGAAGTATCAGGGAAGAGAGAGGTGAAGGTTTATAAACTAAAAGAGGAGGCAGTTAGGGTAAGATATAAACAGCTATTGGAGGATAGATGGGCTAATGAGAGCATAGGCAATGGGGTCGAAGAGGTATGGGGTAGGTTTAAAAATGTAGTGTTAGAGTGTTCAGCAGAAGTTTGTGGTTACAGGAAAGTGGGTGCGGGAGGGAAGAGGAGCGATTGGTGGAATGATGTAAAGAGAGTAGTAAGGGAGAAAAAGTTAGCATATGAGAAGTTTTTACAAAGTAGAAGTGATGCAAGGAGGGAAGAGTATATGGAGAAAAAGAGAGAGGTTAAGATAGTGGTGAAGCAATGTAAAAAGAGAGCAAATGAGAGAGTGGGTGAGATGTTATCAACAAATTTTGTTGAAAATAAGAAAAGTTTTGGAGTGAGATTAACAAGTTAAGAAAGCCTAGAGAACAAATGAATTTGTCAGTTAAAAATAGGAGAGGAGAGTTATTAAATGGAGAGTTAGAGGTATTGGGAAGATGGAGGGAATATTTTGAGGAATTGTTAAATGTTGATGAAGATAGGGAAGCTGTGATTTCGTGTATAGGGCAAGGAGGAATAACATCTTGTAGGAGTGAGGAAGAGCCAGTTGTGAGTGTGGGGGAAGTTCGTGAGGCAGTAGGTAAAATGAAAAGGGGGTAAGGCAGCCGGGATTGATGGGATAAAGATAGAAATGTTAAAAGCAGGTGGGGATATAGTTTTGGAGTGGTTGGTGCAATTATTTAATAAATGTATGGAAGAGGGTAAGGTACTAGGGATTGGCAGAGAGCATGCATAGTTCCTTTGTATAAAGGCAAAGGGGATAAAAGAGAGTGCAAAAATTATAGGGGGATAAGTCTGCTGAGTATACCTGGTAAAGTGTATGGTAGTTATTATTGAAAGAATTAAGAGTAAGACGGAGAATAGGATAGCAGATGAACAAGGAGGCTTTAGGAAAGGTAGGGGGTGTGTGGACCAGGTGTTTACAGTGAAACATATAAGTGAACAGTATTTAGAAAAGGCTAAAGAGGTCTTTGTGGCATTTATGGATTTGGAAAAGGCATATGACAGGGTGGATAGGGGGGCAATGTGGCAGATGTTGCAAGTGTATGGTGTAGGAGGTAGGTTACTGAAAGCAGTGAAGAGTTTTTACGAGGATAGTAGGCTCAAGTTAGAGTATGTAGGAAGAGGGAAATTTTTTCCCAGTAAAAGTAGGCCTTAGACAAGGATGTGTGATTGTCACCGTGGTTGTTTAATATATTTATAGATGGGGTTGTAAGAGAAGTAAATGTGAGGGTCTTGGCAAGAGGCGTGGAGTTAAAAGATAAAGAATCACACACAAAAGTGGGAGTTGTCACAGCTGCTCTTTGCTGATGACACTGTGCTCTTGGGAGATTCTGAAGAGAAGTTGCAGAGATTGGTGGATGAATTTGGTAGGGTGTGCAAAAGAAAAAAATTAAAGGTGAATACAGGAAAGAGTAAGGTTATGAGGATAACAAAAAGATTAGGTGATGAAAGATTGAATATCAGATTGGAGGGAGGAGTATGGAGGAGGTGAATGTATTCAGATATTTGGGAGTGGACGTGTCAGCGGAATGAAAGATGAGGTGAATCATAGAATTGATGAGGGGAAAAGAGTGAGTGGTGCACTTAGGAGTCTGTGGAGACAAAGAACTTTGTCCTTGGAGGCAAAGAGGGGAATGTATGAGAGTATAGTTTTTACCAACGCTCTTATATGGGTGTGAAGCATGGGTGATGAATGTTGCAGCGAGGAGAAGGCTGGAGGCAGTGGAGATGTCATGTCTGAGGGCAATGTGTGGTGTGAATAAATGCAGAGAATTCATAGTTTGGAAGTTAGGAGGAGGTGCGGGATTACCAAAACTGTTGTCCAGAGGCTGAGGAAGGGTTGTTGAGGTGGTTCGGGACATGTAGAGAGAATGGAGCGAAACAGAATGACTTCAAGAGTGTATCAGTCTGTAGTGGAAGGAAGGCGGGGGTAGGGGTCGGCCTAGGAAAGGTTGGAGAGAGGGGGTAAGGGAGGTTTTGTGTGCGAGGGGCTTGGACTTCCAGCAGGCATGCTGTGAGCGTTTTTTGATAGGAGTGAATGGAGACAAATGGTTTTTAATACTTGACGTGCTGTTGGAGTGTGAGCAAAAGTAACATTTATGAAGGGGTTCAGGGAAACGGCAGGCCGGACTTGAGTCCTGGAGATGGGAAGTACAGTGCCTGCACTCTGAAGGAGGGGTGTGTAATGTTGCAGTTTAAAAACTGTAGTGTAAAGCACCCTTCTGGCAAGACAGTGATGGAGTGAATGATGGTGAAAGTTTTTCTTTTTCGGGCCACCCTGCCTTGGTGGGAATCGGCCAGGTGATAATAAAAAATATATGTTGATATACATAAAATTGTAGTAGTAGGTTGGTAGACGCAACGCCCGGGTCTACGTCTGCCAAGTGAGTGATAAAACGAAAGCCTGTAATTGTTTTACATGATGGTAGGATTGCTGGTGTCTTTTGTCTGTCTCATAAATATGCAAGATTACAGGTAAGTCTTGCTACTTCTACTTACACTTAGGTCACACTACACATACATGTACAAGCATATATATACACACCCCTCTGGGTTTTCTTCTATTTTCTTTCTAATTCTTGTTCTTGTTTATTTCCTCTTATCTCCATGGGGAAGTGGAACAGAATTCTTCCTCTGTAAGCCATGCGTGTCGTAAGAGGCGACTAAAATGCCGGGAGCAAGGGGCTAGTAACCCCTTCTCCTGTATATATTACTAAATTTAAAAGGAGAAACTTCAGTTTTTTCTTTTGGGCCACCCCGCCTCAGTGGGATACGGCTGGTACGTTGAAAGAAAGAAGATACATAAATATAAATAAATTAGACAATATTAATTTTAGGGGCCCGGAGAGTGAAGGGTTAAAGGGGATAAGGGACTTAGTGAGGAGCAAATAGGGTTAAATACAAATAAGTTTTTCTTTGTGGTACAGTACGTAGTTTACATGTAATAAAGCAGTGGTAGAGACACACACAAACTTTAATATACAATGCCTTTTAGGTAAATTATAGTGTATCTGAGAATAGAGTTCAAGCAGTTATTACAGTATTTAATGATCAACTATGGAAAGAGATATTAGGGCATCCAGCCTCTCCTCCTTGAGTGACGTACTCATTTACCAACAACTCAGACTTACGACCGGCTCTCTGACCAGTATGCATACCTGATTTCCTCTATTCTGTTTATTACAGTATACAGTACACTACTGTATAAACATTTAAAAATATACTAAAAATGTTATAAATGATGTGAAAGTGACATTAAAATGACATCAAAGATGGTTGACACAAACCCAATACCATTATAGTATGCTCCTCGCTTAGTGACAAATTCATTTACTGACATGGTCTTAGGCATGGAACTCCGTCGTTATGTAAGGAGAGGCTGTATTTAGAGAATTTGGATTTGGGCGGAAGATGACGAAAGTTGTCATCTGAGATGCATTTGGAAGATTGTCGAATTTTGAGGAAAAGCGAAGAACACTGTGGAAAATATTCCCAGAATTAAGCTGTGTAAATAAACCTGATGAATACATTACTATTGCTCTAAAGTAAAGAAGTGAACCAGCGAGGGGAGCTCTGCGCCTGCGCTGAGGAGCAGGGAGAAGACACCATTGTTTTTGAATGTGGTACAAGCACCCTAATGTAATGTGCATAATTTTCGTCGCTCTAGAGGTTTTATTGGGCTTAAAACTTCTCAAATAGGAGCTGAAATTGTTGGATGTGCAGTCCTGCATAATGTGAGCATTAAGCAGATGGACAAGACAGCTCCAGGAACCTCAGATAAGCTGTCTAAATTATGTTTGTAATTCTGGCCAGTACAGTGGACCCCCGCATACCATACGCATCACATAACGTTCAATCCGCATACCGCTCGCTTTTATCGCAAAAATTTTGCCTCGCATACCGCTCAAAAACCCGCTCACCGCTCTTCGTCCGAGACGCGTCCAATGTGCGCCCTTAGCCAGCCTCACATGTGCCGCCGGTGGCATTGTTTACCAGCCAGCCTCCGCGGTAACATCCAAGCATACAATCGGAACATTTCGTATTATTACAGTGTTTTTGGTGATTTTATCTGCAAAATAAGTG
Source organism: Cherax quadricarinatus (assembly GCF_026875155.1). Classification (NCBI taxonomy): domain Eukaryota; kingdom Metazoa; phylum Arthropoda; class Malacostraca; order Decapoda; family Parastacidae; genus Cherax; species Cherax quadricarinatus. The sequence continues at coordinate 17,287,038 of NC_069429.1, forward strand.
ACCATGGGCCCCAAGAAAGCTTCTAGTGCCAACCCTACAGCAATAAGGGTGAGAATTACTATAGAGATGAAGAAAAAGATCATTGATAAGTATGAAAGTGGAGTGCGTGTCTCCGAGCTGGCCAGGTTGTATAATAAACCCCAATCAACCATCGCTACTATTGGTGGTACTGCTGCTGCTGCTCCACTGTCAGCTGCTGCTGCTACTGCTGTACCACCGTCAGCTGCTGCTGTAGTACCGTCTGCTGCTGCTGTAGCATCGTCTGCTGCTGCTGTAGCACTTCAGCTCGCTGCTGCTGCTGTAGCACTATCAGCTGTGCTGCTGCTGCTGTAGCACTGTCAGCTGCTGCTGCTGCTGCTGTAGCACTGTCAGCTGCTGCTGCTGCTGTTAGCACTGTCAGCTGCTGCTGCTGCTGTAGCACTGTCAGCTGCTGCTGCTGTAGCACTGTCAGCTGCTGCTGCTGCTGTAGCACTGTCAGCTGCTGCTGCTGCTGCTGTAGCACTGTCAGCTGCTGTGTGTGCTTAGAGATCCAGACTTGCTGGCGCTGCTGAGCATGTCAGCTGCTGGCTGCGCTGTAGCACTGTCAGCTGCTGCGCTGCTGAAGCACTGTCAGCTGCTGCTGCTGCTGTACACTGTCACTGCTGCTGCTGCTGTAGCACTGTCAGCTGCTGCTGCTGCTGTAGCACTGTCAGCTGCTGCTGCTGCTGTAGCACTGTCAGCTGCTGCTGCTGCTGTAGCACTGTCAGCTGCTGCTGCTGCTGTAGCACTGTCAGCTGCTGCTGCTGCTGCTGTAGCACCGTTGTTGGTGTGGCTTATTGAGAATACCAAGAAACAATTAACCCCAGAGGATTTGCCACCCAGGATAACCCAAAAAAGTCAGTGTCATCGAAGACTGTAACTTATTTCCATTGGGGTCCTTAATCTTGTCTCCCAGGATGCAACCCACACCAGTCGACTAACACCCAGGTGAACAGGGAAAAATGCCTGGAACTAGTGCTCATATTGGTGAATTTAAAGCCAGCGAAGGTTGGTTTGAGAGATTTAAGAATCGTAGTGGCATACACAGTGTGATAAGGCCTGTTCTGGAAGAAAATCCAAACAGGACCTACAGTACTCAGGAGGAAAAGGCACTCCCAGGACACAGTGTCTCATCAGTCATTGCTGCATCTTCAATAAAGGTAAGTGTCATTTATTCTTCATTTAGTAGACTAGTACATGCACAATATATACTGTGCATGTACTACTCTACTATTGTGCATGTATCCTTCTCTTTGTGTGTAGGAAAATGTATATTTCATGTGGTAAAATTTTTTTTTTCATACTTTTGGGTGTCTTGCACGGATTAATTTGATTTCCATTATTTCTTATGGGGAAAATTCATTCGCATACCGATCATTTCGCATAACAATGAGCCCTCTTGCACGGATTAAAGTCGCTATGCGGGGGTCCACTGTATTATCATCATAAATTTAGGTAGAGGGGGTTCTGTACATGACACACAGAAATCTCCAGACTAATTGGTGAGAGTTATGATTATAAATTCTCCTTCTGTTACATAAATGTGTATATGTAATCATTTATTAATTTTAATATACAGTCCACATGTTTATATTAAATTTTACCAGAATTCCTGGTGATGTATATTTCATTTGCAATTAATATAGGTCTAGAACAACTTGTGGATATGACAGTTGTAGGTATCGAAGGGGGACATTTTTGCGACCTAGGTGTCTCAAAATTCCTACTTGTCTATGTAACTTTGATAAATAATAATTATCTTTGTTACTATTTACTGGTATGTATCTAATGAGATACATCCAGGTAAATGTAATTTTCCAGAAACACTTTCAGTATCTTGATACGTGTAACCTGATCAAGTGACTCCTTTCACAGCCAAGATGTAATGGAACGTGCCCGCAACAAGGCTAGGATTAGGATCAGTGCATACATGTGTGTAGCCACTCTACTAGGCTGTCTTGCTATGGTCTACTCTGGCAAGAAGGCCCAAGAAAGGGGGGAGAGTGTGGCCAAGATGAACAAGGAGTTCCATGAAAAGTACCAAGAAGCTGACTTGCCAAAGGCTGCCAAGAATTAGTACATGTATACAGAAATTTAGTTTGCATGTGAGTATTTTGATAGTTAATTAAATATGCTGTATTCTGTGATTCATCATACTGTACACTAATTATATGTACTGTATTTTGCAATTGCCATTTTATTAAATTAAGCAATAAATACATTTGATTTTACACAAGTTGTGTACGGCGAGTCCTCAGCTTATGAACACATTGGGGACCTCCTGAGTTGTAATATTCGTAATACAGGAATTCTTCCTCTTAGGAACTCGTTGGGGACCTTCTGTATTGTGTGTAATAATGATACTCTACAGAAGATTCTCAGTGTGTTCGTAAGTTGAGGACTTAACTCTAATGATTTTCTTTGCTTCAGTTGTTCATCTAAGGCAGTTTGAAATCTATTAATGGCTTGTCTTCTTTCTGAACAGTATAACATCTTTGTGTCCCAGTTCACTTTGGTATTCAAAGCAGTGAACATGTAAACTGCATCAGTCTGCTCTTTTCAATCTGGTTTTTTCTGCTCATTTGAGACTTGATTGCAGTGTTATTGGTCCGGATAAAAGCAGAGCTGCATTGACCTCGTGTGAGCTCTTGGTTTACTTTCATCGCTGTTGTATTTGGGAAACTGTTCTTGCATGTGTATTGCCCACATCAATCTACCACTCAGGTATGGCATTGATGAACTTATATCTTGTTGATAGTCAGACACCTTTTCATTCTATTTAGCAAAAAGTACATTGAACAAATTCATTTCAGACATCACCTTTTTTCTATTTTTTTTTTTTTTCAGCTCCTGGGACTTTACCTCTTCTTTCTGAAAGCTCTGCTTTCATTGTGTGCACACTGACATTTTAGTTGAAACTGACTTTCTTCTCAAAGTTAGGCTCTGTTAGCTTGTAAGTTAACTCCTTGCATTACTACTTTGACAATAATTTCCCTTGCTCTTAAGTGCTTTGTGACCTGTTTGGTTTTGCCAAATTTAGTGATTAATTATAATAATTAATAATAATACTCACACATTACAAGTCTTGCTACTTTCTTGCCCTTAATACTAACACAAGTATCTTGATTCAGGGAATTAGAGCTAACATTACTTTGGAACAGACTTGATTATTTTTTATTCCCCAGATGCATTATGACCCCTGTAGGTTTATTGGTCTCTAGGCAAAAATTATTACATTCACTAAAGGAGAGAGAGAGATCCCTTAGAATCAAATGCAATTCCTGAAGCAATTTATCATAACTGTTAATGTCGCAAATTATATACACTGATGAATCTAGACAGTCTTCTTGGGGAAGTGGAACAGAATTCTTCCTCCGTAATCCATGCGTGTCGTAAGAGGCGACTAAAATGCTGGGAGCAAGGAGCTAGTAACCCCTTCTCCCGTATATATTACTAAATGTAAAAGGAGAAACTTTCGTTTTTCCTTTTGGGCCACCCCGCCTCGGTGGGATACGGCTGGTGTGTTGAAAGAAAGAATAGTAATAATAATAATAATCTAGGCAGTCTACCATCAGGGCTGCATCTGATCTTGACACCTTTGTAGATAAGAATTACAGCAGCCATGTCGAGTTAGGCATAAAATTTAACATTGGAACTTCTCCATTAGAAATTGCACTGCTTGCCATCCTAATGTCACTAGCTTGTTTGACGATGAGCTTGATGAAGCCTGCATCATTACTGATTGTGTCATCACTGGGTGCATGCAGCTTGCATAATACTTGTTTAACATCGTGTTCATTGCTTAACTTAGGTGCAGTTTTTTTCCCCCTCCCTCTGAGGTAAGGTGCTCCCCGGGGAAAAAAAAAAAAACTCGGTCCATCAGTATCTTGCTAAAGGGGTGCTGATACTATAATTTAAAATGAAAATGGCAAAAAAATAAAGGAATTAATTTAAATTAAGGACAGAGACACTGAATAACCTGGAGGATACCAGGACAGGGTTTTGTGGATCAGTGCCCCCGCAGCCTGGTCTGTGACCAGGCCTCCTTTCTCCTAAAATACTTTGATTCCTTTTGGCTTAGAGCCCTTTCCATAAATGTAACTGTAATAATCCTAATCCTATTTTATAATGCTGATGAATTAGACAAAGAAAATACCTCCAGTGAAAATGTAACTTTGGTGTATTTGTCACATCAGAAATATTGGAGAGAAATAATGAATGTGATTGTCAAAGGAATACAGTTAGAAGCCTGAGTGATCTATAACATGCTATGATAACACCAGTGTAGATAAAGCACATTGACAGAACAACTTGGAATGTAAAAAAAAAAAAAAATGCACTGAATCATTGATGTATTGGACTAATGAGGTGAAGGGGGTGTTGGCTTTAATGAAAATCCATTGCATTGATCTTCAATGCAGTGAACTATGTTCTGTATTGATGGACTGCTGGACACAAAAATCCCAGTGCAATGAATAAAGTCCACTGCATTGATGGAATCATGAGACATATTAAGAATAAACCACAGTATTACCAGGCAAGCACCAGACCAGCCTGGCCCAAGGTCGAGCTCTGGGAGTAGACAGACAATCGTAGCTCATTGAAGATATATCAATGGTACCATGGTCTGATAAGCTTTCAGTTGGGTAACTATATTGTCTGGTGGCGACAGAGTAATGTTTAGAAAGAACAAAAAGGTGCACTACCGTGACTGGAACAATACACAGATAACCCGCACATGGTCCATCTTGGACCATTTACAAAGTCACACGGATGGAAACATCACTAAGCTCCTCTCTCCTATGTGCAGGTTATTTGTGTAAAGTAACCTCTGTTATGAGTCATAGGTGTAAAACTCCAGCAGCAGCAGCAACACCACAGATGGTGTGGGAGAAGTATAGGTAGGTGGCAGAAAAGATGTAGATGGTTTGGCACACACAGATGGTTGAGGAGACAGATAATGCATTACTAGCTTTGCCACAAGTTTGAATGTTAATCAAGCCATCATGTTTACTCTATATAAACATTTAAAAATATACCAGCAATGTTATAAATGGTGCAAAGGTGACATTAAAACAATATCAAAGATGGTTGCCACAAACTCTTCTACCATTATAATATGCTCCTCACTTAGCGACGAATTCATTTAATGATGTGGCTTTAGGAACGGAACTCGGTCGTTAAGTGAGGAGAGGCTGTATAGGTTTCTGGCCATCTCCTGGTCATCAATGCCGTGGTTGAGAGAGTACACTCTCCCGGCTTCGCATCGAACACACTTGTGTTACTCGGGTATCTCATGGAGAGGCGCCCTGTTCCACTCTGTGAGAATTGTCAGGTTCCAGTTTCTGTTAGCCATATTCTGTTGGACTGCCCACTTTATCAACGAGCACGCAGAATTGACCTCCCACATCATCACCGCTCTAATGCCCTTACTTTATCTTCCCTTCTTGCTGATGGACCCAACTTTAACCCAGACTCTCTTGTTAACTTTTTGGCAGCAACTGATTTGCTGCACAAACTTTGATGCCTCTAGCATTCCTCACAGCTCTTTCTACCTCTACCTCTTGTTGCCCTCTGCCCCTACCCCACTGCACTGTATGACCTAATAATAATCCCTCTGTCTTGCTGCCCAATACCCCTGCACCCTTCCCTGCCCTGCTGTGCTGTATGACCCTTGTAAGTTTAACGTTTCTTTTTGATTATAATAATTTAGATTACTTGTGATTACTTTCATAGTGGGTGGCAGCCTTGGAGGAAGGAATTGTGTAATTCTAGTCTGCTAGGAAAATTTTTATTTCACTCTTGCATAAATTTAATCCAACAATTCTGATATTGTATGCCATTCATGTACAACTTGCCAGACACTTCAACATCATGGAATGTTAGTACAGAGAACATCTCCCCAACCTTCTTTCCTACTCCTCTTAGCCATAACACTTCCACTGGTGGATCTCACCTACCAGTGACAATGTCTTTGCTACACCTCGTCTGATGCCAGTATAAAAGCAAGCAAGTTTATTCAGGTACAGGTATACATAAATACAGTTACATACATTATCATGCATAGCAGCATATGTGTAGATTACCTAAGATAACCCCAAAAAAGTCAGTGACTTGTTTACATTGGGGTCCTTAAAGCACCAATCTTCTTGCCTGTGTTTCAGGTCCTTCAAGGCTACGGTGCTCTTCAACTCTAAGGCTGAGGGAGTGATTATTTCATCTTTTGTATATAGTTCTGCTGTATGACCCTTGTAGGTTTAGCACTTTTTTTTTATTATAATGTATATAGTTCTACTGTCTTCACATTTCATCCTTAAATTGTGCTGATAGTCATTGAAGGTTGAAACGTCTACAAATAAAGATACCCAGGTTTTGAAAGTGTCTAATTCATCATCAATGCTCTTACATAATAAATTACGTAGAATTTAACCCTTTCAGGGTTGGTGCCGTACTAGTACGGCTTGCACGCCAGGGTTGGTACTGTACTAGTACACACAAATTCTAGCACCTTTCAATCTAGCAAGAGAAAGCTGGTAGGCCTACATATGAAAGAATGGGTCTGTGGTCAGTGTGTGCAGTATAAAAAAATCCTGCAGCACACACTGCATAATGAGAAAAAAAAACTCCGACCATATTTTTGGTTTAAAACTGCAACTTAGCAGTGTATTTTCGTATGCTATTTATGGTTGTATTCTAGTTTTCCTGGTCTCATTTATGGAATGGGAGACATATTACAGAAATTGAGATGATTTTTATTGGTTTCACAATGAAAAGTACCTTGAAATTGAGCTCAAAGTAGCAAAAATGTTCGATTTTTGCCCAAGTTCAATAGTAAATAAATCATGCCATGCATCCAATACACATCAACTGCTGAGTCTAATATTCTTTCACAAGTGCACTGATATTATTTATACCATTTCTACACTAATGCAGTAGTCTGCATAACAGTAAATCTTCTATTTTTTGAGAATAAAAATTCAAATTGGAAAGCAAAAGAAATGTAAGAGAGGCCTGGGGATGTAACTAATGAACAGAGGAAGTGTTATTTTAGTGCCAGGAATGTTTGTCTTGTTTATTCTAACCCTATTTGGAAATTGGTATCTTTTGACATTTGTGTGAAATTGGCAAAATTGCGTTTCGAACCACTTTATTGGATAGTTGAAATCGGTAAATGGGTGGTTTCTTGTATTCATTTGATAGGAAAAATGGAGTTCTAGCGAAATAGTTGATTTTTGTCGACTGGTACATTGGAATTGGCCGAAAATAGGGCTCAAACTGTGCAAAATCTCCGATGCGTAAATATCGTTGAAACCACTAATTTCGCGAGAGCATAATTCCGTAAGCTTTCCATCAAATTTCGTACTTTTGGTGTCGTTATGATCGAGAAAAGATTCTCTATCATTTCATAAAAAATAATTTTTTTTTTCCCCGGCTCCAAGAACAAGTTTAGGAGAGGGCCTGCTGACCCTGAAAGGGTTAATGTAGCATGACCTGATATAATCCAATGTGATTAATTTCCAATGAGAACTATTTAGGGTTCCCAACTTTCAAAAATATTGAAGTCAGGGTTTCTTATTTTTGTTCAATTGTGGGTTGTAGACTGAAGGTATGAGTGAACAAGGAACATTCTTCTTTCTTCAGCTTGCTAATGCAAAAAAGTGAAAGACACTGTTACTGTACATGAGATTCTGATCCTTTCAGTTCTGAGATCGCTATCTGAGGATCGAGCCTCCACTACTAGTATTTGTACTGCACTACTCATGAACGAACACGCGTGTACCTCATGGAACATACTGTACAGGTTGACCATCGCTAATCTGGCATCATCGGGACCTGTAGGATGTGATGTAGTTCAGCTGGGCTTGTGAGGTTTCTGGGGAGACCTAATTTAACCAATTATATGGTCACCTTGCCTTGGCAAATGTCTGTCAGAGACACGCCTTTCCGGCTTAAGTCTCAGCACCTTTGTTCGTCACTGGCGTCAAATCCAGGCGTCAGGTCGTACACGTGGTTGTTGGGTGTGCTTGGACCACCATATAAGCCCAAGGAACAGCTGAGCAGAGGAGATTCGTGCGGAGCTCTGGCCTGGGTGCAGAGCTCCGAGCACACAGACGTCGAGAGGAGCTCTGGCCGGTGTGCAGGGCTCGGGAGAAGGCTGCTGAAGTCTCTGGAGGAGACTGTTGGAGGCATTGGGCAGAGTACTGGCTTGGCGCAGTACTCGTGCTGTATAGGTCTTAGTTCCTGTGTCGAACTGTCCTCTGAACTATATTGTAAGTTATATTCATTTTGGTCAAGTTGATTGTGTTCCCTGTATCACTGCTTATGTGTACCACCCCATTTATCTAAACCACAATAATGTTCTGTTCCCAAATATATTATTGTACAAGGACTTAATAATAAACTGTGAGTAGAATAGTAATATTCACTGTCCCCGTTATTTGCTATTCCTAGTTCTTATATTTTATTATGTTTAGTTAAAGCAGTGAGAGGGTGAGTAGTGTGGAGTGTAGAGTAATGAGAGGTGAAGATGTAGTCACCAGTGACCTCAAATTACCTACCTACCTCCGCATACCTCACTCCTACCACCTTGCCTGCCTGTCCCCTGCCTACTGACCCCCTTACTCCCATATTCCCAAATTATTCATACATTCCAATACCCCCCTCCCCCTACATGACAAGGATGCCAGACTAGGGATTTTGCTGGATTTGAGTGGTTAGGTTAGAATACACAACCCAAAGGCAATATTTACACATCGGCGATTTCGCCCACTTTACGCCCTATTTTTGGCCCATTCCAGTGTTCCAGTTTACCAAACTCATAGCTATTTTGCTAGTATTCATTATACTTTGTCGATTGAGTACAAGAAGTCGCCCATTTACCTATTTCAGCTACCCAGTAAAGTGGTCAGAAATCTGTAATGTGGCCAATATCACACAAATTTAAAGAAGCCAATTTCAAAATAGGGTTCAGAATAAACAATGCAGACATTCCTGGCAATAAAATAATTTTTTTCTGTTCATTAGTCATGTCCCTAGGCCCCTCTTATATTATGCGTGCTTTCCATTCTCAATTTTTATTCACAAAAATAGAAGATTTATTGTCATGCAGACTACTGCATTACTGTAATGTATAAATGTCAGCCCATTCGTGACTGCGTATCAGACCGGCCGTTTGGACACGTATTGGATGGCGATGCCATTTTTTTACTCTTAAACATTGGCAAAAATCGAACATTTCCCCCTACTTTTAGCTTAATTTCAAGGTACTTTCCATCATGAAACCAATCAAAATCATATCTATTTCTGTAATATATCAAATGAGACCAAAAAAAAAACCATACGAAAATACACCGCAAAGTCGCTGTTTTACAATGTCAGTTTTTTCTCATTATGCACTGTGTGCTGCAGGATTTCTTTTATAGTGCACATTTACCACACAGACCTATTACCTCGTATATAGACCCAGATTTACCAGTCGCAGCTTATCTGAGTGAGCTGAGATCATGGCGACCAACATTGGCTTTAAAGCCACCTTATCTTTTTATGGACAATATACGGTGTACGTATATGCTTTACACAACGAGAAGCATTTTTATTTGTTGGAACCATGGCTACGGCTAAAAGTGAGCAGGTTATAATGATAAATGGAGAAAAAGAAATTGGAATGACTTACATAGCAAGTAGTGCTACCAAACAGTAGCGGCACGTTGGTGTGGTGACCGTGGAAATTTGAAATTATGCTAGCTGAAATTAGTGCCAGATTATTGATGGAACTGATTGCCGGATTAGTGATAGCTGACCTCTACCATATACAGTGGACCCCCACTTAACGATCACCTCCCAATGCGACCAATTATGTAAGTGCGTTTGTACGTGTATGTTTGGGGGTCTGAAATGGACTAACCTACTTCACAATATTCCTTATGGGAACAAATTCGGTCAGTACTGGCACCTGAACATACTTCTGGAATGAAAAAATATCGTTAACCGGGGGTCCACTGTACTACATATTGTACCTTGTACTACATATTTTTCCATATACAGGTCCGCCATCACAAATCCGGCAATCAGTTACAGGTACCATCCGACTTACGACCAAGCTTGGTTCCGACCAACTGGTCGTAAAATGGACGTAAGTTGAACCTTACTACTGAATATCAACATCACACTTTTGTAATGATTTTATTTTATTGTTTTATTTTGGTATTTCATTTTTCCTTTACTTTTTATGTTGTTAGTGCTGTATTTTATACTGTAAGATTTAGGATAAACACTGTGCACAACAAAAACAGTTGTTCATTTCCCAGAAATTTGGCATAAAAAACGTGGTCATAAGTCGACTGGTCATATGTCAAGCAGGTCATAAGTCGGATGGTAGGTGAATTTGGTTCCTTCAGTTATTTTTTTTTTTTTATTATCACACTGGCCGATTCCCACCAAGGCAGGGTGGCCCGAAAACGAAAAACTTTCACCATCATTCACTCCATCACTGTCTTGCCAGAAGGGTGCTTTACACTACAGTTTTTAAACTGCAACATTAACACCCCTCCTTCAGAGTGCAGGCACTGTACTTCCCATCTCCAGGACTCAAGTCCGGCCTGCCGGTTTCCCTGAACCCCTTCATAAATGTTACTTTGCTCACACTCCAACAGCACGTCAAGTATTAAAAACCATTTGTCTCCATTCACTCCTATCAAACACGCTCATGCATACCTGCTGGAAGTCCAAGCCTCTCGCACACAAAACCTCCTTTACCCCCTCTCTCCAACCTTTCCTAGGCCGACCCCTACCCCGCCTTCCTTCCACTACAGACTGATACACTCTTGAAGTCATTCTGTTTCGCTCCATTCTCTCTACATGTCCGAACCACCTCAACAATCCTTCCTCAGCCCTCTGGACAACAGTTTTGGTAATCCCGCACCTCCTCCTAACTTCCAAACTACGAATTCTCTTCAGTTATTTGGCACTAATTTCGGCTAGCATAATTTCAAATTTCCAGGGGTCACCACACCAACCTGCTGGTACTGTTTGGTGGTGCTACTTGCTGCATAAATCATTCCAATTTCTTTTTCTCCATTTATTGTTATAACCTGCTTGCTTTTAGCCCTAGCCATGGTTCCAATAAATAAATGCTTCTCGTTGGGTAAAGCACCTACACAGTACATTGTCCATTAAAAATAAGGTGGCTTTGAAGCCACTGAGTTCAGTCTCATTATGCAGGGGAATATGCTTTATTATTATGCTAATATCAACACTATAGCTTGTTTGCCTATCACAATTGATCTAATATGACATAATAAACTATATAAATAACATAAAAGCATGTTAAATACTCCAGAATGAATAATTGGCATAATACCAAGCAGTTTGATGGAAGTATGAAGAGGATGTAGGATACAAGTACGTACCATTCTCCTATCCCTGTCTTGGGGGATTATATTAGAGAAAACAGAGTATAGCACATGGCTAACTGTGATGTACACTCGTACTGCACCATAGAACTGAAGCAAAAAAGCTATTTTCTCTACATAGATTATCACACATAGCAGCATGTGTGTAGAGAACCTAGGATAACCCATAAAAGTCAGTGGCTTATTTCAAGTACCTGGCTTAGGCTAGCCATATATGATTTTTTTTGGGAAAATTATTTTTTTCCACCCAAGGGGTAAAACTTGGGCTTTTTTTCCCCTTTACACCTTTTTGTCTTTGTTCACCCCTTTCATTTAAAGGGGTTACCTGAGTTCAGGGGAAAGGGTGGGGGTGTTAGGGGACACTGACCAAAATTTTCCTGAAATGTTTTAGCATAGAAAAAGGGGCTGTCTATATAGTATATGTGAGAAATTTAGCTAGGCCCCAAAGCCAGTTCATAAACGTGTAGTGAATAAAGATGTTATTATTATTATTGGGCTTTCATTTGTTTGGGTTTGACCCAAACCCAAATTTAAAGTGGGCAATGTATGATGGAAAGATGCTTCTTAAAAGTACCCAGAAATGAAAGAAAACAGACCTAAATGCGGAGTTTTATTTTTCTCCAAACCATTTTGCGGGGGCCCCCTGGGGGTTTTATTTTTTTCTTTGGGTTTTTATGATTTAACCCATTTTTTTTCTTTTTAAAGGTCTCATTTTATAGAATGGAAGATATATTACAGAAATAAAAATGTTTTGGGTTGGTTTCACCAAAAAAAAAGTACCCTTTAAAATTGGGGGGCCCCAGTTTGCGGAAAATGTTTATTCCCTTTTAAAGACGTTTCCCCCTTCAAGGGGGGGTCCTTTGGGGTGGTGAAAAAGGGGTCTTAAGGGGGGTTGGGGGGGGAAAATTTGCCTATCGGTTTCCCCCCCAAAAAAAACCCCAAACCCAATTACCCCCCAATCTCCCCTCCCCCCAACCCTCCTCCCCTTTTTTTCCCTTTCCCCCTCTCCCTCCCCAAAACCCCCCCCTTTTGCCCTTCCTCTTTTTTTTTTTCCTTTTGGGGTTTTTTTCCCCAAAGGTTTCGCTAGTTCCTGGGTAGGAGAAAGGATACCCCGGGGGCCATCCCTTCCGTTTTAGGTTCTTTTGCCGGGGGGGGGAGTTTTCCCTGGAATCTGGATCGCCGGGGGTGTCCCGATCCCTTTTTCCCCGGGAACCCCGGGGTTTGTTTGGGGGTCTTTTTTTGGGGGACGAGTGTTTTCTTGGAAGCCAAACCCTTTTGGATTCCCGGGGGGGGTGGGGCCCAAAGGAGGTATGCTTTGTGGGGGATTTCCCGGGGCCCCCCTCTTTTTGTCCCCCGAGGTAACCCCGGCAAAATGTGAGGTTGAATCCCGGATTATTATTTTACTAGCATGATGGGGAGGGTTTTTTTTTGGCCGGGTTTTTTAAAGCTGCCCTGCGCTACTTTGGGGGGTCTGAGGGGGCCTCTTGGGCGTGGAGGGAAAATTTTGGCCCTTTTTAATTTCCCCCTAGGAACTATCCCTCCCCCGGGGGCCCCCCCCCCTTTTTTTTTTTTTTTATTTTTATTTTCTTTTCTTCTTTTTTTTTTTTTCCCTTTAAAAAAAAAAGAAAAAAGTAAAAAAAAAAAAAAATAACCAGGGAGCCCTAGTCCCCTGAACCTGGGGCCCCCGGGCCCCCTTCCCTTTATACCGCAAAACCCCTTTTGGGCCCCCCCCGTCTTTGGACCCCCTCTTCCGGGCATTCCTCATGCCTCTGTACCTATTGCCGGTGCCCCGTTTTCCTCACCCGCTTCAGGAAATTTAGGCCCCCCGACGACCCCCCTTGAATTTTTCAGACCTTTGCTCTCCCCCTGGGTATGCTTCCGGCCCCCCTTCCCCCCCTACGGGTTTCGGCAATTTTTCAAAAAAAAACCCCCGACCCGTTCCACGCCGGGCCAAAAATTGTTCCCACGCCAAACGTCAACGAAAAATTAAACCCGCTGGGTGATACTTCTCCACCTTCTCGTTCTTCTCAAAACGATCGGGAAAAACGTCCCTTTTCCTTAAATTTCCAGCCAAAATTTTCAGACTGAACAGTGGAAATAAATTCTTCCCCTTTACCCACCAACTTCCTCTTTTGCCTATTTCGGAAACCCTAGTATTGGGAAGGCACCCTACGCCAAGTTGGGAAAGATATTTCTTTTCATGCTTTAAGGGGCGGAAAGCGCATCATTTTCCGAAAAGAATGCTAAAACCCCGGCTGTGAGCTCTTTTCTTTTTTCCCAAAAAAGAAAC
>NC_069429.1:17301256-17376416 GCF_026875155.1 Cherax quadricarinatus
TCCCCGTTGGCAACAACGTTGGTCTACTATGCTTTGGCAACAAACTTCAGTCTATTAAACCGAGTATAGGTTACTGGCCGTCTTCTTATCACCAGTGTCGAGGTTGGGAGACTACTCTCTCCCGTCTTCGCATTGGCCATACTCGTCTTACTCATGGATATCTCATGGAGAGGCTCTTGCTCCTCTCTGTGAGAATTGCCAAGCTCCATTATCAGTCAGCCACATTCTGTTGGACTGCCCACTTTATCAACGAGCACGCAGAATTTACCTCTGTCGTCGTCTTCGCCCCGCTGCTCTCTCTTTACCTTCCCTTCTCGCTGATGGACCCACCTTTCATCCGGACTCTCTCATTGACTTTTTGACAACGACTGACTGACTTCACAGATTCTGATACTTTCAGCCCTTTCTACTTGAATCTCTTGCTACCCTCTACCCCCGTACTATCCCCTGCCCCGCTGTTTTCTGTAACCTGCTGATCATCCCCCCTCCCTTCTGCCATCCAATTCCCTTGCTTCCTTCCCTACCCTGCAGCGCTGTATAGCCCTTGTGGCTTAGCGCTTCTTTTTGATTATAATAATAATAATAATTTAACGACGTTCAAAAGTAAACAAATGACGTCACTGTCCAATACCTGTCCGCCTGCCAGTCCAAATTCCAATGCGCAGTCAAGAATGTGTTGACATTATTTATACAATTATTACAATAATGCAGTAGTCTGCATAACAGTAAATCTTCTATTTTTTGTGTGAATAAAAATTCCAAATGGTAAGCAAGAGTAATATAAGAGGGGCCTGGAGCTGTGACTAATGAATAGAGAAAATGTTATTTTAGTGCCAGGAATGTCTGCATTGTTTATTCTAGACCCTATTTTGTAATTGGCATCTGTTGAAATTTGTGTGAAATTGGCCAAATTGTCAGTTTGACCACTTTATCAGGTAGTTAAAGTAGATGAATGGGCGGCTTCTTGTACTCAGTCGACAGAATAGAAGTAAGTTTATTCAGGTATACACAAATACAGTTACATAGATTATCATACATAGTAGCATATGAACATAGGATAACCCAAAAAAGCCAAAGTGACTTATTTCCAGCACCTGGCTTGAGCTTGCCATATATGATTTTTGGTAAATATTTTTTTTCTCAGTTTGCTGGGCTATCTTATTGAAACTTGGAGCCCTTGTGGCTTAGCACTTCTTTTTTATTATAATAATAATTATTGAGACTTGGGTAATGTATGATGGAAAGATGCTTCTTAATGTACACCAAAAATGGAAAAAAACGGACGATAAATAAGGGAGTTCACTTCTCGGCCATTAGCCGCCTCTTTGCAGTATATTTTCATATGGTTTTTATGGTTGTATTCTCATTCTTTTTGGTCTCATTTGATAGACTGGAAGATATATTACAGAAATAGATATGATTTTGATTTGTTCCACGATGAAAAGTACCTGGAAATTGAGCTCAAAGTAGCGGAAATGTTTGATTTTTGCTAATGTTCCATGAACTTTGTGTAAGTCAAGTTGGTTAATTTTATTAAGTGTATTCTAACCTAATTGCTCTAATCTGGCAAACTCGGTAGTCCGGCACACTACAGGTCCCAATAATGCCGGATTTGTGATGGAGGACCTGTACTACATATTTTACCATATATGTACTACATATTGTACATATACTACATATTTTGCCTCATATTACATATTGTACCATATACTACACACTGTACTATATGCTACATATTGTACCATATACTAATACATTTACCTTATGAAACATACTGAACCATATACTACATGTACCTGATGGAACATATTGTACCATATAATACATGTACATACTTGGTTGAACATATTGTACCATATGCTACATGTTGTATGTACAATATACTATATATCTTACTATATATTACATATTGCACCAGATATATACTGTACCAAATACTATATATTGTGCCAGATGCTATATACAACATACTGTGTCATAGCGTACTAGATATTACACATTCTGGAAGACATTACTGTTACTAATACTATAAGGATTGACTTACACTTTGCATTATACCTAATTTTATACAATGTACCACATACACCTGCTATTAAATATTATCCCTGATATTGTATATTGTATGATACTGTGTATTGTATCTGATACTGTATGTATATTGTATCTGATACTGTATGTATATTGTATCTGATACTGTATGTATATTGTATCTGTTACTGTATATTGTATCTGTTACTGTATATTGTATCTGATACTGTATATTGTATCTGATACTGTATATTGTATCTGATACTGTATATTGTATCTGATACTGTATATTGTATCTGATACTGTATATTGTATCTGATACTGTATATTGTATCTGATACATGTACTACATATTGCACCTGATTCTATATATTGTACCACCCAATATCACATACTGTATATCAGAAATATCTCATACATAATGCAGAGTTTGCAAGGTCGGAATATTTTTGAACAAGTTGACCAGGATTGTCAAGTTGACCATGAACTACAGAAGGCAAGCTAGTAGCCAGCTAATGAGCCATGGATATTAGCCAGATCAAGCTAAACCAGACTAGATCGGACCAAAGCTAGTGAGCCCTAGATATTAACCAGACCAATCTAGACCAGACCATACTAAATTAACAAAGCCATCAGCTCAGTGCAGTTAGGCCAGGTTATTCCCTGTCAATCCAGGTCATGGCAGGCTAGGCTAGCCTGGTACAGTGGACCCCTGGATTACAACGTCATCGGATTACGTAAAAATCGGATTAAGTAACGTTTTTGCGTCAAAATATTGGCTCAGTTAACAATAAAGAACTCGGTTAAAATCATTTGTCCCAAACGTATCCGCGCAGCATGAGCAGCCCGGACACTTTGTGTACAGCCAGTATGCCATTATTTACAGTCCAGTGAGGACAATTCCATGCGTACATGCAATACATCTTGTATTATTCCATTGTTTTTAGTGCTTGTAACTGCTAAATAAGCCACCGTGGGCCCAAAGAAGCTTCTAGTGCCAGCCCTGTGGTAAAGAGGGTGAGAAACGCTCTAGAATTCAAGAGATCCTCGCAAAATACGAAAGTGGAGTGCTTGTGTCTGAACTGGCCAGGTTGCATAACAAACCCCATACAACCATCGCTTCTGTCTTGGCCAAGAAAAAGGCAATCAAGGAAGCTGTTGTTGCAAAAGGTGCAAATATGCTTACAAAACAGAGATTGCAAATACTCAAAGATGTGAGAGACTGTTGTTGGGGTGGATCAACAACAAACAATTATCAGGAGAGTGTTTCACAGTCACTTATATGTGAAAAGGCAAGGCAGTTGCATGTAGATCTCATTAAGAAAATGCATGGAACTAGTGCTGATATTGATGAATTTAAGGCTAGCAGAGGCTGGTTTGAGAGATTTAAGAATCGTAGTGGCATACACAATGTGGTAAGGCATGGTGAGGCTGCCAGTTCTGACAACAGAGCAGCTGAAGCGTATGTGCAGGAATTTAAGAGGTACATAGAGGCTGAACAATTAAAACCCCAACAAGTGTTCAATTGTGACAAAACAGGCCTGTTTTGGAAGAAAATGCCAAACAGGACCTACATTACTCAGGAGGGAAAGGCACTCCCAGGACACAAGCCTATGACAGACATGTTTTGTAGTAATGCTAGTGGGGATTGCAAAGTGAAGCCTTTACTCGTGTATCACTCTGAAACTCCCAATGTGTTCAAGAAAAATAGTGTCAAGACTAAATTGTGTGATATAGAGAGCAAACAGTAAGGCATGGGTCACAGGGGACATTTCTTAGATTGGTTCCATGATGTGTTTGGGCCCAGTGCAAAAAAATACCTCCTGGAAAATAAATTGGAACTTGAGTACCTCCTGGTATTAGACAATGCTCCTGCTCATCCTCCAGACTTGGAAGAGCGGATGGTGCCGTAGTTTAGTTTCATCAAATTGAAGTTCTTGCTCCCTAACACCACTCCTCTCCTCCAGGCCATGGACCAGTAGGTCATTTCAAATTTCAAACAACTGTACACCAAAGCAGTACAGTGGCCCCTCGTTTTTCGTAGTTAATCTGTTCCTGGAGTTGCTACTATTATCGAAATCTACGTTTTTCGAATCAATTTTCCCCCATAAGAAATAATGTAAATACAATTAATCCGTTCCTGACACCCAGAAGTATTAAAACAAAAAAAATTTTTACATGAAATATAGATGTAGTACATAAACAATACAATGGGAAATGATGAATGAAACATTAACAGCATAACACTTACCTTTATTGGAGATTCTTCTTAGTGTGTGGAAGACTGGAGGAGGAGAGAGATTGGATTGTTTACAGTTTGGAAGGGGAATCCCCTTCCATCAACACCTCAGGTACCAATTGCTTTTCTGGGGTTACTTCTTTTGTTTCTTAATGCCACTAGGACCACCTTAAGAGTCACTGGAGTCCTGTCTCGCAAAATAACGGTGGAGAGAGCTCTGTTTCTGGCGTCTCTTTAACACTTCCCTAAAATGGCCCAAGACTTTGTCACTGTACATGTTGCCAACATGGCTTGCAACAACCTTGTCAGGGTGATGTTTCTCCATAAAGCTTTCCATCTTACCCCACATAGCAAAAATCTCTAATTTCTGAAGAAGGCACCTTCTTCCATCTCTCTCCTTCCTCTGTAGCAAGATTCTGAGCTGCATCTGTTGCTGTTCCTGCTGAAGCTCTTGCAGCTCCTCAGTGGTGAGCTCTTCGTTGTGGTCTTCCACCAACTCTTCCACATCCTCCAAACTCGCATCCAACCCCAAGGAACTCCCAGTGCCACAGTTGATTTAACAACAGACATAGCTTGGCACCAGGAGCTTTCTTTGGAGCCATGGTAGCTTACAAGCACTAAAATGAGTGAAATATTATGAAATATTTCATAGGAGCACGTGAGGGGACCTTCGCTTACTGGTAAACAATGCCAGACTGGCTGGGTAGGGAGGCTGCCCCGGCTCACACAGTACGTACGCGTCCCAGACGAACTACTATTCGCGAGTCAACCTATGATTAGCGAGCCCATGTTTATACGAAAATATCCCTATGATTTCCGAAATCTATGATTCCTGAGAACTACGAAAAACGAGGGACCACTGTATTTCAAAAGTGCATTGAAGTAATCTCAGACACTGAATTGACCCTAAGAGAGTTCTGGAAAGATCACTTCAGTATCCTCAGTTGCATAAACCTTATAGGTAAGGCTTGGGAGGGAGTGACTTCAAGACTTTGAACTCTGCTTGGAGAAAACTGGGGTGAGA
Source organism: Cherax quadricarinatus (assembly GCF_026875155.1). NCBI lineage: Eukaryota > Metazoa > Arthropoda > Malacostraca > Decapoda > Parastacidae > Cherax > Cherax quadricarinatus. Next base: position 17,306,548 of record NC_069429.1, read on the forward strand.
ATGTGTACAAGAGAGGGAATTTGAAGGGTTTGAGGCTGACCCTGAGGAGGCTATACCAGTTGTGAAATCTATTGTGGCATTGGGGAAGTCCACGAGGTTGGAGGTTAGTGGCGAGAATGTGGAAGAGTTGGTGGAGAATGACGATGAATAGCTAACCATTACAGAGATGTAAGAGCTTGAGGTGCAGCACCAACAGACCACAGCTAAGGAATTTCCTTCAGAGGAGGAGGAAGAGAGATGGAGGAAGTTGCGTTTTTCAAAGATTAAGGACATTTGTGCAAAGTGGACTGAAGTGCAAACATTTATGGATGAACATCACCCTGACACAGCTGTTGCAGGCCATGCTGGCAACATCTACAATGACAATGTTGTGTCTCACTTTAGGGAAATCTTAGAGATACCAGAAACAGAGCTCTCTGGATAGATTTTTGGTGCGACAGGGGACCAGTGACTCTCAAGCTGGTCCTAGTGGCATTAAAAAACAAAGAAGGGAGGTAACCCCGGAAAAGGGCTTGGTACCTGAAGCCTTTATGGAAGGGGATTACCCTTCCAAACAATTGTAAGCTCCTCCATCCTCTTCCATTCTCCTATCTCATCACTCATCAATACGTCTTCAATAAAGGTAAGTGTCATTTTATTATTTATTTATTTATTCTGCATGTCTCATTGCTTTCTGTGTAGGGAAATGTATATTTCATGTATGAAAGTTAAGACATTATGTGCAACATCTGGATATCTTTATTGTAGACATTTTGCCGTCCATTGGCTTTATCAATACATTCAAATTCAAAGTTTATTCTCTATAAGGATTGCAATGCTGAGTTTACAGAATTTGGTTATTGTGTGGTTTACATGAGTAAAATAATAATTACAGAGTGTACCACTAGAACACCTAGCATGGCTAGGCATTTCGGGCAGACTTATTTTAAATCTAAGTTTAAAATGTTACAAAATTATGAGGCAAGTTGGTATTATGGATAAGTGACTAAATACTAGTTTGTGAGTTTAGCAGTGTGAATGCTTTTGTTTTGGCACTATACATAGTTTCAGTATTGGAGTATCACAAGCCAACTTATGACTAGTTAAGATTCATTATTTTGAGATTGAGATTGATATTTCTGTTTATGGTCAAATGGGTGAGTGAGTGTAAGTGTTAACCACCAGGTGGTATTCGTGTAATTAGTTGACAGGGTGTATCAGGGAGATAAGATGTTTTATGATGGTAGTTTTGAAGGTGATGAATGTGTCTGCAGTTTTAGAATTTTCAGGTAGGGTGTTCCAGATTTTAGGGCCTTTGACATACATTGAATTTTTGTAAAGGTTTATTTAGTAGGACACAGGGAATGTCAGAGATGTTTGTGTCTGGTGTTGTGCCTGTGGGTTCTGTCACAACTATCAAGAAAGCATTTTAGGTCAAGGTTAATATTGGAATTTAAGGTCCTGTAGATGTAGATTGCACAGTAGTAAGTGTGGATGTACTGAACAGGGAGTAAGTTTAGATCTATGAAGAGTAGGGGGGGGGGGGTGTTGCCAGGGATGGGATTTAGTGATTATTCTTACTGCAGCTTTTTGTTGGGTTATTATTGGCTTTAGGTGTGTTGCTGCAGTTGAACCCCAAGCACAGATAGCATAGGTGAGGTATGGATATATAAATGAATGGTATAGTGTGAGAAGGGCAGTTTGCGGCACGTAGTATCGTATCTTGGAGAGGATCCCAACCATTTTGAATACTTTTTTGGTTATGTGTTGGATATGGGTGCTGAAGTTCAGGTTGTTGTCGAGGTATAGGCCTAGGAATTTGCCCTCATTATGCCTGGCAATTAGAGTGTTGTCGATCTTAATGTTAATTTGCGATCTCCTGCTCTGCTACCAAACATAATGTAGTAGGTCTTGTCAGTGTTAAGCGTAAGTTTATTGGCTGTCATCCAAGTCGATATTTTGATCAGCTCCTCAGTAACAATGGTGTTGAGGGTGGCAAGATTAGGGTGAGAGATGACATAAGTCGTGTCGTCAGCAAAGAGAATGGGGTTCAGGTGTTGAGATACGTTTGGAAGATCAATGATGTATATGAGGAAGAGCAGGGGACCAAGGACACTTCCCTGCGGAACTCCAGTATCTAGTATCCAGTATCTAGGACATAATAGAAGTTCTACTGTCTTCTATTATGTCCTAGAATCTGTATTGATAAAGCCACTGGATGGCGAAACATCTACAATAAAGATATCCAGATGTTGCACATGTGTCTTAACTTTCATATTGTCAGTATTTTGTACCTTTCTTGCACATATATTTCATGTAAAAAAATTACTTTGTTTAATACTTTTGGGTGTCTGGAATGGATTAATTGGATTTCCATTATTTCTTGTGGGGAAAATTAATTCGGATTACAACAGATTCGGTATAAGACACACTCTCTGAAACGGATTAATGTCGTAATCTAGGGGTCCACTGTAGTTGGGCCAATATTCTTCTAGTGGGTTGGATTGTAAAGGACCTACCCAGTATGGGCCAACAGGCCTACTGCAGTGTTCCTCCTTTCTTATGTTCTTAGTAGTGAGACATACTAATGTCAGTGAGGTAGTGATACACCAGTGTGTCAGCATGCAGAGCCTAGGCTAGCCCAGGGTAGGCTAGCCTAGTAGTGAGACATAACTTCAATGAGGTAGCGATACACCAGTTTGTCAGCGTGCAGAGCCCTGCAGGGAAGATCATACATTAAATTCTGTTACTGAACATTGACAAGTATTCATTACACTTGTGTAGACAAATGATTCAAAGCACCGACAAGTTGATAAATTAGACACATGTAATACTTAGGAATCTTTACTGTGGAGATGCTTTGCCACACAGTGGCTTCATCAGTCCTCTTCAAAGAAGAAATGTTGGAGATCCGAAAGAGTTTGAGGTAATCAGTCCCTCAACCTGGAGTCGATGTAATCAGTCCATTCTTACCAAGATTGACGACTGATTACGTCAACTCTGGGCTGAGGGACTGATTACATCAAACTCCTTGTGATAAACATTTCCTCTTTGTATTTGATGAAGCCACTGTGTGGTGAAATGTTTCCACGAAGTTACACAAGTGTTGCACATGTATTCACACTTTCTTTAGTTACTCATTAAGTACTGTAGCTAAAAAATGTTAACTCTAATCAAAGTAATTTTATAAAAAATATAAAATTGATTGCTAAAAAGAGGGATCATTGTCATGTGTAGCATTTTACCACAGGATGAACTACCAATAGACCACAATGAGCAGTTGGGGTATATAGCTATATATGGTGGCCCGTGGCCTGGTAGGCAAAGCTCTCGCTGCACACAGTGAGGGGGTCTGGGTTCGAAACACTAGGAGTGTTTCCTTACACTGGTTGTTTATGTTCACCCATTTAATAAAATGGGTACCTGGGTGTTAGTGGACTGGTGTGGGTCGCATCCTGGGACAAAATTGACCTAATTTGCGGGAAATGCTCAGCATAAGGGGCTCTCTATATAGTAGTATGTCATTGATGTCAGTCAGGTCTGTATACCTTGCATATGTACAGTACTTGTAGAAATTATTATTATTATTATTATTATTATTATTATTATTATTATTATTATTATTACAGTATTTGAGCATAAAGGTGTAGTGAGTCTGTCTTTAAATTTAAAAAGTGGACTAATTGTTAAAGAATTAGTAAAAAAAAATGACAAGAAATTTGGTAATGAAAGGAGGTCTAGAGTAATTGGTATAAATTGTGGGAGAGAGAAATACTCCATAGTAATTGTAATTCCATTCACTGATGACTGGAATCATTTCTGTAGGAAACATGATGTGTATGATATGTGTATGACATGTGTATGATATGTATGACAGCACTGTCAGGGAAGTGGCAGCAGTGTTAGCTAGTGAGCTGATGAACTGTATCTTCAGAGTGACGGAAGTTGCAAGTACAGCCTCTCCTCACTTAACGACGGAGTTCTGTTCCTAAGACCACGTCGTTAAACGAATTTGTCAGCAAGTGAGGAGCATATTATAATGGTAGTGGGTTTGTCAACCACCACCTCCACCTCTACCACTAGCAACCATCTTTGATATTGTTTTAATGTCACCTTTGCACCATTTATATTTCTGGTATATTTTTAAATGTTTATACAGTAGTGTACTGTATATTGAAATAAACAGAATAGAGGAAATCAGCTGTAATATACATTATTTAGTTCTAAATACTGGTCAGAGAGCTCGTCGTGAGTCTGAGGCATCGGTAAACGAGTACATTGCTAAGTGAGGAGAGGCTGTATGCATGCAATTATGAGGCAAGTACACTTCCAACTTGAGTGTGTGTACTCACCTAATTGTGGTTGCAGGGGTCAAGTCATAGCTCCTGGCCCTACCTCTCTGCTCTTTGCTACTAGTTTCACTCCCCTGGCTGCGTTAGCTCTATTATGTATGTTCTTACCATACAATATTATGAACACAAACTTACCATACAAAGTCAATGTGAGAGAAACGAGGTTCGTGCACACGATGGTTGTAAACTAAGTTAGGTAACTCGCCCACCAGATGCAACACATCCTGTCGGGAAATAATATACAACCAAGTTAGATTTTGTATTCCCATAACATCATAATTTAATACCTGACAAGGTTGAAAGACGTACACAAGTAACAATGACTGGGTATCTTTATTACGTGGATGTTTCACCCACCAGTGACTTTACCAATACAGGGGCAAAAAGAGAAGACTGAAGAGGTTGAAGACGAGGTAATCAGTCTCTCAGGCCTAGCAGCCTAGCCAGTATAAGATTTTCAGCCACATAATTCTTTTAGGGCAACTAGTCATTTTATATTAATTTTCATTTATTTACACACACACACACACACCACCACACACACGTGGGTCCGTGGGGTGAGGCGTGGGTAACAAGGCTCCTGAGAACTTAGCGTTGAAATGACGCGTATTATCAGCTAGATGTAATCAGTGGTAGTGGAACGTCAGAGAAAATACTCGAGTGATATTAAAGTTATTTGTTTAAAGAAAGTGAGAGTGTAACGACGTAAATCATATATTTCAAAGCGCAAACCGTTGGGGGTCTTAGGCGCTGTTGCCACTTTGGTAGCGGAGGCCTGATGAAGTGACGATCACGACAAGTTGTGTGCCCATTCATACATATAATGAAGTGAAGGTATATAATATGAAAGGTATACAATCTTCAGTGAAGAGTGAAGTGAGGAATAGCTGGAATTATATGGTTATAATCATCACGGGTGAAGGATCTCAAAATAGGGATTTAGGCCTACGTACGACTACGTCATGGCGCTGGCAACTGTCAACGCAAGTTTATTAGCTAGGTTGTGGTTTGCATGTTGACGGACATGGCTGGGCCTTGTATATGTTGTTATGGGTCACTCACTCACTGCAAGTTATTACAGGAATTAGATTAGAATAGCATAGACATAAGAAGAATATAGTGTTGACGAGGTGAGAAGTAGGTGGGACAACGCTTTTTAAGGGCAACATTGTTAAGTCGGTGCTAGGGTAGGTCCCAGGAGAGTTGTCAGGTCACAAGAAGTTGGGCCAGTACTACACGCACAGGACTCTCACACCCACCACACCACACACACACACAACACACACACACACACACCACACATCACTCACACACACACACACACACACACCACACACACACACACACACACCCACACTCTACACACACACACGCTACACACGCACACCTGGCGTGTATACCGGTAGTTATTAGCTGTAAGAATATTAGGAAGCTACGGATGTATTCTCTATCTATGTGAACATGGAAAATGATAATAACCAGCAACAATTAAACCGTAAATCCAGAAGGGCAATAGTGGAGAGTGTGAGATAATTGGAAAGATAAATGAGGACTAAATGTGTGCCTTTCGACGGTCCTTTCAATACACACCCCCACCATAACCCTCCCTCCTCCACTCCCAAGCAACAAACTAAGGGTAGACCTCAAACACACACACAACACACAACACATACTTACAAACACACACACTCTACACACACACAACCACACACACTCCTCACACACACACACACACACCTCCGCCACTTGACCAACCCATAAACTTGACCCCCCCACACATATATAACCCACGGTAAACTCCTTCCCGTAACACCTCTCCGTATAGCCACCTACCCCCCCCAAACCACCTAAACCCGCCCCAAACCGTTTTACCCCCCGCCCAACTAAATCACGACTCCATTAACCATCCTCCCCCTCCCCATTACCCATTCCATCCCCTTCTTCCCCCATACCAGCGATACTCACCTCCCCAAAAATATCTCTGCCCCTCCAATATCTCTTCTTCCCACTCCCCCACAACCATCCATCCCTCTCCTAACCTTCTATTCCCTCCCCTACTCAGGATCGAGGACAAGGGCCTCCAAGGGAACGAATCTGAGTGGGAGGATGGGAGATAGAGACTCCAAAAAAGGGAGGAAGGAATGGGGAAGAGAGACTAGATGAGCCGGAAAGGAATGATGGAAGTGAGGTGAGCTGCAGAATGCAGTAGGTGGTAGCAACAGGCCCACAGCAGCAAGAATACAAGTTAGAGAGATTAGAAGAGGAGGCTGAGACATTGTAACTGCACTGAGACAAAGAATTAAGATGTAGCTCGGCAATGGCTACATCGAACACAGACATCAGGTCCGAAGGAAGATGGAAACTAACTGTATGCAGTGGTCATGTCAAAACCACATGGGCCAAAACAAAGACAGGGGAGACTCTAGGACAGAAGAGAGGTTGGAAGGGCATGATGGAATTGTACATGTGCAAGGACCTTACCAGATACCTGTGGGGGCCAGGAGCAGGTGTGCAGGAGAAGGATATAAACCAAGAAGCATTAGGGGCCATAACGAGGGAAGGGACTGAAGGAAGGAACACTCCACGGGAAGGAACTAAAACACATCAGAGGATGCAATGGGAGTCACAGTGGAGGTGGGAAGGAGAGATCGTGTTTGTTATGGGCTAGGACGAAGCTAAAGGAAACTTTGATGAAAGAAAGCAGGAGGGATGACAAAAGCGATTGAAGAATCATGAGGGTGTAGGCGAGGGGGACATGACCCAGGTGGAATTTTCGGAGGAATTGGGTGTTCACAAAGAAAACGGAATCGGCCTCTCAAAGTAATTTTCAGCAGTAATCACCCGAAACATGATCCTGCGGAGAAAAGCACGGCTGAGAAGGCAAGCAGGGGAGTTCCGGAGTGTGTACCTTCGACGAGACAGAACAAGGACGAAAGGAAGACAATGAAAGAGAGAGTTCAAAAACGAAGGAGAAATGGGAGGAAATGAAACAAGGAGAGCAGAATAAACCCAGGATCAAATGGAAGGACAAGGCACCCCCAGAAACCCTGCAGAAGGGACTCCAGCCAACGACACCCCCAAAAAAAGGCAACTTAACATTCAAATCCAACCATCATACACCGATCCCTCTGTTTCACCCCCCGCACACAGTTACAGTATTAGAAACAGAAGTTGAACTGTTTGGTACACAACTGCAGATGATAAACGAATAAACTATGAGGGAATGCGCAAGAATGAATCATGAGAAGTCCCCAGACATCAAGCAGTTACAGAAACAAAAACTTCATGGAGACAATAAAGATGCAATCTTCCCACAGGATTACCTGATCATTGAGAAGCTAAAAGGGTAGGGGGGTGAGGTGGGGGTTGCTTGCTCGTAAAAAACAGATGGGAATTACGAGAAATGGAAGGAATGGATGGGACAGGCGAAAAGTGACTACATAGCAGTTAACTTCAGTTCTGGGGGACAACAAGGTGGTCATTGCAGTTATGTATAATCCAAACCACAGACTGCCGGAGGCCAAGATGAGGAATGTGAAGAGAGCAAACAGAGCAAGGTGGACACAACTTGCTGAGGTGGCAAGAAGAGCTCACTCCAAGCGAGCAAAGTTTGCTGTATATGGGGGATTTCAACACAGGGAGATGACTGGGAAACCTGGAGCCACATGGGGGTCCCGAACATGGAGAGCCAGGATGTTGGACGTTGGTGCTGGGAAAATATGCACCAAACATGTTAGGACACTACTCCAGAGTGAGAAGGGGTGGATGAACCAGCAAGATTGGACCTTGTGTTCAACCCCCCCTGGGCAGTCAGACATTGCGGAAATCAAGTATGAGAGGTCCCCTAGAGCTAGGCGACAAGTGGTTCTGTGGCTTTGAATAACATAGTAGATGCTGCAAGTGGTGAGAATACACAGGAGTTCGATGGGGAAAAATGCTGACATAAAAGAGGGGACTACATAGGGTTAGATGAAGAACTTCCGGCGGAGGTCAGTGGGACAGAGAATGGCAGGAAAGCAGTAAATGAAATGAGGGAATATATGTAGCAACAAAATGCAAGGAGGCAGTGGAAAAGTTCATTCCCAAGGGCAACTGTAACAACGGAAGACAGAACAGCCCCTGAGTTACCCGACGGTGTAAGGAGGCCAAAAAAAAGTGCAATAGAGAATGGAAAAAGTACTGAAGGCAGAGAACACACGAAATTAGGGAGATCAGTCGCAGAGCCAGGAACGAGGTACGCACAGGTAAGGAGGGAGGCCCAGCGCCCAGTATGAAAATGACATAGCATCGAGATCAAGACTGACCGAACCTGTTGTATAGCACATCAGGAGGAAGACCCAACAGTCAAAGACCAGGTGATCAGCTTAAGGACAGAGGTGGAGAATCCACCAGAAATGATCAGGGGTTATGTGAGGAGCTGACAGTTGATTTAAGAAGTTTTTACAGTAGAGACAGGAAGGGCTGTGGGAAGACAGCACAGAAGGGTACATCAAGAGGGAATATACAAACAAGTGTTGGTGACAATACGAACCAACCTGAGGAGGAGGTGAAGAAGCTTCTTAAGTGACCTTGACACTCAAAGGCGTTGGGACCGGACTACATCTACCCATGGGTCTTAGAGAAGGAGCAGAGATGCTGTGTGTGCCTCTAACCACATCTTCAACACAATCCCTTGAAACTGGGCAAGCTATGAGAAATGGAAGACAGCTAATGTAGTCCCCCTATTTAAGAAAGAAAGGAAACAGAAAAGAGACACTAAAAATACAGACCTGTGTCTCTGACATGTATTTGTGCAAAGTCATGGAGAAGATTATCAGGAGGAGGTGGTCGAACACCTGCGAAAGGAACAAGATTATAAATGAAAAACCAGAATGGGTTTCATGGAAGGGCAAATCTTGTATCACAATCTCCTGGAAGTTTATGATCAATTTGGTACTGAAGTTAAGACACGAGAGTGAGGGTGGGTAGTTGCATTTTCCTGGACTGCAGGAAGGCCTTTGACACAGTTCCCACAAGAGATTAGTGCGAAGTGGAGGATACGGCACACGTAAGAAAGAGGCCTGCAATGGATAGGGAATACTGACAGGGACGGCAGCAACGAGTGCATGTACGTGAAAGAGGTATTCACAGTGGGCGCAGGTACGAGCGGGGTCCCACAGGGGTTCAGTTATAGGACCAGTGCTATTTTTGATATATGTGAACGACATGATGAAGGAAATAGACTCTGAAGTGTTCCCTGTTCGCAGATGACGTGAAGTTGTGAGAAGAATTAAATCGGACAGAGAGGATGAGGCAGGATGCAAAGAGACATTGGAGAGTGGACATGTGGTCCAGTACTGGTCCTCGATTCAATCCAGCCAAAATGCAAAGTCATGATGATTGGGGAGGGGCACAGAAGGACCGCAGCAGAATATAGGCTAGGTGGACAAAGACTACAGACTCACTCGCGGGAGAAAGACCTTGGGGTTGACCTTAACACCGAGCACAATCACCCGGAGGCACACATCAACCAAATAACCGCTGCAGCATACGGCACCTGGCAAACTGAGAATTGCTTCCGATAACCTTAATAAGGAATCGTGTCAAGACATGTACATCTGTGATGTTAGGACCCATTACTGGAGTATGCAGCACCAGTTTCTGGAACCCACACCTGGTCAAGCACGTCAGAAGTTAGAGAAAAGTACAAAGGGTTTGCAACAAGGCTCGTCCCAGCAAGCTCAGGGGAATGTGTCGAGGAAAGGTTAAGGAGAAATCGGATGACGACCACTGGAGACTGAAGGGTCAGGGTGCGACATGATAACGACATACAGATACTGCGGGGAATAGACAAGGTGGACGAAGATAGGATGTTCCAGAGAGAGGGGGACACAGGGACAAGGGGGCACACACTGGAACTGAAGGAAATCAGACGAGTCACAGGGACGTTAGGAAGTATTTCTTCATATAGAGTTTAAGCAAGTGGGAATCAGCCTGCAAGTGAAGTTTAAAGTGGTGGCAGGAAAATTACATAGTTTTAAGAAGAGGAATGGACAAAGATGCAGGAAGCAGATAGAGAGAGAGGATCCAGTAGCGATCAGGAAGAGCGGGGCCTGGAGCTGAGTCTCGACCCTGCCTACCACAATTAGGTGAGTACATCCAGGTGAAGTACACACACACACACCACACAAACACAACACCACAACACACAACACACACTGTTCGCAGAAGACGTGGAAGTTGATGGAGAAGAAATTAAATCGGACGAGGATGAGGCAGGACTTCAAATGGACCTGGAGAGGCTGCCATGTGGTCAGTACTGGTCCTCGATTCAAATTCCAGCCAAATGCAAATTCATGGAAGATTGGGAGGGCAAAGAAGACCGCAGACATGAATATAGGCTTGGTGGACAAAGATACAGACCTCACTCAGGAAGAAAGACTCTTGGGGTGACCATTACACGAGATGTTACATCACCGGCAGGCACACATCAACCAAATATCGCTGAGATACGGGCGCTGGCAAACTGAGAATAGCGTTCCGATACCCAATAAGAATCGTTCAAGACACGTTACACTGTGTATGTAGGCCCATCACAAAACTGGAGTATGCAGACCAGTCTGGAACCCCACCACTGGTCAAGCACGTCAAGAAGTTTAGAGAAAGTACAAAGGTCTTGAACAGGCTAGTCCAGTCGAGGCTCAAGGGAGGTCGTACGAGGAAAGGTTAAGGGAAATGGACTGACGACACTGGGAGGAAAGAAGGGTCAGGGGAGACTTGATAACGACTACAGATACTTGCGGGGAATAGACAGAGTGGACGAGATAGGATGTTCAGAAGAAGAGGGGATACACAGGGACAAGGGAGTCACAACTGGAGGCTGAAGACTCAGACGAGTCACAGGGACGTTAGGAAGTATTTCTTCAGTCATAGAGTTGTCAGCAAGTGGAATAGCCTAGCAATTTGAAGAGTGGAGCATGCCATAATATTTTAAGAAGAGGTATGACAAAGCTCAGGAAGCAGAGAGAGAGAGGATCCAGTAGCGATCAGTGAAGAGGCGGGGCCAGGAGCTGAGTCTCGACCCCTGCAACCACAATTAGGTGAGTACAATTAGGTGAGTACACACACACACACACACACACACGTGTGCATGCATGAGAACTGTTAAGGTATACCAGGAGGAAAGCTTGTTATATGGGATACTGAAACTATCTAAAAAAGTATATAAATCAAACTACAGTATACGTATACTACATTGTGCAAACTTGTGTAATCTATGGCAAGAGTAACAGGCGAGGTTTAAACTTGGATTGCATACGATCTCTGTGGAAAATGGTCCCACAAGTCGTGTATGGACCTTAAGCAATCAACCACCATTGATATTAAATCAGGAAAATGTTTTTGGCTCTGCCCAAGTGAGAGGCACTTTTGGCAGAAAATTACATCTATATTAAAAGGCTGGAACACCAAAAAAACAACAAAAAAAAATCCTCAGAAAATATGACATCCTTGTATAAAAGCTGGGAAAATATAAGGAGTGGAGCACATGGGGCTGTCACCCCTGGGGCTGGTGCTGTCTTGGAAGACAGTACCTAAAAGAATAGACACATGAAAAATGGTGCACCAGATGGTGCTGGTACTGTCCTGGAGGACAGTTCACCAAATGGAGATAGCGGCCCTGGTGATGAAACATGTAAAGACAGTGCTGGAGTTGGAATAAAAGGGAATGATGCTTCAGGGAAGAGTGTCGATACGCTACCAGAAAAAACTGGTGGAAACACTGATGTCAGTACAGTGGCTGTAGGTGATGGGGAGACAGTAAAAAATGCACCAGTAGGGAATGCAGCCACAAAAAATTCTAAACAGAAATCAAATCTATGCAATACAAGGGGTATGTGCAGGCATGAAATAACTGGAAGAACAGGTGGGACGTGCAGTTTTGAACATCCCCCAAAAAATGCCGCGCACACGTGACAACAGGAGAATGCAACTCTCCTCTTCCTGTAATTTTTTCATCCTGAAATGTGTCGCTGTTCAGTCCAGGAAAGACAATACTATGACCTGTTTTGTCAGGCACACCACCTAAAGGGGACTGGAAGATACAGATCACCCTTATGGGAAACAAACCAGGGGAGCCATAACCACTCCAGAGATGGAGGTTTATTAGTGCCAGGAAAAAGAGGAAACTGGCAAGAAATGACAGAAATCCTACACACATCAAAATATTTCTGGAGGGGGAGTACAGTCATTGGCCTCCACGCAGAACAAGATATTAATTCCAGCAAACAAAGCCTCCCGTGTACCATCAACACGACATTTTTCTCTGCATATATGTGGACCCTTGGTTTTCAGCCATTGCGGGTTCGTAAATCGGCGGTACCAGATGCGTCCCCCCTGGGCCGCTCATACGTTCGTGACTCGCTCTTGGGTACGTTAAATGTCTTAAATTTACGTTAATATATACATTCTCGTTAATCCATCTTTGATATTTTTTTCAATATTTTGTAAGAAACACGTTACAGAGCGCATAAACATGCCTTTGTTACTCGTTTTCACTCAGTTTTCCCTCTAGCTTAACGCCATAGTAATACTAATACAGTGGAACCACTGCTTATGAGTGCATCCAGGTGTGAGTTTTTCCAGATACAAGCAATCACTCAGTCAGTTTTTTGCTTCCATACCAAGCGAAATTTCCAGATGCAGCGGGCCTCAAGGGAGGTTCCTTGATGTTGGTGAGGGGCTCTTCATCTAGGGAATTGGATCTCAGTTGTTTGTTGGACTATGTTATTGAAACTTGGGCAATGTATGATGGAAAGATACTTCTTAATGTACACCAAAATTGAAAGAAATCAGACCATAAATAATGGAGTTTACTTCTCCGCCATTAGCCACCCTTAGCGGTATATTTTCGTATGTTTTTTATGGTTGTATTCTCGTTTTCTTGGTCTCACTTGATAGAATGGAGGATATATGACAGAAATAGATATGATTTTGATTGCTTTCACAACGAAAAGTACCTTGAAATTGAGCTCAAAGTAGCGGAAATGTTTAATTCTTTGGCGATGAAGGGTATTGAAGAGTGAGCGCCCGGCACCCACTCTTCAATACCTTTCTATATAATGTCGGTTTTTATTAATTTAAGTGTCTTTATCAAACTTCTGTGTTATTTATGCTATACCTAATATTATTCTGGAATAAATATTATAGATAACCTTTATTAATAGTCATAGTATAATTATGCAATATTTTATATTGTCATGAGCTCATACCTCCACACGCCATGGTGAACTATGAGTTACTGAAACTCCTCCCACATTCTCCCTATTTTCGTAATGCTCCGCCCACTGGACAGAGCTACAGCCACCTCCCACTACCACCAAGTTTACCTCACTCCCCAGCAGCTCCACCTCATACACCAGCACCCCCTTCCACTACCACAGCACCACTTCCTCATACACCTAGCCACTCCTCACTTCCACCAGCAAACCACTTCCTCCATACACAGCAACCCTTCCTAATAAAAACCAAAGCACACTTTCCACTACAAGCACCCTTCTCCACTACCCCCCACCACCTCCAAACCACAGCACTTCCTCCACTACCCACCACACCCTCCCCCTATACAGCACCACCCCCTACACTGAAACCACACTCTCCCACTAGAAACCACCTCACCACCACTAACCACCACACCCACCTGCCCCCCTTACCCCCTAGAACCACTCCCCCTTACCACTAGACACCTCCCACTACCATATAAACCACCCCCCACCCTTTTCCCCTACCCACCTCTACCACTAGCAACCACCACTCCACTACCACAAAACCCTCCTCCATACCCCCAACAACCACCCCCTCCCACCAGCAGACCCCCTCCACTACCACTAACCACCTCCACTTACCACCAGCCACACCACCACTACCCCCAGCAACCACTCCCCCCTACCACTAGAAACACCACTCCCAAAGGAACCCCACCTCCCACTCCATTAGCAACCCCCCTCCACTACCAACCCATTCTACATAGAAACCCACCACCACCTTCCACTAGCACCACTCTACCACCAGAAAACCACCCTCCACCCCAGCAACCTTTTCACCACTAGACCCCCTCACTTCCCCCAGAAACCACCCTACCATAGCAACCACCGTCCACTCCACTAGCAACCACCACCCACCCACCCACCAACCACTACAACCCCCAGAAAACCCACCCCATTACTACCCCCAGCAACCACCACCACCTACTAACCACCAGCACCACCACCACACTACCACCAGCAACCACCCCACCACATACCCAACAACCACCCCCAACTACCACAAGCAACCACCACCACCACACTACAACCACAGCCCACCACCCCCCCACCAACTACCACCGCAACCACCACCACCACTACCCCCCAGCAACCACACCCCCCACCCCCTACACACCAAAGCAACCACCACACCACTACAACCACAGCAACCACCCACCAACCACTACTACCACCAGCAACCCCACCCCCACCACTACTACCACAGCAACCACCACCCATTACTACCACCAGCAACCACCAACCACTATACCACCAGCAACCACCCCCAAACACACTACCACCAGCAACCCCCACCACCAACTCCCCACCAGCAACCCCACACTACCACAGCAACCACACCAGCAACCACCACCCCCCACCACTCCCAAACCCAGCAACCACCACCACCACTAACCACCAGCAACCACCACCACCACTACTACCCCCGCAACCACCCCCAACATACTCCCACCAGAAAACCCACCACCACCACTACTACCCCCAGCAACCACCACCACAACCACTACTACCACCAGAACCACCAAACTACTCCCCAGCAACCAACCCCCAAATCCCAAACCACAAACCACCACTACCACCAGCAACCACCACCACTACCACCACAAACCACCACCACTACCACCAGCAACCACCACCACACCACTACACCAGCAACCACCACCACCACTACCACCAGAAACCACACCACCACTACCACCAGCAACCACCCCCACACTACCACCAAGCAACCACCACCACACCACCACAACAACCACCACACTACCCACCACCACCCCCATCCACCAGCAACCACCACCACTACCACCAGCAACCACCACCACTACCACCAGCAACCACACCACAAACCACCAGCACCACACCACTACCCCAGCAACCACCACCACTACCACCAGCAACCACCACCCACTCCCACCAGCAACCACCCCACCACTACCAGCAACCACCACCACCACTACCCCCAGCAAACCACCCCCCAACAACCACCACCAACCACCACCCCAAACAACCACCACCACCACCACCGCCAGCCAAACCACCACCCACCACCACCACCCACCCCCAGCAACCACCACCACCCACCACCGCCAGCAACCCCCACCACCCGCCAGCAACCACCACCACCACACCCACCCAGCCAAAGCAACCACCACCACCACCACCGCCACAACACCACCACCACCCCCCCAGCAAACCACCACCCCCCCCACCACCGCCCAGCACCACCACCACCACCACCGCCAGCAACCACCACCACCACCACCGCCAGCAACCACCACCACCACACCGCAGCAACCACCACCACCACCACCGCCAGCAACCACACCACCACCGCCAGCAACACCACCACCACCACCGCCAGCAACCACCACCACCGCCAGCAACCACCACCACCACCACCGCCAGCAACCACCACCACCACCACCGCCAGCAACCACCACCACCACCACCGCCAGCAACCACCACCACCACCACCGCCAGCAACCACCACCACCACCACCGCCAGCAACCACCACCACCACCACTACCGCCAGCAACCACCACCACCACTACCGCCAGCAACAACCACCACTACCACCAGCAACAACCACCACCACCACTACCACCAGCAACCACCACCACCACTACCACCAGGAACCACCTCCACTACCACCAGTAACCACTACCACCAGGAACCACCTCCACTACCACCAGTAACCACTACCACCAGGAACCACCTCCACTACCACCAGCAACCACCACCACCACTACCACCAGCAACCACTACCACCAGCAACCACTACCACCAGCAACCACTACCACCAGCAACCACTACCACCAGTAACCACTACCACCAGTAACCACTACCACCAGGAACCACCTCCACTACTACCACCAGTTTGTCATATTAGATGAATTGTGATAGATAAATAAGCCATAGAGTTGATATTAGGGAAATTATTGAAGTACAGAATTCCACTGGAATGGATTAATTCCATATCAATTAATTTAAATTAGGAAAATTGACTCTGCAAACGAACAAATCCAGATGCGAGCAAGGTCACGGAACGGATTCAACTCGCAAGTAGAGGTTCCACTGTAGTACGTAATAATCACTCTTGGGCACATTAAATGTCTTATTTTACGTTAATATTGACATTTTCATTAATCCATCTACAATATTTTCTTCAAAATTATACTATAAGAAACACGAGGGATGGGGTCGAGTGGGGGGTAAACATTACGTTTTCTCTGGTCCAGCTTCAGAGAAAACGTGAATCTGCATTAGCCCAGTAAATGCCCTTAGTAATACATAAGGCTTTTGTTTACAGTTCTCAACATGAATTATTCATTACTTCTCCCTTTGTTTGATACCATCTAAAGGTAGTTGTTAGAAACGATTAAACTCTGTGAACATGGTATGTCAATGGTAATATGGCTGTGGGCCACAGTGTATGTAGCTGGTAGGTATACGCCTGGGATGTAGTCCCTCTGGGACTACAAATAAATTCTACTCGCCAACAAGAGTCTTCAATAAAGTTATGTATTGTTCACCTCTTCAAGGGGGGCTCCTTGGCGTGGTGAAGAGGCTCTTGGTCTGAGGAATTAGACCTGTCGGTCTACTTCCTCAGACCGAACCTAATTACCCCCCAATCCCCCATTCCCTATCCCATCCTCCCCATCCTCCCCTTTTTCCTTTCCTCCTCCTCCTCCCCACCCCTCCCTTTTGCCCTTCCTTTTTGGCCTTTGGCTTTTTTTTTTTTTTTTTTTTTTTCCCACAGGCATGCTAGTTCCTAGGTAGGGGAAAGGGTACCGGGGTCCATCCCATTCCGTTGAGGTTCTTGGCGGTGGCGTAGTTTGCCGTGGAATCTGGATTGCCTGGGGATGTCCTGAACCCTCTCCGGTATCCCGGAGGGTGGCTTTGGGTGTCTCTCGGGCGACGGGTGTATCTCTGGAAGCCACCTTTCGGATTCCGGGGGTGGTGGCCGAAGGAGGTATGCTTTGTGGAGGATTTCCGGCCACCCTCTCTTTTGTCCACCGAGGTAGCTCGGCAAATGTGAGGTTGCTATCCCGGATTGCCGGTTTACTGGAATGATGGGTAGGGTATGGCACGGGTTCCATGCTGCATCTGCGCTACTTGCGGTGCTGAGGTCCTCTTGGGCGCGGAGGGAGATTTCTGGCCCTTTCATTCCTCCTAGGAACTATCCCTCCCCGGTCCCCCCTTTTTTTTATTCTTTTTTTTATTTTTATTTTCTTTTCTTCTTTCTTTTTTTTCTTAAAAACAAAAAGAAAGAAGTAACCTAACCATGGCAGCCCTAGTCCATGAACCTGCTACCCCCGGGCCCCTTCTTGATACCGCACCCCATTCTGACCCCGCCTCGTCTTTGGACCACTCTTCGGACACTCCTCATGCCTCTGTACCTCTTGCCGGTGCTGTTTCCTCACCCGCTTCAGGTACTGAGGCCTCGACTGACTCCTTTGATTTATCTGACCTTCGCTCTCCTCTGACTATGCTTCCGGCCTCTCCCTCTACGGTGCAGCAATTTTCGAATCGCCGGCCCGTTCCACGTCGGACCAACTCTGGTCCCACGCCTAAACAATAACGACAATTACCTGCTGATGATACTTCTCCACCTTCTCGTTCTTAGAAAAGATCGACACATCCTTCACTACCATTCCACGCTCAGTTTCAGACTGCACAATGGACTAAATTCTTCACTTTACGACCGACTTCCTCTACTGCCTATCTTTCTGACCACAGTATTGGCAAGGCACTCCTACGCCATGTTGGTAAAGATACTTCTTTTCATGCTCTTAAGAGCGGTACGCGCATCGTCACTGTACAGAATGCTACCCAGGCTCATGAGCTTTCTCGTCTTTCCCATATCGATACTGTTCCTGTAACTATTGAAAAGCATCATTCCCTCAATTCTTGTAGTGGTACCATCATTCTGCCCCATACCATAGTTCAACAAAATTTCCAGACATGTGGCACTGACATTCTTGAACAGCTGGAACTCCAAGATCTCCCAATCCTCAAGGTAGACACTTACGTTCTTCCTGCCCGCGGGCGGAGACGATACCCTAGCAATGTGGCTCGTTTAACTTTTGACAGCCGTGAGCTCCCATCCTCAGTTTATGTAGCAGGACATCGGTTACAAGTTCGAAAGGTGATCCCTACACCGCAACAGTGTAGAAATTGCTGGCGATTTGGCCATCCAGCAAAATATTGCAGATCTATCGCCGAATGCCCAGTCTGTGGTGCCGATGACCATTCTAATACGTCTTGCAATCAACCTCCCTCTTGCCTTAATTGTCATGAGGCTCACCCTTCGTACTCTCGCCATTGTCAAGTCTACTTAAACGAGCGGGAAATCCGTTACCTCAAAGAGGCAGAAGGTCTCCCTTATGCCATGGCAGTTTCTCATCTCCGCCTCCAAGGGAGACTACCTCGTGTTTCTTATTCCCGTGTTTCAAAACGTCCCCCCACTTCTGGTATCCCATCTTCTGCACCCACCTCTGTGGTTACCTCTCCCATAGTCACTCCTGTGGCTAATTCTTTTGCTGTCCTCGGCTCAGACGTCCCTACTTCAACGTCTCAGTCTGATCTTGCTTCTTCGTGTTCTCTCTCACAAGCCTCAGTAGCGACGAGATCTCGTATGACACCTCCTCCCAATCGTCCCTCTACTTCTCAAAAGTCAAAAAAAGGTCCGTTAACACCTCCTACCCATCTTCCACCTCATTTTCCCTTCCCTGTCTCTGTACCTGGTTCTCCCCCTCTCACTAGCTCTGTTACAAGTGTAGAGGTTCACCCTCCTCCTCATACTGTACCTTCCTCCCCTGTTCCCTCCCAAGTTTCTTCCTCTTCTGCCACCTCCCAGGTTTCTGCCTCTTCTGTCCCCTTCCACGCTTCTCCAGTTCCCTCCACCCTTCCGTCCCCCCCTACCTTGGTACAGTCCATTACAGTTCCAATCTTTACTCATCCTCCCCCTACCATTTCCAATATTGTCTCCCATACGACGTCTCTGAATTCGGAAACACTTGAAGCAATCTCTGAATATATTGCAGAGACCAAACCATCAATGGGCACTGATCCACCCTCCGCTCCTTCTCTCTCCTCTACTCCATCTGCGCAACTCCTTTCTTCACAGCGCACCGTTCCTTCGCTGCTTGAACGTTTTCCACTGCCTCCGCATGTGGACTTTTCTAACCCCTCTAGTCCGTAGGAACCCTTACCTGCGGATTTCAGGTATCTTTATCATTGCCAATCATGGCCTATTTACAGTGGAATATACGCGGCCTCGGGTAATCGGGGTGAGCTTCAGATGTTACTCTCTCAGTTTTCCCCTGTTGGTGTTTGCTTACAGGAACCAAAATTACACTCTGCTGTTATCTCTCCCATCTCAGGCTATAATTTATTGTATTCTTCAGATCCTTTTCCTGATGGGACCTTTAATGAAAGTGCCCTTCTTCTACGCACTGATATTCCGTACCATCAGCTATTTGTTCGTACTTCGCTGCATTACACAGCAGCCCGTATCCACTTGCATAGGTGGTATACGCTCTGTTCTTTATATCTCTCTCCTTCTCGGGCATTATCTATTCCGGATATTGCCTTTCTTGTTTCGTCATTACCACCACCGATTCTGTTACTTGGTGATTTTAATGCCCACCATTTCCTCTGGGGGGGTCTCACTGTGATTCCCGTGGCATTCAGTTAGAGGCTTTTCTTGCCACCCACCCCCTCCATGTTTTAAATACAGGTACTCACACCCATTTTGATCCTCGGACTCATACTCTCTCTTGCATCGATCTCTCAGTCTGCTCTTCCTCCGCCGCATTAGACTTCACTTGGTCTGTTCTTCCAGACTTACATGACAGCGATCATTTCCCAATCATTCTTACTTCCCCTTCATATTCACCACCTCTTCGCATCCCACGCTGGCAATTTGATCAGGCAAATTGGAACCTTTACTCACACCTAACTGTTTTTAGAGAGGTTCCTTCTTCGTCCTCCATCGATGAGCTTTTACACCTCTTCTCGTCCTCCGTTTTAACCGCAGCTTCTCATTCTATACCCCAAACTTCAGGCAGGCATTCTCAGAAATGCGTGCCTTGGTGGTCTCCTGCTTGTGCTCGTGCAGTACGTTTGAAAAGCGCTGCATGGGGCAGGTACCGGTACAATAGAACCACAGAGAGACTTCTTGAATTTAAGCAGAAGCGTGCGGTCGCTCGCCGTGTCATCCGTGATGCTAAACGCACTTGCTGGCGAGATTATGTCTCCACCATCACCTCTGCTTCCGCTATGAGTGCAGTCTGGAAAAAAGTACGAAAACTGAGTGGTAAATATTCTCCTGACCCGGCTCCTGTTCTGCGGGTTGCCGGTGTTGATATAGCAAACCCACTACATGTTGCCAATGAAATTGGCAATCATCTGGTCCGTATTTCTCAGGGACTCCATCTATGCCCCTCATTTCTTTCCTCAAAGTCTGCCAGAGAGTTAGCACCCTTGGACTTTTCTTCTCTCAGAGAAGAACAGTATAATGTGCCTTTCACACTTCAAGAACTGGAGGCAACACTCTCAGCTTGCCAATCATCGGCAGCTGGGCCCGACGACATTCATATTCGTATGCTACAACATTTACATCAGTCAGCCCTTGCAGTTCTATTACACCTTTACAATCTTATTTGGTCACAAGGAGTTCTTCCACAACTGTGGAAATCCGCCATTGTTCTCCCTTTCCGCAAACCAGGCACTACGGGACATGAAACCTCCCACTATCGTCCCATTGCTCTTACTAGTGCAGTTTGCAAAGTGATGGAACGCCTGGTAAATAGACGTTTAGTGTGGTATTTAGAGAGAGACAACAGTCTCTCCACTCGTCAATATGGCTTTCGTAAGGGACGTTCTACCATAGACCCCTTACTACGCTTGGATACGTATGTTCGTAATGCCTTTGCAAATAACCACTCAGTTATTGCCATATTTTTTTGACCTTGAGAAGGCATATGACACAACTTGGAGGTATAATATTTTAGCCCAAGCCCACTCCTTAGGCCTTCGAGGCAATCTACCATCCTTCCTTAAGAACTTTTTAACTGACAGGCATTTCCGTGTTCGGGTTAATAATGTGCTCTCCCCGGACTTTATCCAAGCTGAAGGTGTCCCCCAGGGATGTGTTCTGAGCACAACACTTTTTCTCCTTGCTATTAATGATTTGGCCTCTAGTCTTCCATCAAATATTTGGTCATCACTATGTTGATGACTTCGCTATTGCCTGTGCAGGCGCTGACTGTCACCTTATTACAGTTTCTCTCCAGCATGCAGTCGACCGTGTTTCCAATTGGGCCACCACATGTGGGTTTAAATTTTCCAGCACTAAAACCCACCAAATTACTTTTGCTAGACGCTCTGTCATCTCCGATCATCCTTTGTACCTCTATGGCTCCCGTATCCCTGAACGTGATACAGTCAAGTTTCTGGGCCTCCTCTTTGATAGTAGGTTATCCTGGAAACCTCACATTACCTCTCTGAAGGCAACTTGCCACAGCCGGCTGAACCTCCTTAAAACCCTTGCTCATCTTTTCATGGGGAGCTGATCGTCGAACCCTTCTTCGCCTACATTCCACCCTTATCTTATCGAAACTTGATTATGGTGACCAGATATATTCAGCGGCATCTCCTGCTACTCTCTCTAGCCTTAACCCCATTCATCACCAAGGATTACGTTTATGCCTTGGTGTTCTTCGCTCTTCCCCTGTCGAGAGCCTCTATGCAGAAGCAAACATTCCATCCTTATCCGATCGCCGTGATGCCCATTGCCTTCGCTACTATGTACGCTCTCGTGATCTCCACAATCCTTCCATTTATAGAATGGTCACTGATATTAGTTGACATTCTTTATTTGTTCGCCGCCGCTGTTTACTCCGTCCCTTCTCTCTTCACCTTCATTCGCTATTGTCTTCTCTTCAATTACCACCTTTCTATGTACATGTAGCATCTCACTTTTCCCTACCCCCCTGGGAAGTTCCAGCTGTTCGAGTCTGTTCTTTCTCTCTCCCTTGCTCGAAAGCCCAACTGTCTACGGTCGCTTCCCGCTCTCATTTTCTTGACCACTTTCACTCTCATTCTCATGCCATTGCTGTGTACACAGATGGCTCTAAGTCTTCTGACAGCGTAGGATTCGCAGCAGTGTTTCCGGACAGCATCGTACAAGGGCATTTACTATCTTCGGCTAGTATTTTTAACTGCTGAATTGTATGCCATCCTTACAGCACTTATCCGTATTGCATCTATGCCTGTGTCATCATTTGTGGTTGTCTCAGACTCCCTTAGTGCTTTACAGGCTATACAGAAATTTGATACACCTCACCCCTTAGTCCTCCGTATCCAACTTTGGCTACGCTGCATCTTTACCAAGCATAAAGATATTGTTTTTTGTTGGGTCCCTGGTCATGTTGACGTACAGGGCAATGAACAGGCAGACACTGCTGCGAGGTCAGCAGCACATGACCTACCAGTTTCATGTAGAGGTATTCCATTTACGGACTATTTTGCTGCAATATCTTCCCAACTTCACACCCATTGGCAACAACATTGGTTTACTATGCTCGGCAACAAACTTCAATTTATTAAACCGAGTATAGGTTACTGGCCATCTTCTTATCACCAGTGTCGAGGTTGGGAGACTACTCTCTCCCGTCTTTGCATTGGCCATACTCGTCTTACTCGTGGATATCTCATGGAGAGGCGCCCTGCTCTCTGTGAAAATTGCCAAGTTCCATTATCAGTCAGTCACATTGTTGGACTGCCCACTTTATCAACGAGCACGCAGAATTTACCTCCGTCATCGTCTTCGCTCTGCTGCTCTCTCTTTACCTTCCCTTCTCGTTGATGGACCCACCTTTCATCCAGACTCTCTCATTGACTTTTTGACAACAACTGACTGACTTCACAAATTCTGATACCTTCAGCCCTTTCTACTTCAATTTCTTGCTACCCTCTACCCCCGTACTATCCCCTGCCCCGCTGTTTTCTGTAACCTACTAATCATCCCTCCCACCTTCTGCCGCCCAATACCCTCGCTTCCTTCCCTACCCTGCAGCGCTGTATAGCCCTTGTGGCTTAGCGCTTCTTTTTGATTTTAATAATAATATGTATTGTTCATTTATCATTAAAATTAGTCATTTATATTTACGTATCTCATTGTTTTATGTATGTGAAACTATAGTTATTCTCTATAAAATGTATTTTTTGTTAATATTTTTGGGTGTCTGAAACAGACTAATTGGATTTACATTATTTCTTATGGGAAATATTACTTCAGTTTTCAGCCATTTCGGATTTTGGCCAACCTTCTGGAACGGATTAATTATGAAAACCGGGGGTCTACTGTATACAGGGTCTAATGCCATCAACAAACAACAAAATGCCTTTCATCAAGGGACTGCTCACAGAATCAAATGCAATGTCTGCAGATTTCACAGACTCACACAAAGGTTCATTTGACAACGAAATATGGATCCCAGGTTATAACCCATTTAGATGTGACAGAGTAAACAGGCAACAAGGTGGGGTTGGCCTGTACGTCAGAGTCGCTCGCTGCTCAGAGCGACTATACACCTCAAACGATGTAGTTGATATTTGGCAATAAAGAGCGATAACCAAAACCTTGTCATTGTGGTTGTATGCAAGCCTCCAGATGCTACTTCCCAACAGTTCCAGGAACAGCTTTTCAAATTTGACCACTGGAAAATCTCCCAACTCCTGCCCCAAATATCTTGCTGGTGGGTGATTTCAGCTTAAAACACCCAAAATGGAAGAGTGTAGCAAATAATGTTTTAGCAGAGATAACCACCCAGGAGGCAGCTCAAACGAAAATTTACACACATGAACCATTAAATCTCTGCAACAAATTCACTTTAAACCAGCAAATAATGCCAACAAGACTGGAAAACACACTAGACCTCATCTTCACCAACAATGATCTGATATGGAAACATAACATAATAGACGTAGACATGTATGCCTTCTCCAAATTCAGCTTCAATAAGAAAAACATAGTGGGATCAAGTCATCCATGTCTTAAATGAAACAAGCTGGGAAGATATCCTAGACAACATGGATCCAAGCCTCTACCTGCCTACCTGGAGGGTATTCCAGAAATCAATGCCCCTGTGGCCTGGTCTACAACCAGGACTCCCGGTGGATCAGGGCCTGATCAACCAGGCTGTTACTGCTGGCCGCACATAATCCAACATATCAAACCATAGTACAGCTGATCCAACACCGACTTTAAGTACCCATCTATCTTCTTCTTGAAGACAGCCAGGGGTCTATTGGTAATTCCCCTTATGCATGGTGGGAGGCTGTTGAACAGTCTTGGACCCCAGACACTTACTGTGTTTTCTCTAAGTGTACTAATGGTGCCCCTACTTTTCATTGGGGGTATTTTGCGCCACCTGCCTTGAAGTATGTTCACGGCACATTCCTTTAAGAAAAAGGAAGAGAAGATGTAAACTAGAAAGAGAGAGATGCTCCCTATACAGGCAAAAGATGAAAATGCAGAGCTGCTGAAAATGGCCAGTATATCTGAAATACAAAGGGAGGCATTGGTCAGAGAAATAGCAAATATCAGACTTAAGCTTAAAAAAAATTCTACAGGAGGCAAAAAGCTGAGGAAGAACTTAAGCCATCAATGAAACTGAAAAAAAAAAAAACTTTTATACAGGTTCCCCATCACTAATCCGGCAACCAGTTATCTGGCTCCATCAGTAATCCAGCACTAATTTCAATACAGTAATACAGTGGTCCCCCGCATAACGATCACCTCCGAATGCGACCAATTATGTAAGTGTATTTATGTAAGTGCGTTTGTACGTGTATGTTTGGGGGTCTGAAATGGACTAATCTACTTCACAATATTCCTTATGGGAACAAATTCGGTCAGTACTGGCACCTGAACATACTTCTGGAGTGAAAAAATATCGTTAACCGGGGGTCCACTGTATATTATATGCAAAACAGCCGCAGACAGGCGATCTTAATAATACAAGACAAGCCATGGGGGGGGATCTTTAGTTCAAGTTCTTTCACACTTCTCAGTGCATCATCAGGAGCTGTGCAGTGTTGCAAAGGCAACAACAGGAGAAGTAGGGTAAGTTTTCAGAGTGGTAGTGTGGAGGCACCGTGCCAGTCTCAGACTGGGAGGTAAGCGGGATGCCAACTACACACCGGTATCCCCCCCCCACACCCCACCCCATATAGGGTCAGGTGGGGTAGGCCTCACAGTTTGCAGATAGTATGAGGGAAAATACTAGAAGATAGCTAATAGCCAGCCCCAAGCTTCTAACTGCTGGGAACAGGTCATGTGGCATAAAAAGTTCCCAGACAGTCTGAGACTGGCAGGTGCCTCCACACTACCACTCTCTGAAAACTTACCCTACTTCTCCTGTTGTTGCCTTTGCAACATTGCACAGCTCCTGATGATGCACTGAGAAGTTTGAAAGTACTTGAGCTAAAGACCCCCCCCCCTCTGCAGCTTGTTGTGTATATATATATACTCTCTCTCTATCTCTCTATCTCTCTATCTCTCTATCTCTCTCTCTCTCTCTCTCTCTATCTCTCTCTATCTCTCTCTATCTCTCTCTATCTCTCTCTATCTCTCTCTATCTCTCTCTATCTCTATCTCTCTCTCTATCTCTCTCTATCTCTCTCTATCTCTATCTCTCTCTATCTCTATCTCTATCTCTCTCTATCTCTCTCTATCTCTCTATCTCTCTATCTCTCTCTATCTCTATCTCTATCTCTCTCTATCTCTCTATCTCTCTATCTCTCTCTCTCTCTATCTCTCTATCTCTCTCTATCTCTCTCTATCTCTCTCTATCTCTCTCTATCTCTCTCTATCTCTCTCTCTCTCTCTCTCTCTCTCTCTCTCTCTCCTCTCTCTCTCTTTCTCTCTATCTCTCTATCTCTCTATCTCTATCTCTCTCTATCTCTCTCTATCTCTCTATCTCTCTCTCTCTCTCTCTTTTTTTTTTTTTTTTTTTTTTACACAGGGTTTGACAAGGTTAAGGATCCCTAGCTTTATTGACAGCTATTTACAGGTTAAGGATTCCTAACTTTATTGGCAAGCTAAGAGCTGTTACCTACATCAGCTCATTTGAAAGCATTTTTATTGTTATGAGACATACAAGTAGGGAACAGGATGAAGTTGGAGCCATCTGTGGGCCAGCATTTTCATTTGATCAACTGACTTTATCTCGTTGACATCATTATGCTGAACGAATGTGTTCCATACTCGAGTCATCCTGGTATGTATGATCTCAGATGGAGTGATGTTCTGGAGAAGGGTACAACCAGAGTGAAGTTGCTGCTTTCTGCCCGTCTTGTGGCATAAAAGCTTGTTTCACGCTGTCCTCGAAGTGGATCCAAGTGTGGTATTTTGACAATATTGGCCTTGTACATAACAGTAAGGCCACCCACATCCCTCCTATGTTGAAGGCTCTGCTGAAATGACAGATCTATCCAGGATGGGTCCAGGCGAGAGATGAGACGTCTTGCTCTGTTCTCTACTCTGTCAAGCAGTCGCAGATGAGAGGGGGGGCAGGCAAACCAAGAAAGTGGAGCATACTCAAGGTGTGAGCGTACTTGCGCCTCGTACAGGATCTTGCAACCCCTACTGTCAAGCAGATGGGAGATACGGCGAAGTGCTGTAAGCTTCCTGGCTGCCTTGTTTGCAAGATTTACAACGTGGTTCTTCATGGTTAG
This sequence comes from Cherax quadricarinatus, assembly GCF_026875155.1. Lineage (NCBI taxonomy): Eukaryota > Metazoa > Arthropoda > Malacostraca > Decapoda > Parastacidae > Cherax > Cherax quadricarinatus. The sequence goes on from NC_069429.1 coordinate 17,333,928, forward strand.
TTTGGAGTCAAATTTCACCCCAAGGATATCAACTTCTTCTCCAGGTGCCAACATCCTCCCATTCATCCTTACTACTGCACCAGCATTACCATCATGGTTCCTAGAGACGATCATCATTTGCGTTTTCTCAGGTGCAAATGTTACTTGCCATCTATTTCCCCAAGCTGATATAGCTCTCAGCTGGTGATTGATGTAGCTTAGAGCAGCTGGCATTTCTTCTCTTGGATAAGTGAATGTCAGTGTACAGTCATCTGCATATGCATGTGATTCTGGGATGAGATGAAGAAGGTCGTTGAAGTAGACATTCCATAACAATGGACCCAGCACGCTTCCTCTCTCTCTCTCTCTCTCTCTCTCTCTCTCTCTCTCTCTCTCTATCTCTCTATCTCTCTATCTCTCTATCTCTCTATCTCTCTATCTCTCTATCTCTCTATCTCTCTTTTCTCCTATTCTCTATCTCTCTATCTCTTTTATCTCTCTATCTCTCTATCTCTCTCTCTCTCTCTCTCTCTCTATCTCTCCCCTCTCTATCTCTCTCTCTCTCCCCTCTCTCTCTCTCTCTTCCCCCCCCCCCCAATAACCGTATTTTATTACCCTATTTATTATCAGTCTGCTCTAATACTGTAGATGTTACCAACCAGTCAAGTCAAGGTGTTTGATGCCGATGAAGGCTCTTGACCCAAAGGAATCGTACCTGTTCTCTTTTTTGGATCAAACAAGATATTCTCCCATTTCCCCAAGTGCTATATAACCCCTAAGGGTTTAGCATTTCCCAATAAATATAATAATACATATCATTGAAGGTGCTGGTGAGATATATTTAAGCTATTAGGCAAAATTACGACACAGATTGCAACTAATGCAACATTTTACTGTGGCGACTGTTCACTGTCCAGGGGCTTTGTTTCACTGTCCAGGGGCTTTGTTTCACTGTCCGGGGGGCTTTGTTTTCACTGTCCAGGGCTTGAAAAAATTCCTGGATATTGAGACTTTTGTCTCAATGAAATGTCACAAAAGTTGTACGTGTTGTTGTCACCTAAGACAAGACAGAGACTAGACTCACCGTGGGGTCAGCAAACCAGTCTTTTGTCAGACCAGAAGACAGCAACTGGAGGCGTCACATAACTTAAGTTATAACTGGCGGTGTTGTTGAGTTGTAGTGCTCGAGGTTGCCACTTCTTCCAAAGTTCATATTTCTAAAATTTTCCTGAAAAAATACTGTAATGATTTAGGTTTCAATAATGTTAGTTCAGTTTCAGATACAGTAGCTTTCTAAGTCTTTTATAGACCGTCATTTTGACTCACGAAATGGTAATGACGTGATTGCAACCAACCGGGGAAAACGGGTGGTTTTGAATCCGTGGCAAGTAAGTCTTAAGAGCCACTTGGCCAGCTGGCCAAGTTGTTAATGCACTGGCCTGTAAGTTTTAGTACTAATTTGCCATGGATTCAAACCCCACCTGTTCCATGTTTTGTTTACACTTGTTCTATCTATATTTCTGCATTTCATATGTTTAACGCAAATCACAAAAGGTCATCACTTACAGAAACTAATGTAACCCAACTTAACCCAATTCAACCTAGCCTAACCCAACCTAATCATTATGCAGCCCTAACCTAACCCAACTCGCCTTAATTCTTCTTGAAGCTTATATGGTTCCTGCTCGCACCACCTCACTTTCCAGACTCTTCCACTTCCTGACAACTCTGACTGAAGAAATACTTCCTAACATCCCTGTGGCTCATCTGAGTCTTCAACTTCCAATTTATTATTTATTTTTATTTTTGTCTTCCATCCCTGGAACATCCCATCTCTGTCCACCTTGTTGATTCCTCTCATCCTTTAGAAATACGTATCCAGCCCCTCATGAGAGGTTCCTCCATGCTGTCAGAAGCTCTTAATCCAAGGAAATTTATAAAGTGGGGCCAGTAGGTAGGTATGAGGTACAGCATTGTAGACCTTGTTAGTGGTGGAAGATTAGCAAGAGGTTATCACTAGAGATATGTGAAATATTTACTGCAAACCACTCGTTTATTGTATGAGAATAAGTTATTTCCACGAGGGAAATTGCCTCGGGTGGGCCCCCCCCCACTAGCAACAGTGTCTGCAGCTCACCGCCTCACATACTGGCGCCACTTTAAAAGTCTCCATCATTATGGTCCCCGTATTGGATTAAAAAAAAGACTACTGTGCAGGGGAAAAGTCTCTCCAACAAAGACAGCAGGTGTTACACATGTCTTATTATCAACTGTCTTATTTATCAGTTCAGCTCGTCCGCGGTAAGGGGATGAGCTTAGTGTACTATCAACCCAGTAGCGACCAGTGAAGAGGAGGGTCAGGAGCTATGACTCGCGTGGGTGTTAGATGATTTGTTTGGGTGTACCCTGGTGTTTGTGGGTGGCATAATTTATACATGGGATACTGTACCACAGTACAAATGCCACATAAACACTCAATCAATGCCTTGGTACATAAGCATTCTGTACCATGGTGCAGGATGCCACATGCAACACTCGACCAATTCCCTGGTGCTGCATAGTACTTCTGCTAGGTGAACAGGGGCAGCTAGTATGAATATTAACAACCATTACCTATTTAAATGTTAGGTGAACAGGGCAGTGGATGTGAAGAAACTACTCATTAAGTATTTACGCTAGGGGAACATAAGTAATGTGTTAGGAGACAACACCCCAGGTACATATTTACTACCAAGTAAAAGGGGGCAAGATATTTAATAGGGTTTCCCTGTGATTATATAATATATATAATATATATATAAATATTATATAATTGTGGGACCCATACCTCGGAGAAGGATAAAAAGGCTTCAAGGAAAAATATTTTTTGGATTTCTTCCTGAAGCCGTTTGAATATTCCACTTCCCCTACCACCCCATCTTTCATATTTATTTTTTTTTACTAATAGGAATATTTTATTACATAATATGGTACAGAAGATTTAAGATACATTATTGATATAAAGGTGGCATATACGGTACATGTTGTTACGTGTGTATCACCGATTATAAGGCGAAAATCTCATCCAGCTCCTAAAGGCTGGTGCGTGTGCCCAAAATACAGCAGGCATTACCCCTTTGAACAGCCGCACTGAGCCGCTGGAACAGAAAACTAGCTGCCCTGGGATCCCTAGTTACCCTGATGAGTCTTTTTCCCAGCTCCTTAAGGAATTTAGATGCACTCTTTCCCCATGAGCCAAGGGTCTCTGAGCCTATGGGAACAAACATATAATGATGGGCAAGTTCTCCATATTTTCTAGACTTTTGGGACTCCCTGAAGCTGGCAGCTGCCCCTCCTTCCTCCCTGGTGTATTGGAGATCGTATCAGCCAAGGGAGATGCACATGTATAGTCCCACACCACCTGCTTCCCATCTGTCCAGGCTTGAAGGGTGATACCATCTGGACGCTTCTGGCTGCCATCAGATCTGCATAGTTGGGGTGGCTCCCTTACTGCTGGGCATCCAGCTGTTGTGAACCTCCTCTTGATAATGTTATTAACCCCTCGTGTCTTGCAATCTTTCCTCGGATTTACGGCACACAAGACCATGGTACCCGAATCGGTCTGCTGCTTCACTGCCACAAATACACCCGTGTTCGGCGAGAATAGGGCGGCAAGTCAAAGGGCAACACCGATGCGGATGGTCTGTGGGCTGAGACGTGTGCCAAGGCTGGAGTTGGGAACAGCCAACAGAAAGTCCCCAGCATGAGGGCTCTCACTGCCAGGAGGCGGGCTCTATCCTTCCTGACACACTCTGAAGCATTGTTGAGGCAATATTTTCCACTATTGGACCATCCCAGTGCGATTGTTTGTAGTTGGGGGAGCAGGTCTGGCTCCAGAGCCCGTTAGATTATCCCAGATCATTGCTCCGTCAATGAATTTTTGGTCCTGGACTCCTATCTTGTCCCTAAGATGTTCAGGGAGAATCGCTGCTACAAGCTCTCTGGATGCAATACACGAGGACAGAAAAGCTGGTAACGCAATCTGTGATGACTTGCGGACACCAATGCCTCCTAGTCTGACTGGAAGTGTAGCTTGGTTCCACTGCCCATCTTCTAGAGTAAGGTTAAGTACTTACGTAAAAATCTGCCTCAGAATACTGTCATATTCGTGCAGTATAGGGTTATCATATGAAGGTGCACATCTTAGGAAATATGTCAACCTGGGCAGACTCAAGCACTTTGTGAGAAGGTACAAGGCATCGTGGGTGTCCAGATTGCCTATTCGTTGTTCCATTCTCCTTAACTCTTCCAATTTCTTCCTGAGAATTGTGTCAATGGCATTGCTTCCCAGAGGTGCTCCTAGCAAGACACTATTTGTGGGGGCAATGACTGCTGCTCCTGGTAGTTTTGATCTCACTGCATTTATCACTTGTTGACTGACTGAGATGATTTCACATTTGGATGGATTCAGGATGAGACCCATATATATATATAATATATATATATAATATATTATATATATATAATATATATATATATATATATATATATATATATATATATATTATATATATATATATATATATATATATATATATATATATATATATATTATATATATATATATATAATATATATATATATATATATTATATATATATATATATATATATATATATATATAGTGGACCCCCGGTTAACAATATTATTTCATTCCAGAAGTATGTTCAGGTGCCATTACTGAACGAATTTGTTCCCATAAGGAATGTTGAAGTAGATTAGTCCATTTCAGACCCCCAAACATACACGTACAAATGCACTTATATAAATACACTTGCATAATTGGTCGCATTGGGAGCTGATCGTAAAGCAGGGGTCCACTGTGTGTGTGTGTATATGAGAAGTTTTTACAAAGTAGAAGTGATGCAAGGAGGGAAGAGTATATGGAGAAAAAGAGAGAGGTTAAGAGAGTGGTGAAGCAATGTAAAAAGAGAGCAAATGAGAGAGTGGGTGAGATGTTATCAACAAATTTTGTTGAAAATAAGAAAAAGTTTTGGAGTGAGATTAACAAGTTAAGGAAGCCTAGAGAACAAATGGATTTGTCAGTTAAAAATAGGAGAGGAGAGTTATTAAATGGAGGAGTTAGAGGTATTGGGAAGATGGAGGGAATATTTTGAGGAATTGTTAAATGTTGATGAAGATAGGGAAGCTGTGATTTCGTGTATAGGGCAAGGAGGAATAACATCTTGTAGGAGTGAGGAAGAGCCAGTTGTGAGTGTGGGGGAAGTTCGTGAGGCAGTAGGTAAATGAAAGGGGGTAAGGCAGCCGGGATTGATGGGATAAAGATAGAAATGTTAAAAGCAGGTGGGGATATGTTTTGGAGTGGTTGGTGCAATTATTTAATAAATGTATAGAAGAGGGTAAGGTACCTAGGGATGGCAGAGAGCATGCATAGTTCCTTTGTATAAAGGCAAAGGGGATAAAAGAGAGTGCAAAAATTATAGGGGGATAAGTCTGCTGAGTATACCTGGTAAAGTGTATGGTAGAGTTATTATTGAAAGAATTAAGAGTAAGACGGAGAATAGGATAGCAGATGAACAAGGAGGCTTTAGGAAAGGTAGGGGGTGTGTGGACCAGGTGTTTACAGTGAAACATATAAGTGAACAGTATTTAGATAAGACTAAAGAGGTCTTTGTGGCATTTATGGATTTGGAAAAGGCGTATGACAGGGTGGATAGGGGGGCAATGTGGCAGATGTTGCAAGTGTATGGTGTAGGATAGTGAGGCTCAAGTTAGAGTATGTAGGAAAGAGGGAAATTATTTCCCAGTAAAAGTAGGCCTTAGACAAGGATGTGTGATGTCACCGTGGTTGTTTAATATATTTATAGATGGGGTTGTAAGAGAAGTAAATGCGAGGGTCTTGACAAGAGGCGTGGAGTTAAAAGATAAAGAATCACACACAAAGTGGGAGTTGTCACAGCTGCTCTTTGCTGATGACACTGTGCTCTTGGGAGATTCTGAAGAGAAGTTGCAGAGATTGGTGGATGAATTTGGTAGGGTGTGCAAAAGAAGAAAATTAAAGGTGAATACAGGAAAGAGTAAGGTTATGAGGATAACAAAAGATTAGGTGATGAAAGATTGAATATCAGATTGGAGGGAGAAAGTATGGAGGAGGTGAATGTATTCAGATATTTGGGAGTGACGTGTCAGCGGATGGGTCTATGAAAGATGAGGTGAATCATAGAATTGATGAGGGAAAAAGAGTGAGTGGTGCACTAGGAGTCTGTGGAGACAAAGAACTTTGTCCTTGGAGGCAAAGAGGGGAATGTATGAGAGTATAGTTTTACCAACGCTCTTATATGGGTGTGAAGCATGGGTGATGAACGTTGCAGCGAGGAGAAGGCTGGAGGCAGTGGAGATGTCATGTCTGAGGGCAATGTGTGGTGTGAATATAATGCAGAGAATTCGTAGTTTGGAAGTTAGGAGGAGGTGCGGGATTACCAAACTGTTGTCCAGAGGGCTGAGGAGGGTTGTTGAGGTGGTTTGGACATGTAGAGAGAATGGAGTGAAACAGAATGACTTCAAGAGTGTATCAGTCTGTAGTGGAAGGAAGGCGGGGTAGGGGTCGGCCTAGGAAAGGTTGGAGAGAGGGGGTAAAGGAGGTTTTGTGTGCGAGGGGCTTGGACTTCCAGCAGGTATGCATGAGCGTGTTTGATAGGAGTGAATGGAGACAAATGGTTTTTAATACTTGACGTGCTGTTGGAGTGTGAGCAAAGTAACATTTATGAAGGGGTTGAGGCAAACCGGCAGGCCGGACTTGAGTCCTGGAGATGGGAAGTACAGTGCCTGCACTCTGAAGGAGGGGTGTTAATGTTGCAGTTTAAAAACTGTAGTGTAAAGCACCTTTATGGCAAGACAGTGATGGAGCGAATGATGGTGAAAGTTTTTCTTTTTCGGGCCACCCTGCCTTGGTGGGAATCGGCCAGTGTGATAATAAAAAAAAAAAAAAAAAAAAAATATATATATAATATATATATATATATATATACAGTGGACCCCCGCATAGCGAACGCCTTGCATAGCGAACAATCCGCATAGCGAACGCTTTGTTCGCTAAAATTTTGCCCCGCATAGTGGACAAAAACCCGCTCAGCGACCTTCGTCCGAGACGCGTCCAATGTGCGGCCTCAGCCAGCCTCACATGTGCCGCCCGTCCATTGTTTACCAGCCAGCCTCCGCGGTAACATTCAAGCATACACTCGGAATATTTCGTATTATTACAGTGTTTTCGGTGCTGTTTCTGGAAAATAAGTGACCATGGGCCCCAAGAAAGCTTCTAGTGCCAACCCTGTGGTAAAAAGGGTGAGAATTAGTATGGAAATTAAGAAAGATTTTGAAGGGTTTGGGGCTAACCCTGAGAAGCCTATGCCAGTTGTGGAATCCATTGTGCCTACTTCAAAAATTAAGGAAATGTGTGCACAGTGGGTTGAACTGCAAACCTTTATGGATGAAATCACCCTGACACAGCTGTTGCAAGCCGTGCTGGTGACTATTTCAATGACAATGTTGTGGCCCATTTTAGACAAATCGTAAAGGAACGGGAGGTACAGAGCTCTATGGACAGATTTGTTGTGCGATAGAGGTCCAGTGACTCTCAAGCTGGTCCTAGTGGCATTAAAAGAAGAAGGGAAGTAACCCCGGAAAAGGACTTGCTACCTCAAGTCCTAATGGAAGGGGATTCCCCTTCTAAACACTAACACTCTCTCTCCCCTCCTCCCATCCCATCAATCATCACCAGATCTTCAATAAAAGTAAGTGTCATGTAATTGTGCATGCCTTTTTCAGTTTGTGTGTACTAAAATTAACATTTTTTTTGTGGTAAAAAAAAATTTTTTTCGTACTTTTGGGTGTCTTGCACGGATTAATTTTATTTCCATTATTTCTTATGGGAAAATTAATTCGCATAGCGAACATTTCGCATAACGACCAGCCCTCTTGCACGGATTAAGTTCGCTATGCGGGGTCCACTGTATATATATATATATATATATATATTATATATATATATAATATATATAATATTAAATATATATATATATATTATATATATATATAATTATAATATATATTATATAATGAATATTATTAAATTCTAAAATTGACTGTAAACACAATGTTATATTTTGCTTCCCGAAACTTACAACACAGAAGGGAATTAACAAAAGCTTGAACAAAAAACATTAAATACTCAATTTGTCTTTTAAAATTATGATTCTAAATTAAAGTCCATATTAAATTTTATCTGTTTACAAGCGCTGAACTCTTCTATATCACCAGTATCCTATTGACAGGTGTTTAATGCACTCATATGTTCAGAGTGTATTAAATACTCATCAGTTAAATGATAAATTCCACATGGAGGCAGAAACACGATAGAAGAACGTGTATATTTTGGCCTCTTATTGAGGTCCTCTTCAGCAGATAAATATGACCTCAATTTGAAGTTGAAATATGCAGATTCTTCACATTGTTTTCCTGTCTCTGTGTGGGATCTGGTCTGTTAAGAATATATTTCTCAACCAGTGATATTTATAACATAACTGAAAATGCTAAAGTAAACACATAGGAGAGACATGAAAATTCAATCAGCTATGAATTTCGATCTCAACGTCAGACCATCTTCAGCAGGACCTAAGACGTTTCTCTCAAGTTTTTGTGTACAAGTCTTCTGTGTGTTTACTTAAGGAACGCATAGTAGACACACACCTGCTTTAACCTGCTGCAGGTAGTGGGTGACGGTGCGGACTGAGGTGCCGGCCGGTGTGTGTGACAGTATCACTGGCAGGAACTCCTGTAGTGTTAGTAAGAACATGTTAAATATCTGTACAGTGGAACCTCAAATTTCGAACGTATCACTTATCGAACGTTTCAAAAATAGAACCCTTTTTTTTTAACCAACTTTGTCCCTATTATCGAACGTGCCCCTTTTTTCGGACCGCCAGGTACCGGACCTGTCCGCCAGCCCGCTCTGTCCACATCCCCATGCAGGCGCCGTGAGCCAGTCTGGCTTTGTTGATGCTTGAGTGAACACTAACCTGTGCTCTTATTCAAACATTTTACGATTATTTCATTGTGTTTAGTGCTTGTGGGACTATGAAATAAGCTACCATAGGCCCAAAGAAACTTGCTAGGGGTTCCCCTGTGGTAAAGAAAGTGAAGAAGGAAATAATACAGAGGTATGAGAGTGGTGCGAGACTTGTTGAGCTTGCCAGGATGTATGGGAAAAACAAGTCGACCATCGGTTCTATCCTGGCAAAGAAAGAACAAATCAAGGAATATTACAACCCAGGAGTCCCAAAGGCCTGTTATCCTGGGTGTATAGGGAGCAAAATAAACAGCAGAAAAACTTGACTTATATTATCCTTCACCAATTTAGAACAGAAGTATGTACACTATATACACTGTGTACAACAATAGGTATTAGTGCACTCCACGGTAAGGCAGAATAGAAGCCACTAGACAGTAGACCGTGCCTCAACCAGCTCTAGAATGGGAATGATAAGGGCAGACAGGCGAGTGGTACCCACATAACCTCTGTGATTGCCAAAACCATCTTCTTATTGGCTGGAACTTGGGTACTGATTGAATGACGGGGCCCCATCGTCAACCCTTAGTCCCTGGTTTGCTGGTTGGGGGAGATAGCCTGTAAATGAGGGTGTGTACATGCTCTTAATAAAGGTTACGTACTCTTTGCATGCCACTAGGAAGCTGATGTTGCGAAAGTTGTTAATATGCTAACCAAAAAAGACCACAAATAGTTGAAGAGGTTGAGAAGTTGTTGCTGGTGTGGATCAAGGATAAAGATATGGCAGGTAATAGTGTTTCAGAGACGATTATTTGTGAAAAGGCAAAGAAGTTGTATGCCGATCTGGTACAGAAAACTCCTGGAACCAGTTCAGTGACAGAACCATGTCCCATTTTAGGGAAATGTTAAAGAGGTGCCAGAAACAGAGGACTGTGGACAGTTATTTTGTGAGACAGGGGTCCAGTGACTCTCAAGCTGGTCCTAGTGGCATTAAAAGACAGAGAAGGGAAGTAACCCCAGAGAGGGCTTTACTTGAAGTCCTCATGGAGGGGGATTCTCCTTCCAAACACTAACCCCAACTCCCTCTCTCCTCCCTATCTTCCAGATGTCATCACCAATCTTCAATAAAGGTAAGTAAACCTGTTATTTTATATTTATATACATAATTGAACACTATAGTATTTGTTGTGTGTATGTAAGACTAATTAATCTCTATAAAATGTATTTTTTTGTGAATATTTTTGGGTTTCTGGAACTGATTAATTGTATTTCCATTATTTTTTATGGGAAATATTGCTTCGATTTTCAGACTTTTTGAATTTAGAACTTGCTCTTGGAAAGGATTAAGTTCGATATTTGAGGTTCCACTGTATTTACTACCAGTACATGTACAAGGTATACAGACCATAGCTGACATCAATGACATACTACTACATAGAAAGCCACTTGTTATGCTGAGCATTTCCCACAAATTAAATCAGTTTTGTCTCAGAATGCGACCCACACCAGTCTACTAACACCCAGGTACCCATTTTACCGATGGGTGAACATAGACAACTCAAATCAAACCCTGCTCTCCTTCCTCATACCGAACCTAATTACCCCCCAATCCCCCGTTCCCTATCCCATCCTCCCCATCCTCCCCTTTTTCCTTTCCTCCTCCTCCTCCCCACCCCTCCCTTTTGCCCTTCCTTTTTGGCCTTTGTTTTTTTTTTTTTTTTTCCCCACAGCCACGCTACTTCCTAGGTAGGGGAAAGGGTACCGGGGTCCATCCCATTCCATTGAGGTTCTTGGCGGTGGCGTAGTTTGCCGTAGAATTTGGATTGCCTGGGGATGTCCCGATCCCTCTCCGGTATCCCGGAGGGTGGCTTTGGGTGTCTTTCGGGTGACGGGTGTATCTCTGGAGGCCACCTTTCAGATTCCGGGGGTGGTGGCCAAAGGAGGTATGCTTTGTGGCGGATTTCCGGCCGCCCTCTCTTTTGTCCACCGAGGTAGCTCGGCAGATGTGAGGTTGCTATCCCGGTTTACTGGCATGATGGGTAGGGTATGGCACGGGTTCCATGCTGCATCTGCGCTACTTGCGGTGCTGAGGTCCTCTTGGGCGCAGAGGGAGATTTCTGGCCCTTTCATTCCTCCTAGGAACTATCCCTCCCCGGTCCCCCCTTTTTTTATTCTTTTTTTTTATTTTTATTTTCTTTTCTTTCTTTTTTTTCTTAAAAACATAAAGAAAGAAGTAACCTAACCATGGCAGCCCTAGTCCATGAACCTGCTGACCCCGCCTCGTCTTTGGACCACTCTTCGGACACTCCTCGTGCCTCTGTACCTCTTGCCGGTGCTGTTTCCTCACCCGCTTCATGTACTGAGGCCTCGACTGACTCCTTCGATTTATCTTACCTTCGCTCTCCTCTGACTATGACTATGCTTCCGGCCTCTCCCTCTTCGGTGCGGCAATTTTCGAATTGCCGACCCATTCCACGTCGGACCAACTCTGGTCCCATGCCTAAACGCCAACGACAATTACCTGCTGATGATACTTCTCCACCTTCTCGTTCTTCTCAGAAAAGATCGACACGTCCTTCACTATCTTTCCACGCTCAGTTTCAGACTGCACAATGGACTAAATTCTTCACTTTACGACTGACTTCCTCTACTGCCTATCTTTCTGACCACAGTATTGGCAAGGCACTCCTACGCCATGTTGGTAAAGATATTTCTTTTCATGCTCTTAAGAGCAGTACGCGCATCATCACCGTACAGAATGCTACCCAGGCTCATGAGCTTTCTCGTCTTTCCCATATCGATACTGTTCTTGTCACTATTGAAAAACATCATTCCCTCAATTCTTGTAGTGGTGCAGTCATTCTGCCCCATACCATAGTTCAACAAAATTTCCAGACATGTGGCACTGACATTCTTGAACAGTTGGAACTCCAAGATCTCCCAATCCTCAAGGTAGACACTTAAGTTCTTCCTGCCCGTGGGCGGAGACGATACCCTAGCAATGTGGCTCGTTTAACTTTTGACAGCCGTGAACTCCCATCCTCAGTTTATGTAGCAGGACATCGGTTGCAAGTTCGAAAGGTGATCCCTACACCGCAACAGTGTAGAAATTGCTGGCGATTTGGCCATCCAGCGAAATATTGCAGATCTATCACCGAATGCCCAGTCTGTGGTGCCGATGACCATTCTAATACGTCTTGCAATCGACCTCCCTATTGCCTTAATTGTCATGAGGCTCACACTTCGTACTCTCGCCGTTGTCAAGTCTACTTAAACGAGTGGGAAATCCGTTACCTCAAAGAGGCAGAAGGTCTCCATTATGCCATGGCAGTTTCTCATCTCCGTCTCCAAGGAGATGTGAAGGCTTACTCAGCCCTGTAACAACTTCAGTCAGTATTACTCAGGCTGGCTCCTCCTCAGGAAAATTAGTGAATAGAAAAAGAAATAATAACAGACAAACATAAACACTTTATTATATAGAAAATATAAAATGTAAAACACATAAATATGAAATATTAATCCTATCTTTAAAGAAAATGAAAAATGAAAAATATAAATGATAACTGAATTCAACGCTAATTTAAATGTATATAAAATGTGGGTGTCTGGTGTTGGTGTCTGGTGTCCCGTGTTTCTAAACGTCCCCCCACTTCTGGTATCCCATCTTCTGCACCCACCTCTGTGGTTACCTCTCCCATAGTCACTCCTGTATCTAATTCTTTTGCTGTCCTCGGCTCAAACATCCCTACTTCAACGCCTCAGTCTGATCTCGCTTCTTCGTGTTCTCTCTCACAAGCCTCAGTAGCGATGAGATCTCGTATGACACCTCCTCCCAATCGTCCCTCTACTTCTCAAAATGTCAAAAAAAGGTCCGTTAACACCTACCCATCTTCCACCTCCTCATTTTACCTTCCCTGTCTCTGTACGTGGTTCTCCCCCTCTCACTGGCTCTGTTACAAGTGTAGAGGTTCACCCTCCTCCTCGTACTGTACCTTCCTTCCCTGTTCCCTCCCAAGTTTCTTCCTCTTCTGCCACCTCCCAGGTTTCTGCCTCTTCTGTCCCCTTCCATGCTTCTCCAGTTCCCTCCACCCTTTCGCCCCCCCCCCTACCTTGGTAGAGTCCAATACAGTTCCAATCTTTACTCATCCTCCCCCTACCATTTCCAATATTGTCTCCCATACGATGTCTCTGAATTCTGAAACACTTGAAGCAATCTCTGAATATATTGCAGAGACCAAACCATCAATGGACACTGATCCACCCTCCACTCCTTCTCTTTCCTCTGATCCATCTGCGCAACTCCTTTCTTCACAGCGTACCGTTCCTTCACTGCTTGAACGTTTTCCACTGCTTCCTCATGTGGACTTTTCTAACCCCTCTAGTCCGTAGGAACCCTTACCTGCGGATTTCAGGTATCTTTATTATTGCCATTCATGGCCTATTTACAGTGGAATATACGCGGCCTCAGGGGTAATCGGGATGAGCTTCAGATGTTACTCTCCCAGTTTTCCCCTGTTGGTGTTTGCTTACAGGAACCAAAATTACACTCTGCTGTTATCTCTCCCATCTCAGGCTATAATTTATTGTATTCTTCAGATCCTTTTCCTGATGGGACCTTTAATGAAAGTGCCCTTCTTCTACACACTGATATTCCATACCATCAGCTATTTGTTCGTACTTCGCTGCATTACAAAGCAGCCCATATCCACTTGCATAGGTGGTATACGCTCTGTTCTTTATATCTCTCTCCTTCTCGGGCATTATCTATTCCGGATATTGCCTTTCTTGTTTCGTCATTACCACCACAGATTCTGTTACTTGGTGATTTTAATGCACACCATTTCCTCTGGGGGGGTCTCACTGTGATTCCCGTGGCATTCAGTTAGAGGCTTTTCTTGCCACCCACCCCCTCCATGTTTTAAATACTGGTACTCGCACCCATTTTGATCCTCGGACTCACACTCTCTCTTGCATCGATCTCTCAGTCTGCTCTTCCTCCGCCGCATTAGACTTCACTTGGTCTATTCTCCCGGACTTGCATGACAGCGATCATTTCCCAATCATTCTTACTTCCCCTTCATATTCACCACCTCTTCGCATCAAACGCTGGCAATTTGATCAGGCAAATTGGAACCTTTACTCACACCTAACTGTTTTTTAGAGAGGTTCCTTCTTCGTCCTCCATCGATGAGCTTTTACTCCTCTTCTCGTCCTCCGTTTTAACCGCAGCTTCTCATTCTATACCCCAAACTTCGGGCAGGCATTCTCAGAAATGCGTGCCTTGGTGGTCTCCTGCTTGTGCTCGTGCAGTACGTTTCAAACGCGCTGCATGGGGCAGGTACTGGTACATAGAACCACAGAGAGACTTCTTGATTTTAAGCAGAAGCGTGCGATCGCTCGCCGTGTCATCCGTGACGCTAAACGCACTTGCTGGCGAGATTGTCTCCACTATCACCTCTGCTTCCTCTGAGTGCAGTCTGGAAAAAAGTACGAAAACTGAGTGGTAAATATTCTCCTGACCCGGCTCCTGTTCTGCGGGTTGCCGGTGTTGATATAGCAAACCCACTAGATGTTGCCAATGAAATTGGCAATCATCTGGTCCATCTTTCTCAAGGACTCCATCTATGCTCCTCATTTCTTTCCTCAAAGTCTGCCAGAGAGTTAGCACCCTTGGACTTCTCTTCTCTCAGAGAAGAACAGTATAATGTGCCTTTTACACTTCAAGAACTGGAGGCAACACTCAGCTTGCCGTTCATCGGCAGCTGGGCCCGATGACATTCATATTCGTATGCTACAACATTTACATCAGTCAGCCCTTGCAGTCCTATTACGCCTTTACAATCTTATTTGGTCACAAGGAGTTCTTCCTCAGCTGTGGAAATCCGCATTGTTCTCCCTTTCCGCAAACAAGGCACTACGGGACATGAAACCTCCCACTATCGTCCCATTGCTCTTACCAGTGCAGTTTGCAAAGTGATGGAACGCCTAGTAAATAGACGTTTAGTGTGGTATTTAGAGACACACAACAGTCTCTCCACTCGTCAATATGGCTTTCGTAAGGGACGTTCTACCATAGACCCTTTACTACACTTGGACACGTATGTTCGTAATGCCTTTGTGAATAACCACTCAGTTATTGCCATATTTTTTGACCTTGAGAAGGCATATGACACAACTTGGAGGTATAATATTTTAGCCCAAGCCCACTCTTTAGGCCTTCGAGGCAGTCTACCATCCTTCCTTAAGAACTTTTTAACTGACAGGCATTTCCGTGTTCAGGTTAATAATGTGCTCTCCCCGGACTTTATCCAAGCTGAAGGTGTCCCCCAGGGATGTGTTCTGAGCACAACACTTTTTCTCCTTGCTATTAATGATTTGGCCTCTAGTCTTCCATCAAATATTTGGTCATCACTCTATGTTGATGACTTCGCTATTGCCTGTGCAGGCGCTGACTGTCACCTCATTACAGTTTCTCTCCAGCATGCAGTCGACTGTGTTTCCAATTGGGCCACCACACGTGGGTTTAAATTTTCCAGCACTAAAACCCACCAAATTACTTTCACTAGATGCTCTGTCATCTCAGATCATCCTTTGTACCTCTATGGCTCCCGTATCCCTGAACGTGATAGTCAAGTTTCTGGGCCTCTTTGATCGTAGGTTATCCTGGAAACCTCACATTACCTCTCTGAAGGCAACTTGTCACAGCCAGCTGAACCTTCTTAAAACCCTTGCTCATCTTTCATGGGGAGCTGACCGTCAAACCCTCCTTCGCCTACATTCCACCCTTATTTTATCAAAACTTGATTATGGTGACCAGATCTATTCAGCGGCATCTCCTGCTACTCTCTCTAGCCTTAACCCCATTCATCACCAAGGATTACGTTTATGCCTTGGTGCTTTTCGCTCTTCCCCTGTCGAGAGCCTCTATGCAGAAGCGAACGTTCCATCCTTATCCGATCGCTGTGATGCCCATTGCCTTCGCTACTATATACTCTCTCATGATCTGCGCAATCCTTCCATTTATAGAATGGTCACTGATATTAGTAGACATTCTTTATTTGTTCGCTGCCCCTGTTTACTCCGTCCCTTCTCTCTTCGCCTTCATTTGCTCTTGCCTTCTCTTCAATTACCACCTTTCTATGTTCATGTAGCATCTCACTTTTCCCTACCCCCCTGGGAAGTTCCAGCTGTTCGAGTCTGTTCTTTCTCTCTCCCTTGCTCGAAAGCCCAACTGTCTACGGTCGCTTCCCGCTCTCTTTTTCTTGACCACTTTCACTCTCATTCTCATGCCATTGCTGTGTACACAGATGGCTCTAAGTCTTCTGACGGCATAGGATTCGCAGCAGTGTTTCCGGACAGTGTCATACGACGGCATTTACTATCTTTGGCTAGTATTTTTACTGATGAATTGTATGCCATCCTTGCAGCACTTATCCGTATTGCATCTATGCCTGTGTCATCATTTGTGGTTGTCTCAGACTCCCTTAGTGCTTTACAGGCTATACAGAAATTTGATACACCTCACCCCTTAGTCCTCCGTATCCAACTTTGGCTACGCCGCATCTTTACCAAGCATAAAGATGTTGTTTTTTGTTGGGTCCCTGGTCATGTTGATGTACAGGGCAATGAACAGGCAGACACTGCTGCGCAATCAGCAGTACATGACCTACCAGTTTCATATAGAGGTATTCCATTTATGGACTATTTTGCTGCAATATCTTCCCACCTTCACACCCGTTGGCAACTCCGTTGGTCTACTATGCTCGGCAACAAACTTCAATCTATTAAACCAAGTATAGGTTACTGGCAGTCTTCTTATCACCAGTGTCGAGGTTGGGAGACTACTCTCTCCCATCTTCGCATTGGCCATACTCGTCTTACTCATGGATATCTCATGGAGAGGCGTCTTGCTCCTCTCTGTGAGAATTGCCAAGCTCCATTATCAGTCAGCCACATTCTGTTGGACTGCCCACTTTATCAACGAGCACGCAGAATTTACCTCCGTCATCATCTTCGCTCCGCTGCTCTCTCTTTACCTTCCCTTCTCGCTGATGGACCCACCTTTCATCCGCACTCTCTCATTGACTTTTTGACAACAACTGACTTACTTCACAAATTCTGATAATACCTTCAGCCCTTTCTACTTCAATCTCTTGCTACCCTCTACCCCCGTACTATCCCCCTGCCCCGCTGTTTTCTGTAACCTACTAATCATCCCTCCCACCTTCTACCACCCAATACCCTCGCTTCCTTTCCTACCCTGCAGCGCTGTATAGCCCTTGTGGCTTAGCGCTTCTTTTTGATTATAATAATCAAATCAAACCCGGACCCCGACCGTGTGAAGCGAGAGCTTTTGCCACAAGGCCTCAGGGCACCATACACTGGAGTAGGGATTCTCAACCAGGGTTCCCTGGAACCCTTGGGTTCCGCGAGAAGTCACTAGAGGTTCCGAGAGAATGACAAATAGGCTAATCATATGCAAATGCATTTTTGAGTCATTTTTGTGTTTAATTTTGTTCGTAATTTTTACTGTACAGGTATACCTGGAGTATACCTGGAGAGGGTTTCTGGGGTCAACTCCCCCGTGGCCCTGTCTGTGACTAGGCCACATGGTGGATCAGGGCCTGATCAACCAGGCTGTTACTGTTGCCTGTTACAGCATATTCTTGGAAAATTCTTGGATATTATAATAATCTTCAACCTGTTAGTGTTGACCAGTACACTGGTGCAGCTGGTAGTGTTGACCAGTCCACTGGTACAACTGGTAGTGTTGACCAGTACACTGGTACAACTGGTAGTGTTGACCAGTCCACTGGTACAACTGGTAGTGTTGACCAGTACACTGGTACAACTGGTAGTGTTGACCATCCACTGGTACAACTGGTAGTGTTGACCAGTCCACTGGTACAACTGGTAGTGTTGACCAGTACACTGGTACAACTGGTAGTGTTGACCAGTCCACTGGTACAACTGGTAGTGTTGACCAGTACACTGGTACAACTGGTAGTGTTGACCAGTACACTGGTACAACTGGTAGTGTTGACCAGTTCCACTGGTACAACTGGTAGTGTTGACCAGTACACTGGTACAACTGGTAGTGTTGACCAGTACACTGGTACAACTGGTAGTGTTGACCAGTACACTGGTACAACTGGTAGTGTTGACCAGTACACTGGTGCAATTAGTAGTGTTGACCAGTCCACTGGTACAACTGGTAGTGTTGACCAGTCCACTGGTACAACTGGTAGTGTTGACCAGTCCACTGGTACAGCTGGTAGTGTTAACCAGTACACTAGTGCAACTGGTAGTGTTGACCAGTACACTAGTGCAACTGGTAGTGTTGACCAGTCCACTGGTGCAGCTGGTAGTGTTGACCAGTCCACTGGTGCAACTGGTAGTGTTGACCAGTCCACTGGTACAGCTGGTAGTGTTGACCAGTACACTGGTGCAGCTGGTAGTGTTGACCAGTCCACTGGTACAACTGGTAGTGTTGACCAGTCCATCTGTACAGCTGGTAGTGTTGACCAGTCCACGTGTACAGCTGGTAGTGTTGACCAGTCCATCTGTACAGCTGGTAGTGTTGGCCAGTACACTGGTGCAACTGGTAGTGTTGACCAGTCCACTGGTGCAACTGGTAGTGTTGACCAGTCCATCTGTACAGCTGGTAGTGTTGGCCAGTCCACTGGTGCAACTGGTAGTGTTGACCAGTCCACGTGTACAGCTGGTAGTGTTGACCAGTCCACTGGTGCAACTGGTAGTGTTGACCAGTCCATCTGTACAGCTGGTAGTGTTGGCCAGTACACTGGTGCAACTGGTAGTGTTGACCAGTCCACTGGTGCAACTGGTAGTGTTGACCAGTCCACTGGTGCAACTGGTAGTGTTGACCAATCCACGTGTACAGCTGGTAGTGTTGACCAGTCCACTGGTGCAACTGGTAGTGTTGACCAGTCCATCTGTACAGCTGGTAGTGTTGGCCAGTACACTGGTGCAACTGGTAGTGTTGACCAGTCCACTGGTGCAACTGGTAGTGTTGACCAGTCCACTGGTGCAACTGGTAGTGTTGACCAGTCCATCTGTACAGCTGGTAGTGTTGGCCAGTCCACTGGTGCAGCTGGTAGTGTTGACCAGTCCACTGGTGCAACTGGTAGTGTTGACCAGTCCATCTGTACAGCTGGTAGTGTTGACCAGTACACTGGTGCAGCTGGTAGTGTTGACCAATCCACGTGTACAGCTGGTAGTGTTGACCAGTACACTGGTGCAGCTGGTAGTGTTGACCAGTCCACCTGTACAGCTGGTAGTGTTTACCAGTTCACTGGTGCAGCTGGTAGTGTTGACCAGTCCACCTGTACAGCTGGTAGTGTTTACCAGTACACTGGTGCAGCTGGTAGTGTTGACCAATCCACGTGTACAGCTGGTAGTGTTGACCAGTACACTGGTGCAGCTGGTAGTGTTGACCAGTCCACCTGTACAGCTGGTAGTGTTTACCAGTTCACTGGTGCAGCTGGTAGTGTTAACCAGCCACTAGTGCAACTGGTAGTGTTGACCAGTTCACTGGTGCAGCTGGTAGTGTTGACCAGTTCACTGGTGCAGCTGGTAGTGTTGACCAGTCCACTGGTGCAACTAGTAGTGTTGACCAGTCCACTTTTGCAGCTGGTAGTGTTGACCATTCCACCTGTGCAGCTGGTAGTGTTAACCAATACACTAGTGCAGCATCTGGTAGTGTTGACCAGTCCAATGGTGCAGCTGGTAGTGTTGACCAGTCCACCTTTACAGCTGGTAGTGTTGACCAGTACACTGGTGCAGCTGGTAGTGTTGACCAGTACAGTGGTGCAGCTGGTAGTGCTCACCAGTACAGTGGTGCAAGTGGTAGTGTTCACAAGTACAGTGGTGCAGCTGGTTGTGTTGACCAGTACAGTGGTACAGCTGGTAGTGTTGACCAGTACAGTGGTGCAGCTGGTTGTGTTGACCAGTACAGTGGTACAGCTGGTAGTGTTGACCAGTACAGTGGTGCAGCTGGTTGTGTTGACCAGTACAGTGGTGCAGCTGGTAGTGTTCACCAGTGCAGTGGTGGAGCTGGCAGTGTTAACCAGTGCAGTGGTGCAGCTGGTAGTGTTGACCAGTCCACTGGTGAAGCTGGTAGTGTTGACCAGTTCACTGGTGCTTCTGGTAGTGCTACTGTTGTCATACAGAGTGATGGTTCTCAAAGAAATTAGAGCACGCATCAATAACTGGGCCTCTACCCTTCAGACAGAACTGTTTGCCATACTCCTTGCACTCAAATGTGTCCATGTATCTGTGGTTGACACTTTAATTGTAAATGATTCTTTATCATCCATAAATACTGGTAACTCCTTGAGTATTACTCGTATCATGCTTGTGTCAGAAGTCACACAGGTATGGTAGGATTGTGGACAGTGGAGTCAGACACAGGTATGGTAGGATTGTGGACGGTGGAGTCAGAGTGCACCTGTGGATTCCATCTCACATTGGTCTTCAGATGTATGATAGAACTGATGAACTGGCTAAGTTATGTGTGTTCAGAGAGAGAGTTGATCACAATCTTGGGTTGTCAGTTAACAGTTTGAGAACAGCAATGTGAAAAGAACTTAAATTGACTTCATTGACTTGAGACAAAGTGACTGACACCAGTCAGTCCATCTATCATCATTCTATCATGCAGGAGGGTGAGCTTCAGATGTTACTCTCCCAGTTTTCCCCTGTTGGTGTTTGCTTACAGGAACCAAAATTACACTCTGCTGTTATCTCTCCCATCTCAGGCTATAATTTATTGCATTCTTCAGATCCTTTTCCTGATGGGACCTTTAATGAAAGTGCCCTTCTTCTATGCACTGATATTCCATACCATCAGCTATTTGTTCGTACTTCGCTGCATTACACAGCAGCCCGTATCCACTTGCATAGGTGGTATACTCTCTGTTCTTTATATCTCTCTCCTTCTCGGCCATTATCTATTCCGGATATTGCCTTTCTTGCTTCGTCATTACCACCACCGATTCTGTTACTTGGCGATTTTAATGCCCATCATTTCCTCTGGGAAGGGGGGTCTCACTGTGATTCCCGTGGCATTCAGTTAGAGGCTTTTCTTGCTACCCACCCCCTCCATGTTTTAAATACTGGTACTCACACCCATTTTGATCCTCGGACTCACACTCTCTCTTGCATCGATCTCTCAGTCTGCTCTTCCTCCGCCGCATTAGACTTCACCTGGTCTGTTCTCCCGGATTTACATGACAGCGATCATTTCCCAATCATTCTTACTTCCCCTTCATATTCACCACCTCTTCGTATCCCACGCTGGCAATTTGATCGGACAAATTGGAACCTTTACTCACAACTAACTGTTTTTAATGAGGTTCCTTCTTCGTCCTCCATCGATGAGCTTTTACACCTCTTCTCGTCCTCCGTTTTAACCGCAGCTTCTCATTCTATACCCCAAACTTCGGGCAGGCATTCTCAGAAATGCGTGCCTTGGTGGTCTCCTGCTTGTGCTCGTGCAGTACGTTTGAAACGCGCTGCATGGGGCAGGTACCGGTACAATAGAACCATGGAGAGACTTCTTGATTTTAAGCAGAAGCGTGCGATCGCTCGCCGTGTCATCCGCGATGCTAAACGCATTTGCTGGCGAGATTATGTCTCCACCATCACCTCTGCTTCCGCTATGAGTGCAGTCTGGAAAAAAGTACGAAAACTGAGTGGTAAATATTCTCCTGACCCGGCTCCTGTTCTGCGGGTTGCCGGTGTTGATATAGCAAAACTCACTAGATGTTGCCAATGAAACTGGCAATCATCTGGTCCGTATTTCTCAGGGGCTCCATCTATGCCTCTCGTTTCTTTCCTCAAAGTCTGCCAGAGAGTTAGCTGCCCGAAATGCCTAGCCATGCTAGGAGTTCTAGTGGTACACTCTGTAATCATTATTTAACTACATGTAAACCACACAACAACCAAATTCTGTAAATTCAACATTGTAATCTTTATAGAGAATAAACTTTGAATTTGAATTGAATTTGGACTTTTCTTCTCTCAGAGAAGAACAGTATAATGTGCCTTTTACACTTCAAGAACTGGAGGCAACACTCTCAGCTTGCCGATCATCGGCAGCTGGGCCCGACGACATTCATATTCGTATGCTACAACATTTACATCAGTCAGCCCTTGCAGTCCTATTACGCCTTTACAATCTTATTTGGTCACAAGGAGTTCTTCCACAGCTGTGGAAATCTGCCATTGTTCTCCCTTTCCGCAAACCAGGCACTATGGGACATTAAGCCTCCCACTATCGTCCCATTGCTCTTACCAGTGCAGTTTGCAAAGTGATGGAACGCCTGGTAAATAGACGTTTAGTGTGGTATTTAGAGACACACAACAGTCTCTCCACTCGTCAATATGGCTTTCGTAAGGGACGTTATACCATAGACCCCTTACTACGCTTGGATACGTATGTTCATAATGCCTTTGCAAATAACCACTCAGTTATTGCCATATTTTTTGACCTTGAGAAGGCATATGACACAACTTGGAGGTATAATATTTTGGCCCAAGCCCACTCAGGCCTCCGAGGCAATTTACCATCCTTCCTTAAGAACTTTTTAACTGATAGACATTTCCGTGTTCGGGTTAATAATGTGCTCTCCCCGGACTTTATCCAAGCTGAAGGTGTCCCCCCAGGGATGTGTTCTGAGCACAACACTTTTTCTCCTTGCTATTAATGATTTGGCCTCTAGTCTTCCATCAAATATTTAGTCAATACTCTATGTTGATGACTTTGCTATTGCCTGTGCAGGCGCTGACTGTCACCTCATTAGTTTCTCTCCAGCATGCGGTCGACCGTGTTTCCAATTGGGCCACCACACGTGGGTTTAAATTTTCCAGCACTAAAACCCACCAAATTACTTTCACTAGACGCTCTGTCATCTCCGATCATCCTTTGTACCTCTATCTCTCCCGTATCCCTGAACGTGATACAGTCAAGTTTCTGGGCCTCCTCTTTGACCGTAGGTTATCCTGGAAACCTCACATTACCCCTCTGAAGGCAACTTGTCACAGCCGGCTGAACCTTCTTAAAACCCTTGCTCATCTTTCATGGGGAGCTGATCGTCGAACCCTCCTTGGCCTACATTCCACCCTCATTTTATCGAAACTTGATTATGGTGACCAGATCTATTCAGCGGCATCTCCTGTTACTCTCTCTAGCCTTAACCCCATTCATCACCAAGGATTACGTTTATGCCTCGGTGCTTTTCGCTCTTCCCCTGTTGAGAGCCTCTATGCAGAAGCGAACGTTCCATCCTTATCCAATCGCCGTGATGCCCATTGCCTTCGCTACTATGTATGCTCTCATGATCTCCGCAATCCTTCCATTTATAGAATGGTCACTGATATTAGTAGACATTCTTTATTTGTTCACCAACCCTGTTTACTCCGTCCCTTCTCTCTTCGCCTTCATTCGCTCTTGTCTTCTCTTCATTTACCACCTTTCTATGTTCATGTAGCATCTCACTTTTCCCTACCCCCCTGGGAAGTTCCAGCTGTTCAAGTCTGTTCTTTCTCTCTCCCTTGCTCGAAAGCCCAACTGTCTACGGTCGCTTCCCACTCTTTTTCTTGACCACTTCCACTCTCATTCTCATGCCATTGCTGTGTACACAGATGGCTCTAAGTCTTCAGACGGCATAGGATTCGCAGCAGTGTTTCTGGACAGCGTCGTACGAGGGCATTTACTATCTTCGGCTAGTATTTTTACTGCTGAATTGTATGCCATCCTTGCAGCACTAATCCGTATTGCATCTATGCCTGTGTAATCATTTGTGGTTGTCTCAGACTCCCTTAGTGCTTTACAGGATATACAGAAATTTGATACACCTTGCCCCTTAGTCCTCCGTATCCAACTTTGGCTATGCCGCATCTTTACCAAGCATAAAGATATTGTTTTTTGTTGGGTCCCTGGTCATGTTGACGTACAGGGCAATGAACAGGCAGACACTGCTGCACGGTCAGCAGCACATGACCTACCAGTTTCATATAGAGGTATTCCATTTACGGACTATTTTGCTGCAATTGCTACCCACCTTCACACCTGTCGGCAACAACGTTGGTCTACTATGCTCGGTAACAAACTTCAATCCATTAAACCGAGTATAGGTTACTGGCCGTCTTCTTATCACCAGTGTCGAGGTTGGGAGACTACTCTCTCCCGTCTTCGCATTGGCCATACTCGTCTTACTCATGGATATCTCATGGAGAGGCGCCCTGCTCCTCTGTGAGAATTGCCAGGCTCTATCAGACAGCCACATTCTGTTGGACTGCTCAACTTTATCAACGAGCACGCAGAATTTACCTCCGTCGTCGTCTTCGCTCCGCTGCTCTCTCTTTACCTTCCCTTCTCGCTGATGGACCCACCTTTCATCCGGACTCTCTCATTGACTTTTTGACAACAACTGACTTCACAAATTCTGATGATACCTTCAGCCCTTTCTACCTCAATCTCTTGCTACCCTCTACCCCCGTACTATCCCCTGCCCCGCTGTTTTCTGTAACCTACTAATCATCCGTCCCACCTTCTGTCGCCCAATACCCTCACTTCCTTCCCTACCCTGCAGCACTGTATAGCCCTTGTGGCTTAGCGCTTCTTTTTGATTATAATAATAATAATATGCAGGAGGAGCCACATGTCTGGTGCATCCAACAAGATAAGCCAACTCTTGGATGTCACTACCGCCCGACTCCGGCTGTCACTACCGCCCGGCTCCGGCTGTCACTACCGCCCGGCTCCGGCTGTCACTACCCCCCGGCTCCGGCTGTCACTACCCCCCGGCTCCGGCTGTCACTACCCCCCGGCTCCGGCTGTCACTACCGCCCGGCTCCGACTGTCACTACCACTCTGCTCCGACTGTCACTACTGCCCGGCTCCAGCTGGGTTACAAGTATCTTTGGCAGGTTAAATCACCACCACCAGATGTAGACCAAACGAAATGTAAACTTTGCCAGATGGACTATTGTCACACCCTGCGTCATTATGTACTGGAGTGCGTCACACCCTGCGTCATGTACTGGAGTGCGTCACACCCTGCGTCATGTACTGGAGTGCGTCACACCCTGCGTCATGTACTGGAGTGCGTCACACCCTGCGTCATGTACTGGAGTGTGTCACCCTGCGTCATGTACTGGAGTGCGTCACACCCTGCGTCATGTACTGGAGTGCGTCACACCCTGCGTCATGTACTGGAGTGCGTCACACCCTGCGTCATGTACTGGAGTGCGTCACACCCTGCGTCATGTACTGGAGTGCATCACTGCTTCATGTACTGGAGTGCGTCACTGCGTCATATACTGGAGTGCATCACACCCTGCGTCATGTACTGGAGTGCGTCACACCCTGCGTCATGTACTGGAGTGCGTCACACCCTGCGTCATGTACTGGAGTGCGTCACACCCTGCGTCATTATGTACTGGAGTGCGTCACACCCTGCGTCATTATGTACTGGAGTGCGTCACACCCTGCGTCATGTACTGGAGTGCGTCACACCCTGCGTCATTATGTACTGGAGTGCGTCACACCCTGCGTCATGTACTGGAGTGCGTCACACCCTGCGTCATGTACTGGAGTGCGTCACACCCTGCGTCATGTACTGGAGTGCTCTGGTGGCCTGGTGGTTAATGCTCTCGCTTCACACGGTGAGAGCCTGGGTTCGATTCCCAGCCAGAGTAGAAACATTGGACGTGTTTCTTTCCACCTGTTGTCTATGTTCCCCATCAGTAAAATGGGTACTTGGGTGTTAGTCGACTGGTGTGGGTCGCATCCTGGGACACTGACCTAAGGAGGCCTGGTCACAGACCGGGCCGCGGGGGCGTTGACCCCCGGAACTCTCTCCAGGTAAACTCCAGGTAACACCCTGCATCATGTACTGGAGTGCGTCACACCCTGCGTCATTATGTACTGGAGTGCGTCACACCCTGCGTCATTATGTACTGGAGTGCGTCACACCCTGCGTCATAATGTACTGGAGTGCGTCACACCCTACGTCATGTACTGGAGTGCGTCACACCCTGCGTCATGTACTGGAGTGCGTCACACCCTGCGTCATTATGTACTGGAGTGCGTCACACCCTGCGTCATAATGTACTGGAGTGTGTCACACCCTACGTCATGTACTGGAGTGCGTCACTGCGTCATGTACTGGAGTGCGTCACTGCGTCATGTACTGGGTATGGTGTGACTACCACCTACACCATGGGTATGGTGTGACTACCACCCACACCATGGGTATGGTGTGACTACCACCCACACCATGGGTATGGTGTGACTACCGCCCACACCATGGGTTTGATGTGACTACCACCCACACCATGGGTATGATGTGACTACCACCCACACCACGGGTATGATGTGACTACCGCCCACACCATGGGTATGATGTGACTACCGCCCACACCATGGGTATGATGTGACTACCACCCACACCATGGGTATGATGTGACTACCACCCACACCATGGGTATGATGTGACTACCACCCACACCATGGGTATGATGTGACTACCACCCACACCATGGGTATGGTGTGACTACCGCCCACACCATGGGTATGATGGGGACTACCACCCACACCATGGGTATGATGTGACTACCACCCACACCATGGGTAGGGGTGACTACCGCCCACACCATGGGTATGATGTGACTACCACCCACACCATGGGTATGATGTGACTACCACCCACACCATGGGTATGGTGTGACTACCGCCCACACCATGGGTATGATGTGACTACCACCCACACCATGGGTATGATGTGACTACCACCCACACCATGGGTATGATGTGACTACCACCCACACCATGGGTATGGTGTGACTACCGCCCACACCATGGGTATGATGTGACTACCGCCCACACCATGGGTATGGTGTGCAAAATAGTATTGAAGTTGTAGCTAAGTTGGTCATGGCCCAGGAGCTGGAGGATGAGGTGTCGGTGAGGGTCTTAGGTGGTGGATGGAGGAAATTGAGGGGAGATCTTGATGCAAGATATTGGAGCAGGGATGCTCTTGGTCCAGGAGCTGGAATGATCTTGGCCCAGGAGCTAGAGCATGGCCGTAGCCACTCTGATCAGGAAAAGGAGACCGTGCAGCCGCAACAGACTTACTACTACTACTACTAATAATAAAATTATTATTAAAATTATACTTTGGTAAAAACTCTGCAGAAGTAGGCAGTGATAATAATGAAAAATAAATGGTTTAAAATACCGACACAATGGAAACAAACACATATGCAGTTTAATGTGATCCTTTATTGACAACGTTTCGCCCACACAGTGGGCTTTTTCAAGTCACAAACAGATCTGTTTGTGGTATAAACCTTGGTAATAAATACCGACAAGTTGGTTTAGAAAGACACGTAAGCAAACACTATAACATATTTATTAGAAAACGTTTCGGTCCTGGGACCTTGATCACTTCTGTTATAGTGTTTGCTTACGTGTCTTTCTAAACCAGATCTCCTCTTCAAGGGGGGCTCCTTGGCGTGGTGAAGAGGCTCTTGGTCTGAGGAATTAGCCCTGTCGGTCTTCTTCCTCAGACCGAACCTAATTACCCCCCATTCTCCCCTCCCCTATCCCATCCTCCCCATCCTCCCCTTTTTCCATTCCTCCTCCTCCTCCTCACCCCTCCCTTTTGCCCTTCCTCTTTTTAGCCTTCGTGATTTCTCCCACAGGCGCGCTAGTTCCTAGGTAGGGGAAAGGACACCGGGGTCCATCCCATTCCGTTGAGGTTTCTTGGCGGTGGCGTAGTTTGCCGTGGAATCTGGATTGCCTGGGGATGTCCCGATCCCTCTCCGGTATCCCGGAGTAGCTTTGGGTGTCTTTTGGGCGACGGGTGTATCTCTGGAAGCCACCTTTCGGATTCCGGGGGTGGTGGCTGAAGGAGGTATGCTTTGTGGGGATATCCGGCCGCCCTCTCTTTTGTCCACCGAGGTAGCTCGGCAGATGTGAGGTTGCTATCCCAGATTGCTGGTTTACTGGCATGAAGGGTAGGGTATGGCACGGGTTCCATGCTGCATCTGCGCTACTAGCGGTGTCGAGTCCTCTTGGGCGCGGAGGGAGATTCTGGCCCTTTCATTCCTCCTAGGAACTATCCCTCCCCGGTCCCCCTTTTTTTTTTCTTTTTTTATTTTTATTTTCTTTTCTTCTTTCTTTTTTTTTCTTAAAAACAAAAAGAAAGAAGTAACCTAACCATGGCAGCCCTAGTCCATGAACCTGGTACCCCCCCGGGCCCCTTCTTGATACCGCACCCCGTTCTGACCCCGCCTCGTCTTTGGACCACTCTTCAGACATTCTCATGCCTCTGTACCTATTCCCGGTGCTGTTTCCTCACCCGCTTCAGGTACTGAGGCCTCGACTGACTCCTTCGATTTATCAGACCTTCGCTCTCCTCTGACTATGCTTCCGGCCTCTCCCTCTACGGTGCGGCAATTTTCAAATCGCCGACCCGTTCCACGTCGGACCAACTCTGGTCCCACGCCTAAACGTCAACGACAATTACCTGCTGATGATACTTCTCCACCTTCACCTTCTCGTTCTTCTCAGAAACGATCGACACGTCCTTCACTACCTTTCCACGCTCAGTTTCAGACTGAAACAGTTGGACTAAATTCTCACTTTACGACCAACTTCCTCTACTGCCTATCTTTCTGACCATAGTATTGGCAAGGCACTCCTACGCCATTGTTGGTAAAGATATTCTTTTCATGCTCTTAAGAGCGGTACGCGCATCATTACCGTACAGAATGCTACCCAGGCTCGTGAGCTCTCTCGTCTTTCCCATATAGATACTGTTCCTGTCACCCTTGAAAAACATCATTCCCTCAATTCTTGTAGTGGTACCGTTATTCTGCCCCATACCATAGTTCAACAAAATTTCCAGACATGTGGGACCGACATTCTAGAACAGCTGGAACTCCAAGATCTCCCAATCCTCAAGGTAGACACTTACGTTCTTCCTGCCCGTGGGCGGAGACGATACCCTAGCAATGTGGCTCGTTTAACTTTTGACAGCCGAGAACTCCCATCCTCCGTTTATATAGCAGGACATCGGTTACAAGTTCGAAAGGTGATCCCTACACCACAACAGTGTAGAAATTGCTGGCGATTTGGCCATCCAGCGAAATATTGCAGATCTATCGCCGAATGCCCAGTCTGTGGTGCCGATGACCATTCTAATACATCTTGCAATCGATCTCCCTCTTGCCTTAACTGTCATGAGGCTCACCCTTCGTACTCTCGCCGTTGTCAGGTCTATTTAAACGAGCGGGAAATCCGTTACCTCAAAGAGACAGAAGGTCTCCCTTATGCCATGGCAGTTTCTCTTTCTCCGCCTCCAAGGAGACTCCCACGTGTTTCTTATTCCCGTGTTTCAAAACGTCCCCCCACTTCTGGTATCCCTTTCTTCTACACCCACCTCTGTGGTTACCTCTCCCATAATCACTCCTGTATCTAATCCTTTTGCTGTCCTCGGCTCAGACGTCCCTACTTCAACGCCTCAGTCTAAATCTCGCTTCTTCGAGTTCTCTCTTACAAAGCCTCAGTATCGACGAGACCTCGTACGACACCTCTTCCCAATCGTCCCTCTACTTCTCAAAAGTCAAAAAAGGTCCGGTAACACCTCCTACCCATCTTCCACCCACCTCATTTTACCCTCCCTGTCTCTGTCCTAGTTCTTCCCCTCTCACTGGCTCAGTTACAAGTGCAGAGGTTCACCCTCCTCCTCGTAATGTACCTTCCTCCCCTGTTCCCTCCCAAGTTTCTTCCTCTTCTGCCACCTCCCAGGTTCCTGTCTCTTCTGTCCCCTGCCACGCTTCTCCAGTTCCCTCCACCCTTTCGCCCCCCCCTACCTTGGTACAGTCCAATACAGTTCCAATCTTTACTCATCCTCCCCCTACCATTCCCAATATTGTCTCCCATACGACATCTCTGAATTCCGAAACACTTGAAGCAATCTCTGAATATATTGCAGAGACCAAACCATCAATGGACACTGATCCACCTTCCGCTCTTTCTCTCTCCTCTGCTCCATCTGCGCAACTCCTTTCTTCACAGCGCACCGTTCCTTCGCTGCTTGAACATTTTCCACTGCCTCCGCATGTGGACTTTTCTAACCCTTCTAGTCCGTAGGAACCCTTACCTGCGGATTTCAAGTATCTTTATCATTGCCAATCATGGCCTTTTTACAGTGGAATATACGCGGCCTCAGGGTAATCGGGGTGAGCTTCAGATGTTACTCTCCCAGTTTGCCCCTGTTGGGGTTTGCTTACAGGAACCAAAATTACACTCTGCTGTTATTTCTCACATCTCAGGCTATAATTTATTGTATTCTTCAGATCTTTTCCTGATGGGACCTTTAATGAAAGTGCCCTTCTTCTCCGCACTGATATTCCGTTACCATCACTATTTATTCATACTTCGCTGCATTACACAGCAGCCCGTATCCACTTACATAGGTGGTATACGCTCTGTTCTTTATATCTCTCTCCTTCTCGGGCATTATCTATTCCGGATTTTGCCTTCCTTGTTTCGTCATTACCGCCACCGATTCTGTTACTTGGTGATTTTAATGCCCACCATTTCCTCTGGGGAGGGTCTCACTGTGATTCCCGTGGAATTCAGTTAGAGGCTTTTCTTGCCACCCACCCCCTCCATGTTTTAAATACAGGTACTCACACCCATTTTGATCCTCGGACTCATACTCTCTCTTGCATCGATCTCTCAGTTTGCTCTTCCTCCGCCGCATTGGACTTTACTTGGTCTGTTCTCCGGACTTACATGACAGTGATCATTTCCCAATCATTCTTACTTCCCTTCATATTCGCCACCTCTTCGCACCCCACGCTGGCAATTTAATCGGCAAATTGGAACCTTTACTCACACCTGACTGTTTTTAAAGAGGTTCCTTCTTCGTCCTCCATTCGATGAGCTTTTAACCCTCTTCTCGTCCTCCGTTTTCACCGCAGCTTCTCATTCTATACCCCAAACTTCGGGCAGGCATTCTCAGAAATGCGTGCCTTGGTGGTCTCCTGCTTGTGCTCGTGCAGTACGTTTGAAGCGCGCTGCATGGGGCAGGTACGGTACAATAGAACCACAGAGCGACTCCTTGATTTTAAACAGAAGCGTGCGATCGCTCGCCGTGTCATCCGTGACGCTAAACGCACTTGCTGGGGAGATTATGTCTCCACCATCACCTCTGCTTCCTCTATGAGTGCAGTCTGGAAAAAAGTACGAAAACTGAGTGGTAAATATTCTCCTGACCCGGCTCCTGTTCTGCGGGTTGCCGGTGTTGATATAGCAAACCCACTAGATGTTGCCAATTTAAATTGGCAATCATCTGGTCCGTATTTCTCAGGGACTCCATCTATGCCCCTCATTTCTTTCCTCAAAGTCTGCCAGAGAGTTAGCAAACCCTTGGACTTTTCTTCTCTCAGAGAAGAACAGTATAATGTGCCTTTTACACTTCAAGAACTGGAGGCAACACTCTCAGCTTGTCGATCATCGGGAGCTGGGCCCGACGACATTCATATTCGTATGCTACAAAAATTTACATCAGTCAGCCCTTGCAGTCCTATTACGGGCCCTTTTCAATCTTATTTGGTCACAAGGAGTTCTTCCACAGCTGTGGAAATCCGCCATTGTTCTCCCTTTTCCCCAAACCAGGCACTACGGGACATGAAACCTCCCACTATCGTCCCATTGCTCTTACCAGTGCAGTTTGCAAAGTAATGGAAAAGTCTAGTAAATAGACGTTTAGTGTGGTATTTAGAGACACACAACAGTCTCTCCACTCGTCAATATGGCTTTTCGTAAGGGACGTTCTACCATAGACCCCTTACTGCGCTTGGAAAACGTATGTTCGTAATGCTTTGCGAATAACCACTCAGTTATTGCCATATTTTTTGACCTTGAGAAGGCATATGACACAACTTGGAGGTATAATATTTAGCCCAAGCCCACTCCTTAGGCCTTCGAGGCAATCTACCATCCTTCCTTAAGAACTTTTTAACTGACAGGCATTTCCGTGTTCGGGTTAAAAAATGTGCTCTCCCCGGACTTTGTCCAAGCTGAAGGTGTCCCCCAGGGATGTGTTCTGAGCACAACACTTTTTCTCCTTGCTATTAATGATTTGGCCTCTAGTCTTCCATCAAATATTTGGTCATCACTCTATGTTGATGACTTCGCTATGCCTGTGCAGGCGCTGACTGTCACCTCCTTACAGTTTCTCTCCAGCATGCAGTCGACCGTGTTTCCAATTGGGCCACCACACATGGGTTTAAATTTTCCAGCACTAAAACCCACCAATCACTTCACTAGACGCTCTGTCATCTCTGATCATCCTTTGTACCTCTATGGCTCACGTATCCCTGAACGTGATACAGTCAAGTTTCTGGGCCTCCTCTTTGATCGTAGGTTATCCTGGAAACCTCACATTACCTCTCTGAAGGCAACTTGTCACAGCCGGCTGAACCTTCTTAAAAAACCCCTTTCTCATCTTTCATGGGGAGCTGATCGTCGAACCCTCCTTCACCTACATTCCACCCTTATTTTATCGAAACTTGATTATGGTGACCAGATCTATTCAGCGGCATCTCCTGCTACTCTCTCTAGCCTTAACCCCATTCATCACCAAGGATTACGTTTAATGCCTTGGTGCTTTTCGCTCTTCCCCTGTCGAAAGCCTCTATGCAGAAGCGAACGTTCCATCCTTATCCAATCGCCGTGATGCCCATTGCCTGCGCTACTATGTACGCTCTCATGATCTCCGCAATCCTTCCATTTATAGAATGGTCACTGATATTAGTAGACATTCTTTATTTGTTCGCCGCCCTGCTTACTCCGTCCCTTCTCTCTTCGCCTTCATTCGCTCTTGTCTTCTCTTCAACTACCACCTTTCTATGTACATGTAGCATCTCACTTTTCCCTATCCCCCTGGGAAGTTCCAGCTGTTCGAGTCTGTTCTTTCTCCCTCCCTTGCTCGAAAGCCCAACTGTCTACGGTCGCTTCCCGCTCTCTTTTTCTTGACCACTTTCACTCTCATTCTCATGCCATTGCTGTGTACACAGATGGCTCTAAGTCTTCTGACGGCGTAGGATTCGCAGCAGTGTTTCCGGACAGCGTCGTACAAGGGCATTTACTATCTTCAGCTAGTATTTTTACTGCTGAATTATATGCCCCTCCTTACAGCACTTATCCGTATTGCATCTATGCCTGTGTCATCATTTGTGGGTTTTCTCAGACTCCCTTAGTGCTTTACAGGCTATACAAAAAAATTTGATACACCTCACCCCTTAGTCCTCCGTATCCAACTTTGGCTACGCCGCATCTTTACTAAGCATAAAGATATTGTTTTTGTTGGGTCCCTGGTCATGTTGACGTACAGGGCAATGAACAGGCAGACACTGCTGCGCGGTCAGCAGTACATGACCTACCAGTTTCTTATAGAGGTATTCCATGTACGGACTATTTTGCTGTAATATCTTCCCACCTTCACACCCGTTGGCAACAACGTTGGTCTACTATGCTCGGCAACAAACTTCAGTCTATTAAACCGAGTATAGGTTACTGGCCGTCTTCTTATCACCAGTGTCGAGGTTGGGAGACTACTCTCTCCCGTCTTCGCATTGGCCATACTCGTCTTTCTCATGGATATCTCATGGAGAGGCGTCTTGCTCCTCTCTGTGAGAATTGCCAAGCTCCATTATCAGTCAGCCACATTCTGTTGGACTGCCCACTTTATCAACGAGCACGCAGAATTTACCTCTGTCGTCGTCTTCGCCCCGCTGCTCTCTCTTTACCTTCCCTTCTCGCTGATGGACCCACCTTTCATCCGGACTCTCTCATTGACTTTTTGACAACGACTGACTTACTTCACAAATTCTGATACTTTCAGCCCTTTCTACTTGTATCTCTTGCTACCCTCTACCCCCGTACTATCCCCTGCCCCGCTGTTTTCTGTAACCTGCTGATCATCCCCCCTCCCTTCTGCCATCCAATTCCCTTGCTTCCTTCCCTACCCTGCAGCGCTGTATAGCCCTTGTGGCTTAGCGCTTCTTTTTGATTATAATAATAATAATAATCTAAACCAGATCTGTTTGTGACTTGAGAAAGCCCAATGAGTGGGCGAAACGTTGTCAATAAAGGATCACATTAAACTGCATGGGTGTTTCCAATAATAATGATAATAAGGGAGTAAGTATACCTTGTTAACTTCCTCAGGGTTGGGACCGTAGATTAAGAAGAGAATGTTCCTGCAGATGATGGACGTCAAGACTCGCTCATTACAGAAGGTGCTCAAAATACCGTCCATTACTGGTCCAAATGACAGCATCTCGTATCTTCCCAGCAAATTCAAAACTCCCTCAGGGAAGAAATAGATTATATATTAAAAATATGAATGAACAGGTTCCAGTAATATTACACATGTGAATGTAAGATATTCTGTAAAATAATTATT
The DNA here is from genome assembly GCF_026875155.1 of Cherax quadricarinatus. Taxonomy (NCBI): domain Eukaryota; kingdom Metazoa; phylum Arthropoda; class Malacostraca; order Decapoda; family Parastacidae; genus Cherax; species Cherax quadricarinatus. The sequence continues at coordinate 17,368,482 of NC_069429.1, forward strand.
AAATTGTCTGTTTTTTTCTGATGGAGTTTCAAAATAAAACGAGATTAATTCTGCAGGCCTACTGGCCCATACTAGGCAGGTTCTTTTCAAACCCAAAGCCTCTATCAAAATATTTTTCCTGCCTATTTTCAAGATTGCCCAATTTGTCTTTTTTTTCTGGTTGTGGGTCAATTAGACTTCCTGCCCTTGTGGTTTAGCGCTTCTCTTTTATTATAATACGACTTCCTCCTCTTCAAGGGGGGCTCCTTGGCGTGGTGAAGAGGCTCTTGGTCTGAGGAATTAGACCTATCGGTCTTCTTCCTCAGACCGAACCTAATTACCCCCCAATCTCCCCTCCCCTATCCCATCCTCCCCATCCTCCCCTTTTTCCTTTCCTCCTCCTCCTCCCCACTCCTCCCTTTTGTCCTTTGGGATTTCTCCCACAGGCGCGCTAGTTCCTGGGTAGGAGAAAGGATACCGGGGTCCATCCCATTCCGTTGAGGTTCTTAGCTGTGGCGTAGTTTGCCGTGGAATCTGGATCGCCTGGGGATGTCCCGATCCCTCTCCGGTATCCCGGAGTAGCTTTGGGTGTCTTTCGGGCGACGAGTGTATCTCTGGAAGCCACCTTTCGGATTCCGGGGGTGGTGGCCGAAGGAGGTATGCTTTGTGGCGGATATCCGGCCGCCCTCTCTTTTGTCCACCGAGGTAGCTCGGCAGATGTGAGGTTGCTATCCCGGATTGTTAGTTTACTAGCATGATGGGTAGGGTATGGCACGGGTTCCATGCTGCATCTGCGCTACTTGCGGTGCTGAGGTCCTCTGGGCGCGGAGGGAGATTTCTGGCCCTTTCATTCCTCCTAGGACCTATCCCTCCCCGGTCCCCCTTTTTTTTTCTTTTTTTATTTTTATTTTCTTTTCTTCTTTCTTTTTTTTTCTTAAAAACAAAAAGAAAGAAGTAACCTAACCATGGCAGCCCTAGTCCATGAACCTGGTACCCCGGGCCCCTTCTTGATACCGCACCCCGTTCTGACCCCGCCTCGTCTTTGGACCACTCTTCAGACATTCCTCATACCTCTGTACCTATTGCAGGTGCTGTTTCCTCACCCGCTTCAGGTACTGAGGCCTCGATGACTCCTTCGATTTATCAGACCTTCGCTCTCCTCTGACTATGCTTCCGCCTCTCCCACTACGGTGCGGCAATTTTCAAATCGCCGACCCGTTCCACGTCGGACCAACTCTGGTCCCACGCCTAAACGTCAACGACAATTTACTGCTGATGATACTCTCCACCTTCACCTTCCTCGTTCTTCTCAGAAACGATCGACACTTCCTTCACTACCTTTTCATGCTCAGTTTCAGACTGAATCAGTGGACAAATTCTTCACTTTACGACTCACTCCTCTACTGCCTATCTTTCTGACCATAGTATTGGCAAGGCACTCGCTACGCCATGATGGTAAAGATATTTTCTTTTCACGCTCTTAAGAGCGGTACGCGCATCATACCGACAGAAATGCTACCCATGCTCCGTGAAGCTCTCTCTTCTTTCCCAATAGATACTGTTCCTGACACCCTTGAAAACTTCATTCCCTCAATTCTGTAGTGGTACCCCCGTCATCTGCCCCTACCATAGTTCAACAAAATATTCCAGACACATGTGGCACTGACATTTCTAGAACAGCTGGAACTCCAAGATCTCCAATCCACAATGTAGACACTTTACGTTTTCTTCCTGCCCGTGGCGGAGAGATACCCTAGCAATGTGCTCGTTTAACTTTGACAGCCTAGAACTCTCCCATCCTCATATATATAGCAGAGAACATCGGTTACAACAAGATTCGAAAGTTTATCCCAACAACCACAACAGTGTAGAAATGCTGGCGATTTGGCCAACCAGCTAAAATATTGCAGATCTACGCCGAATGCCCATCTGTGGGCCTATGACCATTCTATACTCTTGCATCGATCTCCAACCTCTTGCCTTAACTGTCAGAAGGCTCACCCTTCTACTCTTCGCCGTTGCAGGTCAATTTAAACGAGCGGGAAATCCGTTACCCACAAAGAGACAAAAGGTCTCCCTTTATGCCACGGCCGTTTCCATCTCCGCCTCCCAAGGGAGACTCCCACGTGTTTCTAATCCCGTGTTTCAAAACGTCCCCCACTTCTGGTATCCCATCTTCTACAACACCCACCTCTGTGGTTAACTCTCCCATAATCACTCCTGTATCTAATCCTTTTGCTGTCCTCGGCTCAAGATGTCCCTACTTCAACGCCTCATCAATCTCGCTTTCTCCAGAGTATTCTCTTTACAAGCCTCAGTATCGACTAGACCTCTACGACACCTCTTCCCAATCGACCCACTACTTCTCAAAAGTCAAAAAAAGGTCCGGTACACCTCCTACCCACTTCCACCTCCTCCATTTACCCTCCCTGACGCTGTCCCTAGTTCTTCCCCTCTCACTGGCTCAGTTACAAATGCAGAGGTTCACCCCTCCTCCTCGAAATGTACCTTCCTCTCCCCTGTTCCCTCCCAATTTCTTCCTTCTTTCTGCCCCTCCCAGGTTCCTGGTCTCTTCTGTCCCCTTCCACGCTTCTTCCAGTTCCCCCACCCTTCGCCCCCCCTCCCCCTACCTTGGTACAGTCCCAAATACAGTTCCAATCTTTACTCATCCTCCCCCTAACCAATCCACATATTGTCTCCCATACGACATCTCTGAAATTCCGAAACACTTGAAGCAATCTCTGAATAATATTGCAGAGACCAAACAATCAATGGACACAGATCCACTTCCGCTCTTCTTCTCTCTCCTCTGCTCCATCGCGCACCCCTTTCTACACAGCGCACCGTTCCTTCCTGCTTGAACATTTTCCACTGCCTCCGCATGTGGCATGTGGACTTTTCTAACCCTTCTAGTCCGTAGGAACCCTTACCTGCGGATTTCAAGTATCTTTATCATTGCCAATCATGGCCTTTTTACAGTGGAATATACGCGGCCTCAGGGGTAATCGGGGTGAGCTTCAGATGTTACCTCCCAGTTTGCCCCTGTTGGTGTTTGCTTACAGGAACCAAAATTACACTCTGCTGTTATTTCTCACATCTCAGGCTATAATTTATTGTATTCTTCAGATCCTTTTCCTGATGGGACCTTTAATGAAAGTGCCCTTCTTCTCCGCACTGATATTCCGTACCATCAGCTATTTGTTCATACTTCGCTGCATTACACAGCAGCCCGTTATCCACTTACATAGGTGGTATACGCTCTGTTCTTTATAATCTCTCTCCTTCTCGGCATTATCTATTCCAGATTTTGCCTTCCTTGTTTCGTCATTACCGCCACCGATTCTGTTACTTGGTGATTTTAATGCCCACCATTTCCTCTGGGGGGGTCTCACTGTGATTCCCGTGGAATTCAGTTAGAGGCTTTTCTTGCCACCCACCCCCTCCATGTTTTAAATACAGGTACTCACACCCATTTTGATCCTCGGACTCATACTCTCTTGCATCGATCTCTCAGTTTGCTCTTCCTCCGCCGCATTAGACTTCACTTGGTCTGTTCTCCCGGACTTACATGACAGTGATCATTTCCCAATCATTCTTACTTCCCCTTCATATTCGCCACCTCTTCGCACCCCACGCTGGCAATTTAATCGGGCAAATTGGAACCTTTACTCACACCTGACTGTTTTTAAAGAGGTTCCTTCTTCGTCCTCCATCGATGAGCTTTTACCACCTCTTCTCGTCCTCCGTTTTCAACCGCAGCTTCTCATTCTATACCCCAAACTTCGGGCAGGCATTCTCAAAATGCGTGCCTTGGTGGTCTCCTGCTTGTGCTCGTGCAGTACGTTTGAAACGCGCTGCATGGGGCAGGTACCGGTACAATAGAACCACAGAGCGACTCCTTGATTTTAAACGAAGCGTGCGATCGCTCGCCGTGTCATCCGTGACGCTAAACGCACTTGCTGGCAGATTATGTCTCCACCATCACCTCTGCTTCCTCTATGAGTGCAGTCTGGAAAAAAGTACGAAAACTGAGTGGTAAATATTCTCCTGACCCGCTCCTGTTCTGCGGGTTGCCGGTGTTGATATAGCAAACCCACTAGATGTTGCCAATGAAATTGGCAATCATCTGGTCCGTATTTCTCAGGGACTCCATCTATGCCCCTCATTTCTTTCCTCAAAGTCTGCCAGAGAGTTAGCACCCTTGGACTTTTCTTCTCTCAGAGAAGAACAGTATAATGTGCCTTTTACACTTCAAGAACTGGAGGCAACACTCTCAGCTTGTCGATCATACGCAGCTGGGCCCGACAACATTCATATTCGTATGCTACAACATTTACATCAGTCAGCCCTTGCAGTCCTATTACGCCTTTACAATCTTATTTGGTCACAAGGAGTTCTTCCACAGCTGTGGAAATCCGCCATTGTTCTCCCTTTCCCGCAAACCAGGCACTACGGGACATGAAACCTCCCACTATCGTCCCATTGCTCTTACCAGTGCAGTTTGCAAAGTAATGGAACGTCTAGTAAATAGACGTTTAGTGTGGTATTTAGAGACACACAACAGTCCTCTCCACTCGTCAATATGGCTTTCGTAAGGGACGTTCTACCATAGACCCCTTACTGCGCTTGGATACGTATGTTCGTAATGCCTTTGCGAATAACCACATCAGTTTATTGCCATATTTTTTTGACCTTGAGAAGGCATATGACACAACTTGGAGGTATAATATTTTAGCCCAAGCCCACTCCTTAGGCCTTCGAGGCAATCTACCATCCTTCCTTAAGAACTTTTTAACTGACAGGCATTTCCGTGTTCGGGTTAATAATGTGCTCTCCCCGGACTTTATCCAAGCTGAAGGTGTCCCCCAGGGATGTGTTCTGAGCACAACACTTTTTCTCCTTGCTATTAATGATTTGGCCTCTAGTCTTCCATCAAATATTTGGTCATCACTCTATGTTGATGACTTCGCTATTGCCTGTGCAGGCGCTGACTGTCACCACGCATGGGTTTAAATTTTCCAGCACTAAAACCCACCAAATCACTTTCACTAGACGCTCTGTCATCTCCGATCATCCTTTGTACCTCTATGGCTCTCCGTATCCCTGAACGTGATACAGTCAAGTTTCTGGGCCTCCTCTTTGATCGTAGGTTATCCTGGAAACCTCACATTACCTCTCTGAAGGCAACTTGTCACAGCCGGCTGAACCTTCTTAAAACCCTTGCTCATCTTTCGTGGGGAGCTGATCGTCGAACCCTCCTTCACCTACATTCCACCCTTATTTTATCGAAACTTGATTATGGTGACCAGATCTATTCAGCGCCTCTCCTGCTACCTCTCTCTAGCCTTAACCCCATTCATCACCAAGGATTACGTTTATGCCTTGGTGCTTTTTCGCTCTTCCCCTGTCGAAAGCCTCTATGCAGAAGCGAACGTTCCATCCTTATCCGATCGCCGTGATGCCCATTGCCTGCGCTACTATGTACGCTCTCATGATCTCCGCAATCCTTCCATTTATAGAATGGTCACTGATATTAGTAGACATTCTTTATTGTTCGCCGCCCCTGCTTACTCCGTCCCTTCTCTCTTCGCCTTCATTCACTCTTGTCTTCTCTTCAACTACCACCTTTCTATGTACATGTAGCATCTCACTTTTCCCTACCCCCCTGGGAAGTTCCAGCTGTTCGAGTCTGTTCTTTCTCCTCCCTCCCTGCTCGAAAGCCCAACTGTCTACGGTCGCTTCCCGCTCTCTTTTTCCTTGACCACTTTCACTCTCATTCTCATGCCATTGCTGTGTACACAGATGGCTCTAAGTCTTCTGACGGCGTAGGATTCGCAGCAGTGTTTCCGGACAGCGTCGTACAAGGGCATTTACTATCTTCGCTAGTATTTTTACTGCTGAATTATATGCCATCCTTACAGCACTTATCCGTATTGCATCTATGCCTGTGTCATCATTTGTGGTTGTCTCAGACTCCCTTAGTGCTTTACAGGCTATACAAAAATTTGATACACCTCACCCCTTAGTCCTCCGTATCCAACTTTGGCTACGCCGCATCTTTACCAAGCATAAAGATATTGTTTTTGTTGGGTCCCTGGTCATGTTGACGTACAGGGCAATGAACAGGCAGACACTGCTGCGCGGTCAGCAGTACATGACCTACCAGTTTCTTATAGAGGTATTCCATGTACGGACTATTTTGCTGTAATATCTTCCCACCTTCCACACCCGTTGGCAACAACGTTGGTCTACTATGCTCGGCAACAAACTTCAGTCTATTAAACCGAGTATAGGTTACTGGCCGTCTTCTTATCACCAGTGTCGAGGTGGGAGACTACTCTCTCCCGTCTTCGCATTGGCCATACTCGTCTTACTCATGGATATCTCATGAGAGGCGTCTTGCTCCTCTCTGTGAGAATTGCCAAGCTCCATTATCAGTCAGCCACATTCTGTTGGACTGCCCACTTTATCAACGAGCACGCAGAATTTACCTCTGTCGTCGTCTTCCGCCCCGCTGCTCTCCTTTTTACCTTCCCTTCTCGCTGATGGACCCACCTTTCATCCGGACTCTCTCATTGACTTTTTGACAACGACTGACTTACTTCACAAATTCTGATACTTTCACCCCTTTTTTTCTACTTGAATCCTGCTTACCCCAAACCCCCGTACTATCCCCTGCCCCGCTGTTTTCTGTAACCTGCTGATCATCCCCCCTCCCTTCTGCCATCCAATTCCCTTGCTTCCTTCCCTACCCTGCAGCGCTGTATAGCCCTTGTGGCTTAGCGCTTCTTTTTGATTATAATAATAATAATAATAATACGACTTCCTGTCTCCTCAAGGAGGTTCTTGACGCTGGTGAGGGGCTCTTGATCTAGGGAATTGGATCTGTGCTCCAGTTCCCTGAATTGAGCCTGAATACCTTCCATCCCCCGACATACCTGGAGAGAGTTCCGGGGGTCAACGCCCCCGCGGCCCGGTCTGTGACCGCGCTGTATAATCCTACAGGTTTAGCGCTCCACATGATTATAATACGACTTCCTGTGCCTTTGGTGATACGACTCTGGGTTGGCTACCCCTCAGGGAAGGTTCCTTGAAGTTGGTCAGGGGGGCTCTATTTAGGGAATTGGATCTGTGCTCCAGTTCCCCGAATTATTAAGCCTTCCACATAACCCCCCCAGGCGCTGTATAATCCTACGGGTTTAGCGCTTCCCCTTGATTATAATAATAATAATTACAAGGCTCAAAGCATAACACAAGCTAGTGGAAGTTCTGGTTCAGTAACTTACTTCTATCTGATTGACAAAGGTTGCAGAATAGCGCAGAGGTCCCCTCATATTCCCCACGTAAGCAACAGGACCCAGGGCGCCCATGAAGCGGATCTAGTTTGATAAGGACGTGTCATGAAATCTGTTGGATAAGGTGGGAATGTGATGACACCGAAGTGTCATGACATCTGTATTTTGACAAAGAATTTCTGTGGAAAATACTGATACAGAAGTGTCAATGAACATAACAACACACAAGTTTCTAGCATTATGTTAGATGACAGCTACAAGTCGAGGAATATGATAACACAAGTGTCATGGATCATGATCACAAACATCTGTTTTGCATTTAGTTTGATGAGACGAAAGTGTTATTAATGGAGTCAGCGCTGTATAGCCCTTGTGGCTTAGCGCTTATTTTTTATTATAATTTGATTATAATAATAATATTAATGGAGTAACACTGTAGAGTTGACAAGACAACACCTCTTATGTAGTTAGGTAAGACACATATGCAACAGTTACGTTTCGCCTACACAGTAGGCTTCTTCAGTCAAGTACAGAAAAGTTGATAGAAGCAGAAGATACTTGAAGACGATGTGATCAGTCCATCACCCTTAAAGTTTTGAGGTGGTCAGTCCCTCAGTCTGGAGAAGAGCATTGTTCCATAGTATGAAACAATATTGTTTCA
>NC_069429.1:17376916-17551920 GCF_026875155.1 Cherax quadricarinatus
CAGACGCTCGTTATCTCCGATCATCCTTTGTATCTCTATGGCTCCCGTATCCCCGAACGTGATACAGTCAGGTTTCTAGCCTTCTCTTTGACCGTCGGTTAACCTGGAAACCTCACATTACCTCTCTGAAGGCAACTTGTCACAGCCGGCTAAACCTTCTTAAAACCCTTGCTCATCTTTCCTGGGGAGCTGATCGTCGAACTCTGCTTCGCCTACATTCAGCCCTCGTTTTATCGAAACTCGATTATGGTGACCCAGTTTATTCCGCGGCCTCTCCTGCTACTCTCTCTAGCCTTAACTCTATCCATCACCAAGGCTTACGTTTGTGCCTTGGTGCTTTTCGCTCTTCCCCTGTTGAGAGCCTCTATACAGAAGCAAATGTTCCATCCTTGTCTGATCGCCGTGATGCCCATTGCCTTCGTTACTATGTACGCTCTCACGATCTACACAATCCTTCCATTTATAGAATGGTCACCGATTTTAGTAGACATTCTTTATTCGTTCGCCGCCCCTGTTTGCTCCGTCCCTTTTCTCTTCGCCTACTTTCACTCTTGTCTTCCCTTCAGTTTACCACCTTTATATGTTCATGTAGCATCTCACTTTTCCCTCCCCCCCTGGGAAGTTCCAGCTGTTCGGGTCTGTTCTTTCTCACTCCCTTGCTCGAAAGCTCAACTGCCTACGGTGGCTTCCCGCTCTCTTTTTCTTGATCACTTCCACTCTCATTCTCATGCCACCGCTGTGTACACAGATGGCTCTAAGTCTTCAGACGGCGTCGGATTCGCAGCAGTGTTTCCGGACAGCGTCGTACGAGGGCATTTACTATCTTCAGCTAGCATTTTTACTGCTGAACTGTATGCCATTCTTGCAGCACTTATTCGTATCGCATCTATGCCTGTGTCATCTTTTGTAGTAGTCTCAGACTCCCTTATGCTCTACAGGCTAAAACGAAAATTTGATACATCTCATCCCCTAGTTCTCCGTATCCAACTTTGGCTACGCCGTATCTCTACCAAACATAAAGATATTGTTTTTTGTTGGGTCCCTGGTCATGTCGACGTACAGGGCAATGAACAGGCAGACACTGCTGCGCGGTCAGCAGTATATGACCTACCAATTTCCTATCGAGGTGTTCCATTTCTAGACTATTTTGCTGCAATAGCTACCCACCTTCGCACCCGTTGGCAACAACGTTGGTCAACTCTGCTCGGTAACAAACTTCATTCTATTAAACCGAGCATAGGTTACTGGCCGTCTTCTTGTCATCAGTGCCGAGGTTGGGAGACCACTCTCTCCCGCCTTCGCATTGGCCACACTCGTCTTACTCATGGTATCTCATGGAGAGGCACCCTGTTCCTCTCTGTGAGCAGTGTCAAGTTCCAGTATCGATTAGCCACATTCTGTTAGACTGCCCTCTCTATCAACGAGCACGCAGAATTTACCTCCAACGTCGTCTTCGTTCTCCTACTCTCTCTTTACCTTCCCTTCTTGCTGAAGGACCCTCCTTTAATCCTGACTCTCTCATTGACTTCTTGACAACGACTGATTTACTCCACAAACTCTGATGATACTTTTCACACTCCCCTCAGCCCTTTCTGGTTCAGTCTCTTGCTGCCCTTTACCCTTTCACCATCCACTGCCCCGCTGTTATCCGTAACCTGTTGCTCATCCATCTCCCTTTTGCCACCTGATGCCCTCGCTTCCTTCCTGCCCTGCAGCGCTGTATAGTCCTTGTGGCTTAGCGCTTCTTTTTGATTATAATAATAATAATAATGTAGTAGTAGTGGTAGTAGTAGTAGTAGTAGCTGTAGTAGTGGTGGTAGTAGTAGTAGCTGTAGTAGTAGTGGTCGTAGTAGTAGTAGCAGCAGCTGTAGTAGTAGTAGAAAATGTAGAAATATTAGTAGTACTGTAATAGTGGTGGTGGTAGTAGTAGTAAGAGTTGTAGTAGTAATCATAGAAGTAGGAGAAGTAATGATAATGATAATAAGAAAAAAGGAGAAGTATATAGTAGTAGTATTATAATAATAATTGTTGTAATGGTCGAGGTAAAAGAATATTGTTATTACGTGACAGGAACACAACAGTACTGTGGTTATCCTTCAAGTACACAACAGTACTGTGGTTATCCTTCAAGTACACAACAGTACTGTGGTTATCCTTCAAGTACACAACAGTACTGTGGTTATCCGTCAAGTACACAACAGTACTGTGGTTATCCTTCAAGTACACAACAGTACTGTGGTTATCCGTCAAGTACACAACAGTACTGTGGTTATCCTTCAAGTACACAACAGTACTGTGGTTATCCGTCAAGTACACAACAGTACTGTGGTTATCCTTCAAGTACACAACAGTACTGTGGTTATCCTTCAAGTACATAACTGTACTGTGGTTATCCTTCAAGTACACAACAGTACTGTGGTTATCCTTCAAGTACACAACAGTACTGTGGTTATCCTTCAAGTACACAACAGTACTGTGGTTATCCGTCAAGTACACAACAGTACTGTGGTTATCCGTCAAGTACACAACAGTACTGTGGTTATCCGTCAAGTACACAACAGTACTGTGGTTATCCTTCAAGTACACAACAGTACTGTGGTTATCCTTCAAGTACACAACTGTACTGTGGTTATCCTTCAAGTACACAACAGTACTGTGGTTATCCGTCAAGTACATAACAGTACTGTGGTTATCCTTCAAGTACACAACAGTACTGTGGTTATCCGTCAAGTACATAACAGTACTGTGGTTATCCTTCAAGTACACAACTGTACTGTGGTTATCCTTCAAGTACACAACAGTACTGTGGTTATCCTTCAAGTACACAACTGTACTGTGGTTATCCTTCAAGTACACAACAGTACTGTGGTTATCCTTCAAGTACACAACTGTACTGTGGTTATCCTTCAAGTACACAACAGTACTGTGGTTATCCTTCAAGTACACAACTGTACTGTGGTTATCCTTCAAGTACACAACAGTACTGTGGTTATCCTTCAAGTACACAACAGTACTGTGGTTATCCTTCAAGTACACAACAGTACTGTGGTTATCCGTCAAGTACACAACAGTACTGTGGTTATCCTTCAAGTACACAACAGTACTGTGGTTATCCTTCAAGTACATAACTGTACTGTGGTTATCCTTCAAGTACACAACAGTACTGTGGTTATCCTTCAAGTACACAACAGTACTGTGGTTATCCGTCAAGTACATAACAGTACTGTGGTTATCCTTCAAGTACACAACAGTACTGTGGTTATCCGTCAAGTACACAACAGTACTGTGGTTATCCTTCAAGTACACAGCAGTACTGTGGTTATCCGTCAAGTACATAACAGTACTGTGGTTATCCTTCAAGTACACAACTGTACTGTGGTTATCCGTCAAGTACATAACTGTACTGTGGTTATCCTTCAAGTACATAACTGTACTGTACGACCCCCGTGTCCATGCTCCCTCTCCATAGGATGGAAAAGGCTCGTGATAGGGGCTTCTTGCAGTTCATGGAACACAGAGTTCCATGAGTCTGGCCCTGGGGCAGAGTGCATGGGCATGTCATTTATCGCCTGTTCGAAGTCATTTGGCGTCAGGATAACATCGGATAGGCTTGTGTTAATCAAATTTTGTGGCTCTCTCATAAAAAATTAATTTTGATCTTCGACTCTCAGTCTGGTTAGCGGCTTGCTAAAAACTGAGTCATATTGGGACTTGAGTAGCTCACTCATTTCCTTGCTGTCATCTGTGTAGGACCCATCTTGTTTAAGTAGGGGCCCAATACTGGACGTTGTTCTCGACTTTGATTTGGCATAGGAGAAGAAATACTTTGGGTTTCTTTCGATTTCATTTATGGCTTTTAGTTCTTCCCGCGATTCCTGACTCCTATAAGATTCCTTTAGCTTAAGTTCGATGCTTGCTATTTCTCTGACCAGTGTCTCCCTACGCATTTCAGATATATTGACCTCTTTTAGCCGCTCTGTTATTCTTTTCCGTCGCCTGTAAAGGGAGCGCCTGTCTCTTTCTATTTTACATCTACTCCTTTTTCTTAGAGGAATAAGCCTTGTGCATACATCGAGTGCCACCAAGTTAATCTGTTCTAGGCATAAGTTGGGGTCTGTGTTGCTTAGTATATCTTCCCAGCTTATATCAGTTAGGACTTGGTTTACTTGGTCCCACTTTATGTTTTTGTTATTGAAGTTGAATTTGGTGAATGCTCCCTCGTGACTAGTCTCATTATGTCGGTCTGGGGCTCCACGCATACATGTCTGAACCTCAATTATGTTGTGATCTGAGTATATTGTTTTTGATATATATATATATATATATATATATATATATATAATATATATATATATATATGTCGTGCCGAATAGGCAGAACTTGCTATCTTGGCTTAAATAGCAACGTTCATCTTGCCATATAGGACAAGTGAAAATTTGTGTATGCAATAATTTCACCAAAATCATTCTGAACCTAACGAAAAAAATATATTTCACTGTGTTTGTTTAGTATTAAATTATTGTAAACAAATCTAAAATATATTTAGTTGGGTTAGGCTAAAATAAATTGTTCTTGTTATAATAAGGTTAGGTAAGTTTTCTAAGTTCCTTTTATTGCAAAATTATAAATTTTTACATCAATATTAATGAAAAAAATATATCTTTAAACGTATAAGAGAAAATTTCAGAAAGGACTTAATTTTAAATGAGTTCTTGCTAATTGACCAGTTTTACATATTCGGCACGACATAATAATATATATATATATAATAATATCTATATATATTATATAATATATATAATATATATTAATATATATATATATAAAATAATGTCGTGCCGAATATGTAAAACTGGTCAATTAGCAAGAACTCATTTAAAATTAAGTCCTTGCTAAAATTTTCTCTTATACGTTTAAAGATATATTTTTTTCATTAATGTTAATGTAAAAATATATAATTTTGCACCAAAAGGAACTTAGAAAACTTACCTAACCTTATTATAACAAGAACAATTTATTTTAGCCTAACCCAACAAATTATATTTTAGATTTGTTTACAGTAATTTATTACTAAACAAACACAGTGAAATATATTTTTTTCGTTAGGTTCAGAATGATTTTGGATAATTATTGCATACACAAATTTTCACTTGTCCTATATGGCAAGATGAGCGTTGCTATTTAAGCCAAGATCGCAAGATCTACCTATTCGGCACGACATATATATATATATAATATATATATATATATAAATATATATATATATATATATATATATATAAATATATATATATATATATATATAATTATTAACACATGGGCCGTCTCCCACCAAGGCAGGGTGGCCCGAAAAAGAAAAACTTTCATCATTCACTTCATCACTGTCTTGCCAGAGGCGTACTTACACTACAGTTATAAAACTGCAACATTAACTCCTCTCCTTCCTCAGCTTCCTTCGTCGCTGCGGCCAGGGAAGTAGTACTGGATTCTGTGTTACTGTAGCCTCCTCTGGACGAGGCTGCTGCTCTGTGGTGAAGGCTCTGTTTGACGTTGGAAACTTGACAACTGGGATTTTCCATGATGCCTTGGTCCGGCGGAGCCTCTACATCTACGAGCAGTGCAGCAGCGCTGTGTAGCCCTTGTGGTTTAGCGCTTCTTTTTTATAATAATAATCTACGAGCAGTGCAGGTTCCAGGCATGATGCTTCTTACCGCTATTCAGACACCGAGATTCTGTAGCCTCTCCTCTTTTTAGTTCATCCAGGTAGTTCTTGGTCGGGCGCTGAGGTGATTGTATCTCTGGCACCTGAAGGACCTCAAAAGTTATGGGTTATATATCATAACTTGGTATTTTCCCCAGCAACCGAGATCCAGTTTAGCTGGGAGAGGTCTTCTGTGTTGGACCAAGACCTGCCTCGTTGCTACGTTGCCGCCCTTCTTGGCTCAGAGTCCCTTAGCTTTCGGGATGTCTTCGTTACTGTGGATTGCATCAAGAGGCATGTCTAGTGGATAGCACATTAAAATACCTTTCGTCGCTCACTCTATGGATTTTAGCTCAGTGGCAACGAGTGGTGATTTGAGATCGTTCACCTACAGAAGTAGTTCACAGGATGTTATGTTTCGGGAGTGAGAATGAACTCTCCTTGCAGGTTTGTGGATACTGATATCTTCAGGCCGTATTTTCTCCCAGGTAAATTATAGCAGCATACGGGCTGTCATGGTGTCCTTTGTTGATGTGTCTGAATTTGTTGTATGCGGATGTTTTAGCTTGAGTGATCTGCAAGGAAACACTGTACCTCCTCTTGGACTTTGAAGATCGTACTTTCTGCCAACCTTCGTTGGAATGGGCATTTCTTCATTCATACCTGTCTCACTGGCCAGGCTGGTTTCACTGGCCTCGCTGTTCCATGAGTCCAGTGAGTGGTCTTGCAGATTCTTCGCCAGAACTTCGCCCCACATTTCTAAATCTGAGTCCTCAGTTCTGTCCTTGGAACATCGTGTCCTCTTCCTCTCGGAAGAAACTATGTACTTCTGTATGTCTGTCTGGTGATTCTCTCTAGCAAGAGTCAGGTGGAAAGCATCCAGAGGGTGGTGGTGGTTGTAGTAGTAGTAGTATAGTTATGAGGAGATGGGTCTGATTTGCAAAGGACCTACCAATAACTTGTTACAGCTCTCCCCAGAGTGGGTAGTATCCTGTTGATTAGCAATTTGAATATAGTATAACTTCCGGATTACTTGGATATGTATCAAGAAGCATAAGGAGTTCAACAATTATTTTACAGCTATGTACATCACTATTAAGGCCTCACTTAGGTTATGCTGTTCAGTTTTGGTCGCCGTACTACTGAATGGACAGCATGACAAAATTTATCCACTGTATAAGGAATTTCCCATGTAAAGATAGACTGGGAACCTTGAACCTTCACCCTCTAACAAAACATATGTGACGGGGAAACAGTGAGATCTCTAGATATTAAGATCATGGCGCACAGGAACGCCTGCAGTCGTGATGACCATAAAAACGCGATGTTGGACACCTCGTGAAATTCAGTGAAGATAAACTATACCACGGGCGGGGACTGAACCCGCGATCAAAGACCCATAAAACTCCAGACCGATGCGCTAGCCACTGTGAAGATAGATTGGTTGTCAAGGAAGATTTATGACAGTGAAAGTGTTTAGAGGTTGCTCTAACTGCTGTCAGTAACACTATCGAAAGTCCTGAAGCTGTTCAACAGATTATGTGTTGAGTTCTTACCTTGGAAGCATAATGTGGGTGCTCGTTCAACATGGCCCAGAAGATGGTCGTACCCATACTGAAACCCACGTAATAAAGATCCTTATTGTATGTTACATTCAATATGTAGTCTATAGCTGCTGGTACATCATACTTCGCCATTTCAGTCCAGCTGCAAGGTACACAACACATAAGAAAGGAGGAACACTGCAGCTGGTCTACTGGCCCATACTGGGCAGGTTCTTCTCAAACCCAAACCCCACTAACAAACATATTTGCACAACCCATTTTCAATGTCACCCTATAAACCCTATTTACTCATATGCAAGTCTCACTCAAATTAAACCTCTCACTCGTGTATTAATCTAACATAAATTTGAATAAAACACATCAGATAATGCAGTTTTTACCCGACTTGTTCCTATCTATGCATTTATTTCTCACCTGTCTTTCCAATTGATTTCTCATTTTTTATGCAGATGGTTTCTTCCTCATCTATTGACGTAGTTTCTCACTTTTCACGAGAAATGTTCCTACGAAAAGTTTAATGTTCTTAGGAAGCAAAATTACTTCTCACAGCCTTACACTGACAAAACTAATTATTGACAAATTACTAGACTTGATATAATAAAATCCTTAGAGAAAATTAATATTAAGAAATCATTGAAAGAAGATAAGGAGCCAGAAGCTATTGTTTACCAACGGTGGCCCGTGGCCTGGTAGTTAAAACTCTCGCTTCACACAGTGAGAGTCTGGGCTCGATTCCCGATGAGGGTAGAAGCATTGGGTGTGTTTCTTCACAGAAATCAGTATTAGAACTCACCACATAATACAGGATATAAACAACCACTATTTAAACCTAAAAGATGAATGATCACGTTGACCCTGATCTAAACCTCCATAATCTAACACACAATCAAAACTTATTGGAAAGTAACTGCCTTTATTACACAGCATCACAAGCCAGCACTATCCTGAACACTGCTCAAAGTCTATCAGTTCTTAACTACAACATCAGGTCCTTAAGCAAACACTATGATGACCTCCTGGCACTCCTTGAGTCGCTAAAGACACCCTTCTCCTGCATTATTCTTACTGAGACCTGGCTTAAGCAGGATACACAGGATACACAGCAATCCACAACTGCAGACCATACCAAGTTGGGGGTGGTACTGCAGTCTATTACTCTAACCAACTATCTGTATTAGCACTAATTGCTTTAGTGATGAATATGGGGAATACATTTTTGCTAATTTTACTGTAAAAAACCTCAAGACGCCTATAACAATCGGTGCCATATACCGGATACCCCACACAAACATCCCAAACTTCAGTGAGAATCTAAAGTCACTAATAACAAACAGACAAATGAACAAGCACCACCTTCTCTTAGCTGGAGACTTCAACATCAACCTTGGCCTACCAGATGATCAGACTGTAACTGATTTCATCAACAATATGAACAACACACTTCTCATACCAACAATAACTAAACCAACCAGACTGACTGAGACAAGTGCAACCATAATAGACCACATATGGACCAATATACTAGCCCCCTTAAATCAGGGATAATCACAGACAGCACTACTGACCACTACCCTACCTTCCTCTTAACAAACATTAGTAAGCCACCACTCGAATACAACAAAGTTTCATTTAGACTCCATGACGAGGCCTCAATAAGGAATTTCACAGCAGACCTAGAGACTGTTGACTGGCCTACAGAATTCTCCAATGCCAATGGTATTGACGATTGGACAGACATTTTTCTTAACAAAATACTTAGACTATACAACAAACATTGTCCTATAAAAACGAAACAGATCACGAATAAACGGCTTGGTTGCCCATGGCTAACCAGCAGCATTCTGAAATCCATTGATAAGAAACACCAATATGAAAAGCAATATAGACAGGGCTTAATACACAAAGATATTCTCAAACAATATTCAACAGTTCTCACCAAACTAATAAAGAAAGCCAAACAACTGTACTACTCCAGCAGATTCACTGACACAAAAGGAGATATAAAAAAGACCTGGAAAATACTTTCCCAGATTCTGGGGACCCACAAACTGAAAAAACCAAGAATATTGTTCTAACTAAACCTCATAAAACACCACTGCATCCCACTGATACAGCTAACAAGATAAACGACTTCTTCTCAAACTTAGGATCTAATCTCGCCAGTAAAATCCCACGTACCAATGCCCGTGCCGGGGACTACCTAGATGGGAATTTCCCAAATTCCTTCTATCTTGCACCAACTGAGCCTACGGAAGTCACCGCGATCATGAAGTCACTTATAAATAACTCGGGGAATCTATCTCACGTCCCACCATTACTGTACAAGCGAGCGGCCCATGTCCTGTCGCATGCTATTACATTACTTTTTAACAAGCCACTAGAAACTAGCACTTTCCCGACACTACTCAAGGCAGCAAGGGTTACACCAATACATAAAGGTGGTGACCCTACAGACGTAAACAACTATAGGCCAATATCAAACTTACCATTGCTATCCAAAATCTTCGAGAAACTCGTGCACAGGAGACTATATTCATTTATAACGTCACAAAACATACTCAACCCCTGCCAATTTGGATTCAGGAAAAATAAAAGCACTAATGATGCAATTATAAAAATGCTAGACCTGCTTTACACAGCATTGGAAAAAAAAAGGAAAATCCACTAGGAATTTTTATTGACCTAAGAAAAGCGTTTGACACAGTAGACCACGGCATCCTACTCCACAAACTTGACCACTATGGTATAAGAGGCCATGCGCTTGCATATTTTAAATCTTACCTTTCTAATAGGTATCAGTATGTCACCATTAAAGACACAGCCTCATCAATACGGCCACTTGATACTGGAGTTCTGCAGGGAAGTGTCCTTGGACCCCTGCTCTTCCTCATTTACATCAATGATCTTCCAAACATATCCCAACACCTGAAACCCATTCTCTTTGCTGACGACACGACTTATGTCATCTCCCACCCTAATCTTGCCACCCTCAACACCATTGTTAACGAGGAGCTGCTCAAAATATCGACTTGGATGACAGCCAATAAACTTACACTTAACACTGTCAAAACCTACTGTATTATGTTTGGTAACAGAGCAGGTGTTGCACAACTTAACATTAAGATCGACAACACTAATTGCCAGACATAATGAGGGCAAATTCCTTGGCCTATACCTCGATAACAACCTAAATTTCAGCACCCATATCCAACACATAACAAAAAAAGTATCCAAAACGGTGGGGATCCTCTCCAAGATACGATACTACGTGCCGCAAACTGCCCTTCTCACAATATACCATTCACTTATATATCCATACCTCACCTATGCTATCTGTGCTTGGGGTTCAACTGCAGCAACACACCTAAAGCCAATAATAACCCAACAAAAAGCCGCAGTAAGAATAATCACTAAATCCCATCCTTGGCAACACCCCCCCCCCCCACTCTTCATAGATCTAAACTTACTCCCTGTTCAGAACATCCACACTTACTACTGTGCAATCTATATCTACAGGACCTTAAATTCCAATATTAACCTTGACCTAAAACGATTTCTTGATAGTTGTGACAGGATCCACAGTCATAACACCAGACACAAACATCTCTATGACATTCCCCGTGTCCGACTAAACCTTTAGAAAATTTCAATGTATTTCAAAGGACCTAAAATCTGGAACACCCTACGTGAAAACTCTAGAACTGCAGACACATTCATCACTTTCAAAACTACAGTTAAAAAACATCTTATCTCCCTGATCCACCCCGACAACTAACTACATGATAACCACCTGGTGGTTCACAATTACACTCACTCACCCACTGACCATAAACCCAGAAATACTAATCTTAATCTAAAAATAATAAATCCTAACTAGTCATAAGTTTGCCTATAATACTCCAATATAGACACCTTGTATTGTGCCAAAACAAAAGCATTCACATTGCTAAACTCACAAATTATGATGTAGTCACTTAGCCTTAATACCATCATCTGTAACGATTTAATGTTAAGAATTAATCTAAGTCTTCCCGGAATGCCTAGCCATGCTAGGTGTCCTAGTGGCCCCCTCTGTAATTAGTATTTTATAACATGTAAACCACACAATACCCAAAAACCTGTAAACCCCACATTGTAACCCTTATAGAGAATAAACTTGAATTGAATTGAACTGAATCAGTAAAATGGGTACCTGGGTGTTAGTGGACTGGTGTGGGTGGCATCCTGGGACAAAACTGACCTAATTTGCCCGAAATATCCAGCATAACAAGTGGCATTCTATATAGTAGTATGTTATTGATGTCAGCTATGGTCTGTATACCTTGTACATGTTCTTGTAGAAATAAAGATTATTATTATTATTTATTTATTATTATTATTATTATTATTATTTATTATTATTATTATTATAACAATATACTCTACTCTTATGAACGAAAAGGCAATTTCAAATTTTTTTTCTTTCTGTCCCGTCTCTATCTCCTATATATCCTGGCTCCTTCACCTTCGTATATTAGTGTGACTTGTCAATAACCTGGAGAGAGAGAGAGTTCCGGGGGTCAACGCCCCCGCGGCCCGGTCTGTGTGCGGATTATTTATGTAATGGATTTAAAAGTGTTGATAAAGACTGCAAACAAATTACATAATATTATCCAGTGTAAAAAAAAAAACTAATATTTCTTACCTAAACTGCCAGAAATGTTTGTGTTGTGGGGAGAGAGTGAGGTGTTTCCTGGAATAAGTGTTGCCACGAGCGTTGGTCATCCAGACGTCATAACCAGCGTCAGCCAGGACATAACCTGTCACAAGCAACAACACCAGTCTAACTCATTATAGTCATTTACCCTTAATAAACCAGCTAGAGATGACTTGAAGTGTCACGTCAGTTTCACCTGGTTTCTAATGTCATGTTTATTTTTTTTCCTCTATAATCTACTTGGTCCGTAATTACTGTAGTATTTGTTTTGTTTGTTTCGTAAGGTGAGGTTCAGGATCTTGACTACTCAAGTAAGCTTCCTTGATGATTGGTGTGACTCATTGTTTAAAATTTGTTTGCAACCAGTTCCCAAATTAATGTGCTTGCACACCAACGTTCTTAAAATTTGTGTTGCGACACACTTCCCATTTGATTGCAAACAATTAAAGATTGATCTTGACTAATTTCAGATTGTGTGACTAACAAATTTCTAGACACTTGTGTTGCAACACAATTGTCCTCAAAAATTTGTGTTGCAACACAGTCATCAAAAAATTGTGTTGCAACACAACTGTTCTTAAAGATTTGTGTTGCGACACAACTGTCCTCAAAGATTTGTGTTGCAACACAACTGTCCTCAAAGATTTGTGTTGCAACACAACTGTCCTCAAAAATTTGTGTTGCAACACAATGTCCTCAAAAATTTGTGTTGCAACACAACTGTCCTCAAAAGATTTGTGTTGCGACACAATTGTCCTCAAAAATTTGTGTTGCAACACAACTGTCCTCAAAAATTTGTGTTGCAACACAACTGTCCTCAAAAATTTGTGTTGCAACACAACTGTCCTCAAAGATTTGTGTTGCGACACAATTGTC
Organism: Cherax quadricarinatus; assembly: GCF_026875155.1. Taxonomy (NCBI): domain Eukaryota; kingdom Metazoa; phylum Arthropoda; class Malacostraca; order Decapoda; family Parastacidae; genus Cherax; species Cherax quadricarinatus. The sequence goes on from NC_069429.1 coordinate 17,389,755, forward strand.
CTCAAAAATTTGTGTTGCAACACAAGTGTCCTCAAAAATTTGTGTTGCAACACAACTGTCCTAAAAAATTTTGTTTTTGGCGACACAAGTGTCCTCAAAAATTTGTGTTGCAACACAAGTGTCCTCAAAAATTGTGTTGCAACACAAGTGTCCTCAAAAATTTGTGTTGCAAAAAACAAGTGTCCTCAAAAATTTGTGTTGCAACACAATTTTCCTCAAAAATTTTGTTGCAACACAAGTGTCCTCAAAAATTTGTGTTGCAACACAACTGTCCTCAAAATTTGTGTTGCGACACAACTGTCCTCAAAATTTGTTTGCAACACAACTGTCCTCAAAAAATTTGTGTTGCGACACAACTGTCCTCAAAAATTTGTGTTGCAACACAACTGTCCTCAAAAATTTGTGTTGCGACACAACTGTCCTCAAAAATTTGTGTTGCAACACAAGTGTCCTCAAAAATTTGTGTTGCGACACAATTGTCCTCAAAAATTTGTGTTGCGACACAATTGTCTTCAAAAATTTGTGTTGCAACACAAATGTCCTCAAAAATTTGTTAAGTTATACCATGAATTAAGTCAAGATCCTGAACTTCACCTCACGACACAAAGCAAATGTGATGGTAATTATGGACAAGGTACATTATAGTGGACAAATAAACATGACATTAGAAAACATGTGAACTGACGTGATCCTTAAAGTCATTTCTAGTGTAGTTTATTAAAGGTAAATGTTGAAAAATATATAAAATACCGACAAGCAGATGTTTAAGACACACGTGCAAAAGTTGGGTATCTAAATTCAGAAATGTTTCACTTACACAGCAGGCGTCTTCAGTCAAATACCAAGGGCGCAGTAGTAGTGAACTAAAGATATGTAATCAGTCCATCAACCTTGAAAAAAAACAGTATCTGAAGTGGTCAGTCCCTCAACCTGGAGAAGAAGACTCCAGCTGAACTCTGTCCCAGACTGAGGGACTGACCACCTCCAATACTGTTTAAGAACATAAGAATGTAGGAACACTGCAGAAGGCCTACTGGCCCATACGAGGCAGGTCCTCATCAAAACGACATCTACCTAAAGCTACTCAAGAAATAACTCCCGTACCCCTTGGCACCAATCAAACCCAGCCCCTCCCACTCATATATTTGTCCAGTCTCTTCTTAAAGCTACCCAGCTTCTCCAAGGTTGGGGGACTGATTACATCATTACACAACTGCACCTGCCTCCTCTGTACTCGACTGAAGAAGACTTTCTATACTACCTCAAACTACTGTTCAACAAAATATTTCTATATATATATGCAAAAAATTAATTAGAATATTTAATCTTATTATAAAATTTTGATTCAGAATTTCTAGTTGTCTTTAAAACTTAAATTGTTCTATGTACAAGAACCTTGTCTGAGGGGTTCTGCCTATCAGGAACCTTGTCTGAGGGGTTCTGCCTATCAGGAAGCTTGTCTGAGGGGTTCTGCCTATCAGGAAGCTTGTCTGAGGGGTTCTGCCTATCAGGAACCTTGTCTGAGGGGTTCTGCCTATCAGGAACCTTGTCTGAGGGGTTCTGCCTATCAGGAACCTTGTCTGAGGTGTTCTGCCTATCAGGAAGCTTGTCTGAGGGGTTCTGCCTATCAGGAACCTTGTCTGAGGGGTTCTGCCTATCAGGAACCTTGTCTGAGGGGTTCTGCCTATCAGGAACCTTGTATGAGGGGTTCTGCCTATCAGGAACCTTGTCTGAGGGGTTCTGCCTATCAGGAACCTTGTCTGAGGGGTTCTGCCTATCAGGAACCTTGTCTGAGGGGTTCTGCCAATCAAGAACCTAGTCTGAGGGGTTCTGCCTATCAGGAACCTTCTCTGAGGGGTTCTGCCTATCAAGAAACTTGTCTGAGGGGTTCTGCTATCAGGAAACCTTGTCTGAGGGTTCTGCCTATCAGGAACCTTGTCTGAGGGGGTTTTGCCTATCAGGAACCTTGTCTGAGGGGTTCTGCCTATCAGAACCTTGTTTTGAGGTTCTGCCTATCAGGAACCTTGTCTGAGGGGTTCTGCCTATCAGAAACCTTGTCTGAGGGGTTCTGCCTATCAGGAACCTTGTCTGAGGGGTTCTGCCTATCATGACCCTTGTCTGAGGGGTTCTGCCTATCAGGAACCTTGTCTGAGGGGTTCTGCCTATCAGGAACCTTGTCTGAGGGGTTCTGCCTATCAGGAACCTTGTCTGAGGGGTTCTACCTATCAGGAACTTTGAGGGGTTCTGCCTATCAGGAACCTTGTCTGAGGGGTTCTGCCTATCAGATCCTTTGTCTGAGGGGTTCTGCCTATCAGGAACCTTGTCTGAGGGGTTCTGCCTATCAGGAACCTTGTCTGAGGGGTTCTGCCTATCAGGAACCTTGTCTGAGGGGTTCTGCCTATCAGGAACTTTGAGTGGTTCTGCCTATCAGGAACCTTGTCTGAGGGGTTCTGCCTATCAGGAACCTTGTCTGAGGGGTTCTGCCTATCAGGAACCTTGTCTGAGGGGTTCTGCCTATCAGGAACCTTGTCTGAGGGGTTCTGCCTATCAGGAACCTTGTCTGAGGGGTTCTGCCTATCAGGAACTTTGAGTGGTTCTGCCTATCAGGAACCTTTTTAGGGTTCGCCCATTTAGGAAAAATTTGATGGTTGCCCATAGGAAACCCTTTTCGAGGTTTTGCCTATCAGGAAACCCTTTTCTGAGGGGTTTGCCTATCAGGGAAACCTTCTGAGGGGTTTTGGCCCATCAGGGAACTTGTCTGAGGGGTTTTCCCATCAGGGAAATTGTCTGAGGGGGTTTTGCCTACAGGAACCTTTTGGGGGGCCTACAGGGAAATTGTTAGGGGGGCTCCCACAAAACCTTTTCTGGGGGTTTCCTATCAAACCTTTGTTTGAGGGGTTTTGCCCTTTAAACCTTTTTCTGAGGGGTTCTGCCACAGAACTTTGTCTGAGGGGGTTCTCCTATCAGGGAAACCCTTTTCTGAGGGTTTGCCTATCAGGAACCTTTTTTTGGGGGGCTGCCTACAGGAACTTTGAGGGTTTCCTTCGGAACCTTTGAGGGGGTTTTGCCTATCAGGACCTTTTTGAGGGGTTCTCCTTCGGGAAATTTGAGGGGTTTGCCCATCAGGAACCTTTCTGAGGGGTTCCTCCTACAAACCTTGTCTGAGGGGTTCGCCTATCAGGAACCTTGTCTGAGGGTTTTCCCCATCAGGAACCTTTTCTGAGGGGTTTTGCCTATCAGGGAAATTGTTGGGGGTCGCCTACAGGAACCTTGTCTGAGGGGGTTCTGCCCACAGGAACCTTGTCTGAGGGGTTTCCTTAGAACCTTGTCTGAGGGGTTTTGCATCAGAACTTGTCTGAGGGGGTTCCCCATCAGGGAAACCCTTTCTGAGGGGGTTTTTTCCTACAGGGAACCCTTTTCTAGGGGTTTGCCCATCAGGGAAACCTTGTTGAGGGGGCTGCTTCAGGAACCTTGCCCGAGGGGGTTTTGCCTACAGGAACCTTTTCGAGGGGTTCGCCCACAGGAACCTTGTTGAGGGGTTTTTCTTCAGGGAACTTGTTGAGGGGGTTTCCCATCAGAAAATTTTTGAGGGGGTTTTGCCTATCGGAACCTTGTCTGAAAGGGTTTTCCCTTTGGAACCTTTTTCTAGGGTTCTGCCCATCAGGGCCCCCGTCGGGGGGGTTCGCCTATCAGGGAAATTTTGGGGGTTCTCCTATCAGGAAAAATTGTCTGAGGGGGTTTTCCTACAGGAACCTTGTCTGAGGGGTTCTCCTATCAGGAACTTTCTAGGGGTTCTGCCTACGAACCTTGTCTGGGGGTTCCCTTCAGGACCTTTTTCTGAGGGGTTCTGCCTATCAGGAACCTTTTTGAGGGTTTTTGCCATCAGAACCCCTTTGAGGGGTTTCCTTTCAGGAACCCCGTTGAGGGGTTTCTGCCCATAGGAACCTTTTTCTGAGGGTTCTGCCCTTTTAGGGAAAATTTTTCTGGGGTTTCCTATCAGGGAACTTTTGAGGGGTTTTTTGCCCCATCAAGAAACCCTTTTCTAGGGGTTTTCCTATCAGGAACCTTTCTGAGGGGGTTTGCCACAGGGAAACCCTTTCTGAGGGGGGTTTGCCTTCAGAACCTTTTTTCTGAGGGGGTTTTGCCTATCAGAACCTTTTCTGAGGGGGTTTTCCCCCTCGAACCTTGTCGAGGGGGGCCTAAACAAACCTTGTTAGGGGGTTTTCCAAACAGGAACCTTGTCTGAGGGGTTCTGCCTATCAGGAACCTTGTCTGAGGGGCTCTACCTATCAGGAACCTTGTCTGAGGAGTTCTGCCTATCAGGAAAATTGTCTGAGGGGCTCTACCTATCAGGAACCTTGTCTGAGGGGTTCTGCCTATCAGGAACCTTGTCTGAGGGGTTCTACCTATCAGGAACCTTGTCTGAGGGGTTCTGCCTATCAGGAACCTTGTCTGAGGGGCTCTACCTATCAGGAACCTTGTCTGAGGGGTTCTGCCTATCAGGAACCTTGTCTGAGGGGTTCTACCTATCAGGAATCTTGTCTGAGGGGTTCTGCCTATCATGAACCTTGTCTGAGGGGCTCTACCTATCAGGAACCTTGTCTGAGGGGTTCTGCCTATCAGGAACCTTGTCTGAGAGGTTTAACTATCAGGAACCTTGTCTGAGGGGTTCTGCCTATCAGGAACCTTGTCTGAGGGGTTCTGCCTATCAGGAACCTTGTCTGAGGGGTTCAACTATCAGGAACCTTATCTGAGGGGTTCTATCAAGAACTTTGTCTGAGGGGTTCTATCAAGAACCTTGTGTGAGGGTTTCTATCAAGAACCTTGTCTGAGGGGTTCTATCAAGAACCTTGTCAGAGAGGTTCTATCAAGAACCTTGTCTGAGGGGTTCTATCAAGAACCTTGTCTGAGGGGTTCTGTCAAGAACCTTGTCAGAGGGGTTCTGTCAAGAACCTTGTCTGAGGGGTTCTATTAAGAACCTTGTCAGAGGGGTTCCACCTGTCAAGAACCTTGTCTGAATGGGTTCTACCTATCAGCCTTGTCTGAGGGGTTCTACCTATCTTGTCTGAGGGGTTCTACCTATCAACCTTGTCTGAGGGGTTCTACCTATCAACCTTGTCTGAGGGGTTCTACTTATCAACATTGTCAGAGGGGTTCTACCTATCAACCTTGTCTCAGGGGGTTCCACCTATGAATAACCTTTTATGGGGGTCTGTGACCAGACCTCATGGTGGATCAGGGCCTGATCAACCAGGCTGTTACCGCTGGCTGCACGCAATCCAACGTACGAGCCACAGCCTGGTTGGTCAGGTACCGACTTTAGGTGCTTGTCCAGTGCCTACTTGAAGACAGTCAGGGGTCTATTGGTAATCCCCCTTATGTATGCTGGGAGGCAGTGACCAGTGGTCAAGGATAAGTAACCAGTGATCAAGGATAAGTGACCAGTGGTCAAGGATAAGTGACCAGTGGTCAAGGATAAGTGACCAGTGGTCAAGGATAAGTGACCAGTGGTCAAGGATAAGTGACCAGTGGTCAAGGATAAGTGACCAGTGGTCAAGGATATTAACCAGTGATCAAGGATAAGTGACCAGTGGTCAAGGATAAGTGACCAGTGGTCAAGGATAAGTGACCAGTGGTCAAGGATAAGTGACCAGTGGTCAAGGATAAGTGACCAGTGGTCAAGGATAAGTGACCAGTGGTCAAGGATAAGTGACCAGTGGTCAAGGATAAGTGACCAGTGGTCAAGGATAAGTGACCAGTGGTCAAGGATAAGCGACCAGTGGTCAAGGATAAGTGACAAGTGGTCAAGGATAAGCGACCAGTGGATCAAGGATAAGTGACCAGTGGTCAAGGATAAGCGACCAGTGGTCAAGGATAAGTGACCAGTGGTCAAGGATAAGTGACCAGTGGTCAAGGATAAGTGACCAGTGGTCAAGGATAAGTGACCAGTGGTCAAGGATAAGTGACCAGTGGTCAAGGATAAGCGACCAGTGGTCAAGGATAAGCGACCAGTGGTCAAGGAATAAGCGACCAGTGGTCAAGGATAAGCGACCAGTGGTCAAGGATAAGTGACCAGTGGTCAAGGATAAGTGACCAGTGGTCAAGGATAAGTGACCAGTGGTCAAGGATAAGTGACCAGTGGTCAAGGATAAGTGACCAGTGGTCAAGGATAAGTGACCAGTGGTCAAGAAGGACATAAGTGACCAGTGGTCAAGGATAAGGACCAGTGGTCAAGGATAAGTGACCAGTGGTCAAGGATAAGCGACCAGTGGTCAAGGATAAGCGACCAGTGGTCAAGGATAAGTGACCAGTGGTCAAGGATAAGCGACCAGTGGTCAAGGATAAGTGACCAGTGGTCAAGGATAAGCGACCAGTGGTCAAGGATAAGTGACCAGTGGTCAAGGATAAGCGACCAGTGGTCAAGGATAAGTGACCAGTGGTCAAGGATAAGCGACCAGTGGTCAAGGATAAGCGACCAGTGGTCAAGGATAAGTGACCAGTGGTCAAGGATAAGCGACCAGTGGTCAAGGGTGGTCGTGCTACCTCTCCTGCAGCTGAATCCTGTTTAAGTAGACGTAATTTTTGAGAACACTTATGTAACATATGGGAATCTTTACTAAGGAAACGTTCCACCACACAATGGCTTCATCAGTCCAATACAAAGCAGGAAGGAGAGGAGGAGTTTTAGATAATCAGTCCCTCAGCCTGGAGTCGATATGTACAATCTAACACTCTTGCAGTAAGTGTAATATTAGGTTTGAAGTTTTAGAAGCAAGTTGCCAGTAACTAATGAGGAAATGTTAGCACTAGGGAATGAAAGAATGAGATTGAGAAAATGCGACGATGTAGCACTGATGAATGGGAATACAGTAGTGTGGAAAATAATTGAAATAGGATTAATTTTTGTGATTAGGGGTTGGATTAAGCGGATTTGTACATGAGTTAAAGGGGTTATCCTAGCTTATTGCTTGGTAGCATTGATAGTGGGTTAGTCAATTCTTTTTGTTAATGGGTTGGATTTAAGAAGGACCTGCCCAGTATGGGCCACTAGGCCTGTTGCAGTATTTCTTCTTTATCTCATAATACGTCTTAGTCTCCAGCTTAATTAATGTAGTATGCGTTCTTGTCATAAGAGTTTGTTACTGACTTGCAAGCATCCAGCTGTGATGTTATTCTGCTATTCTCATCAGTGCTACAGCAGCTGTTGTTCTGTGGGGCTATTCCTGCAACGTGTTCCATTAGTGAAAGTTTTGCCAAATTCTCCCCTTCAGTTCATGATTACTGCTGAAATTCATGTCAGATGTTACACCTTGGAAGCAAGTATTAAAGCTCTTAGGAAACATGCTGATTTGAGTATCAGACAGATCACTGAAAATTTGGGCCTAGCACAGTCAACTGTTGGTGAGATTCTGAAGCTGACAACACTGGTTATTGTGGAGCGCTGTGTCCAGGAAGATGTGGAAGACAGACGCAAGACAACACTTCACGATGACAAGGTTATAAGAAACAGTGTGAAGGATCCCAAGAAAACCAGTAAAGATCTACAGAGAGATTTGGCTTCAGGTGTAAATGTTGATTCTTAAACTGTTCGACGAAGGTTCCTTAAAGTTGCCAGACCTGCCAGAAAGCCGGTAAAGAAACACTGAATGCTGCGGTAGGCACTTGTTTATAAGGGATGGACGACAGATGAATGGAAAAAAGTTATACTCTCAGATGTGATGCATTGTGAAGCACTTGGGTACAGATCAGTGGTAGTGAGACCGAGCAAAGGCGAACCTCTTCAGAATGGACACATTCAACAAGCGCCATAACATCCACCTTCGATGTTTTGGGATAGTTTTACTGCTGAAGGCTCTGGACGGCTTGTTATTGTTGAGGGAACGATGAACAGTGACAAATACAAGGCAATCCTGGCAACTCATTTGCTTCCCACTGTAGACAGAGACTTTCCTGATGGAGAAGGCATTTTCCAGTAGGATCTTGCTATATGCCTCACTTCCAGAAAAATGCTGACATTCTTCGAAGAGAGTGGACTAAGCATTCTAAATTGGCCTGGAAACTCCTGACCTCATGTCGGAAGCTCTCACCTTAAAGAACCATAACATTATATCAACCGCATCTGCCAGAAAAATGACAGGATGGATAATGAGAACCTTCAAAACTAGGGAGGCCAAGCCCATGATGACACTCTTCAGGTCGCTTGTTCTATCTAGGCAGGAATATTGCTGCACACTAACAGCACCTTTCAAGGCAGGTGAAATTGCTGACCTAGAAAATGTACAGAAGAACCTTCATGGCGCGCATAACGGAAATAAAACACCTCAATAACTGGGAGCGCCTGAAGTCACTAAACTTGTACTCCCTGGAATGTAAGCAGGAGAGATACACAATTATATACACCTGGAAAACCCGAGAGGAATTAGTACCAAACTTGCACACAAAAATCACTCCCTACGAAAGCATAAGACTCGGCAGACGATGTAACATCCCCCCATGAAAAGCAGGGGTGTCACTAGCACGTTAAGAGACAACACAATAAGTGTCAGAAGCCCGAGACTGTTCAACTGCCTCCCAGCATACATAAGGGGGATTACCAATCGACCTCTGACTGTCTTCAAGCAGGCACTGGACAGGCATGTAAAGTCGGTACCTCACCAGCCAGGCTATGTTCGTGAGTTGGATTAAGTGCAGCCAGCAGTAACAGACTGGTGGATCAGGGCCTGATCCAGCATGAGGCCTGGTCACAGACCTACCGAGAACTGTCTTGGGTATTCCAACTACCGAGAACATTGTCTGGGGTATTTTACCTACCATGAACACTGGGGTATTCTACCTACCATGAACATTGTCTGGGGTATTCTACCTACCATGAACATTGTCTGGGGTATTCTACCTACCACGAGCATTGTCTGGGGTATTTTACCTACCACGAACATTGTCTGGGGTATTCTACCTACCATGAACACTGGGGTATTCTACCTACCAAGAACATTGTCTGGGGTATTCTAATTACCATGAACATTGTCTGGGGTATTCTACCTACCACGAACATTGTCTGGGGTATTCTACCTACCACGAACATTGTCTGGGGTATTCTACCTACAATGAACATTGGGGTATTCTACCTGCCACGAACATTGTCTGGGGTATTCTACCTACCACGAACATTGTCTGGGGTATTCTACCTACCACGAACATTGTCTGGGGTATTCTACCTACCACGAGCATTGTCTGGGGTATTCTACCTACCACGAGCATTGTCTGGAGTATTCTACCTACCACGAACATTGTCTTGGGTATTCTACCTACCACAAATATTGTCTGGGGTATTCTACCTACCACGAACATTGTCTGGGTATTCTACCTACCACGAGCATTGTCTGGGGTATTCTACCTACCACGAGCATTGTCTGGGGTATTCTACCTACCACGAACATTGTCTGGGGTATTCTACCTACAATGAACATTGGGGTATTCTACCTACAACGAACACTGTCTGGGGTATTCTACCTGCCACGAACATTGTCTGGGGTATTCTACCTACCACGAACATTGTCTGGGGTATTCTACCTACCACGAACATTGTCTGGGGTATTCTACCTACCACGAGCATTGTCTGGGGTATTCTACCTACCACGAGCATTGTCTGGGGTATTCTACCTACCAAGAACATTGTCTTGGGTATTCTACCTACCACAAATATTGTCTGGGGTATTCTACCTACCACGAACATTGTCTGGGGTATTCTACCTACCACGAGCATTGTCTGGGGTATTCTGCCTACCACGAGCATTGTCTGGGGTATTCTACCTACCACGAACATTGTCTTGGGTATTCTACCTACCACAAATATTGTCTGGGGTATTCTACCTACCATGAACATTGTCTAGGGTATTCTACCTACCATGAACATTGTCTGGGGTATTCTACCTACCACGAACATTGTCTGGGGTATTCTACCTACCATGAACATTGTCTGGGGTATTCTACCTACCATGAACATTGTCTGGGGTATTCTACCTACCACGAACATTGTCTGGGGTATTCTACCTACCATGAACATTGTCTGGGGTATTCTACCTACCAAGAACATTGTCTGGGGTATTCTACCTACCATGAACATTCTCTGGGGTATCCTACCTACCACGAACACTGTCTGGGGTATTCTACCTAGCATGAACATTCTCTGGGGTATTCTACCTACCACGAACATTGTATGGGGTATTCTACCCACCATGAACATTCTCTGGGGTATTCTACCTACCGAGAACATTGTCAGGGGTATTCTACCTACCAAGAACATTGTCTGGGGTATTCTACCTACCAAGAACATTGTCTGGGGTATTCTACCTACCATGAACATTCTCTGGGGTATTCTACCTACCAAGAACATTGTCTGGGGTATTCAACCTACCACGAACATTGTCTGGGGTATTCTACCTACCAAGAACATTGTCTGGGGTATTCTACCTACCACGAACATTGTCTGGGGTATTCTACCTACCACGAGCATTGTCTGGGGTATTCTACCTACCAAGAACATTGTCTTGGGTATTCTACCTACCACAAATATTGTCTGGGGTATTCTACCTACCACGAACATTGTCTGGGGTATTCTACCTACCACGAGCATTGTCTGGGGTATTCTGCCTACCACGAGCATTGTCTGGGGTATTCTACCTACCACGAACATTGTCTTGGGTATTCTACCTACCACAAATATTGTCTGGGGTATTCTACCTACCATGAACATTGTCTAGGGTATTCTACCTACCATGAACATTGTCTGGGGTATTCTACCTACCACGAACATTGTCTGGGGTATTCTACCTACCATGAACATTGTCTGGGGTATTCTACCTACCATGAACATTGTCTGGGGTATTCTACCTACCACGAACATTGTCTGGGTATTCTACCTACCATGAACATTGTCTGGGGTATTCTACCTACCAAGAACACTGGGGTATTCTACCTACCATGAACATTCTCTGGGGTATCCTACCTACCACGAACACTGTCTGGGGTATTCTACCTACCATGAACATTCTCTGGGGTATTCTACCTACCACGAACATTGTATGGGGTATTCTACCCACCATGAACATTCTCTGGGGTATTCTACCTACCGAGAACATTGTCAGGGGTATTCTACCTACCAAGAACATTGTCTGGGGTATTCTACCTACCAAGAACATTGTCTGGGGTATTCTACCTACCATGAACATTCTCTGGGGTATTCTACCTACCAAGAACATTGTCTGGGGTATTCAACCTACCACGAACATTGTCTGGGGTATTCTACCTACCAAGAACATTGTCTGGGGTATTCTACCTACCACGAACATTGTCTGGGGTATTCTACCTACCACGAACAATGTCTGGGGTATTCTACCTACCGAGAACATTGTCTGGGGTATTCTACCTACCACGAACATTGTCTGGGGTATTCTACCTACCGAGAACATTGTCTGGGGTATTCTACCTAACATGAACACTGGGGTATTCTACCTACCATGAACATTGTCTGGGGTATTCTACCTACCACGAACATTGTCTGGGGTATTCTACCTACCACGAACATTGTCTGGGGTATTCTACCTACCACGAACATTGTCTGGGGTATTCTACCTACCACGAACATTGTCTGGGGTATTCTACCTACCACGAACATTGTCTGGGGTATTCTACCTTCCACTAACATTGTCTGGGGTATTCTACCTGCTATGAACATTGTCTGGGGTATTCTACCTACCAAGAACATTGTCTGGGGTATTCTACCTACCATGAACATTGTCTGGGGTATTCTACCTACCATGAACATTGTCTGGGGTATTCTACCTGCTATGAACATTGTCTGGGGTATTCTACCTACCATGAACATTGTCTGGGGTATTCTACCTACCATGAACATTGTCTGGGGTATTCTACCTACCATGAACATTGTCTGGGGTATTCTACTTGCTATGAACATTGTCTGGGGTATTCTACCTACCATGAACATTGTCTGGGGTATTCTACCTGCTATGAACATTGTCTGGGGTATTCTACCTACCATGAACACTGTCTGGGGTATTCTACCTACCAAGAACATTGTCTGGGGTATTCTACCTACCATGAACATTGTCTGGGGTATTCTACCTGCTATGAACATTGTCTGGGGTATTCTACCTACCATGAACACTGTCTGGGGTATTCTACCTAACACGAACATTGGAGTATTCTACCTACCACGAACATTGTCTGGGGTAGTGTACCTACCACGAACATTGTCTAGGGTATTCTACCTACCATGAACATTGTCTGGGGTATTCTACCTACCATGAACATTGTCTGGGGTATTCTACCTACCGAGAGCCTTGTCTGGGGTGTTCATTATAAAGTCTGAGGAGGAGCAGAGAAGACAGTGGTGCAGGAAGGCCACAGGTCGTAGCTTGTACCTGTTTGCGCCCTCCGCTGCAGCTCCTTCCTTCCCACTACAAGGAATCCTGTGTAGCTCCAGGATATAACCATCTTCCGTAGTAACCTGGTGACTCTCTACTGGGTAGCCATTGGACTTGATTAGCTGTGGCTGCAATGTAGGTACATTAATTGTCATCAAAGTCATCAGTATTTATCATTATCTTGCAAGATATGTTTCGTAAACAGTAATCAGAGAAAAGGTAATTCCTACTTGAGCGGATAATGTAACGCAAAATGTAATCAGTGTTTATTTCAGGCACAGACATGTTTTAAATACGAATGAAATAGAGATATTTATCATGTTAATACCAATGATTTGACGCAGCCTCGGTATTTAACTATGTATTGTTTTTTTATTACTGAGGTAATCAGTCCCTCAGCCTCACTCACTCACTACGAAAGCAAAAGACTTGGCAGACGATGCACCATCCCCCCAATGAAAAGCAGGGGTGTCACTAGCACGTTAAGAGACCATACAATAAGTGTCAGGGGCCCGAGACTGTTCAACTGCCTCCCAGCACACATAAGGGGGATTACCAACAGACCCCTGGCAGTCTTCAAGCTGGCACTGGACAAGCACCTAAAGTCGGTTCCTGACCAGCCGGGCTGTGGCTCGTACGTTGGTTTGCGTGCAGCCAGCAGCAACAGCCTGGTTGATCAGGCTCTGATCCACCAGGAGGCCTGGTCACAGACCGAGCCGCGGGGGCGTTGACCCCCGGAACTCTCTCCAGGTAAACTCCAGGTAATCAGTCCACCTATCTTGTTAAAATCACAGGATATGCAAGAAGGGGCTTATATACTGCAAACTGAGGGACTGATTACCTCACAATCCTAAGCTTCACCATTCTATTGGACTGATGATGCCACTGGTTGGCGAAACGTTTTCCTCAATAAAGATCCCCAAATGTTGAACATGTGTCTAATCAGTGTGAAACACGTCCGTCTTTGCTTCCAAAATTGGAGATATCAAGACACACACACAGGGGCCAGGAGCTATGACTCGACCCCTGCAACCACAACTAGGTGAGTACACACATGTCTAGTTCTACAGCTTGACATTATTACAGTGATGTCAAGGGTAGTGATGTCAAGGGTAGTGATGTCAAGGGTAGTGATGTCAAGGGTAGTGATGTCAAGGGTAGTGATGTCAAGGGTAGTGATGTCAAGGGTCATCATGACTCACTCTAGCAAACAAATCATGGAACAGGTGGGGTTTGAACCCATGGCAAGTGAGTCCTAATATGATAATGGTATACAATACCATTATCATGATGGTATACAATACCATTATCATGATGGTATACAATACCATTATCATGATGGTATACAATACCGTTATCATGATGAAAAAAACACAAGTGCAATAGTTAGGTTACCTTATTGCGAAACATTCCGCCTACACGGTAGGCTTCTTCAGTCGTGTACAGAAGAGGCAGCTACTGCCTTCTAATGGTTCAGATGTGTGAATTTTTATCTGAGTTTCTGCTGCCTTCTGGTTTTATGTCTGCTGTAACATTATTCTCCACTTTCCTCCATTTTAGGTGTCTTAAGTTGAAGTCATCCAGGAAGAAGATTTTTGGGGCAGAAGTTGGAAAATTTTCCAGACACTGGTCAATTTTCGAAAAGTGTTCCTTGAATTCTTGGCAAGTTGTATCTGGTGGCTTATATACCACCACAATGGCAAGGTTTTGGTTTTTAGTCTTTACTGCCAAAATTTCAACTACATCATTTCGGATGTTTAGTAGTTCCGAGCAAGTGAGTGACACTGTGACGTACAGGCCAACCTTCCCGTGTTGATTGTTCTTTCTGTCGCACCGCAATAAGTTAGAACCTGCGATCCGCAGTTCGTCGTCAAAGTGATCCTTCATGTGGGTCTCTGTGAAAGCTGTAAACATTGCCTTTGACTCTGTGAGGAGCAGTCCACTGTTTGTTGATGGCTTTAGACCCCTGTATATTTACAAATACAAATGTTGTCGTATTGATGGTACGTAGTGGAGGCCACTGACCGCCACCACTCCAGTAGAGAAATCTAAGAGAGACACACCTTTGTTTGTACGCTGTTGAATTTTCAAACTAAGAACTATAATCAATCTCAGCTTATTTCAAAGCCTAACTAAATAAAAGGCAGGCTTTCACACCCGAGGGATGAGACCCACAACAGTCGGCTCTCACCGTAAGGCATATGCATTAATACTTATCAGTCATTTTGTTGTGTCCGTGTAGGTTCGGTTATGGTAATGTCAACAACTTTCTTGACCAGTCGGAAATATATTACAGTGTCAACACAATCATTTTTGAAAAAGAATAACAATAAGAATAATAATTTACAGTGTTATGCTATATTAATATTCCATAACAATAAAATTTTGGTTCATGCTCTTACCGTAGTTTCATTAATACGAGCGTCATATTTGTTGAGTATAGTGAGTAATCTGGTGGCCACGGGTGAGGTGCTGTCAGTACCCCGGGGGAGTAATTCACTCATCACCTGACCTCTGGTATACACCATCACACTCATCACTATCACCAGCAGCTGTGTAGTCGCTAACCTCATCTGTCATGACGCAAACTTATTATAGAACGTTCGAGTTGTATTAATGTTGGTAGAATTACCGACAATATGTAAAGTAAAAGGACACAAGTGTAACTAATTTGACATTTTATTGTAGCAACGTTTCGCTCTCCAGGAGCTTTGTCAAGCCGTTACAAATAATACATGGACACAGAGGGTATATATAGGCTCAGAGTGAAGTGCAGTACTAGTGGTGGTAGTACTAGTAACATAACTTGTACACAAATAACCCGCACATAAAAGAGAGAAGCTTACGACGACGTTTCGGTCCGACTTGGACCATTGACAAAGTCACACTTGTCAATAGTAGTAACAATATGATAGAACAATTAACTTACACATGTGTAAAAGGTTATGAAAGTTATTACTTGGGTAACAAAAATAATTTAGACAAATATTTGTGTTGGTGGCTGGATGTGAGAAAGTGTTTCAGTGTTCCTCGTGTGTTGTGTTCCTGTGTAGCAGAGACTATGTGATGGCAGGATTATTGTTCTGACGAGGATTTCTGCTAATACTTCAGAGATGATGAAGCTGCCTTTATTTTGCGATTAATGATGATTCAAGGCATTTACGTCTGCGGAAATTAGGTTCTCTGATTACTAGTCGGGCGTCGTTAAATTTCATGGGGTGATTGGTAGAATTTCGGTGTTGTACACAGGCGTTGTTCACGTTATTATTCCTACATGCGTTAATGTGTTCACTGAGGCGGGTGTCGAGGTTCTTAGCTGTTTCACCTGCATATATCTTGTCACATTGTGTAATAATGTTGGTAGAATTACCGATAATATATAAAGTAAAAGGACACGAGTGCAACTAATGTGACATTTTATTGTGGCAACGTTTCGCTCTCCAGGAACTTTTACTTTACATCTTGTCACAGCTTCCACAAGGTGTAGTATAAACTCCTGCATTGACTGGTTCATGGTGGATCGATTTTGTCCTGGTTAGATCCCTTATGGAAGTGCTGGATGCGATGACGACTCTAGTGTTAGTTTGTGCGAGTACCTTGGAAACGTTCAGTGCAACCTGGTTGTTGGGAAGGATGTTATACTTCCACTAGGTAATCCCGCCTACGTTGTGTAAGAATGGTATATAATACCGACAAGATGAAATTAAGACACATGTGCAACATCTGGGTATCTTTATTGTAGACGTTTCGCCATCCAGTGGCTTTATCAATACAAATTCTAGGACATAACTTGAAGACAGTAGAACTATGTACAGAAGATGAGGTAATCAGTCCCTCAACCTAGGAGTAGGTGCGAAGAGCACCATAGTCGTGGAGATTCTGAAGCAGAAGCAAGGAGCCTGGCGCTTATATAGTAACGTCAGGTGTAGCAAACGAAGGCATAGTCGCTGGTAGGCGGGATTCCCCAGTGGAAGTAGGTCCTTCCCAAAGAGATGGGTTAGTTGTAGTAGTAGTTGTCGTAGTCGTGAAGGTTATGTACATGTCCTCAGAATCAAGATTCCATGATGTTGCAGTGTCTGACAAGTTGTGTAAGAATGGTATATAATACCGACAAGATGAAATTAACCCATCTCTTTGGGAAGGACCTACTTCCACTGGGAAATCCCGCCTACCAGTGACTATGCCCTCGTCTGCTACACCTGACGTTACTATATAAGCGCCAGGCTCCTTGCTTCTGCTTCAGAATCTCCACGACTATGGTGCTCTTCGCACCTACTCCTAGGTTGAGGGACTGATTACCTCATCTTCTGTATATAGTCCTACTGTCTTCAAGTTATGTCCTAGAATTTGTATTGATAAAGCCACTGGATGGCGAAACGTCTACAATAAAGATACCCAGATGTTGCACATGTGTCTTAATTTCAATCTACTACCACTGGGTAATCCCGCCTACCAGTGGCAATGTCGTCCCTAGGGTATGACCTACTACCACTGGGTAATCCCGCCTACCAGTGGCAATGTCGTCCCTAGGGTATGACCTACTACCACTGGGTAATCCCGCCTACCAGTGGCAATGTCGTCCCTAGGGTATGACCTACTACCACTGGGTAATCCCGCCTACCAGTGGCAGTGTCGTCCCTGGGGTATGACCTACTTCCACTGGGTAATCCCGCCTACCAGTGGCAGTGTCGTCCCTAGGGTATGACCTACTACCACTGGGTAATCCCACCTACCAGTGACAGTGTCGTCCCTAGGGCATGACCTACTACCACTGGGTAATCCCACCTACCAGTGGCAGTGTCGTCCCTAGGGTATGACCTACTACCACTGGGTAATCCCACCTACCAGTGACAGTGTCGTCCCTAGGGTATAACCTACTACCACTGGGTAATCCCGCCTACCAGTGACAGTGTCGTCCCTGGGGTATGACCTACTACCACTGGGTAATCCCACCTACCAGTGACAGTGTCGTCCCTAGGGTATGACCTACTACCACTGGGTAATCCCACCTACCAGTGACAGTGTCGTCCCTAGGGCATGACCTACTACCACTGGGTAATCCCGCCTTCCAGTGACAGTGTCATCGTCTGCTACACGTCCCTCACCAGACGCCAGTATATAAGAACCAGCCTTCATGACTCTGCTTCACATTCTTCACCACTACGGTGCTCTTCAAGGCTGAGGGACTCCTTACCCCAGCTTTTGTACACAGTTCTGCTGTCTTCCATCTATACCCTTGAATTTGTATTAATAAAGCCACTGGATGGCGAAACATCTAAAATAAAGATACCCGGATGTTGCACATGTGTCTAATTCTTCACGAATCTTCCGTTCCTAGCTGCCAGGTGACCATGAGCAACAAATAGGACACTCCTGACCGGCCTACTGACCTCACGATAGATCGATGGCCCAACGAAAGAAGAATGAGTAGGGACATTACTCGTTTTTTCAAGATTTATAATACACATTCAATATACACCGTCAAGTATAAATTCGCCAGTGTATATACACCGTAAGTTATTATTTAAAATAACTTACCCTTAGGCCACTCATACTTAGTAAATTCCTTCATAGAATGTTATAAAGGTGCTAAATACTTTGGGTTTTATCATTAGAAAGAACAGATAAACTCACCTTTAGAAAAATAAGAACATAACAGTGGAACACTGCAGAAGGCCTACTGGCCCATGCAACGTAGGTCCTTAAAATATACAAATATTCTACATAACAATATATTTCACAGATTACAAAACACAGTAGTACACTGCTACTAGTTAATTAAAGTTAGGCATGTTAATATTACATGTTAATGTTATATGCCGGCGTCCTGCCCCCAGGTAAGACATTATTACCTGTGTACTCGCCACAACTTACACAAGAGTACCAGTAAAACCTGCAACCTACGGCCGTCCCTCATACGTCCCACTGGCCGTCCCTCATACGTGTCCCACTGGCCGTCCCTCATACGTGTCCCACTGGCCGTCCCTCATACGTGTCCCACTGGCCGTCCCTCATACGTGTCCCACTGGCCGTCCCTCATACGTGTCCCACTGGCCGTCCCTCATACGTGCCCCACTGGCCGTGCCTCATACGTGTCCCACTGGCCGTCCCTCATACGTGTCCCACTGGCCGTGCCTCATACGTGTCCCACTGGCCGTAAACTAGCCAATTCGATGGAAAATCTAAAAATATAATCTAAATAGCTTAATAACTCCAGAGGTCGTTCACGTACTCATTTTAAAACGTAACTGTGTAATTATGTGTAACACTGGAGGGTGAGGGTAGCGAGCCAGGGAGTTCCTCCCGGAGTTCCCAAACATTAGGGACTTACTTCTATAAGACACCTGCTGTCCCTGTTCACCCATCAGTTCAAAATAGGTACTTGGGTGTTAGTGGACTGATGTGGGTCGCATCCTGGGACAAAACTGACCTAATTTGTGGGAAATGCTCAGCATTACAATGGACTTTCTATATAGTAGTATGTCATTGATGTCAGCTATGGTCTGTATACCTTGTACATGTACTGGTACATGTACTGGTACATGTACATGCTGGGTTTGATTGGTGTTAAGGGGTACGGGAGTTATTTCTTGAGTAGCTTTAGGTAGATGTCGTTTTGATAAGGACCTGCCTCGTATGGGCCAGTAGGCCTTCTGCAGTGTTCCTACATTCTTATGTTCTTATGTTCTTATGTACTTGTTAAATACACGATACAACTTATACAGACCATAGTTGACATCAGTGACATAAAACGCATATGGTTATCCAGAGCATTTCGGGCAAATTAGGTCAGTTTTGTCGCCCAGGTTGTGACCCACACCCGTCGACTAACACCCAGGTACCTACTTACTGATAGGTGAACATAGACAGCACGTGTCTTAAATGAATACATTCGGTGTTTCATCACCTACCGGGGATCGAACCACGGATACTTAGTGTGTGAGGTGAGTTCGCTACCACCCGAGCTACGGGACACCGTATCAAAATAATCGTGATTACAGTGAGGAAAATAAGAGAGAAGAACTCTGTTTCTGCCTCATGTTAGGTAGGTAACCCATCGTTGTTATCCTGGGGAAGGAAAGTACGTCCAGGGATGTACCTGAGGTCTCCTGGGAATTACCAGCTCAGTCGACACCTGGATACTGTCAGCTGACACAGTAAACAGTCCCAGCTCAGTCGACACCTGGGTACTGTCAGCTGACACAGTAAACAGTCCCAGCACAGTCGACACCTGGGTACTGTCAGCTGACACAGTAAACAGTCCCAGCTCAGTCGACACCTGGGTACTGTCAGCTGACACAGTAAACAGTCCCAGCACAGTCGACACCTGGGTACTGTCAGCTGACACAGTAAACAGTCCCAGCTCAGTCAACACTTAGGTACTCTCAACTGACACAGTAACATTCCCAGCTCAGTCAACACCTAGGTACTGTCAGCTGACACAGTAACATTCCCAGCTCACTCGGCACACTTAACACACTCAGCTCACACAGTCAACACTCTCAGCTCACAGTCAACACTCTCAGCTCACACAGTCAACACTCTCAGCTCACACAGTTAACACTCTCAGCTCACACAGTTAACACTCTCACTCACAATTAAAACCTCAGCTCACACATAAACACTCTCACTCACACAGTCAACACCCTCACTCACACAGTTAACACTCAACCACACAGCCCAACACCTCAGCTCACACGTCAACCTCTCAGCTCATACTCAACATCCAACCACCAGTCAGCACTCTCAGCTCACACAGTTAACACCTCCAACTCACACAGTTACACCCCCTCCAGCTCAACACGTTAGCACCTAAAGCTCCCCACAGCCCAAAAACTCTCGGCACACACAGTCAACACTCTCAGCTCAACAGTCAACACTCTCAGCTCACACATTTAACACTCTAGCTCACACATCAACTCTCACTCACACAGTTAACACCTCAGCACACACAGGCAACACTCTCAGCTCACACAGTCAACACCCCTCTCACACAGTCAAACACTCTCAGCTCACACTCAACACTTTTCGGTTCCACACAGATAACACCCCTCAGCTCACCGTCAACACTCTCAGCTCACACATTTAACACTCTCAGCTCACACAGTCAACACTCTCAGCTCACACAGTCAACACTCTCAGCTCACACAGTTAACACTCTCAGCTCACAAAGTCAACACTCTCAGCTCACACAGTTAACACTCTCAGCTCACACAGTCAACACTCTCAGCTCACACAGTCAACACTCTCAGCTCACACAGTTAACACTCTCAGCTCACACAGTCAACACTCTCAGCTCACACAGTAACACTCTCAGCTCACACATTTACATAACCCACTGTCAGCTCACACAGTCAACACTCTCACTCACACAGTTAACACTCTCAGCTCACTAGTCAACACTCTCACCTCACACATTAACACTCTCGCTCACACAGTCAACACTCTCAGCTCACACAGTCAACCCACTCTCAGCTCACACAGTTTAACCTCCCCACTCACACAGTCAAAAACTCTCAGCCCACACATTCAACACTCTCAGCTCACACAGTAACCCCCTCTCAGCTCACACAGTCAACACTCTCGGCTCACACAGTAACACTCTCATCTCACACAGTCAACACTCTCGGGCTCACACAGTTAACACTCTAAAGCTCACACAGTCACACTCTCAGCTCACACAGTCAACACTCTCAGCTCACACAGTAACACTCTCAGCTCACCCCCATCAACACTCTCAGCTCACACAGTTAACACTCTCAGCTCACACAGCCCAACACTCTCAGCTCACACAGTCAACACTCTCACTCACACAGCAACACTCTCACTCACACAGTTAACACTCTCGGCTCACACAGTCAAAACTTTTCACCACACAGTCAACACTCTCGGCTCACACAGTCAACACTCTCAGCTCACACAGTCAACACTCTCAGCTCACACAGTCAACACTCTCAGCTCACACAGTCAACACTCTCAGCTCACACAGTTAACACTCCTCACACAGTCAACCTCTCAGCTCACCCCAGTCAACACCTTAGCTCACACAGTCAACACTCTCAGCTCACACAGTTAACACTCCTCGGCTCACACAGTCAACACTCTCAGCTCACACAGTTAAAAACTCTCAGCTCACACAGTCAACACTCTCAGCTCACACAGTCAACACTCTCAGCTCACACAGTTAACACTCTCAGCTCACACAGTCAACACTCTCAGCTCACACAGTCAGCAAACTCCCCAGCTCACACAGTCAACACTCTCAGCTCACACAGTTAACACTCTCAGCTCACACAGTCAACACTCTCAGCTCACACAGTCAACACTCTCAGCTCACACAGTCAACACTCTCAGCTCACACAGTTAACACTCTCAGCTCACACAGTCAACACTCTCAGCTCACACTGTCAATACTCTCAGCTCACACAGTCAACACTCTCAGCTCACACAGTTAACACTCTCAGCTCACACAGTCAACACTCTCAGCTCACACAGTCAACACTCTCAGCTCACACAGTCAACACTCTCAGCTCACACAGTTAACACTCTCAGCTCACACAGTTAACACTCTCGGCTCACACAGTTAACACTCTCAGCTCACACAGTTAACACTCTCAGCTCCCCACAGTTAACACTCTCAGCTCACACAGTTAACACTCTCAGCTCACACAGTTAACACTCTCAGCTCACACAGTTAACACTCTCAGCTCACACAGTCAACACTCTCAGCTCACACAGTCAACACCTCACTCCACCCCACAGTTAACACTCTCGGCTCACACAGTCAACACTCTCAGCTCACACAGTCAACATTCTCAGCTCACACAGTCAACATTCTCAGCTCACACAGTCAACATTCTCAGCTCACACAGTCAACATTCTCAGCTCACACAGTCAACATTCTCAGCTCACACAGTCAACATTCTCAGCTCCATAATTATAATTCATTAAATAATATTTGTATTCCCTTTCAGTCAACCTGACTTGTGAACGACACACTTGTGAACGACACACATGTAACGACACACTTAACACACACAGTGAACACACAACCCCTTGTGAACACAACTTGAACGACACACTGTGAACGACCACTTTGAACGACACACTTGTGAACGACACACTTTAACACACACTTGTGAACGACACACTTGTGAACGACACACTTGTGAACGACACTCTTGTGAACGACACACATGTGGACGACACACTTGTGAACGACACACTTGTGAACGACACATTTGGGTAACGACACACTTGTGAACGACAAAACTTGTGAACGACACACTTGTGAACGACACACTTGTGAACGACACACTTGTGAACGACACACTTGTGAACGACACACTTGTGAACGACACACATGTGGACGACACACTTGTGAACGACACACTTGTGAACGACACAGTTGTGAACGACACACTTGTGAACGACACACTTGTGAACGACACACTTGTGAACGACACACTTGTGAACGACACACTTGTGAACGACACACTTGTGAACGACACACTTGTGAAGGGACACACTTGTGAAAGACACACTTGTGAACGACACACTTGTGAACGACACACATGTGGACGACACACATGTGGACGACACACTTGTGAACGACACACTTGTGAACGACACACTTGTGAACGACACACTTGTGAACGACACACTTGTGAACGACACACTTGTGAACGACACACCTTGTGAACGACCCCACTTGTGAACGACACACTTGTGAACGACACACTTGTGAACGACACACTTGTGAACGACACCCCTTGGGGAACGACACACTTGTGAACGACACACTTGTGAACGACACACTTGTGAACGACAACACTTGTGAACGACACACTTGTGAACGACACACTTGTGAACGCACACTTGTAACGACACACTTGTGAACGACACACTTGTGAACGACACACATGTGGACGACACACTTGTGAACGACACACTTGTGAACGACACACTTGTGAACGACACACTTGTGAACGACACACTTGTGAACGACACACTTGTGAACGACACACTTGTGAACGACACACTTGTGAACGACACACATGTGGCCGACACACTTGTGAACGACACACTTGTGAACGACACACTTGTGAATGACACACTTGTGAACGACACAATTGTGAAACGAAAACATTTGGGTGAACGACACACTTGTGCCCGACACACTTGTCAACGACAAACTTGTGAACGACACACTTGTGAACGACACACTTGTGAACGAAACCACTTGTTAACGACACACTTGTGAACGACACACTTGTGAACGACACACTTGTGAACGACACACTTGTGAACGACACACTTGTGAACGACACACTTGTGAACGACACACTTGTGAACGACACACTTGTGAACGACACACATGTGGACGACACACTTGTGAACGACACACTTGTGAACGACACACTTGTGAACGACACACTTGTGAACGACACACTTGTGAACGACACACATGTGGACGACACACTTTTTGAACGAAAACACTTGTGGAACGACACACTTGTGAACGACACACTTGTGAACGACACACTTGTGAACGACACACTTGTGAACGACACACTTGTGAACGACACACTTGTGAACGACACACATGTGGACGACACACTTGTGAACGACACACTTGTGAACGACACACTTGTGAACGACACACTTGTGAACGACACACTTGTGAACGACACACTTGTGAACGACACACTTGTGAACGACACACATTGGACGACACACTTGTGAACGACACACTTGTGAACGACACCCCTTGTGAACGACACACTTGTGAACAAACACACTTGTGAACGACCCCACTTGTGAAACGACACATTGTGAACACACACATGTGAACGACACACTTGTGAACGACACACTTGTGAACGACAAAACGTGTGAACGACACACTTGGAACGACACACTTTGGTGAACGCACACTTGTGAACGACACACTTGTGAACGACACACTTTTTGAACGACACACTTGTGAACGACACAACATGTGGAGGGACACACTTGTGAACGACAACACTTGTGAACGACACACTTGTGAACGACACACTTTTTGAACGACACACTTGTGAACGACACACTTGTGAACGACACACTTGTGAACGACACACATGTGGACGACACACTTGTGAACGACACACTTGTGAACGACACACTTGTGAACGACACACTTGTGAACGACACACTTGTGAACGACACACTTGTGAACGACACACTTGTGAACGACACACTTGTGAACGACACAAAATGAACGACACACTCGTGAACGACACACTCGTGAACCGACACACTTGTGAACGACACACTCGTGAACGACACACTCGTAAACGCACACTTGTGAACGACAAAACTTGTAAACGACACACTTGTGAACACACACTTGTGAACGACACACTTGTGAACGACACACATGTGAACGACACACGTGTGAACGGCACACGTGTGAACGACGCACGTGTGAGCGACGCACATGTGAACGACACGCATGTGAACGACACACATGTGAACGACACACATGTGAACGACACACATGTGAACGACACACATGTGAACAAATTAGGTCAATTTTGTCCCAGGATGCGACCCACACCAGTAGACTATCACCCAGGTACCTATTTTACTGCTAGGTGAACAGGGACAGCAGGTGTCGTATGGAAACACGTCCTAATTTTTTCACCCGTACCAGGGATCGATCCCCGGACCTCAGTGTGTGAGCTGAGTGCGCTAGTGATCCAGCTACAATGGTCATTGTTGACCAGCTGAATTATAACATCCTCGTAGGAGGTTGGACAGTGCAAGCATTGCGCGTCCCAGCAGTGCAGCGTCCCATCAGTGCAGTGTCTCATCAGTGCAGCGTTCCATCAGTGCAGCGTCCCAGCAGTGCAGCGTCCCATCAGTGCAGTGTCTCATCAGTGCAGCGTCCCATCAGTGCAGCGTCTCATCAGTGCAGCGTCCCATCAGTGCAGCGTCTCATCAGTGCAGCGTCCCATCAGTGCAGCGTTCCATCAGTGCAGTGTCTCATCAGTGCAGCGTCCCATCAGTGCAGCGTCCCATCAGTGCAGCTCCCCCCTCATGCGCGTCCCACACAGCATCGCCCATCAAGCGCGTCCCATCAAGCAGCTCCCACAAGCAGCGTCCCAAACAGAGCGCGCTCATCAGACACGTCCCCTCACGCAGCGTCCATCGAGCACGCCATCAGTGCAGCCTCCCCTCAAGCATCTCCCATCAAACGGCTCCCATCAAGCACGTCCCCCTCAGAGCAGCGTCCCCCTCAAGCAGGTCGCATCAGAGCAGCGCCCCCAAGCACTCCCCCTTAGAGCAGCATCCCATCGGACGCGTCCCATCATGCAGCGTCCCATCAGAGCTTTCCCCCTAGAGCAGGGGTCCCTCAGAGCACGCCATCAGAGCAGCGTCCAACAGAGCAGCGCTCATCAACACGTCCCATCACAGCACGTCCTCAGACCGTCCCCCATCACCTCCCCTCAAACATCGTCCCCTCAAGCGGGGGCCCCCTCAGACACGTCCCCTCAAGACGCCCATCAAGCACGTGCCCTGATGCAGCGTCCCCCTCATGCAGCGCCCCATCATGCAGCGTCCCACAGGCACGTCCCACATGCAGCGTCCCATCAGTGCAGCGTCCCCCCTCATCACGTCCCATCATCGCGCCCCCATCAGTGCGCTTCCCATCAGGCACGGCCCCCTCAGGCGCGCCCTATCATGCAGCGTCCCATCAGTGCAGCGTCCCCCTATGCAGCGTCCATCAGGCAGCATCTCATCATGCAGCATCTCACAGTGCAAACGTCTCACATGCAGCGTTCCCCTCAGTGCAGCGCCCTCAACACGTCCCATCATCACGTCCCCCTCAACAGCGTCTCATCAGTGCAGCGCCCCATCATGCAGCGCCCATCAGTGCACGTCCCATCATGCAGCGTCTCACAGTGCAGCATCTCCATGCAGCATCTCATCAGTGCAGCGTCTCAAGGGACCCCATCATGCAGCGTCCCATCAGTGCAGCGTCCCATCAGTGCAGCGTCCCATCAGTGCAGCGTCCCATCAGTGCAGCGTCCCATCAGTGCAGCGTCCCATCAGTGCAGCTCCCATCAAGCACGTCCCCCTCAGAGCAGCGTCCCATCAGAGCGCGTCCCATCAAGCACGTCCAACAAGCCGTCCACAAGCAGCGTCCCCCTCAGAGCACGTCCCATCAAGCACGTCCAACAAGCACGTCTCATCAAGCAGCGTCCCATCACACAGCGTCCCATAAGCAGCGCCCATCAGTCAGCCCCCCACAAGCATCGCCCATCAAGCGGGGTCCCTCAAAAGGGAGCGCCATCAGAGCACCCATAAGCACGTCGCATCAGAGCACGTCCCATCAAGCAGGTCCCATCAGGCAGCACCCCCGGAGCAGCGTCCCCTCATGCAGCGCCCATCAAGCATCGCCCATCAGGCACGTCCCCCTCAACACGTCCCATCAAGCAGCGTCCATATCACGTCCCCCCTCAGTGCAGCGCCCCATCTTTCAGCGCCCATCGTGCGGGTCCCACATGCAGCGTCCCACAAGCAGCGTCCCATCAGTGCAGCGTCCCATCAGTGCAGCGCCCATATGCGCGTCCCCTCAGGCATCGCCCCCCAAACAGCGTCCCATCAAGGGGCCCTCCCTCAAGCAGCGTCCAACAGGCACGCCATCAAGCAGCGTCCCCCTCAAGCAGCGTCCCTCAAGCACGTCCATCAGGGACCTCCCATCAGAGCACGCCCCAACAGGCGGCGCCTCTCAAGCAGCGTCCCCTCAAACAGCGTCCCATAGAGCAGGGGGTCCATCAGGCACTCCCATCAGAGCACGTCCCATCAAACCTCCCATCAGCAGCGTCCCCAGCAGCTCCCATCAGAGCACGTCCCATCAGACGCGTCCCATCAAGGCAGCGTCCCCTCAGCGCGTCCCACAGGCAGCGTCCAAGAGTTTGCAGCGTCCCCCTCAGGGACGCCCCCTCATGCAGCGTCCCACAGTGCAGCGTTCCATCATGCAGCGCCCATCATGCGCGTCCCATCAGTGCGCGTCCCATCTGCAGCGTCCCCTCAGTGCAGCCCGGGGCCCCATCATGCACGGGGCCCCTCAGGCAGCCTCATCAGGCAGCCCCTCATCATGCAGCACCATCAGTGCAGTGTCTCATCAGTCAGCCCCATCATGCACGTCCCATTGCACGTCTCATCATGCAGGCTCACAGTCAGCGTCCCCTCAGGGAGCGTCCCACAAGCACGTCTCATCGGCACATCTCATCAGTGCGCGTCCCCCCTGCAGCGGCCATCAGGGGAGCGTCTTCATGCAGCGTCTCATCGTAGCGCTCAAACAGTGCAGGGGTCCCATCACGTCCCATCTGCAGCGTCCCCCCATGCAGCCCCATCATGCAGCGTCCCCTCAGTGAGCGCTCATCAGTGCAGCTCTCATCATGCAGCATCCATCATGCAGCGTCCCCTAGTGCAGCGCCCATCAGTGCACTTCCCCCAGTGCAGCGTCCCCCTCAGGCAGCTCCTATCGTGCACGTCCCATCATGCAGCGTCCCATCATGCAACATCTCATCATGCAGCGTCCCACTGCAGCGTCCCATCATGCGCGTCTCATCATGCAGCGTCCTATCAGGGGAGCGTCCATCAGTGCGCGTCCCATCTGCGCGTTCATCAGTGGGAGCATCCATCAGGAGCTCCCCAAGCAGCGTCCCATCAGAGCAGCGTCCCATCAGAACAACGTCCTAAAACAGTACAGCGTCCCTCAAGCAGCGTCTCATCAGTGCAGCGTCCCCTCATGCACATCCATCAAGCAGCGTCCCATTATGCGCGCCCTCATGCGCGTCTCATCATGCCGCCCATCAGGCAGCGTCCTATCAGACGGCCCATCAGTAAGCGTCGCCATGCAGCGTCCCTCAGCAGGCTCACAGTGCCGTCCCCCTCAACGCGTCCCACAGTGCAGCGCCCATCAAAATGCACGTCCCATCAGTGCAGCTCTCATCAGTGCAGCGTCCCCCTCAGTCAGCGTCCCCATCATCACATCCCCCTCAGTTCAGCGTCCCACAGTGCAGCGTCCCATCAGGGCCCCCAGGCAGCGTCCACATGCACGTCCCATCATGCGCGCCCCCCAGTGCAGCGTCCCCTCAGTGCAAACGTCCCTGTTCAGCGTCCCATCAGTCAGCGTCCCATCATTTTAGCGTCTCATCATGCAGCGTCCTTCACGCCCATCAGTGCAGCGTCCCCTCATTGCAGCGTCCCATCAGGGAGCGTCCCATCATTCAGCGTCCCATCAGTTCAGCGTCCCCCTGAGTTCCACGTCCCACAGTGCACGTCCTCATTGCGCGTCCCATCAGTGCACGTCCCATCAGTGCACGCCCCCCATCAGGCAGCGTCTCATCAGTGCAGCGCCCACAGTGCAGCGCTCTCAGTGCAGCATCCCATCATTCAGCCCCATCATGCAGCGCCCTCATGCCCACAGGCAGCGTCCTATCATGCAGCGTCCCTCAGCAGCGTCCCATCATGCACTCCCCTCAGTGCAGCGCCCCATCAGTTACTCCCATCAGTGAGCTCCCATCATTCAGCGTCTATCGGCAGCTCCCTTCACTTCCCCCTCAGTGCAGCGTCCCCCTCAGTCCCGCGTCCCATCAGTGCAGCGTCCATCAGTGCAGCGCCCATCATGCAGCGCCCATCATTCAGCGTCCCTAGTGAGCGTCCCCTCAGTTTAGCGTCCCCTCATTCAGCGTCCCATGAGTTCCGTCCCCTGTGCAGCGTCTCATCGTGCAGCGTCCCCAGTCAGCGTCCCTCAGGCAGCGTCCTTCCTCTCATCACACGTCCCACAGAGCAGCGTCCCCCAGAGCGCGTCCCCAAAGCAAGTGCAGCGCCCCCTCAGTGCAGCGTCCCCTCATTTCAGCGTCTCACAGTCAGCGTCCCCATCCAAAAAAAGGGCCACAGTGCAGCGTCCCATCATCAGCGGTTTCCCCTCAGTTCAGCGTCCCATCAGTTCAGCGTCCCCAAATTTTAGCGTCCCCTCATGCGCGTCTCATCAGCAGCGTCCCATCAGTGCAGCGTCCCATCATGCAGCGTCCCATCAGTGCAGCGTCTCATCAAGCCGTCCCATCAGAGCCGTCCCATCAAGCAGCGTCCCCTCAGTGCAGCGTCCCCCAGTGCAGCGTCCCCTCAGTGCAGCGTCTCATCATGCAGCATCTCATCAGGGAGCTCCTCAGTGAGCGTCTCATCAGTGCAGCGTCCCCCTCAGTGCAGCGTCCCACAAGCAAGCGCCATCAGTGCAGTTCTCAGCAGGCAGCGTCCCCCTCAGTGCAGCGCCCACAGGCAGCGCTCATCGTGCGGGCCCCATCAGTGAGCCTCATCGGGCAGCCTCCCTCGCGTCCCCTTAGCGCAGCGTCCGATCAGTGCGCGTCCCATCAGTGCAGCTCCCATCATTCAGCGTCCCACACGTCCCCTCAACTTAAGATACAATAGGGCCCATAATTATACAGAACAAACACATAAAGACCTTTGGAAGAGTTCCGAGTGAAGGATTTTCGCTGCCTCCCGCAGGTTGCACTGCCCCCGCAGGATTGCACTGCCTCCCCAGGTTGCACTGCCTCCTGCAGGATGCACTGCCTCCTCAGGGTTTCACTGCCTCCTGAGGGTGCACTGCCTTTCCGCAGGGTTTTCACTGCCCCCTGCAGGGGTTTTCACTGCCTCCCTGCAGGGGTTGCCTGCCTCCTGCAGGGTTGCACTGGCCCCCCTGCAGGTTGCCTGCCACTGCAGATTGCACTGCCTCCCCGGTTTTCATGCCTCCTGCAGGGTTCACTGCCTCCTGCGGGGTTTCGCTGCCTCCGCAGGTTGCACTGCCTCCGCAGGATTGCACTGCCCTCCGCAGGGTTGCAAAAAGCCTCCTGAGGGGTTTCACTGCCCCTCAGGATTGCACTCCCCTGCAGGGTTCCTCCCCCTGCAGGGTTGCACTGCCTCCTGCAGGATTGCACCCTCCTCAGGGGTTTCACGCCTCCTGCAGGATTGCACTGCCTCCGCAGGGTTCGCGCCTCCTCAATTGCACTGCCTCCTGCAGGGAAATTTTACCCTCCTGCAGGGTGCACTGCCTCCTGCGGGTTTGCACTCCCCCCTGCGGTTTCACGCCTCCGCAGGGCAAAAAAACCCCCTCAGGGGTTTCACGCCTCCTCAGGTTGCACTGCCTCCCGCGGGTTGCGCTGCCTCCTGCAGGTTGCACTGCCTCCCGCAGGTTGCACGCCTCCTGCAGGGTTTCACTCCTCCCAGGATTCACGCCCCCTGCAGGATTTCAACTGCCCCCGCAGGGGTTGCACTGCCTCCTGCAGGTTGCACTCCTCCTCAGGGGTTGCACTGCCCTCCTTTCAGGGGTTCACTGCCTCCTGCAGGGGGCACTGCCTCCGCAGGATTTCACTGCCTCCTCAGGATTGCACTGCCCCCCTCGATTGCACTGCCTCCGCAGGGTTCACTGCCTCCTGCAGGATTCCCCCGCCTCCTGCAGGATTGCATGCCCCCTCAGGGTTTCACGCCTCCTGCAGGGCTGCACTCCTCCTGCAGGATTGCACTGCCTCCTGCAGGTTCACTGGGCCCCCGCAGGGTTTCACTGCCCCCCCGCAGGATTGCACTGCCTCCTGCAGATGCACTGGGCCCCCTGCAGGGTTGCACGCCTCCTGCAGAATTGCACTGCCTCCTGCAGATTTCCGCCTCCGCAGGATTGCACGCCCCCTGCAGGATTGCACTCCTCCGCAGGTTGCACTGCCCCTGCGGGTTGACTGCCCCGCAGGATTGCACTGCCTCCTGCGGATTGCCTGCCTCCTGCAGGGTTGCACTGCCTCCTGCAGGATTCACTGCTTCCCGCGGGGTTGCACCTGCCCCCTGCAGAAATTTCACGCCTCCTGCAGGGTTTCACGCTTCCTGCAGGATTCATGCCTCCCCGCAAATTGCACGCCCCTCAGGGTTGCACGCCCCGCAGATTGACTGCTTCCTGCAGGTTTTCACTGCCTCCGCAGGGGTTTCACGCCTCCTGCAGGATTGCACTGCCTCCTGCAGAATTCACTGCTCCTGCAGAATTGCACTGCCCCCTGAGGGTTGCACTGCCTCCTGCAGGAAATTTCACTCCTCCCAGGATTGCACTGCCCCCGCAGGGCTGCACTGCCTCCTGCAGTATTGCACTGCTCCTCATGATTTTCAATGCCTCCTGCAGGGTTGCACTGCCCCTGCGGGTTGCACTGCCCCCCCCGCAAATTGACTGCCCCTCAGGGTTTACTCCTCCTGCAGGATTCACTGCTTCCTGCAGGGTTGCATCCCCCTGCAAATTGCCGCCTCCTGCAGGGGTTTCACTGCTTTCCTGCAGGGTTTCACTGCCTCCGCAGAAAAGCACTGCCTCCTGCAGGATTGCACTGCCCCTGCAGGGTTGCACTGCTTTCCCGCAGGATTGCACTGCCTCCGCCGGATTTCCTGCCTCCTGCAGGATGCACTCCTCCGCAAATTGCACTGCCTCCTGCAGGATTGCACTGCCTCCTGCAGGATTGCACTGCCTCCTGCAGGATTGCACTGCCTCCTGCAGGATTGCACTGCCTCCTGCAGGATTGCACTGCCCCCGCATATTGCACTGCCTCCTAAAGATTGCACTGCCTCCTGCGGATGCACTGCCCCCTCAGGGTTGCCTGCCCCCTGCGAATTGCACTCCCCCTGCAGGATTTCACTGCCTCCTCAGTTGCACTGCCTCCTGCAGGATTGCACTGCCTCCTGCAGGGTTGCACTGCCTCCTGCAGGGTTGCACTGCCTCCTGCAGGATTGCACTGCCTCCTGCAGGATTGCACTGCCTCCTGCAGGATTGCACTGCCTCCTGCAGGATTGCACTGCCTCCTGCAGGATTGCAACATCACCACTGGGTTGGTAGAGAAACATCTGCAAGAGTTTAATATCTTTATTCCGAAACGTTTCGCCTGCACAGCAGGTTTCTTCAGTCGAGTACAGAAAAGTTGGTAGAAACAGTGCATTATTATTATTATAATCAAGGGGAAGCGCTAAACCCGTAGGATTATGCAGCAGAAACAGTGGAGAAGTGAAGAGAAACAGTGGAGAAGTGAAGAGAAACAGTGGAGAAGTGAAGAGAAACAGTGGAGAAGTGAAGAGAAACAGTGGAGAAGTGAAGAGAAACAGTGGAGAAGTGAAGAGAAACAGTGGAGAAGTGAGAGAAACAGTGGAGAAGTGAAGAGAAACAGTGGAGAAGTGAAGAGAAACAGTGAAGAAGTGAAGAGAAACAGTGGAGAAGTGAAGAGAAACAGTGAAGAAGTGAAGAGAAACAGTGGAGAAGTGAAGAGAAATACCTAACTATTGCACATGTACTTAAAAAATCGTAATGACACGATTGCAAACAAACCATACCACGGGTGGGGATAGAACCCGCGGTCAGAGAGTCTCAATTGTTTCAGACTATGGAACAATGCTCTTCTCCAGACTGAGGGACTGACCACCTCAAAACTTTAAGGGTGATGGACTGATTACATCGTCTTCAAGTCTCTTCTGCTTCTATCAACTTTTCTGTACTCGACTGAAGAAGCCTACTGTGTAGGCGAAACGTTTCGAAATAAAGATACCTAACTGTTGCATATGTGTCTCACCTAACAACCTGTCGGTATTTTATACCATTTTAATGTTCACGTGTAACTTACCAACCTGACGGTATATTGTACCATTGTAATATTCAACACGACTTAAGTTTTAGTGCGAACAGTGTACGTTCAGTCCCCAGAACTGCATCATTACCACTAGAATGTCACAGTGTACGTTCAGTCCCCAGAACTGCATCATTACCACTAGAATGTCACAGTGTACGTTCAGTCCCCAGAACTGCATCATTTCCACTGGAATGTCACAGTGTACGTTCAGTCCCCACAACTGCATCATTACCACTAGAATGTCACAGTGTACGTTCAGTCCCCAGAACTGCATCATCACCACTAGAATGTCACAGTGTACGTTCAGTCCCCAGAACTGCATCATTACCACTAGAATGTCACAGTGTACGTTCAGTCCCCAGAACTGCATCATTTCCACTGGAATGTCACAGTGTACTTTCAGTCCCCAGAACTGCATCATCTCCACTGGAATGTCACAGTGTACGTTCAGTTCCCAGAACGCATCATCACCACTAGAATGTCACACTGCAAACAGTGTACTTTCAGTCCCCAGAACTGCATCATCTCCACTGGAATGTCACAGTGTACGTTCAGTCCCCAGAACTGCATCATTACCACTAGAAAGTCACAGTGTACGTTCAATCCCCGGAACTGCATCATCACCACTGGAATGTCACAGTGTACGTTCAGTTCCCAGAACTGCATCATCACCACTAGAATGTCACACTGCAAACAGTGTACGTTCAGTCCCCAGAACTGCATCATCACCACTAGAATGTCACACTGCAAACAGTGTACGTTCAGTCCCCAGAACTGCATCATCACCACTAGAATGTCAGAGTGTACGTTCAATCCCCAGAACTGCATCATCTCCACTGGAATGTCACAGTGTACGTTCAGTTCCCAGAACTGCATCATCACCACTAGAATGTCACACTGCAAACAGTGTACGTTCAGTCCCCAGAACTGCATCATCACCACTAGAATGTCACACTGCAAACAGTGTACGTTCAGTCCCCAGAACTGCATCATCACCACTAGAATGTCAGAGTGTACGTTCAATCCCCAGAACTGCATCATCACCACTAGAATGTCACACTGCAAACAGTGTACGTTCAGTCCCCAGAACTGCATCATCACCACTAGAATGTCAGAGCGTACGTTCAATCCCCAGAACTGCATCATCACCACTAGAATGTCACACTGCAAACAGTGTACGTTCAGTCCCCAGAACTGCATCATCACCACTAGAATGTCACACTGCAAACAGTGTACGTTCAGTCCCCAGAACTGCATCATCACCACTAGAATGTCACACTGCAAACAGTGTACGTTCAGTCCCCAGAACTGCATCATCACCACTAGAATGTCAGAGTGTACGTTCAATCCCCAGAACTGCATCATCACCACTAGAACCACAATGTTCACTATATCGTCCAAGCATGGAAGGAGGTAAACATCCGGTACTCTGACCTCATTCACTTTACGGTCGTCGGTACACATCCAGAATCCTCCATCATCTTTTAAACAAGGATACGTGTTGAAGAAACCATACCACGGGAGGGATTGAACCCGCGGTCAGAGTCTCAAAACTCCAGATCGTCGCGTTCAATCCCGCCCGTGGTATGGTTTGTTTGCAATCGTGTCATTACGATTTCGTGAGTCATATATGTTGAAGCCCACGGGACTACCAACGTTTCTGTACTCGACTGAAGAAGTCTACTGTGTAGGCGAAACGTTTCGAGACACTTATGCAACGTATGGGAATCTTTATTGAAGAAACGTTTCGCCACACAGTGGCTTCATCAGTCCAACATGAAGCAGAAAGGTGTAAAGAGAGGAGGATTTGTAGACGAGTGGTTCAGATACCCAAGAGTTGCACATGTGTCTTAATTTATCATCATCAAAGAGGGTAGGAGTTTGAGGTAATCATTCCCTCAGCCCGGAATCTGTGTTCAGTCCATCAGTCTTGTAGAAAATACAGCATAGAGCCGGAGAAGTGACTTATATACTGTAGTCAGGTGAGTGGAAGCAGGATGTTAAATTAGACACATGTGCAACCATCCATCTACAGTGGAAGCAGGAGGAGGCGGGGTCACACTGGAATCTTCCACTAGTGTAAGTAACAGGAGGAGGCGGGATCACAGTGGGGCAATCCATTAGTGTAAGTAACAGGAGGAGGCGGGATCACAGTGGGGCAATCCATTAGTGTAAGTAACAGTAGGAGGCAGGATCACAGTGGAACCATCCATTAGTGTAAGTAACAGGAGGAGGCGGGATCACAGTGGAACCATCCATTAGTGTAAGTAACAGGAGGAGGCGGGATCACAGTGGAACCATCCATTAGTGTAAGTAACAGGAGGAGGCGGGATCACAGTGGAACCATCCATTAGTGTAAGTAGGTCTTCGTCCAAAGGTTGGACAGGTACTGAAGAATTCCTTGTATCAAGATCCCATGTTGTTGCAGTGTCTGACAGATGTGATAAATGGTTTTCAAAACCGACAAGTGTCTCAATCTTCAACTTGTCGGTTTTGAAAACCATTCATCACAAAGGTATGACTCGAGGGGCAGATCCGCTTCATTACAAAAGCTGATCCAATGGACAAGTATTGAAGAATTCCTTGTATCAAGATCCCATGTTGTTGCAGTGTCTGACAGATGTGATAAATGGTTTTCAAAACCGACAAGTGTCTCAATCTTCAACTTGTCGGTTTTGAAAACCATTCATCACAAAGGTATGACTCGAGGGGCAGATCCGCTTCATTACAAAAGCTGATCCAATGGACAAGTATTGAAGAATTCCTTGTATCAAGATCCCATGTTGTTGCAGTGTCTGACAGATGTGATAAATGGTTTTCAAAACCGACAAGTATCTTAACCTTTAACTTGTCGGTTTTGAAAACCATTCATCACTCTGTGTTCATCCTCCAGACTTGCTAATTCTTAACCAAGTCTCTGAGTGGAAGCACTCTGCGTCCTACCTTCAGAAACAGCACCTCCCCTATCCGAGTTTTACAGAATGACTTGATAAATTAGACAAGTGTGCAGCACTTGGGTATCTTTATTGTGGAAACGTTTCGCCACACAGTGGCTTCATCAGTCCAATACAAAAAAGAACGGTGAAAATCAGGAGTAGTTTGAGATAATCAGTCCCTCAGCCTGGAGTCCATGTGTTCAGTTCATCAGTCTTGATCTTCACTATTCTTCGTATTGGACTGATGAAACCACTGTGTGGCGAAGCTATTCCAGGAGCTTGACAAATTAATAAAGCTCCTGGAGAGCGAAACATTGCCACAATAAAACGTCGCATTAGTTGCACATTAGCTTCTAACATATTGTCGGTAATTCTACCAACACTAACACAATAAAAATACCCAAGCACATGTGTCATAATTTATCAACTTGTCGGTTCTCTCAGGCATTTATCTACATTTACAGAATAAACACTTTCATGAGGACCTGCCTTGTATGGGCCAGTGGGTCTTTTGCAGTGTTCCTCCATTCTTATGTTGTTTTTATAATTGCAATGTTTCCACCCGAGTTTCCGAGGGCAAACACTGTAGATCCCACCTCCAGAACTATTGAAAATGGTATGAAATACCAGCCCCTCAGCCTAGAGTTGAACTCTTCTCCAGACTGAGGGACTGACTACCTCAAATACTTTTTCTCCGAGGTTGATGGACTGACATCATCTTTAGTTTACTACTACTGCTGCCTCTGTATTTGACTACTGTGACGGCGAAACGTTTCATCAATAATGATACCTAACGGTTGCACATGTGTCTTAATCCTCACCTCCAGAGCTGTAATCCTGTTCATCTTAGAAGGATTTACTTGAGTCAGGTCTCAGGTGCACTACAGCACTATGACTGACGGGCAACTACAGACTCCGCCACATTTATTGTGGCTCACTGACGGGAAGTTACGAGATAGGGCAACTCCATCATCCTGTCCTGCTGTGTACTTACCTGTTTGTGGTTGCGGAAACTGAGTCTCAGCTCCTGATCCCGTTGAACATTAAAATGGTATAAAATACCGACAGGTTGTTAGGTAAGACACATGCAACAGTTAGGTATCTTTATTTCAAAACGTTTCGCCTACACAGTAGGCTTCTTCAGTCGAGTACAGAAAAGTTGATAGAAGCAGAAGAGACTTGAAGACGATGTAATCAGTCCATCACCCTTAAAGTTTTGAGGTGGTCAGTCCCTCAGTCTGGAGAAGAGCTTTGTTCCATAGTCTGAAACAATATGGAGTTGAAGTGACAGGATGGAGCTCCATCCTGTCACTTCATGATTCTGAGGACATGTACATAACCTTCACGACTACGACAACTACTACTACAACTAACCCATCTCTTTGGGAAGGACCTACTTCCACTGGGGAATCCCGCCTACCAGTGACTATGCCCTCGTCTGCTACACCTGACGTTACTATATAAGCGCCAGGATCCTTGCTTCTGCTTCAGAATCTCCACGACTACGGTGCTCTTCGCACCTACTCCTAGGTTGAGGGACTGATTACCTCATCTTCTGTACATAGTTCTACTGTCTTCAAGTTATGTCCTAGAATTTGTATTGATAAAGCCACTGGATGGCGAAACGTCTACAATAAAGATACCCAGATGTTGCACATGTGTCTTAATTTCACCTTGTCGGTATTATATACCATTCTTGCACATTGAAAATTGGGTTGAGCAAATATTCTGTTAGTGGGATGGATTGTGAAGGACCTGCCTAGTATGGCCCAGTAGGCCTACTGCAGTGCTCCTCCTTTCTCATGTTCTTATAAGAACATAGGAAGGAAGATCAGTGCTGCGGGCCCACTGCCTAGGCAAGTCTAACTCACACCCTCCCACAACCATTCAGGTACTTGTTTAACCTATTTTTAAAGCTACACAAGGTGTGAAGGCTTACTCAGCCCTGTAATAACTTCAGACAGTAGTACCAAGGCTGGCTCCTCCTCAGGAAAATTAATGAATAGAAAAAGAAATAATAACAGACAAACATAAACACTTTATTATATAGAAAATATAAAATATAAAACACTTAAATATGAAATATTAATCCTACATTAAAGAAAATGAAAAATGAAAAATATAAATCATAACTGAATTCAACGCTAATATAAAACGTGGGTGTCTGGTGTTGGTGACACTGTTGTTGAAATCGTAGCTGTTGCTGATGATGGGGGGGGGGCGCAGGTGTTGGTTACAACCCACGGTTCGTTCTTCACAGTATATCCGTGAGTATTCTATCCCGATGACAGGAAAGCAGGTTCTTTACCGCTGTAATGATGAGGGGTTACGTCCTGCAATTTCATACAGGTGCACAGGTAATTAAATCCAAAAAGGGGAAGTCTCAGGACGTTAGTCCATCTCCATCAGTTCTACTCGTTGATTGGCAGGTGACCCTCTCTGTCATCCAAGCTGGAAAGATAGACAGGTTACCCACTGCTTAAGAAATCACCCTCCATGATAAGTACAATACCTAAAAGATGTGGTGATTATTACAACAGTCAACTTAGAGCAAGACTGAAAGGACTAAGTTTATTATTGGTCAAAAGTGAAGCTTTCAACCAATAAATCCACTAGAATACAAGGCAGGCATGTACTTACAGTAGTGCTGGGAGCTGTGAGTCTAGTGATTACTGTTTGGACCGGAGCCCCACACGTCACCTTTTGGGGGGGGGGGAAGAAGGAGGGGAAGGGATAGCGGGAGCTAGACTGACCCTACCTTAACAAGCACCCGGCAGTCAAACTATCACTTTCGGGGTGAGGGAAAAAAGGCGGGAATAGCGGGAGCTTGACTTACCCTACCTTAACAAGTAGCCGGCAATGAAACTATTGTTACTATATACTCCCTTGATACTCCTATCTATTGAACTTTTCCCCTCACACAAGGTTTTAGCTTCAATGACGCTACTCGGGAGTTTGTTCCACTCATCCACAACTCTACCACCAAACCAGTGCTTTGCTATATCTTTTCAAAATCTAAAATATTTCCAACTTGAAGCCATTGCTGAGAGTCCTGTCTTGGTTAGATGCTTCTAGCATGTTATTTATATCCCCTCTGTTTATTCCTGTCTTCCATTTATGCACCTCAGTCATATCCCCCCTAATTCTAT
This sequence comes from Cherax quadricarinatus, assembly GCF_026875155.1. Classification (NCBI taxonomy): domain Eukaryota; kingdom Metazoa; phylum Arthropoda; class Malacostraca; order Decapoda; family Parastacidae; genus Cherax; species Cherax quadricarinatus. Next base: position 17,428,982 of record NC_069429.1, read on the forward strand.
GCCTTTCCAGAGAGTGCAGATTCAGGGCCCTCAGTCCCTCGCGGGAAATTCTTAGACAACAGGCTATCAGGAACAGGAAGGAGAACCCTCACGAAAAGTGGACAGATCAGGAAGATTCCGAGAGTGAGACTGAAAAAGGGATAATCAAAAGGGATAATCAAAAGGGATAATCAAAAGGGATAATCAGGTCAATGCCAGCGCGAGTGGCAGGTGCAGTAGTCAAGATTAAATGTAATAATAGTATACAATATCGACTTGTAAAGTAAAAGGACACAAGTGCAACTAATGTGACATTAGTTGCACTTGTGTCCTTTTACTTTACTTATTGTCGGTAATTCTACCAACTTTATCACAATATCGTCTTGTTGATAAGTCAGACACATGTCAATAGTTAGGTATCTTTATTCCGAAACGTTTCGCCTACACAGTAGTCTTCTTCAGTCGAGTACATTAGTATTAGAGATGTAGAGATGATGTGATCAGTTCCATCCATGCCTTGAAGGAGACGTAGTTTATTGAAAGGTGAATTTCAGTCCTTCCAGGCCTGGGGGGAAAGCCAGTTTTGCTTCATTGTCGGGAAACCAAGTTGACAGAGTTTCAAGTGATAGTCAACGTGTATGAGGCTCCATCCTCAAGTATACGTGTTCTGACTGTTAGGTATCCTTTACTGAATCGTGTAGGCGAAGAAAGTTTCGGCAATAAAGATCCCCCCTTAACGCTCATGAGTCTGTATTGATAAATAGCCACTAGGTTTCCAAACGTCTCTACACATAGAAGGTTACCACAGGTTGTGCCACATGTGTTTTAATTTCAGCTTGGTCCGTGATGTCTAGCCATCCTTTCATACCTAACTGCTCAGAATCGTGCCTTACTTATAAAAAAGATTTCTTGATTAACATAAGGGGATACAATCGTCGGCACGAAGGGGATCAGTCTGAAACTTGAGGTCAAGACCTAACTTTAAGGTGGTAAAAATAAGATTGGATAATGTCAGAGGCTGTCTTAAAGGGTAGTTTTAACCATGTCCGGGGGAACCCTATGGTTTTAATGTACGTGACCTTGTTCTTGCATGTACGTGACCTTGTTCTTACTTAATATGGTCATACTTTTCTGTAATTAAGGTGTAAAGAAAGAATACTTCAGTATAATAAAAGAATAAGTAATGTCAGTAAACCGTCATTATTGTATTCTTAGGTAAAAGGTCATAAGAACAGCTAATGTGACCTGGCCTGGAATTTTACGACTCACTCGCCACAAGTTCGATTCCCACCCGTGGTATAGTTTTTTTTACACATGCTTTATGTGATCTCTGGGAAAAATTCTCTGCTCCTGCATAGTGAGATTGACAATCAAAAGATTTTGGCCAACTTCAGCTGGCCAAAATTTTTATTTCCATACTGAATACTGTGTTAAGGTTAATGTGTAAATGATCCTTTACAAGCTGGTAACTTACCTATGTTAAGATGGTAAATGTAGGTTCCACTTCTGTTACTATCAGCCTGTCAGTAGTGTTGCTGTGTAGTATACTTAGATACAAACTGGACATGTGCAACATCTGTCGTTTAATGTGGAGAAGTTTCGAAGTGGTGCTTTAATAGGATGGAGTTTGGAGATAGTGGAAAAATAGGCAATCAGTCCCCACTTGAGTTGCTGTGAACAGCAGCCGTAATCGTGAAGATTGTCTTTGGACAGGAAGGTAAGACGAAGCAGCTGTCGGAGGGTGGGGAGGTAAGAAGGCAGCAAGAGGATGGAAATTGTTTCGGTGGATGGAGGGAAGGGGAGAGAGGCAGGAATAGGCAAGTGGGCCAAGCCATTGAAGATGTGGTATTGCGTCTGCAGGGTGATAAAGGGGAGTTACTGATACGATGGTTGGGTTTTCTCTGGTTCTTCTGGGAACAGGTGAACTTACAGCCCGGCAGGAGCGTGGGAGTGTCGTGGGCAAACAGCAGGATTGGTTGGGTTTTGTGGTGTTAGAAGGGTACCAGGCTTTTGGGAAAGGTTTTGTGGCAGTGATAGGTGAAGCTAGTTGAAATGGTGTTGGAAGAGGATTGGTGACTCTTCTTGGGATGTTGGTGCACTTTAAGGGGAGATTGATTGGTCTGTATAGATGGCTGAGGTGGGTGGTTATATCTTTGCAGGGTCGTTGTGAAGTAAGCAGGTGAACTTTACAGTCCCTTCCTTGGAGCCGAGTGACGATTTTTGGGAATCATTCTTAAATCTAGTGGCGGTAGCTGGAAGGAATCAGGCGATGTTGAGGAAGAATTATTCATAGGTATGAGACCGGGGTTGATGGATTTTGTGTGGAAGATGGAGGTGGTCTCTCATTGGAGGGTGTGATGGTGGAGGCTGCGGGTGCGAAAATCTCTGGGTTGGTCGTCTGAGTGTGTATGGCTTGGTAGGAGGGGTCTCTCATTGGGGATTTTGAGTAGCGTTAGCTTTCTGCAGAAATCATATCTTGCAAGTCATGGTCTACTTGACGATTTTGGTATTACTTAATACATCAGTGAATCATGACTAGCTGAAGTTCTAGAAAATTTTGGGCAAGAATATCATTCATAGTTGTATTGAAACTAACGGTTACTCTCTTCAGATGGTTGCATAATCAGAGTATAATTTTTAAAATATCGTACTGGGAAAGGCTGTGACTGGTGGAGGTGCTGGTGGCTTGTAAAATCTTGTGGGGGGTCGTCTGAAGCTTAGCTATAGCAGCATAAGTAGGAGAGTTTCCTGTAGTCTTCTTCAGGTCTTCCTTTAGTTTCTTTGAAAGGATCTCCTTACGAACAGGACATCTTACCTTTGTAAAAATTTTGAGTTCATTACCTTTGTAATTGTGAGTTCATTACCTCTGTAACTTGCTCAGCTATCAAAACTTTGGAGTCCAGTCCCTGGACCAATTATGTACCTCTGTAATTTTTTTGGCTCCCCCCACAGGAGGGGTATGGGGGCATAATAAACAATTAAACAAAACTAACGAACAGGACATTTGGCTGCAGGTATGGGGTCACCTTCAGTTGAGCGATGGAGCAGCATTTAGGTGCAGGAACGAAAGTCGTGACTTTCAACCCAAAAGGGGAAACAGATCTTGTTCTTCGCAGGATTCAACATTTGAATGATGGTAGGTGCTACCAGAAGGGTTTTTACAGTTTGAAGCGTTCTGGTCAAATTTGACGGGGTTGATAAAGTAGTAGGTAGGCCGGCCATCAGACAGTGCTCTGGTCGCCATGGTGACGCCAGAACGTTACCTTGAGCATCGGGAAGCGTTGGGAATCTTCACAACGGGAGTCAATTTTGCCGGGGTTTAAGATCTTCAATGATGACTTAAGTGCCCGGGAAAATTTTTGTGTGAGCTTATCAAGGCGTTTCATAAAACACTGCCCGTTTAACTCTTTGAAAGGGTGAGGTGGGTGGAAAGCTCGGTCGAGGTTTCAGCGCGCGGGCGTGGACTTGTCTGCTTCTTCATCATAAAAAAAAGGTGAAAAGGGAAAGTTTCTTCAGATAGAAATTTTGGAAAACTTAACTCTAGACTAACGGGAGGGGGGATGCAAGTTAAATTTCGGGGCCGTTGATGACAGTAGTCTTGAGTTTAACCCTACACGATGAGACATCGGGAGATGGGGGGTTTCCCACTCCCCACGGGGATCGTAAGGAACTTTTTGAGAAGTGCAGGAGCTTTGTGACCGTCACGACAAAGTCTCGGGAGGAATCGTGTCTTAAAAACTGTCTTTTATTTTCTTCTGGAGAATTACGACAGAGTTTGGTTAGAAGGGAAGGGAAAAAGGATAGATAAGGATAGAAATAGGGAAAAAAGGATGGGGGGGGGGAACGGGGTAGGATGAAAAAGGGGAAAAGTCCCCAAAACCACTTTGTTGCAATATAAAAAGTTATGTTAATAACAAATTTTTGGAAGTGGTTTAACACTTACCCATCAAGTCACACAGTTTTCAATTTTAAGGTGAGCTCTGAATCCTAAAGATATAAAGTTGAATTGTTTTTTTTTTTTTTTGCATTGAAAAAGGGAAAAATTTTAAAAAGACAAGAAAAGGCGATGATTAATAGCAATTCTTGAAAAGCACGGGGCACTTTGGCTTTTTCAAGGGGTGGTGCCCCGCCATAGTAAAGGAATTTATAATGTAATTGAAAGAAAAAGTGCATATAAGATTCTCCCTAATTGGGGCGATAATTTTTTAGTAGATATGAAGGGTTCTGGGTTAGCCAAATCATCTTATCTGCGGGGGGTTGCTCAAGATCATTGTCGATGGAAAATCGTCTTTATGGAGGAAGCAACGCACCCTGGGGGGAGATCATTCTTTGGGTCCCCATGAGGAGAATATGACGCATTTTAAAGCGTCATATTTCTCCAGTTTTTTTTAATGTTTTTCCCCTCTTTAAACCCCTTTCGATTTTTATAGGCTGTCTATTGCCACCAGGCGTCGTAAAAATCAGCTTCGTTTCCCGACTGTCTTGCGAACAAATTCTGCCACCTTCCTTCTCCCATTTCCTAAAACCCAACCCTGGGCACTCCCTTTCTGACCAGTCTATCTCCTACTTCAACAGCTCATTCTTTTACAAATACAGGTTGAAGATGCCTTCTTCACTTTCGTAAACGTCAAAGTGCTTCTTTGGGGCTCTACCAGGATCTCGTACCTTTCTTACCTTTGCCTTGCATGCTCGCCTGAATACAAAAATTCATTCTTCTAAATAAGAAAAAACTTTAAGTCTCATCTAAATGCCCTTGGTCTAAATTCTCCCCCCTGACTGTTTTTACAATTTTGCTTCTTTTCACTCTCTCAGTATGGCTTGAACTTCGGGTTTTTGGTTTTTCTTCCCTTTGCCACTTCCCCTACCCCTCGCGTGGTATTTCCCTGATTACCTCTTTTGTTTCTTTTTCGTCGTCTCGCTTCCGTAATTTTCCCCTGCTTGTCCACTTTTCTTGGGTGCTTCCTTCCTGCTCTTGTTAGTTGTTTTCTAAGAATCACCCCTTCCACGCCGTTACCAACTGCATTTTTCTCTTAAACCAACACTAACATTGTCAACTTTTTTTTTGAAAAAGGTAATTTGGTATTTTTAATCCTGACGCGGGATTACCCCGTAAGTGATGTCTTGCTCTCTGACCCCGCACCTACACTCCTCTCGTCCAAACCCCTTGATCGCATCAAAAACTTTCAACAAGAAACAAGGACCCTCCCCGACCTCTGTCTGCCTGATTTTGACGTTGTTCAACGGTTTCGTGCATCTGTCCCTCCCCCCTTTTCTAGGCCCTTCCCAAAAACCAAAAACCCTGATTTCCTCTATCTTCCTCTAGGGTTCTGTTCTTATTCTCTTTTTTTGGGTTGGGGCCAAAACCCTCATCCCTTCGGGTACTTTTTTCCTGCCCCCTTCGTCACTCTCAAACTTATTGAACGGGTTCCTCTCTCCCTCCCTGTAAGTGCTTAATCTTGATGTAAGCCCTCTTCACCAAATGTCCCTCTTGATGGGGTTTTTGATTTCCTTAGAGGAAGGCCCCATAAAGGGGTTTCTTCACTCCCTTTACCATTGATGTTTTCTTGTTTTTCCGCCTCGGTGGACTCTATTAATTTTCTTCCAAGGGAAATTTATTCTCAAACCTTGGTGTCGCATGGGCTCTCCCTCTCTCCTGCCCCCTGCAAATCTTTACAGGAATATTCGAACTGTTTTCTTCCTCCCCTCGAGTGAAACCTTCACTCGGGGCTCCGGTTGTGGAGATATTTTTGCTTTTGGGGCCTCAGACTCATCTTTTCCCAAACCCTTTCCTTGCCTCTTCCATTAAGTTTAAAAGCTAAATGGGAATTAATTCCCTTTGTTTCCCTTTCCTGATGTCCATGTCCACCGCTCAGATACGGGTTTTTTTTTTTTCCCGTTTCCGAAACCATGCACGTGGCAATACATTCAAACTTTTCCTTCATGTTTCCCTGTCAAGAAAAGTGTTTTTATCTCCCTTTTCCCCCCGTGCCCTCCGCATTTGTGATCCTCTTTCCTTCCCAGCAGAAATTCCACTCTTCAAATTCTTTTTTTCCCCCGTCTTGGCTACCCTTCCCATTTCTAGTGCTTCTCACGTGCTAAACGAAATTTTTTCTCCCCCAAACTCTCTACCCGGGGGACTTTTATCCTTGCCTTCCCTATTTTTCCGGTTTTTCTAATTCAAAAATTTCCCCGCCCCTTAGACATCAACTTCTTTCCGCCGACTAACATCTTGCACTAATCTGTTCTACCTCTCCCCTCTACGAGCCCCTGGTGTCTACCTATTTCTTGCCCTCTATTTCTTACTTTTCAGTACTTTGGAAAAGGGCCCGATTCTATCTAAAGATTAGGGAGCAAAAAAAAATGTGGGGCTTGCCGACACTAAAAAATGTTTGTTTGCCCACGTCAAGATCATAGCCCCTATTGAGGTCTTCCGCTAAAACTGTCTTCCCTACTTCCAACTCTAACGTCGCCGTCAGATAACCCTCCTAATACACAACCCCCTTGTATGAACTTAGTCCTGGCTTGTCTTGTAGAGCCTTCCTTTTCCCTACATTGTAAAATTTGCCCCAAAAACTTCAAAACCCCCGTGACTTAACCTGTTCCTCTTTTTTTCTTTTTCTTCTTCTCCCCTTTTCCCCTTCTCTTTCCTTCTTTTTTGTCCCTCGTGTCTTTTTCTTCTTTCTCGTGATTCTGTTCTTCATTATTTATTTCATAACTTCCCCTTCCCCCCCCTTTGGGCATTTCCCTTCCCTCGTGGGCCCTAGTCCCTTGCAGTGCCCCCCTTTCTTTGATTTGACTGGCTCCCCCCCTTTAAATTCCCCCCCTCTACCACACCACACTACAATACTAACCACTACTTTACAATACTATTTTACTATACCCCCTATACTCATACCACCTATACTATTACTATATTTCTACCACTACTACTACTACTACTACCACTACCCTATTCTATATACTACTACTCCACACTACAATACTACTACCACTACTCCTTACCCCCACTCCCTCTTCCTACTATTAAGCCGTCCTGCCCAATTCTCGTTCCACACCAAACTCATTCTTGGAAAAAAAAACCCATGACGAACGATCTCCCCTCTCAAATTTTCCCCTGTTAGGTGACTATCCTCAGAGTGGGGTTTTAAACCTTCGTCTTCCCCTTCGGATTGGTGCGTCGGTGGTTCCCTACCCAAGGGCGGGAAAACCTCCTCTGCACCCTGTTGCTATCTGTAGCCTCCAGCTCCAGAGTGCGTTAGTCTACACCCCTTTTGTTGAAGTCCCCCGCCTCAGCTTATGTGAAGTCTGTCGCCATTCAGCTAGTGTTGGCTCTCCTCATCGTCACAGCCAGGTTGTTCTTACCGAGTGGTGGTTCTGGACCTTCGCCCTTCACCTTGGGATTGGTGCTCGGTGGCTCCCACCCAAGGGGGGAAAAAGCCTCCTCTGCACTCCTGTTGTTGTCTAAAAGTTTCCAGCCTAACCTGTACTGTGGTTGAAACCCCTTAAGCCATTTTCGGGGCATACAGTGCCCATCAAGCTACAGCTCCCCCCTCAGGTCCTGTGCCCAGAGAGGGACCCCACAAGAAATTTTTAAGTTAGCCAGGCAAGTACGTGTGTCTTTTCCCCTCTTGCCACCCAATTTTCCACAGGATTGGCCCCCACATTAATTAGATGCCGCAATCCCTTCCCCCTTTTCCCCCCTTACCACCCTTACTGCCAAACCTGCCTCACCTGCTACTCCGCTTCAAAGGGCCCTACCTGCCCCGCCTTCCCCAAACCCCAAATTCTTTTCGTTTAACCTCAATACTCTAAAATTTTTGATCATGCCCCTATCTGTCCGGAAATTTCGTACCAGATCACTGGCGCTCCCAGTATAAAGTCTTTAAAACCAACTCTGGTTAAATACTCTTGACAGACTTCTTTCGAAACGTACACCTCAACCGGGGCCCGACAAAAACTTCTAAAGAGGCTTCACTATTATTTGGACCCTGGCACCGGCCCAAAAGCCAATGACGCAAAAACCATGAATTTTTTCCCCCTGATGCCTATGACACAGACAAAAAAAGCCTTAAAAAAAAGACTTAGTACTAAAACAAGTCCTTTTTGCGTTTTTTACCGGGAAAACCTCCTCCTCAAATCGCGTTCAACCCTTCGACGCCCCTAAATCTCAACAAGGAACCTTGCCCGACCACCCCATTCCCCAAACACCCCTTCCCCAAAATTTCACCCCCTCACCAAGCTGAAAGCCAAAAACGGCCCAAAAAAATCCAGCACTTCCACACAAACTCCCAGATGTTCAGAAAATGGCCCCTTCGGAACACTTTCAAAACCCCCCCTTAAATGTTCTTTCTGCAGTTTCAAATCCGCCCCCCTAGAAAGACTTCTCTCCACCCCAAGAAAGCCAACCCCCCTCCTCCCCAACCCCTCCGCACCTCCCCCCCCCCTCAAACCCCACCCCCACCCCCCAAGCCGGGACCCCCCGCCTTGGCTCCCCCCCTAAACACATTCAAACCCCCAAAACCAAGACTACAACACCTCTCCTTTTACCCTCAACATCCCCAAAAATATGCCAAAATCGCCACGCGCCCCCCGCGTTGGGGATCCCAAACCTACCAATCGACACTCCCTGCCTTAACCTAACTTGCCGTAACAAATTTTCCCCCTTTAATTTCCCCTTTTGTTTTCCCTTTAACCCCCACAAAACCCCTACCCCCCCCTCTCTCCCCCCCCCCCCATTCCACACCCCCCGCTCCCCCCCCACCCCTCTTCCTACTTTAACCCCTCCCCCCCAACACCCCCACTGTGTGTTAAACGACCCCCCCCCCCCGACCTCCTTACCCACTTCCTCATCCCCCACCAAAACTTCCGCTTCCTTTCCCTTCCCAAGTTCCCTTCCTCTGCTCACCTTTGCCCCCCTCCTCCCCAAACCAAAAATTCATCCAGGTCCAATCCACTCCCCCAGACAAATCCACCAAAAAAAAACCGCCCCAAATTTGACAGAATACAAAAAACATAAAAACAGATCCATTCTTCCTCCCCCCCAGGAACGGGGCCGTAACATCAAAACACATCCACTGATGGGGACCCATCCGGGTTTTAATCCAAAACTCCTCGACATTAACTTTTCTATGACGAAAACCCTTAAATCTGTTTTAAATTTATTCAGTTCAACGTACTTTTTACTTTACTATTAGCACGTATGGAGAGCTCCTTGAAGCAGAAAAGGCCAAATTTTTTTTTTGCTAACCGCCTCCTCAAAGCCCCTCAGCATCCGCCATTTGGGATACTGCCCACGCCCCCTTTCCCCCGAGGGGTTTTCCCCTTGTCAAATCCAACATTAAAAAAAGAACTCTCCCATCCCTTTTATTCACCAAAACTGTCTTGCAGTCAGAATCCCCACCCCCTTGGCCCCTTTATCTTTTTTACCACTTTGCTCGCCCGCAATTCTCAAAATACACGACCACCTTTGTCTTCAACTTCACCAACCACCCCCTACCCACTACTGCCCTGAATGCAAACCACCCTTTCACACACCAGTAAAAAACCAAATTGGTCCCAATTACTCAACTTCACAACCAAAAAACCTAATTAAACTCGGCCCAGACTTCAAAACCTTTTTCAATCACAGGGGCCCAAAGGCAAACGACATATTTGGGAAAAAGAGCCCGTTTTCTATTTCAACTACATTCACTGGCCCCATTCAGCTTGATCCATCCGCATCTTGCACATCCCTCCAACCCCATCCATTCCAAACCCCACCTTCCTTCTCCTACAAGAACGCCGCGGGATGCTTTCAAAAAAACACTAACAATAGTGGCCCCGGGGCTGGTGGCTAAAGCCCCCTTCACACACAGGGCCCGGGTTCGATTCCCGGCGGGGGAAAAAATTGACCGTTTTTCCCTTTCACTGTTGTCCTGTTACCCAGCAGCAAATAGGTACCTGGGTGTTGTCGACTGGTGTGGGGCGCATCCTGGGGGGCAAGATTTAAAGGCCCCCAAAGGAAAAGTTAGCCCGTCCTGTGACGCAGACTTTCTTGGTTATCCCGGGTTTTGGGTAAAACCCCACGGGGTTAAAAATCCCAACGAAATCTTTCTTATCTTTAATATTAACCCCACCCGCTATAACAACAAAACCACCTGACTCGATCTCAATTTTTCTCATCCGGCCCATTTCACAAGCAGCCCAAAATCGCAATACCAAGAAAAACTCACCCCTCGTTTCTCCCTTTAAAACCGTCACCAGAACAAAAGGGGCTATTATTTTACCACAACCGCTTCCCCTACAACACACAAGATTTAAAAAGTCCCATTAATCTCACTTTCCCTTTGAAAAACATTCTCCAGTCTGACCAAGACCACAACAATCACTGGTCACAACTCATACAACAAGCTGACAAACGCGTATTAAAAACACTAAACCCTTTTGGAACTTTTTTAAAAAAAAAGAGGCACTCTCCCCCCAACCAAAATTTAAACAATCACCCCCAACAACCACCATCTCGCCCCAGGTGCTACCAAAAATTCAAACACATTAGGGGGAACATCTTCCACGCTCACCCACCTCACCCCAACGTTATTCAACACATTCAGAAAATAGAAATTGGGAACACGCACACAAAACAAAAAAACAACACCAGTAGCCTTCATCTAGACTCCTTACCTCCTCCCAAGAAAATCGACATCCTTTCCCAACACAGACATTAAAACTCTCCCAGACACCCTTCCCCCCAAGGCCCTTGGTGCCTTGGCCTACACCATTTATCCCAAAACACCCTTTCCCGCTCTTATTAGCCTACACAAACCTCCCCAAGCCTCCCTTGCCTTGGATACTTCCCCTTCCCTTTCAAGCTGCTACGCTTCCCTTTCCCAAACAAAAAACCACTCTATCCCGAAAATAGCCCTATCAGCCTCCTCGAAACTTTAGGTCTCTTTGAAAAACATCAATCATCGCCTTCGCGATACTGGGGCACAAATCCTACTTTTGATGGTCAGTTTGGTTAGAACACACGATCCCACAAGATGCCATTAACTCATTTTAACTAATCCCCATAAAAACGAACAAAAACAGACAGCCCTGGTTGCAAAAAACGTGAAAAGCTTTTTTACACTGTCTGGCACCCGGGGTCAATTTCAAACCGGGATAACTTTAACCTGCTATCCCCTGTAAACTCCTCTGCAAAACCTAGACGGCCCTACCATGAGAACAAATTTTTAGGCAGTTTCTCTGACTATTACACTAAATGCGGAGTCCCCCCGGGACTGGTCCTTCCCTACCCTCTAAATTTTATACACTAAGACATTCCAACACCTGTATACCCAAAAACCCCTCACACTAGCCTAGCAGACGACATTACCTAGCCTATGCAGCACTTACCAACTTATCACTCATGCCAATATAATACCCACACACAAAACACAAAAAGAGGTCGACAGGAAGCCATCTGGGAACAAAATGGAGGATCAAAAACCAAAGTACTAAATCCACATTCATTTTTTTTACTACAGAAAAGTGATCCTCCCTTTCCTGTCGAGCTCAGAACAGCTGACACCCCATACATCCCCATGCACAATTGTCACTGTCCTTTGGGGTTTTTCTTGGGCTCCTCTACGCTTACACGGGCACCTTCACCAAGGCTGAATACTAGTTGGCCCTTTCGGGCCTCTACAAGCTGAAACATGCCTCCAAAAACACCAAAAATCACCTTACAAATCCCTAATTGTCCTCGAAACTTTTCTCTCCTCTAGCCCCTCTCTTGCAGCAAAAAAAAACTTCTTAAACGCAGCGTGTCCCGAACAAGGTCTGCCTGGGGGCTTGTGTCAGAGGGGGGGACTTCGCCACATCGAGTCTTACATGCCCCCGTTTTGACACCCTGCGTGAATCTGTATGGGGAAGACCTCTGTGACAGAAGATTGACAAATGGACACACATGACTACTGGACCTCTCTCCTTGACGAAGACATTCGAGACCCCAAACAACACAACCTTTTCTACTCCTTGCAGATCCTGTCCCAACCCCCTTTTCAAATACTGGATTCCCGAGAGGTACCTTTTATGACAGGACCTTTTTCTGATCCACGTTCCTTACCCCTTTTGGGGGAAGACAGGTCAGTTTACACCCTCTTAGCTCAAAAATCGCAAGTCCTTATTTTCCCGCTCCCCCCACCGGAAAAATCCCAAAGAAAAAGCCCGAATTTCTCTTTTCAATATCTGTCCCCGATCGCCTGCTGCGGGTTAAGCCCCCGGTTATTTTACGACTAAGAACACCCTCTCCCACTGTTCTTGTCTGTCCCGTCCTTTTTCCCCGTCATCCCCTTTTGGGGTCTTACCCGAACTTTCGTTCGTTCGTTGTTCGTTCGTTCTTTTTGTTCGTTAATTTTCTTAGCAGCACGTAAAACAAGTCCAGCACCACGTGGACAGAAACCATGGCTTTTTGCCGAAAGGAAGAGGGCCGATGTTTCCCGGGAAAACGACGGAGACTCGGATTTAGAATGGACGCTCGGGTTTAGAAAACGTGGGGGGGCAAACCCCAGGAAAAAAGTGCGAGAACCCCGGTCATCAAGGAAAAGTCTCCAGTTCTGACAAACCCAACCATGCAGCCAGAGAATACGGAAGGATGGATCAATGTGAACAGTAAGACACGCCGTCCCTCCAAGGAGCAGGTAAACCAGCTCAAATCACCTTCCAGATTCAAGGTAAAAGCTTATGGGGAACACAAAACCCACTATGGTGTGGTTACACACCTGGAAACACGGCACAAACTGAGGTTCAAGATATGGTTCAACCTGAGGGGAGAACCAATACTGACTCCTATCAACAGGGAAATGCATATCACCTTGAAGAAAGTCTTGGAGACAGACCGCTCCTTCACCCTGGAGGAACTGGATTCTCGGCAGGTCACCAAGGGTGTAGTGATGCGATACCCGCTGATGATGCCCATCGAGGCAGTAGCAGCTCATCCCAGTGTCGTGTCAGCTCAGCGTCTCAAGGCAAAATCGGCAGGCAACGCACCAACCCGGCAAGTCCTCATTCAGCATGTAGGACCGCTGCCATCCCAGCTGGACCTCGGTTCTTGGGGCAGATACGATGTCAGGACCTTCACGGCAGAACCAGTTCGCTGTTTTAAGTGCCAGCGTTACGGACACCTGGGTGCACTCTGTCCGAACAGAGTAATCTGCAGTGTCTGCAGCCAGCCCCACCCTACCGAGGAATGCATCACCAAGCTGAAGAATGCATCGCCACCCACTCCACGATGCCCGAATTGCAGGCAGAAACACCATGCCTGGAACCCTCGATGCCCTGAGAGGCTCACTAGAATTCGTGAGGCCTGGAAGGCACCAACGACGAGACAGCAGGCTAGGGCAGAGCATCACCCTCAGCAGACGATGGGTGTAGAGAATCCTGAGATACTGCAGAACTCTCATCAGGCAACCCAACTCAATGCCCAGGAATTTCCGACCCTTGAAGACTCAACCAGGCGTCATGAACAGGAGCATCTTCCCCCACTACCGCAACGAAGAAACAAAAACATGAGGAATAGGCGGCGCCAACAGGAAACATCTGGGCAACGCAATCAGCAGACGGCACTACACGAGCCCCCACCGGCCTCCTTGCCAGGCACAGCCACTATGCAGGCTGTGGCTGCACCTCACCAGCAGATGCCGGTTACACAACTTGGCATACAGCAACAGGCCACGGTGTGCACAGTGAAGAAATACAACCCTCAGCAGTCCCCACAGATTACAACAGCCCAGATAATATTCACTGTTTCGAACCCACCGACAACGCAGGCCCCCAACAGAGAGGATCTCTTAACACTCATCAAGGCATTCACAGATATTATCTGCAACATAATCACCTCCACAGAACAACAGAGCATGTTCCGGCAGATGGTCAGCACACTCCTGAGGGTGTGCTTACTGAAAGAGCAGGAAACAGTGGATGCCATGAATCTGCAGATTATCAGAGCGGACAGAGCCCAGTCCCCAGCTCAGGAAACAGCTGAGATGGAGTAACCTCAGTCGCTTATGAGGCACACTAGCTGAACTGTCCGGAACAGTGTTTGAGCAGCATATGCTGCAACAGTGAGGAATCAATTCTCCTTCAGGAGCCAGAGACGGGTCATCTCAAGATTAAGACCCATACCAGGACCCTGATCTTGGCGAACATTATACATACATATACATACAATTCTCGTTAGTGTGACTTTGTAAATGGTCCAAGTCGGACCGAAACGTCGTCGTAAGCTTCTCTCTTTTATGTGCGGGTTATTTGTGTATCGTTCCAGCCACGGTATTGTGCCTTTTTTTGTTATTAATGATATAGTCGGTAGTATTTTCAACTTGGGGAAGATGTTCTCTATCTGGTATGTAGAGTTCTTGCATTGCATAGAGTTGCCTCTTTTTCAGCATATCAATGCGTACATTTAAGGCAGTAATATCCTGTTGTATGTGTAAATCTGCCATTTTGATTCTGTCTCTCCTCCTGGTACCCGTAATAAAGCGGAGAGCTTTATTACGGGTACAACTGTTGTAAAGGTAGCATGTTGATCTTTGTTGTTAATGACATTGGGACACATGGGTATTCGAGTATAGGTCTTATCATCATTTTATACAGATGTTTTTTGACATGTTGAGAGGCTTGGTTAAATCTACAGAGACTGTTAAGACCGGCTTTGGCTATGTTGATCTTTTTATTTACATGAGATGTTGAGTGGAGCAGCCTGTCTATTTCATATCCCAAGATCTTGTTAGGGTTTCTAATGGCTACAGGTGTACCTCTGATGGAGATACCTCCTTTATCTTCAATTGTTGATGCAAAACATCCTATCGTGCTAACAAGGACCTTGTCAGGATTAGTCGTAATTCTCCATTTCTTTTCCCAATTAGATGTTCTACGAAGTTCAATATTCATTTTTTCTATGACTCTCTCATACTTGTATTTTCCTGTTACCGGAGTTGATGAGACGACATGAATAACATCATCTGCAAACTGTGTCACAATTGTATCATTAAACTCTGGTTGAGGAAGGTCATTCACATAAATATTGAATAAAACTGGACTAAGACAAGAACCTTGTGGGACACCAGCTGTTGGTATAAAAGGCTCTGTCGACCTGCCATGAAAGGTAGGAATGATTTTTCTTTGAGTTAAGAAGTTATACATAAATCTGAGAAAAGTCCAGTTATGGTCTGGTAGGTCAATAAGTTTGTATATAAGGCCATCATGCCATAAGCTATCAAAAGCTTTATGAACATCTCTGGTGGCAATTAAGGCAAGATTGTCCTGATGTTTTAGACTTGCTACAGTGTCAAAAATAACATTTATTGCATGATTGGTACCTCTACGTGTTCTAAAACCAAACTGTTTTTCAGTAAAAAAGTGATTAAACTCCATATAGTAGTTCAATCTGTTGGAAATGACTTTCTCAAGAACTTTTCCAGTGACTTCAAGTAAGGATATAGGTCTATAGTTCCCAGGTAGGTGAATGTCTTTATTGGGCTTACCAAGAAAGATCATCGTAGCAGTCTTAAAAACAACTGGAAAATGTCCTGAGGCCAAGATGGCATTAAAGATATTTACCAAAGACTGTTTACAATTTCTAGGTAGGAACTTTATTTGTTTCATTGTTATTCCAGAGAGACCAGGGGCTCTATTTCTCATTCTGCCAATAACCTGACTCATCTCTAGTAATGTAATAGGTCTAGTAAGCGGGTGGGCGTCTTCAAGAGTTGAAGTATCGATGGAAGGTAGTGGTTGTAGATCATCCAAGTTCTCATCTCTCCATTCGTTTACCAACTGATAGTGATTATTGTTAAATTGGCGACTGTTATTGTGGGAGAGAATTTTCTCCCATATATCACCCATCAGATTAGCCTGGTCCTGTGGATCGTCAAGTTTAATTTCAACATCCTCGTCATCATCATCAGTGAAGGTATGAATTAGGTAACTAGGAGCCTTGTGGTTTGCACCTAAAAGTTGCCGAATCTTGCTCCAAAATTGTTTAGGTTGACCTTTATACTGGTTAGCTTGGAGAACTAGAAATCTCCATAAGTCACGTTTGTGATGATTAATCATGGTAATTAAGTCTTGCCTCAACCTATGCAGTGCAGCTTCTGGTGGTTGTTGCGTTTGAAGATGCCTTCGACATTCTGTTTGATAATTTCTCAAAGCGTCTTTAATTTCCCTCGTAGGTTTATATTGTTGGTAGATCTTTGTGGAAGCTAATTGACAGGTTGCATTAGTAGCATCAAGTATTCGATTGTGAAGGGACCTGATCTCGTCGTCAATTGCAGTGGAAGGTAGATTTTCCAATGACACAATTTCATCGTCACCCAGAAATGCCCTGAAGGGGTCAAATCCTAGGGTGTTGAGATTGGATTTAGGAGGTACAGGTATTCTAAATGGAGAAGTTTGTAGTTGTATTAAAACAGGGATATGGTCAGATCCTACGTTTCCACCAGGAGAGATACGACAATGAAAGAGGTCACAGTCTCTGTTTGTCAGGACTATATCTGGTGTCCCTGGATGAGGACCAATATACGATTATTGGGCCTTGAAATGACAAGTTTCTGGCTGTCATAATATTAAATAGTTGTTTTCCTTTCAAGTCGCCCAGTGGAATACCAACTCCACAGTTGAAGAGGGCAGGGTGATGAACATTAAAATCTCCCGCTAGAATTGTTGGAATATTTCTGCTTAATATCCTATGTTGAGGAATTGACTCTATATATGGTTGTCTCGGGGGAAAATATCCAGTTCTTATCAACAGTTGTCCATGAGACGTCGTCAGCTCTATTGCAAGAATGTTATCTTCATCAATGTGAATATTTCGAAACACATAGCCTAATTTAACTAAGATGGCTACGCCACTAAAGGGTCCTCTCGATTTCTCCACAGTAGAGTAACCACGTAATTTAATATGTTGATCAACTCTTGCAGCTGTCTCATTCAAGAGTATAACATCGGGATTGTAATTATGTAGTTCAACTTCAAGGAGGTAACGGTTATTAAAGAAATGTTGAACATTAAGTTGGAAAATTGTAATCCCCATTATTTCTTGCACTTCGCACGTGTACTGCGGTCTGAACGTCTGCAAGTAATGTCTTGTTTGTAATACACACTCTCCCTACTAGACTCGTCAAGGGGAGGAGGGAAATTCTGAGTAGCTGCTTGTGTACTAACAATGTCACCATCCTCACTAGAGTTGGTAATATTAACAGAAACATTAGTCATCATCAGATAAATGAGGTGTGATATTCCCAGTTACAGGAAGCAGAGGCACATGAGTGTCAAAGGGAGACCGTGGAGGCTCCAAGGGAGACCGTGGAGACTCCAAGGGAGACTGTGGAGGCTCCAAGGGAAAATTTGGTAGGCCAGGTGAATTACCATGGGAAAGTTCCTGTTCTTGTTCAACAGGATCGACTGCAATAGCGGAAGAGTAAGCATCAATCTCTGGGGCATGGTTAGGGTCAGGTATTGACTCATCGGGCTGAGGGGAGTTGACAACCTCGGTATGCGAGGCGGGTGATCCCTGAACAAGGGATGAATTAGGCGTATTTGTAGAGGTTGAGTAGGGCACATACTTCCTGTCTTGAGGGGGCTGGGCCATAATAACCTTAACATTATCTGGGATAGTAATGGGACTGATCCCATTACTATCCCAGAGCAGAGTTGAATGTCACCACCTGCTATGTCCTTGGTCATCATATACATTAGTTGAGCTCTCGTCATATCCCCGGCTGAGGATCCCTGAGACATGGGAGATGAGGATGAACCTTGTTGTTGCGTTTGTGTATGTTGTAGGTGAGGATTAGATTGGGGCACTCCAGGAGGGGCATTATTATTATAATCAAAAAGAAGCGCTGCAGGGTAGGGAAGGAAGCGAGGGTATTGGGCGGTAGAAGGGAGGAGGGATGATCAGTAGGTTACAGAAAATCCAGGAGGGGCAGAAGTCCAAACATTGGAACCGGTGGAAGAGGCCTGAGGAGTCCCACTAGATCCAGGCAGAGCTGGGAAAGAATCCTGGAACATTGTTGGAGGTGCCTGGGGAGTGATCTTGGAAGAATTGGATAGTTCTTGGCTTGTAGAATTTTCTGTATTACCTTTTTCTTCTCAGGACAGATAGGAGAAACATAGTGTTTTCCATTGCAGAGGACAAACTTGGGCTTAGTTTTGTTATGGAAATCTCAAAAATAATGCTCACCAGAGCATATGCTGCAAATGAGTGATTGGCTACTGCATTTGTTGATGGTCTGGCCAAATGCATAACATTTAAAACATTGTGTAACACTGACAAACCATTCAAGAGAGATCTGGTCAGGTGTACATCTGGTGCCAAAACATTTGAAGCCATTTTGACACACTAGTTTGGCTGCTTCAGGTGTCTTAAGTATTAACTTTAATGTTACCTGGTTGTTGCCAGGTTTAGAGAATTTATATGCTTGGACAGCCTGAAATTCAGAATCCTCCTGATTAATGTATACAATAAGTTCCTCCACTGAGGTGTCTCTCATGAAACTGTTAATTCTGACCACAAACACAGTTCGTTGGGCTTGATAGCTTTCAGGTGCAATTGGGACGATACCAAAAGTCTTAAACTTACCAAGAACGTCCTGCTTAAGCAGTTGGAGTAACTCTTCTTCAGAAGAGAGAAGAAGTGCTGCTCCAGCGTGGGTAAGACAAACATCCATTGGAGCAACAGTTGAATTAGAACAAATACATTCGAGAATTTCTTCTCAGACTTTTGATTGTTATCAACACGTATTGGTACTCGTATCCGCGCCATGATATCCAGGAAGGTACATCTGACACAGAAGTTGCTTTAACAAAAAGAGTTTCCTTAGTGGTAGCCCTAAACATCCTAAGTCAGCTGACTTATGAAGGTCAGCCCCTAAGATAGCCTACCCTCGAGTGGTGAGGGGGACAGGGTCCCTAAGATAGCCTACCCTCGAGCGGTGAGGGGGACAGGGTCCCTAAGATAGCCTACCCTCGAGCGGTGAGGGGGACAGGGTCCCTAAGATAGCCTACCCTCGAGCGGTGAGGGGGACAGGGTCCCTAAGATAGCCTACCCTCGAGCGGTGAGGGGGACAGGGCCCCTAAGATAGCCTGCCCTCGAGTGGTGAGGGGGACAGGGCCCCTAAGATAGCCTACCCTCGAGTGGTGAGGGGGACAGGGTCCCTAAGATAGCCTACCCTCGAGCGGTGAGGGGGACAGGGCCCCAAAGATAGCCTACCCTCGAGTGGTGAGGGGGACAGGGCCCCTAAGATAGCCTACCCTCGAGTGGTGAGGGGGACAGGGCCCCTAAGATAGCCTACCCTCGAGTGGTGAGGGGGACAGGGTCCCTAAGATAGCCTGCCCTCGAGTGGTGAGGGGGACAGGGCCCCTAAGATAGCCTACCCTCGAGTGGTGAGGGGGACAGGGCCCCTAAGATAGCCTACCCTCGAGCGGTGAGGGGGACAGGGCCCGTAAGATAGCTTACCCTCGAGTGGTGAGGGGGACAGGGCCCCTAAGATAGCCTACCCTCGAGTGGTGAGGGGGACAGGGCCCCTAAGATAGCCTACCCTCGAGCGGTGAGGGGGACAGGGCCCCTAAGGTAGCCTACCCTCGAGCGGTGAGGGGGACAGGGCCCCTAAGATAGCCTACCCTCGAGCGGTGAGGGGGACAGGGCCCCTAAGGTAGCCTACCCTCGAGCGGTGAGGGGGACAGGGCCCCTAAGATAGCCTACCCTCGAGTGGTGAGGGGGACAAGGCCCCTAAGGTAGCCTACCCTCGAGCGGTGAGGGGGACAGGGTCCCTAAGATAGCCTACCCTCGAGTGGTGAGGGGGACAGGGCCCCTAAGATAGCCTACCCTCGAGTGGTGAGGGGGACAGGGCCCCTAAGATAGCCTACCCTCGAGCGGTGAGGGGGACAGGGCCCCTAAGATAGCCTACCCTCTAGTGGTGAGGGGGACAGGGCCCCTAAGGTAGCCTACCCTCGAGCGGTGAGGGGGACAGGGCCCCTAAGGGCAAATTTCCGCGCGCGCTCAACCAAAAATCGAAAAATTATGGAAATTGAGTTATATATACCGAAAAATAGCTTAACTCTTTGGCAACACAATGGTACCAGAATCAATATTCTACGACGTTTCTACAAGAAATTATAGTCATTTATATCAGGTATGGTGACGGCGATATGGGTAGCGCGTCTGCTCACAGCCAATATATTTTTTGGAATATTTTCCTTGTTTTTTAAAGCTTTTTCTTGCATTATTCTTTCTAATATAATAACTGACTATTTGGCATCATATAAAAGTAGGCGGAGCTTATCCGTAGAGTGCCAGCCAATCAGGAATCATCTGGGAACACTGGGCCATATTCCCGCTCCAGAGAGAGCCAAGAGAAATCACTTCATTATTACGCTTATATCAACTTATATATGAACTCTACGGCTTATTTATCTATCAGAATTGATCTAATATGATATAATAAACACTATAAATAACATACAAACATGTTATATACTCTAGACTGAATAAAATAGGCCATAAAATAGGCTTCTATAACATAGCTGAACCACTTGCCAAGAAACTTCTTCATCGCTATCCCACATAAGAACACTGTAGAAGGTCTGCTCACAAACTTGTCCAGTCTCCTTTCCAAGCTACCCAAGTTTTTAGACTCTACAACCCAACTCGGTACATCATCAGATGCAGCATTCTTCACCTGACCTCAGCCGGACTATAAATACTCGCGTTCCTTCCACCCCAGGTAGTTCTGTTTGTGACTTGAAAAAGCCCACTGTGTGGGCGAAACGTAGTCAATAAAGGATCACATTATACTGCATTTGTGTTTATATTGCCATAATATGGCGAGAGACCATCGGTAATATTTTGATGTAAAGGAGTTACTCCTTTCCATATCGTCTTTGAGTAAGAGAAAACGATGTTTTGAAGAGGATAACTGCACTAGAACATCAGTTTACTAAGAAATACACCCAAACAAACGCGATTTTCGCGATTTTTTTTTTTTTTTTTTGAGACGGGGGGCCGGCCGGCGCTCCAGGCCAATATCTCGCAAGTAACTTGTTCACCTAATGTACCTATTTCTTCCTTTATTACTTAATTAAATGGAATAATATTCACAGAAATTGTAGAATAATGATTTCTCTAATTTCCTTCAGGCCATTTTTGGAAATATTCCAAATACTTTGGGAGTTATGTGGGAGTAAAGGGCAGATTTTTTCCAACATTTCAAGAACAAACTTTATTTTTTTGTGAAATAAAGATAAGTTATTTTAGAGGAAAGGTCCCTAAGAAAATTCGTATAAGCATTGTTGTCTGGGCACCAAGTGTCCAAACAACCGTAGGTCGTCCCATATAGGACTACCATCCTGCCAAAGGGCATTTTCAGTAAATCAGTCCTTTTTCAGTCTTTTCTCAGTTGTTGTTTGAGGTATATTTTTGATAAATATTTTCAAGAAAGAGTGAAAACACTTTGTCTTGTGCACCAAAACTGGAGGAAATCGGACGGTAAACAAAAGAGCTACAAATTTTGCCCGACGTCCCCCTAAGGTAGCCTACCCTCGAGTGGTGAGGGGGACAGGGCCCCTAAGATAGCCTACCCTCGAGTGGTGAGGGGGACAGGGCCCCTAAGATAGCCTACCCTCGAGTGGTGAGGGGGACAGGGTCCCTAAGATAGCCTACCCTCGAGTGGTGAGGGGGACAGGGCCCCTAAGGTAGCCTACCCTCGAGTGGTGAGGGGGACAGGGCCCCTAAGGTAGCCTACCCTCGAGTGGTGAAGGGAACAGGGCCCCTAAGATAGCCTACCCTCGAGTGGTGAGGGGGACAGGGCCCCTAAGATAGCCTACCCTCGAGTGGTGAGGGGGACAGGGCCCCTAAGGTAGCCTACCCTCGAGTGGTGAGGGGGACAGGGCCCCTAAGATAGCCTACCCTCGAGTGGTGAGGGGGAAAGGGCCCCTAAGATAGCCTACCCTCGAGTGGGGAGGGGGACAGGGCCCCTAAGATAACCTACCCTCGAGTGGTGAGGGGGAAAGGGCCCCTAAGATAGCCTACCCTCGAGTGTTGAGGGGGACAGGGCCCCTACGATAGCCTACCCTCGAGTGGTGAGGGGGACAGTGCCCCTAAGATAGCCTACCCTCGAGTGGTGAGGGGAAAGGGCCCCTAAGATAGCCTACCCTCGAGTAGTGAGGGGAAAGGGCCCCTAAGATAGCCTACCCTCGAGTAGTGAGGGGAAAGGGCCCCTAAGATAGCCTACCCTCGAGTGGTGAGGGGGACAGGGCCCCTAAGATAGCCTACCCTCGAGTGGTGAGGGGGACAGGGCCCCTAAGATAGCCTACCCTCGAGTGGTGAGGGGGAAAGGGCCCAAGGCAAAGATCGGCCGGATTTTAAAAACCACACGGGCTATCGGATGGTCAAAATGCCTTGTGTTAACTCGCCGAAGCGAAGTTGCCGAAAAAGAAGATAGGAAAGTCAGAAGGAAAAATATGTAAGCAGAGCGTTAGTGTGTGGGCCAGTGTAGATTTTTGTGTGAGGGGAGGATGGGGAAGGATGGGGGGATGGGGGGATGGGGGATGGGGGAAGGTTGGGGGATAGGGGGATGGGGGATGGGGGATGGGGAAGAGAGGGGCGAACAAGCAAGCAAGTCACCACCAGTGTAGATGTTTGTGTGAGGGGAGGATAGGGAAGGTTGGAGGATGGGGAAGAGAGGGGCGAACAAGCAAGCAAGTCACCACCAGTGTAGATGTTTGTGTGTGAGGGGAGGATAGGGAAGGTTGGAGGATGGGGAAGAGAGGGGCGAACAAGCAAGCAAGTCACCACCAGTGTAGATGTTTGTGTGAGGGGAGGATAGGGAAGGTTGGAGGATGGGGAAGAGAGGGGTGAACAAGCAAGCAAGTCACCACCAGTGTAGATGTTTGTGTGAGGGGAGGATAGGGAAGGTTGGAGGATGGGGAAGAGAGGGGTGAACAAGCAAGCAAGTCACCGCCTTGATGGGATGGTGCTGGAAGTGACTGCAAGTATCCAATCTTGCCGTAGTTGACAGACGATAATGAGCACCAGCACATACCCTATATAAATCCTTTATAAATGCTCTGTAATGCCTTGCTCTTGGGTCTAGCTCCGACTCTTTTCCTTTCTCTGTAGCTCTTCTCCTCTCCTTCATCTATTCTTCAACTATCCCCATTTCCTCCTCACCTCTACTGGGTCCTTATCTATGATTCCCTTCTGTTCTGTTACAAAGTCCCTATCTAAGTTCATAGGACAGTATGTCACATCTAAAATTATTATTTTTCTGTGCCCCTCTGAAAATTCTACCCAGACAGACTGTATATGTGTTTTTTTAGTCTTTACGCGAGTTTTTATGCAGCAATTCAAATGCTGTTTGCTATATAGTGCCGCCCCACCTCCCAGTTATTTCTAACAACGTGAAACAATTTAAAACCCTGAATGTGACAGTCAGCAGGCATGGTCTAATTCTTCACAGTAAACCATATATTAGTTATAACAAACACGTCAATGTTACCCAGACTTGCAACTGATCTCAACTCATCCATCTTGTTGCTAGTGCTACGACTATTTGCATAATATGTATTAAGAAGCTCTCTCTTCTTTCTTCCTACCCTGCACCTCCTCGTTGTTTCATTATCTCTATTATTGACCTTATTACCAACATTCACTGATAACCCTACCTCATTCTGCTTATAATTAGTATCCCCAAAACTCATAATATCACTACACTGATAATTCTTAATGCCTACTTCTATTGTACCATATATCATTGTTTTCTCACAAATTCCCATGCCTCAAACTATTCCTAGTTTAAAGTCCCTAATAGCTCCTTCCTCTACTGAGCTAGCTAATGTCCTTATACCAGCCCTAGATAAATTGAATCCTATCCCTAAGTACAACATAAGTGCGAAGGACCTTTATATACTGCAAGAAGATGAGGTGAAACAGTCGTAGGCAGCGTCACTATGGAAAAATCTACAGGTGGAAGTAGGTCATGCCTATAGGTTAGGCAAGTGAAGAATTCCATGTATCAAGATCCCAAGATGTTGTCTGACAGGAACTGAATATAAATGGTCACAAGACCCAATATACAGGCATGGCCTTCTTCCACCAGTGATTTTTTTCCATATTGACACTGCCTACGACTGCTTCACCTCATCTGCAAATGCCGGACTTTTGTCAAGTTTATTGAATTGAACACTCGACCCGGTGGGAATAATTACCTCAAACTCTTTCCCCATATCCCCTAAAGGAAAGGGGCCCTTGTGTTGGTGAGGGTCTTGATTTAGGGAATTGGATCTGTGCTCCTTCCCCCAAATTTTTAACCCCGAATGCCTTCCCACCCCCCCCCCCCCCGGGCCGTTAATCCCCCGGGTTTAGCGTTTTTTCCCCTTATTTAAAATAAAAATAATAATCTTTCCCATATTCCACCTCAAACTAAAAAAGCCAGGTTTGCAAAACTTTCACAAAAAAAGACAATTATGATAAATCCTTGTGTTAGATCTGTAAGTCAACAATGTTAATTGGCCCCTAATGCCCAGGCATAATAAGGCCCTAATTTGCTTGCAACCCATTTTGTAAATAAAAAATTTCCAATGTAATGTTTGCAAAGACAAAAATAAATAAAAAAATAAATTCCGAGGTCTCACTTATGGTTCCGGGTTAAAGTCAGTAGGAAAATTTATGTATCAAGATTTGTAAATTTCCGCAATACACGGGTTTTTTTTCCCGGTTTTTCAGATGGATTAAAACATAGATTTTGACTTATACATGTACTATGCTGATCCTTTTAAACTTAGTTTATCAAAAAAAACTTTTTTAAACCCAAATTTCTCAATTTTACTCGGGGGAACAAGGTTTTTTTCCAATTCATTTTTGTGAGAATTTTTATCCCATTTAGAGTCAACCTTCACCCCACATTTTAAATCCCTTGTTACAGAAGGTATCGTTTTTTTTGTCACCACTGTGAGTCCGGATGGAATGAAATCCCCACCTAAGTCACTGTTGGTCCTGCGTGGTTGATTTTAACTGGGAACTTCGGGGGAAGGCAGTTTGTATGAGAGAAGGAATTTGAGGGGGTGGTAAGGGGAAAACCGAGGGGGAACGGGGCGTGACGGGGGTGGGAGGGGCAAAGGTTGGAGAAAACAGAGCAGATGGAAACGGAGATGAGATGAGAACCGGGATTAAAGGGAGGGGGAAGGGGAGGGGAAGGAAGTACAAGGAGGAGAGGATAGGGTAAGGTAACGTTGGGGAGAGAAGGGAAGGGGAAGGTAGGGGGAAAGGGGAAAGGACGAAGGTAAAAAGGGATGGGGTAAGGTAACGTTGGGGAGAGAAGGGAAAGGGAAGGTAGGAAAAGGGGAAGGCCGAAGGTAGAAGAGGATAGGAAAAGGTAGACTTGGGAGAAGGGGAAAGGGGGGAAGGTGGGAGAAGGAAGGGACAAAGGGTGGAAGGAAAGGTAAGGAAAACGTTGGGGAGAGAAGGGGAAGAGGGGAGGTGGGAGGGGGGAAGAACGGAGGTAGGAGGGGAAAAGGAAAAGGTGAGTTGGGGGGGGGAAAAGAGAAGAAGGGGGGTAGGAGGAAGGGGAAGGAGGGAGGAGGAGAGGATAGGGTAAGGTAGACGTTGGTGAGAGGGGGGAAAAAAGGGGAGGTAGGGGAAGGGAGGGGGGAAAAAATAGGGGGGGGAAGGGCGAAAGTAGAAGAGAATGGGGCGAGGTAGACTGGGGGGGAGAGAAGGTAGGAGGGAGGGAGGGAAAAAAGGGGGCGGAGGGGGAAGGGGAAGGCGGGGGAAAGGGAAAAAACGAGGATGAAGAAAGGACGGGGGGAAAAGGAAGGGAAAGGAGGGAGGGGGGGAAAGAAGGGGACAAAGGGGGGGGAGGAGGGAGGGAAAGAAAGGACAGAGGGAGGAAGGGAAGACGGAGGGGGGTAAGGGAAGGAGGGAGGGGGAAGAGAAGGAGGGGGAGGGAAGAAGGTCGGGGGGAGGGAAAAAAGGGGGAGTGGGGGAAGAGAAGGCGGGGGAGGGAAGGGAAAAGGGAGGGTGGGGAAGAGAAGGTCGGAGGGGGGAAGGGAAAAGGAGGGGGGGAAGGGGGGGTCGGGGGGGGGGAGGAGGGGGGAAGGAAGGTCGGGGGGGGGGAAGAGGGGGGGAAGAGAAGCGGGGGGAAAAGGGAAAGGGGGAGGGGAGGAAGGGGGAGGGGGGGGAAGAGAAGGACGGGGGGGGGGAGGGGGAGGGCGAAAGGACGGAGGGAGGGAAAGAAGGATGGAGGGGGGGAAAAAAGGAGGGAGGGAGGGAAGAAAAGGACAAAGGGAGGGAAGGGGAAGGGGGGGGGAGGGGAGGATAGTTATAAAAGAGGAGAAAAAATACGAAAAGGCAAAATAAACAGAGTAAAAGATGGGAAGCGGAAGAAACGTTTATCTGCAAAAAAACAGGAGTACTGGGGGAGGAAACACGAGTTCCTGCAAGAAAAATCCGTATTTGACAAAAGAAGCCTGAGAAACCGGGTATGGAAGAAATATATCGTAAAAAGAATTTTTGAGAGTGCGGGGGGTATCTTGGGGCAACTGAGAATAACGCTTCTGCGGGAACGTGGAGACAGCAGAAGTGTGAGGCAGGCGGATGTTTCTGGGTGGTCCAAACTCACTAGAACCCGGGGCAATCCATTAAACACGTCAGTGCTACAATCACTTCCGACTTCATGTTAACAGCAGGAAAAGGAACTTGGCGCAACTCCACCAAAAGATTGACGACGGAGACTTCGTGAGCTGCGTCCATCTCAGATGAAGGGGCCTCAACGGCCTGAAGTATGCCACACACAGGGAGAACGTTGGAAGAGTCGATGTACTTGACTTTTTTACAATACTTGAGGGAATTGTAAAGCCAAGTAATCAGTGGGAGAATGGAGGCTGCAATGAGGAGGAGGAGGAGGAGTACCCCAGCGAGGATACCAGCGAGCATATAACCACGGACACTCCAGGGAGAGAAACAGGACAGTTCGCTTCTAGTCTCTGCCATTAACCACTCAGTCCTGAGATAATTCTGCACAAGAGTTATGATGCTGTTGAGAATAGGTATTTTGGCCCATACTGCGTCTGTACTGTCAGTTTGGGCTTCCACAAAGCTTGGAATATTAATATCCAAACCCTAAGATAGTTCTTTCCTGTGGCGGGACCTGATGGCATTAATTAATTCCCATTTTCGAAGACGCGTGTGCTCGTTCAACAGGAACAAAGTTCCATAGAAGATGATCATTAGAAGGAATGTGTAGGCAGCCATGTTGATCACAACTATACTGCGATGAAGCTACTGACTTTTACTTCTGATAATGTTATTTTTTAGTTAGTTAACTATTCAACTTTCTTGTGTTGAAGCTGCTGACTTTACTCCTGATAATGTTACTTTTATAATTTAGTTAACTTGGTATTTTCTTGTGATGAATCTACTGACTTTACTCCTGATAATGTATATGTTATTATAACTTTAGTTGATTACGATTTATCGTAATGTATTGTTATAAAATGAGAGTAAAAGGGAGGAAAAAGAGAAGGAGGAGGAGGAGAGATCGGGATGAAGAAGAGGTGAAAATACGAACAAGGAAGGAGTGAGTAGTGAAGGAACGATGAGTGACCTGACGCAACTGACAGGCAGTAATAGAGAGTAGAAAACTATTGACGAAGCTCCAGCTCTTGGAGCCGATAATAGTCATAATAGTGGTGATAGTGTGGTGATAATAGTATATTGATTGTAGTGATAGTATAGTGATAGTATAGTGATAGTGTAGTGGTAGTATAGTGATAGTGTAGTGGTAGTGTAGTGTAGTGGTAGTGTAGTGTAGTGGTAGTATAGTGTAGTGTAGTATAGTATAGTGTAGTGTAGTTAGTGATAGTGGTATGTTATGACTCGTGGAGTGTCTAGTCAGCTGGTAGTATAGCTGTTTAGATGTGTGAGGTAGTGGACTTTAAGCGTGTCTGTCGTGATTGAGTGAGTAGAAATGTGTAAGTAGTAAAGTGTAGTGATAGTATAGTGCAGTGATAGTATAGTGTAGTGATAGTATAGTGTAGTGATAGTATAGTGATAGTGATTCTGCTTTTGACTCTCGCCCTGGCAGGTCATAGCAGCTCTCCTTACTCTGTCTCCCTACGATCCCCGTTGGGGAGGGGAACCTTTACCAGCGTCGTCTTCGCCTTGACTTGCACGATGAGCTACGCAAATCGTGTAAAGATCAAGCCAAAAAGTGGTACCGTTGATGATTCAACGAAGATTGCTCTTGCCACTGTTGTGCAGGGAGCATTGCAAGTGAAATTCAATGCTATTTTGTCACTGAAAGAAGCATTCATTGTTGTGTGTCACGATGATGCTGAAGCAGAGAAGTTACTCACTACAGAAGCCACCACTACTCTTACTGCTCAAGGATTTACTGTTACATCCTCTCCTGTCCTCAGGGCAAGGAAATCAGTATTCCTAAAAAAAACTGGACAAGATTCTGACTTCTCAATCAATTGCTGAACTCAAGTCATCCATTGAAACACAAAATACTTGGGCTATTGTTGACAGCATTACCAAAATCACGAATGCATCGTCTATGCTCAAGGTCACCTTTACCGACGTGAACATGGCTGCCACTGCTCTGAACGAAGGTCTTGCTGTTTACTACTGCTACATCAGTCCCACCTACATAGAAGCAGAGATACCACTACATCCAACATTGCTGAAACTGCTATTCTTATCTTCACACCACCAAAGCATGTCCAGTAAAAGACAAGAAGTTCTGCACTACATGTGGTAGTGAGGGACACACCTTCAGTTCCTGCACCGCTGCTGCTCCAACACAACCAGCGTGTTTAAACTGCAAAAGTAATGATCACCATACACTGGCAGCAAAATGTCCTACAAGAAAGGATATTATAAAGAAACAAGATGCAACAAAGAAAAAATCTACCAACAACACACCAACGTATGCCGCAATTGCAAAGTTGCAAGCTGACACTACAAAATTACTTCAAGCATCTACTCAGCCCGCCTCCACCACCACCAATACCATCACTCCTCCAACATGTGACGTAACGAAGATTCACTATTGTCTACTATACGCTCACATGCAAAACATGGCTGTTCCTGGATCCTTTAACTCTACCATCAACGAGTTATTTGCATTAAATAACATGCCATCATTTACATTTCCAGCATCTCCACCTTCTGAAGAAATTCTCAAATTCACTAAAGACTTAATCACCAACTCTTCTGCAGAAGTTCCATCAACACCACCAACTAGTGACGTCAATCCAACAACGACCAATGAGAAGCCTCCACCGCCACCACCCCTTACTGAATCCAACCAATCAGAAGCCTTGCCACCAGAAACATCTTCTAATTCGTCTACTGAAGCTGAAAACGAAGCACCACCACCTTCCTCAACTTCACCACCGCCTTCTCCACCTCGACCACGTCGATTACCTGGAACACCATGGGCTAAACACAAAGGACTCATGTTCTACACCATGAAGCATTGCCCCAGCCCAATGGATCGCCTAGAACTAGCCCAACATCTCAAAGACAAAACTGCAACGTACACCACCGACGAAACGCCATACCCTAAAGTCGAACAGATAATCCACCAACTCCAAACCAACGAACTCTTCTACAGAGCTCCCATAGGTGTGATACAACTCTCTAAAACAAAATTCCACACGTTGATAACCGCATTAGCGAAAAAATAACTCGTGTTGCTTGCTGCCTACTGACAGTCTCAGTTCCCGCCGCTACCTTCGCCATCCTCTCCTAGAGAACCAAGCAACGACATCACTCAAGCCTCTCCATCTACGCCTCCAGTACTTCGGTACCACATATCCCAAAGTGGTTGGGCCACTTGCCTTGATTCCTCCTCTTCCTCTCCTTCCCATCCTTTTCCAGTTATTTCCATCCTTCCTTATCCTTCTTCCTTCCCACCTCACGACAGCTCTCGTCGTCTTAATCCTTATATATATATATATATATATATATATATATATATATATATATTATATATAATATAATATAATATATATAATATATATATATATATCAAGGATTATATATGTCGTGCCGAATAGGCAGAACTTGCGATCTTGGCTTAAATAGCAACGCTCATCTTGCCATATAGGACAAGTGAAAATTTGTGTATGCAATAATTTCGCCAAAATCATTCTGAACCTAACGAAAAAAATATATTTCACTGTGTTTGTTTAGTATTAAATTATTGGAAACAAATCTAAAATATATTTAGTTGGGTTAGGCTAAAATAAATTGTTCTTGTTATAATAAGGTTAGGTAAGTTTTCTAAGTTCTTTTTGGTGCAAAATTATAAATTTTTACATTAACATTAATGAAAAAAATATATCTTTAAACGCATAAGAGAAAATTTTAGAAAGGAATTAATTTTAAATGAGTTCTTGCTAACTGACCAGTTTTTACATATTCGGCACGACATTATATAATATATATAATATATATATATATATATATATATATATTATATAATATATATATATATTAATATATATATATATATATATCGTGCTGAATAATTAAAATTGGTGAATTAGCAAGAACTCATTTAAAATTAAGTCCTTTTTATATTTTTTTCATTTATATTAATGTAAAAATTAATAATTTTGTACCAAAAGTACCTTAGAAAACTTACCTAACCTTATTATAACAAGCGCAATTTAGCCTAATCCAACTAAATATATTTTAAATAAGTTTACAATAACTTAATAATCACAATGAAATATATTTTTTTCGTTAGGTTCAGAATGATTTTTGCGAAATTATTGCATACACAAATTTCCACATGTCTTATTCGGCAAGAAGAGCGTTGCTATTTAATCCAAAATCGCACGACATATATAATAATAATAATCTTTAATTTCTGTAAGTACATGATCCAACTTATACAGACCAAAGCTGACATTAATGACATAAAAAGCCCTGATTATGTAGAGCATTTCGGGTAAATTAGGTCAATTCTGTGCCCTGGATGCGACCCACACCAGTCGACTAGCACTCAGGTACCTACTTACTGCTATGACTAACACTCAGGTACCTACTTACTGCTATGACTAACACTCAGGTACCTACTTACTGTTATGACTAACACTCAGGTACCTACTTACTGCTATGACTAACACTCAGGTACCTACTTACTGCTATGACTAACACTCAGGTACCTACTTACTGCTATGACTAACACTCAGGTACCTACTTACTGCTATGACTAACACTCAGGTACCTACTTACTGCTATGACTAACACTCAGGTACCTACTTACTGTTATGACTAACACTCATGTATATACTTGCTGATGGGTCAACAGGACAGGAGATATGAGGTGACTAACACTCAGGTACCTACTTACTGCTAGGTGAACAGTGACAGCAGGTATAAGGTGACTAACACTCAGGTACCTACTTACTGCTAGGTGAACAGTGACAGCAGGTATAAGGTTACTAACACTCAGGTACCTACCTACTGCTAGGTGAACAGTGACAGCAGGTATAAGGTTACTAACACTCAGGTACCTACTTACTACTAGGTGAACAGTGACAGCAGGTATGAGGTGACTAACACTCAGGTACCTACTTACTACTAGGTGAACAGTGACAGCAGGTATGAGGTGACTAACACTCAGGTACCTACTTACTGCTAGGTGAACAGTGACAGCAGGTATGAGGTGACTAACACTCAGGTACCTACTTACTGCTAGGTGAACAGTGACAGCAGGTATGAGGTGACTAACACTCAGGTACCTACTTGCTGATAAGTGAACAGAGACATCAGGTGTCTTAAGAAAACATGTTCAATATTTCCACTTGTACCGGAGATCGAACTCCGGACCTCAGTGTGTCCTGTCATCTATTTTAAGATGTTAGAGGAAACAAAAAAAATATATATGGGTATCGTACAAGTTTTAAAACAATTTATAAAATACAAGAAAATTAAGAAAAAAAATATTTTTCTGATTATAAATTATTATTGGTATTAATTTATGAGATCATAATATTATAGCATAATGTTATACAAGTTATTTAAATCTTCAGTGTCAAAAGAAATGAAGTAAAAAGAATTCCCCTCTTAGGGCGGGGATGGTAGGCCAGAGAGGCCTAGCTTGTGGCTAGGCCTGGGGACAGTTGGTCCCAAAGATGAGGAGGTACTTGTGCCTCCTCCCATGGGAGACTTAGGTCTCAGACACTCCCTAAAGAGGGACCCAAAGTCGGGCCACCACTTGGAAAAGGCCCGGGCCGGGAGAATACCGGCTAATCTTTAACTAACTAACCCTCTTAGGGGATCGACACCATGCCTAACCCTTCTAGGGCAGGGTAGGTGCCTGAGCCCGAGCCTTTAGCTCATAAGACTGTCATTCCCATTAGCCCCCTTGGGGCGGGGATGGCAGACCAGAGAGGCCTAGCTTGTGGCTAGGCCTGGGGACAGTTGGTCCCAAAGATGAGGAGGTACTTGTGCCTCCTCCCATGGGAGACTTAGGTCTCAGACACTCCCTAAAGAGGGACCCAAAGTCGGGCCACCACTTGGAAAAGGCCCGGGCCGGGAGAATACCGGCTAATCTTTAACTAACTAACCCTCTTAGGGGATCGACACCATGCCTAACCCTTCTAGGGCAGGGTAGGTGCCTGAGCCCGAGCCTTTAGCTCATAAGACTGTCATTCCCATTAGCCCCCTTGGGGCGGGGATGGCAGACCAGAGAGGCCTAGCTTGTGGCTAGGCCTGGGGACAGTTGGTCCCAAAGATGAGGAGGTCCTTGTGCCTCCTCCAATGGGAGACTTAGGTCTCAGACACTCCCTAAAGAGGGAGCCAAGGCCGGGCCACCACTTGGACAAGGCCCGGGCCGGGAGAATACCGGCTAATCTTTAACTAACTAACCCTCTTAGGGCGGGGATGGCAGGCCAGAGAGGCCTAGCTTGTGGCTAGGCCTGGGGACAGTTGGTCCTAAAGATGAGGAGGTCATTGTACCTCCTCCCATGAGAGACTTAGGTCTCAGACACTCCCTAAAGAGGGAGCCAAGGCCGGGCCACCACTTGGACAAGGCCCGGGCCGGGAGAATACCGGCTAATCTTTAACTAACTAACGGGAGTGGATCGACACCATGCCTAACCCTTCTAGGGCAGGGTAGGTGCCTGAGCCCGAGCCTTTAGCTCATAAGACTGTCATTACCATTATCCCCCTTGGGGCGGGGATGGCAGACCAGAGAGGCCTAGCTTGTGG
This sequence comes from Cherax quadricarinatus, assembly GCF_026875155.1. NCBI lineage: Eukaryota > Metazoa > Arthropoda > Malacostraca > Decapoda > Parastacidae > Cherax > Cherax quadricarinatus. The sequence goes on from NC_069429.1 coordinate 17,462,208, forward strand.
CTAGGCCTGGGGACAGTTAGCCCAAAGATGAGGAGGTATTTGTGCCTCCTCCCATGGGAGACTTAGGTCTCAGACACTCCCTAAAGAGGGAGCCAAGGCCGGGCCACCACTTGGAAAAGGCCCGGGCCGGGAGAATACCGGCTAATCTTTAATAATAATAACTGCAGGAGTAAAAAAGAAAATAGTGAGAGAGTATTCCTCTGCTAGGTTCCGCACTGGACAGACGTACCTGCTTCCGACTGGCTGCATGCTTTGCTTGCTCCTGATTGGTTGCCTTGCGATCCCCTTGCTGGAAGAAGCTTTTGCTGTGTTTGTCGAAGAAAAAATTGCATTGATTTTCTTGTTTCAAGAAGACATTGCCTGATTGGTTGATTTCTGGACATTCTTCATCTTGGCTCCAGGATTCTGTGCGTCGCTGGCTGCCTGCCCCAGGGCAGACCGTTGGCCTCTGCACTCCTGCAGCTGGGTGAAGTCTTCCCACCTCATCCTGTTGGGTGTCGTCTGCTGATACATTGTTCATAAGCAACACCTCTGCACTTTGTGTATGTGTAATCCTGGCATACCGATATCCTCTTACCCATGTTCGGTTGTGACAGCATCTCGGAGAATTAGACAGCTTTTTTTTAACCAATATATTTTTTTTGTGACACGGGTTTAGCTCTCTGTTGTGCCGTAATCTCCTCAGAGGCCAGTCAAGCCCTCTTCACTGAGGTGGTTAAAGATCCCCACACAGTGGATCGGCTTGACTACATCGCTCTGGAGACACCAGTACTTTTCTTCTTTTTTTCTGGATCGGCTGGACCTGCTCCTGCGTCGGTAGGAGTATTCGTCTGGTCCGGTGCCCGTGGCTGCATTCCTTGTAATTAACGCACGGGAAGCCTCATCCTGGCAGGTACACTATACAACACAAACATGTCCTGTCAGAATTACGCACTTGACGCCCCTTGGACGCCACTTACGATTTATGCAGCATCCCCACTTGTGCTGTTGTCATCATGGCAACTGCACAGAGACCCAGTTTTCCGACAATGGCCCTTATGTTAAAGTACTCTAAAGATGACAAGGATACGATTGATTATGCTTCTACCTTTTTCAACATTACCCAGGCTCGGATGATAAACATCTTCAAGACACATACCGGGTGTAAAGTAAATCTTGATCCTGTCAATTATGACCTATGTACCAGTAAGGAAGTCCGAGACAAGCTCTTTCAGGCAGGTTTTGCTATCGATTGGGCTCCTGATCATAAGGCCAGGAGCACAGTCGTGGCAAAATTTGTAGACTCATCCCTGATTAACGAATTCAACCATAACAAAGACGCCTTGATGACAACAATGATGTAAATCTCTTTCAAACGTTGTACGAACCGGCACCTCCACCTCAATACAAATAAACTACCTGACTTAATTAGCCTAACTATTCCAACAACTTAAAAGTGCCATTGTGTGAGCTGTGTCTTCGTGCGTTTTGAGCTGAAGTGCTTGCGACGTGCGTTTGCGTTGCCTTTTTACAGTAACCTGTGCCTGTGCCGTGTCCAGTCATTCCAAATTGATATGCACACGAGAGTGATACTGCTGAACATTATGTTTTCATTGATTAACAGTTGGGTATAGTGGAAATATAAACACATATGCAGTATGTCCTGACACTTTTCCTCCTTAAGATCTTTTCCTCTCCCCAACTATCTTCATAAGCCCGTGGCCTGGTGGCTAAAGCTCCCGCTTCACACACGGAGGACCCGGGTTCGATTCCCGGTGGGTGGAAACATTTCGACACGTTTCCTTACACCTGTTGTCCTGTTCACCTAGCAGCAAATAGGTACCTGGGTGTTAGTCGACTGGTGTGGGTCGCATCCTGGGGGACAAGATTAAGGACCCCAATGGAAATAAGTTAGACAGTCCTCGATGACGCACTGACTTTCTTGGGTTATCCTGGGTGGCTAACCCTCCGGGGTTAAAAATCCGAACGAAATCTTATCTTATCTCTTATCTTCATCCTGTCCCCGCTTGCCCCTCGCCCCTAGATGGCTCTTACCTGTGAGTCCTCGGTTCTGTGGGAGTAAAAATTGTGGTTATAAATCTTTTTCTTTTCAATAGACGTTTTTTATATATAAAATTATCGGTCCAGCTGCTGTATTACACGGACGGTATTGTAATATAGTGTACACTATATGGGAATAGAAATATTAAGCGAAACTGGAAGTACAGGAGGAAGAATAATGGATGGATTATCAGTAAGTTTGAAGACGTGTTTGACATAGGATATTGATGTTACATATCGTGTTAAGGTAAATATGTGTTTCTTAACAGTATCTCTGGAGAGGTTGTCAGATACAGGACCTTTGGAATCTTCTGACACTGAGTTCCAAATTTTGGGACCTCTTATGCACACTGAATTATTAATCAGGTAGAGTCGAGCACCGGTGTTATGAAAGAAGGATTTACATTAGGTGTGTGAGTTGTGTTGCAGCTCTCCAGGAAGTGTTCCAACACAGGGAATGTATTGTATGTTTAGGAATCTTAAACTTGTGTTGTCTAACATAGCCTTAAAAGAATAAATGAACATCTATTTATGAGGCCTGGTCACAGACCGGGCCGCGGGGGCGTTGACCCCCGGAATTCTCTCCAGGTATTTCTATAAGTGGAATACAGTTAGGGTAATTAATATGTATAAACTGCTTTATAGAAAGTCCCTTGTTATGCAAGGCATTAAAACTAATTTATAATTACTAAACAGAGATATACAGTACATGAGAACGAGAATACTTAGGTTATATTGAAGGTTTTCAGTAATTAACTTTCTATATTAAGACTGAAGCAAGGTACCTGTGCTGATACAAGACAATATAGAGTTGTGGATGAGTGGAACAAGCTCCCGAGTACAGTTATCGAGGCTAAAACGTTGTGTAGTTTTAAAAATAGGTTAGATAAATACATGAGTGGGTGTGAGTTGGATCTGACTAGCTTGTGCTGCTGGGTCTGGTGCAGTGCTCCATCCTTGAGTGGACGTGGCCAGACTGGGTAGGTCATTGGGCTAATCTGGGGGGGGGGCACATGGACCTGCTCCGCATGGGTCAGTAGGCCTGTTGCAGTATTCCTTCTTTCTTATGTTCTTATGTTCTTAAAAACACCTTTCTAGTATTGAATGAGTTACGTTCTAATGGTTATAATCGTGACCATAATCATTCACCACCTAGACAGCTGCTTGGGTGGACGTGCTGTTAGAGTTCCTCCTCATTTCCAAGTGGTTACCAATGACCATAATGGCCACGGGATCGACGAAACTTGCCAACACAGTCAGGATTGAATTGCTGAAGGGAGTTATCACTACGGATGTAGCAAGCATCATTCGAGATACGTGTGGCATAGCGGACGAAGATCTCTACGGCGTAGCCATGAATGGGACCAAACGATTTTTTTTTTTATTCGCCGGTACTCTCCCGGCCCGGGTCTTTTCCAATAGCGGTGACCCGGCCTTGACTCCCTATCTGGGGAGTATCTCGAGACCTAAGTCTCCCATGGAAGGAGGTACAAGTACCAAACGATTGTCAAGTTGTTAGCAGCTCAGGTGTACGAAGCGGTCGTTGACAAATTTCAAGACGTCGTGATGGAGGTGAATACAGATGTCAGAGTGCGCCTGGTGGATGTGTCCAGACGATACACTTGGGTGAAACTACGTAATGTTCTCTTTGATGCAACCGAAGTTGACTACTTAAGGTAAGTATTCGATCGTTTTGGTAGGATATATGTGGCGCAACCAGGAGCGTGGATGACTGGCGTGTATGCCCCTCAAGGTTCCTTGACGCTGGTGAGGGGCTCTTGATCTAGGGAAATGGATCTCTGCTCCACTTCCCTGAATTAAGCCTGAATACCTTCCACATACCCCACAGGCACTGTGTAATCCTGCGGGTTTAGCGCTTCCCCTTGATCATAATAAAATAATGGCGTGTATGCTGGTGTGCCTGAGGGGTCGTATTTCTCAAAATGTCTCTGAAGTACCCTGTGCCATCCTACGTAGTCCTGCCGGATTTCGGAACGCAGCTAATGGTATCCTATGCAAGACAAAGATGGACCTGTCTCGTAGGACGGACCTTGCAGAGACAGAGCGTCATGACACTGGCCAGACACTGGCCAGAGGCCAGATACTGAGAAGGTGGGTAATGTAGTGGCGGATGCGGCCGACCTTGAGAGGGAAGCGACAGAGGAACGCATTACAGTGTCGAATGCTAAGATTCAGGTACGGCCAGAGACCGAGGAAGCTGAGCTGGAAGCGTTGGAAAAAGTGTTAAGGGAAATATATCCTTTCCCATCGGAATGAAAATGACAGTGTTTATTCCCTTGCAAAGTTTACACTGTGTGGTTTACATATTATAAAATATTAATTACAAAGAAGGCCACTAGCATACCTAGGTATTTCGGGCAGACTAATACTGATTCTTACTCTATATTAACACAGGTTATGGAGCATATTGATATTCAAGTTAGGTACTGTAGTGATTAATTAGATATGCAATAGTGAGGTAGTACAAAACATATAATAATTAGTAAATTTAGTAATGGGAATGGTTTTTGTCTTAGCATGATATATTTTTTTATTCGCCGGTATTCTCCCGGCCCGGGTCTTTTCCAAGTAGTGGTGACCCGGCCTTGGCTCCCTATCTGGGGAGTGTTTCGAGACCTAAGTCTCCCATGGGAGGAGGTATAAGTACCCCCTCATTTTTGGGACCAACTGTCCCCAGGCCTAGCCCGGTGGTTGGCCCGGTGGCCTGGTGGGTAAAGCTCCCGCTTCACACACGGAGGGCCCGGGTTCGATTCCCGGCGGGTGGAAACATTTCGACACGTTTCCTTACACCTGTTGTCCTGTTCACCTAGCAGCAAATAGGTACCTGGGTGTTAGTCGACTGGTGTGGGTCGCATCCTGGGGGACAAGATTAAGGACCCCAATGGAAATAAGTTAGACAGTCCTCGATGACGCACTGACTTTCTTGGGTTATCCTGGGTGGCTAACCCTCCGGGGTTAAAAATCCAAACGAAATCTTATCTTAGCCACAGTCTCCGCCCTCACGGGGCTCGTAGGGAGAAGCTAGGCCTCTGGTCTGCCATCTACCCCGCCCCAAAGGGGCTCGTGGGGATGACAGTCTTGTGAGCTGCAGGTGGTAGCAAGCTCTGGCTTTGGCATGATAGTTTCTGCTAGGTAAGACACATATGCAACAGCTAGGTATCTTAACCCTCGAAACGCCTCGCCTACACAGTAGGCTTCCTCAGTCGAGCACAGAAAAGTTGGAGGCGGAGGATACTTGAAGGCGATGTAATCAGTCCATCACCCTTAAAGTTTTGAGGTGGACTGACCACCTCAAAACTTTAAGGGTGATGGACTGATTACATCGTCTTCAAGTATCTTCTGCTTCTATCAACTTTTCTGTGCTCGACTGAGGAAGCCTACTGTGTAGGCGAGGCGTTTCGAGGGTAAAGATACCTAGCTGTTGCATATGTGTCTTACCTAGCAACCTGTCGGTATTTTATACCATTTTAATGTTCAATGATAGTTTCTGTTGAAACTCTTATATTGGAGTATCTCAGGCAAACTTAGGACTTGCAGCAGCTATATAAGGAATTTTATGTTCAGTCATTTGGGTGAGTGTAAGTGTAAATTAGGGGGAATTACAGATATCGAGAGTATATCTATTTTGTTTTGGATGTGTTCATGATGGAACAAAGAGAAAAGATGGTTTTCATATAGCTGATGATGGGTTGTGTTAGAGAGATATGTTATCTAACGGTAGTTTTGAAGATGGTGTTGAGTCTGCAGTTCTAGAGTTTTCAGGTAGCGAGTTCCAGTTTTTACGCCCTTTTATGTATATCGAATTTTTGTAGAGATTTAGCCGGACACGAGGAGTGTCATAGAGATTTTTGCATCTAGTGTTGTGTCTGTGGGTCCTGTTGTGTCTGTGGGTCCTGTTGTGTCTGTGGGTCCTGTTGTGTCTGTGGGTCCTGTTGTGTCTGTGGGTCCTGTTGTGTCTGTGGGTCCTGTTGTGTCTGTGGGTCCTGTTGCAACTATCAAGAAAGTTTTTTAGCTCTGGGTTAATATTAGATTTTATGGTTCTGTAAATGTAGGTTGTACAGTATAAGTGGATGTTCTGTACAGTGAGTTCAGGTCTTTGAAGAGTGGGGGGGGGGTGTTTAGCAGTGAATTGCTGATAATTCTTATTGTGGCTTTTGTTGGGTTATTATTGGCTTTAAGTGGGTTGCTGTTGTTGATCCCCAGTTACAAATAGCATAGGTGAGGTAGGGATAGATGAGTGAATAATAGTGTGAGTAGGGATGATTGTGGTACGTAGTAATGTATCTTGGAGAGGATCCCAACAATTTTGGATACATTTTTTGCTGTGTTGGATATGGGTGTTGAATTTCAGGTTGCTGTTAAGGTGTAGACCCAGGAATTTGCCCTCATTATGTGTAGCAATAAGAGTGTTGTCAATCATAATGTTCAGTTGGGCCCGGTGGCTAAAGCTCCCGCTTCACACACGGAGGGCCCGGGTTCGATTCCCGGCGGGTGGAAACATTTCGACACGTTTCCTTACACCTGTTGTCCTGTTCACCTAGCAGCAAATAGGTACCTGGGTGTTAGTCGACTGGTGTGGGTCGCATCCTGGGGGACAAGATTAAGGACCCCAATGGAAATAAGTTAGACAGTCCTCGATGACGCACTGACTTTCTTGGGTTATCCTGGGTGGCTAACCCTCCGGGGTTAAAAATCCGAACGAAATCTTTTATCCTTACCAAACATAATATAGAAGGTTATGTCAATAATTAAGTGTAAGTTTATTGGCTATCATCCAGGTCGATATTTTTACTATCTCTACGTTAACAATAGTGTTGAGTGAGGCAAGATTTAGGTGGGAGATGACAAAAGTCATGTCGTCAGCAAAGAGAATTGGTTTAAGGTATTGACATAAATTAGGAAAATCAATGACATACAAGAGGAAGGGAAGGTACCAGTGACACTTCCCTGTGGTACTCCAGTATCCAGTGGCCTTATTAATGAGGTTGTGTCCTTAATACAGACGTACTGATGTCTGTTAGTAAGGTAGAATTTGAAATATGTAAGTGCGTGGCCTCTTGTACCATAATGATCAAGTTTGCGGAGAAGGATGCTGTGGAGCAGGATGCTGTTTCAAAAGCTTTCCTTAGGTCGATTTTTTCCAAGTGCTGTGTAAAGCAGGTCTAGCATTTTTACAATTGCATCGTTTGTGCTTTTGCATTTCCTGTAGCCAAATTGGCAGGGTTGAGGATGCTTTGCGCTGTTATAAAGGAATATAATCTCTTGTGCACGAGTTTCTCGATTTTGGCTAGCAACGGTAAGTTTGATATTGGCCTATAGTTGTTCACATCTGTGGGGATCACCACCTTGCGTATTGGTGTGTATCCGGTGTGTGTGGAGGCTTCTGTGAGGACAGTGGAACCGTCCCTTGCTCTCGTGAAGGATGCTGAGCCAGAGGGGATGATGTACATCGGGTGACTTCAGGTGAACGGTGTGTGGTGGAGGACACCTGCAACGACAGCATCGATGCTGCTTTAACACCAGCCCAACGACCTGGTAAAAAGTTGTGGGTAGTTATAGCGGGTAGCTCTGGGGTTGTAAGGACCAAACTACACACTGCCAAAGGAACCAGGAAACAAGAGATTGTGGCACCTGGTAAAGGTGGCAATACGGGTGTTGCTAAAAGCGCTTGAAGATAGTTAGTCAGTGCAACAAACCCCCTTTTACCTTCGATATATGACAATTAATGTTAATGGACTGTGTGTGGTAGCAAAGAGACGATGGTTTGCGGGGTTTATTGGTAGGTTTAAGGTGGATGTAGTTTTGTACAATAGCATAACCTCAAAGATGTTAGAGATCTGGAGATTCACGGTTATGTGGTGCTTGTTTTAGTAGGTACGTCATGCCTGTTTGTGTATCTCCACAGTGAGAATGGTGGAGATGGTTGTGTTCTCCGTGTGGATGGTACTTGGCAGACTTTCCCTGTCTCTTTCATGTGTGTGTATGTGCCAGAGGATATGGATGTGCGGATTAAAAATTCATTAGGGACGATTTAGTTTATTTCCTTGGGTCACTGTCCACCCTGTCTATTGTGGGCGGGGACTGAAATTGTGTAGTTAGGAGAAAGGATGTGACCCCACGTGGGGCGGGGCATTATTCGCCGGTGTTGTGTGAATTACGTGATGTGCAATTGAGGGATGTTTGTTGCATAAATGAGATGATACCAGCCCATACGTTTGTAAGGAGGGATTATGGGGCACGATTAGACAGAATTTATGTTACGTCCTCTATTACTGTACGTTTGGTTAATACCGTCACAGCAGCCTTTTCCGATCATCAGGCAGTTCTCACGGAGGGGGGTGGGATATTTGTGGGCTATGAGGCAAAAGGGATTATTGGAAATTAATATTGGGGTTTTTAATTGAAAAGGTTATTGGTTTTGAAGAATGGTGGGAGGCAAATAAATATGGGGAGTGTGATGGGGGATTTGTGTGTTGGTGGGATGAGGTGGCGAAACCTGCGATCCATAATTTTTTTTTTGTGGGAGAAGCCAGAAGGCTTAATACTATGAAATATGGGTTAATGAATATTATGAGGATAGATTACGACAATATTATAGAGAAGGGGCGGCAACGGGGGTGTACCGGGTGCATGAAATTGAAGGCTTGAAGCCATTAATTAAGGGGTTGCATAACGAGCAGTACAGTGCAGTGGGAGTACAGGCAGCGGTGGAGGAGGTTTTATGGGAAGACAGACCTTCAGCCTGTGTTTTACGAGCACGGCAGCAGCGGAGGCAGGTGACTACCGTTCCATGTATAAAGGTTCATTGTGATGTCCTGGGCTTCAGGAAGGAGCAAGTTTATTTATTTTATGTCTTTGCAAACAGTACATTGAGATTTTATATTTACAATAATGGGTTGCAATACAAAGAGAATCTCTATTATGCCTGGGCATTATGGGCCAACTTAACATTGTTGACTTACAGACTACTTAACACTAAGGAGTATATCATAGTTGAACAGTAGGATAGTAATTATTTCAGTTGTACAGTAGATTATTAATTATAAATGAATCAAAATTTGTATAAGACAAAAGATATGTTCATATATTCGACGATGGTTGTTTTTGAGAAACGAAGGTGGGTGGAAGAAAGTTCGGTGTCTGACATTTGTGAGGGAATGTCGTGTAATCTTAATTAAGGAACGGGACAAGATAGCCTTGGGGGAAGCCATTGTGGAAGAGGAAATTTTTAGGGCACTGTCCGCTATGGCAAAGGGTAAATCCCTGGGGTTGGATCGTATTCCAATTGAATTTTATGTTAAGCATTGGGACTTATTACAGGAGGTTTTGGTGTGTCTGATGAATGTAATGAAAAATGGAGGTAGATTGGGGTCTGTGCAGTGGACAGCAATGTGGTACTAGTAACGAAGGTGAGTATTGGCTATTATCGTGCTATTTCCCTTTTGTGTGCCGATTATAAAATCTTCGCAGCAGAATAAATTGTGTAGTATGATATTCCTGGTAGATCCATGTTATCGGGACATTCAATTATCGTGGACTTTGCGAGTGCACTGCAGAAGCAGGGGAGGACGGGGACATTATTTGCCCTTGACTGGAGAGGGGCATATGATTCGGTAGAAAGGGAAGCAATGCATTGTATCTTACTTAAACAGGGGTTTGAGAAAGAAATAGTAAGATAGGTGGATACATTATACAGCTGGGCACTGGCTAGAATTCAAGCTAATGGTCGATTAGGTGGGGTTGTAACTAGGGGTCTGCGGCACGGCTGTCCATTGTCTCAGATGCTCTTCACATGTGTGCAGGACTTTCTATAGGATGGAAGTAGTTGGAAAGTTGGAAGGCGTCGGGTATAGAAGTGAATGTAGAAAAATCTTAGATATTGAGTCTTGGTGAGTGGGAACACCGTAGGGACTGGGGTTGCTTATTAACGATGAAAGTGGAGAGATCATTAAGGATCTGTGGGATTGTGTATGAGTTTAACAAAGAGGAGGCGAGGGTGGCAAATTTGGAGAGAATTGAGAATAGCATTGTTAATCGATTGTTAACACTCGTGCAGAGAGCCATTACTGTATGTTATGTAGCAGCCGTGTACCCTTTAACTACCTTGGTGATACGAAGGATTCAGGGTAGGATTTTTAGGTTCCAGTGGTGTTCAAAGTGTGAATGGTTGCAGAGAGAAGTCATCACGTTGCCAGTGAGAAGGGGAGGTATGGGGGTACTTGATCTTCGCAAACTGTATTGTGTTTACGTTAAAAGGTCAGTGTTGCATGCAGGGCCATTCAGAGAGCGGTGTCTTAAGCGTGTGGATGCTGTGTTACTGAGGACTTTTAGAGGGATAGATTTTCGATTATCTGCGGCTGTCGAGGGTGATCATGACGGTGAGGGAGCCGGGACAAATTAAGATAAGGTTTTGTATAACGTGTTGATGGGCGATATAAGGGCTCCTGTAGTTTCCTTATATCGTACATATGACGGGGGACAGTTGGAGTATGCGAAATTACACATAACTCCGAGGGAACGAGAACTTATGTATAAGTTTTTACATGCAGTTCAACCTGCCAGAGTGTCGTTATTGTATAGGAAGATGGTGGAGGATGTAACTTGTAGAGTTTGTAGGGTTGATGAGACTGCATTTCATGTAGTGTACTTCTGAGTGTGTTACGAGGTACTGAGACGATGGTTCGCTTGTGTGTTAATTATGGTAACAGGTTGTAAGAATGTTTCAGTACTGAGTGTAGACATGAGAGGGGTTACTGATACAGTAGTAAGAGCTGCAGCGTATGTTGTTGTTGTTGTTGTTGAGGGAGGAGATATGGAAGTACAACGTCGTATTCTGGCGGCGAAATTTTATACAACTATGTTGGAATAAATTGTTGTATGGCAGTACACTTGGGAAGAGTTTCACCAGGGTTTATTTGAGTAATTAGAGGATTAGCATCATGAACATGGTGAAGCCCGTGCCTGGGGGGATACTGGGCTCCTGGGGGGGGGGGGGGAATGGGTTAATGGGGTTTAGTTGGGATCCCGAGGAGAAACGTTTCGCCACACAGTGGCTTCATCAGTCCATACAAAGGAGAATCTTGAAGAACAGGAGGAGAATGAGGTAATCAGTCCCTCAACCTTGAGTCGATGTGGTCAGTCCATCAATTTTGAATAGAATACCCTATTCAAGATTGATGGACTGACCACATCGACTCAAGGTTGAGGGACTGATTACCTCATTCTCCTCCTGTTCTTCAAGTTTCTCCTACGTATGGACTGATGAAGCCACTGTGTGGCGAAACGTTTCCTCAATAAAGATACCCAAGAGTTGCACATGTGTCTAATTTATCAGTTATCCTCTTCAAAATATCGTTTTCTCTTACTCAAAGACGACATGGAGAGGAGTAACTCAAATATATCGAAATATTCTCGATGGTCTGTCGCCATATTATGGCCTATTTTATTCAGTCTAGAGTATATAACATGTTTGTATGTTATTTATAGTGTTTATTATATCATATTAGATCAATTCTGATAGATAAATAAGCCGTAGAGTTCATATATAAGTTGATATAAGTGTAATAATGAAGTGATTTCTCCTGGCTCTCTCTGGAGCGGGAATATGGCCCAGTATTCCCAGATGATTCCTGATTGGCTGGCACTCTACGGATAAGCTCCGCCTACTTTTATATGATGCCAAATAGTCAGTTATTATATTAGAAAGAATAATGCAAGAAAAAGCTATAAAAAACAAGGAAAAAATTCCAAAAAATATATTGGCTGTGAGCAGACGCGCTACCCATATCGCCGTCACCATACCTGATATAAATGACTATAATTTCTTGTAGAAACGTCGTAGAACATTCATTCTTGTACCATTGTGTTGCCAAAGAGTTAAGCTATTTTTCTGTATATATAACTCAATTTCCATAATTTTTCTATTTTTTTTTGAGAGCGCGCGGAAAATTGCCCTACTCCGACCTACTTCCTCCTAAGCTCTCGCTTAACACGGTGAAGGCCTGGATTTGATTCCCAGCCAGGGTAGAAATATTGGGATTGTTTCTTTCCACCCGTTGTCTATTACCTGGAGTTTACCTGGAGAGAGTTCCGGGGGTCAACGCCCCCGCGGCCCGGTCTGAGACCAGGCCTCCTGGTGGATCAGAGCCTGATCAGCCAGGCTGTTGCTGCTGGCTGCACGCAAACCAACATACGAGCCACAGCCCGGCTGGGTGTTAGTGGTACCTGGGTGTTAGTGGACTGGTGTGGGTCGCATCCTGGGACACTGATCTAATTTGTAGGAAATGCTCAGCATAAGAAGTGGCTTTCTTTATAGTATGTCATTGTCAGCTATGGTCTGTATACCTTGTACATGTACTGGTAGTAAATTATTATTATTATTTATCAAGATTGATGGACTGATCACATCAACTCTAGGCTGAGGAACTGATTACCTTAAAGTTCTTCTCATGTTCCACCTTTCTTTTCTGTATTGGACTAAAGAAGCCACCTACTGGTGAAACATTTCCACGATAAAGATGCCTAAGTGTTGCACGAGTGTCTCGTTTATCAGCCTCTCAGTTCTCTCAGCCATTTATGTTGAGTTAAAGGTGTCAGTACTGGCCCTTGTGGAACACCACTTGTCACAGCTCACTGTTCCTTCTCGTCACTTATGCACACTATTACTGTGAACAACAAGGGTGTAATACCAGCCCCTGTGGAACACCACTTGTCACAGCTCACTGTTCCTTCTCGTCACTTATGCACACTGTTACTGTGAACAACAAGGGTGTCAGTACTGGCCCTTGTGGAATACCACTTGTCACAGGTCACTGTTCCTTCTCGTCACTTAAGCACACTCTGTTACTATGAACAACAAGGGTGTAACACCAGCCTCTGTGGAACACCACTTGTCACGGGTCACTTCTCGTCACTTACGCGCACACTCTGTTACTAACTTGTCAACTATGCTTCGACCCAAGAGACAATTTCTCCTGTACCATGTGTCGCTACTTTTATCATGAGACTTTTCTGTGGACTTCTATTAAAGGCCTAGCCAAAGTCTATGTACAAAATTCTTCATCTTGGTCTACCTCCTCGAAGTGGCTAGCTTATTGTGCACTCCATATCCATCCTGTGGACGGTAGCTCAAGAGCATATGGATACACAAAAGGCCCAGGAACTAGGCCCCAAAAGGGTTAACAGCAATACATATGGATTTGTATCTACATATCTACAGTTCACTTATCTGTTACAAGCAAATTTAGGAAATTTGCTTAGTATGTCTAGTTGGCACCAATTTATCCAATTGCCTGAGCAGCAAGTCACTAATGACCTTGATCTTACACAACTGATTCTCGTCCTAAGCAGAATAATTGTTGATTTCTAGGATTTTGTTTGTATTATCTTGTATGACAACATAAAAGAATTAAATGTTGATAAAGGTACGCATTTCTTTGTCACTGACAGTAAGTCGACCTGAGTTACATTTAAGTTTGTCTATTTCCCCCTAATTTATTCAATATTATATATAAATCATATATATTATATATATATATATATATATATAATATATTATTATATAATATATTTTATATATATGTTAACATAAAAGAAACGTGTATATAGGTCTTTGATTCTCTTCCGTTTTATTTTCACATTAAATGTAATTTTTCTCATTCTCTTGTTTTTTCCTTTCTTAATTAAATTTGTATATTGTAGACAAATAAAAGAACTATAAGATAAGTTAAGGATTTCGTTCGGGATTTTTAACCCGGAGGGTTAGGCCACCCAGGGATACCCAAGAAAGTCAGTGCGTCATCGAGGACTGTAATAATAATATTAATATCGTTATTTACTACCAGTACATATACAAGGTATACAGTCCTAGCTGACAACTATGACATAACTATATATAGAAACTCCCCTTGTTGCTCACGCATGTCGGCAAAAATTAGGTCAGTGTCCCAGGATGCACCCACCACCAGTCCACTAACACGCAGGTACCTATTTGCTGCTAGGTGAACAGGACAACAGGTGTAAGGAAACGTGTCGAAATGTTTCCACCCGCCGGGAATCGAACCCGGGCCCTCCGTGTGTGAAGCGGGAGCTTTACCCACCAGGCCTGTAACTGCTTCTCCTTTGTTGGTGAATTTAGATTAATTTATATTAATCTAATTTCCCGAATCGAAAAAATTATAACTTGGACAGTTTGTATAACTCTGGATAACACTCGCCACCGTCCATCCAGCCTCCCTGGTGATAAATTCCTATAAACATCTTTATGAGCGGGAGAAGAACGTCCAGACGAAACATTGTTCTCGAACTCAAAGTTCCCAGCATCAACAGCATTATATTAGTGTTGCCAGTGAACCTGTGTTGTAACATATGAAGAACAACACCAGTGTGGGCCCGGTGGTCTGGTGGCTAAAGCTCCCGCTTCACACTACGGAGGGCCCGGGTTCGATTCCCGGGGTTGTGGAAACATTTCGACACGTTTCCTTACACCTGTTGTCCTGTTCACCTAGCAGCAAATAGGTACCTGGGTGTTAGTCGACTGGTGTGGGTCGCATCCTGGGGGACAAGATTAAGGACCCCAATGGAAATAAGTTAGACAGTCCTCGATGACGCACTGACTTTCTTGGGTTATCCTGGGTGGCTAACCCTCCGGGGTTAAAAATCCGAACGAAATCTTATCTTATCTAACTGAAGAGTGAAGCTTGGCTCATTGTTTATCACCGTCGGGTGTTTCTGGTGGCAGAAACACCCGACGGTGTTGATTTTAGTATTGCCTAGTATTACACACAAGTGTATGAGGAAAGGCCTGTTGTACCTGGCCCTTAATCAAGTCCCCAGACAAGACAACATCCTCGAGTAAATAAAAGCAAAGATATAAAAGTTGATTTTTGAGCATCCGTATATTTACTCCGCTACTATTTATGATATATACAAAATTCAATACAGTAACATGTTAATAAGCGAGAGGACAATTGCCTTTTCGTCTCGTACAAGATGGACCATTATGTAAAAAACAGGGGTCCCGCAAGTACACTGAGACAACACAATAGTGTATGGGCCCTAAGACTACCCCCCCCCCCCCCCCCCCCCCCCCCCCCCCCCCCCCCCCCCCCCCCCCCCCCCCCCCCCCCCCCCACCCCCCCCCCCCCCCCCCCCCCGGTTCAACTGGCTCCCAACATACATAAGGGGGATTACCAATAGATCCCTGGCTGTCTTTAAGAAGGCACTGGACAGGCACCTAAAGTCAGTACCTGACCAACCGGGCTGTAGTTCGTACGTCAGCTTGCGTGCAGCCAGCAATAACTGCCTGGTTGATCAGGACCCTGATCCACCATGAGGCCTGGTCTTAGACCGGGCCGCGGGCGGCGTTGACCCCCGGAAAACCCTCTCCAGGTAAACGATTTACTCTGGGACCAGCCTCAGTGAGAGTCTATCCACAACCAGGTCTCTAAACCTAACATCAATTAATCTGAGGCAAGCTCTCACCTAGCCACGCTGATACCCTGTGTTTAGCGCTTTCTTTTTTTATTACAATAATTCAACTAGCCAGTTCGAACACAGTATTACCACTGACAGTTAATCAGAGATAGCTGGACCCTTTCGAAAAGAGACAAGGCACAATACCGTGATTGGAACAACACACAAATAATTAGCTCATAGAAGGAAATAAACTTATAGCGACATTTCAGTTTGACCTCGACCATTAATTAGTTACACAGAAGCACAAAGGTCGAGTCAATATTATGAGAGGATGGTAGGACGGGAACAACTGAAGGGAATAGCAAAATGAAGGTAGTAGTTGTAGTAGTACAAGTAATAGTAGTTGTAGTAATACTAGTAGTTGTAGTAATAATACTAGCAGTAGTAATACTTGTAGTAGTAATAGTAGTAATACTACTAGTAGTAATACTAGTAGTAGTAATACTAATAGTAATACTAGTTTAGTTTAATGTGGGGGGGTAGTAGTAATACTAGTGTAATACTTTAGTAGCAGTAGTAATACTTATTAGTAGTACTAGGTAATAGTACATAATATTAGTAGAAATAATAGAGGAGTAGTATTAGAGTTGTAGATAAATTTGTGAAACGACGGTCAGTGTAATGTAGCACTGGAGGAATTTTATACAGAAAGGTTAGTGTACATGTTTGGCTTCACTTTGTTTTGGTTCTTTCTCAAAATTCCCAGATAGGACCGAAATATGACTCAAGAAATGAAATGTCACGATTGACAAAATAAACCATACCGGCGCGTGGTTGAACCCGCGGTCATGAGTCTCAAACCTCCAGCCTGTGCGGTTAGCCACAGACCAAGCTAGCCACAATAAGATCATCCAACCTAGGTATATTTCTACACCATAGGAAGGTTAGCACAGGCACCTCTGTGACCGAAATATTTTCAGGGGGATTAAGGGCCATGGCTTCCTCTCATTGCTGCCCTTAGACCTTACTTCTGCCCTCTCCCTCAAACTGCACTATAAAACTCTGCCACACAGCATAACACTACACAACATTACAAACCATACCACGGGTGGGGTTAGAACCTGCGATCAGAGAGTCGCATTAGCCACTGGGCCAGCTAGCTACAATACGAATCATCCAACTAGGTATATATCTACACCATAGGAATATACCTAGCAACACTATGCTAAATAACACCATAGCACTACATAGCACCACTACACTATACAAAACAGCACACGGTGTACAGTGTAGTGAATGACTCCTTACTTTGATGTTCAAATGTTATTCTCAGGTTTGCCAAGCACCAATGTACTGCAGAGGTTATTTGATTAATGTGTGCCTCAGGGTACATGCTCGGCACAATGCTTACGCCAAGAACCTTTTCTTTAAGTGAAGTTTGCAGCCTTTGCTCCCCTAACCTGTACTCCGTCTGCAGCCTTCTTTGTCCTTTCCCAGTCATCATGACTTTGCACTTGCTGGGGATAAACTCCAAGAGCCAGTTACTGGACCAGACTTGTAGCCTACACTACACGACACCACAACACTACACGACACCACAACACTACACGACACCACAGCACTACACGACACCACAACACTACACGACCCACAACACTACAACGAACCACAACACTACACGACACCACAACACTACACGACACCACAACACTACACGAACCAACAAACACTACACGCACCACAACACTACACACCACAAACACTACAACCACAACACTTCACACACAACCACTACACGACACCACAACATACACACCACAACACTACACAGTACCACTACATACTACTGCTACACTACATAACACTGATACACTACATAACACTGCTGCAGTTACATATCACTGCTACACTACATAACACTGCTACACTACATAATCATGCCTGCACTATGTAACACCACTACACACACTAACTACACTACATAACACTGCTACACTACATAACACTGCTACACTACATAACACTGCTACACTACATAACACTGCTACACTACATAACACTGCTACACTACATAACACTGCTACACTACATAACACTGCTGCACTTATGTAACACCACTACACAACACTACTACACTACCTAACACCACTACATACACTGTACACTACATAACACCACTACAAAAACACTGCTACATACATAACAACCACTACACAAAATATACACTACATAACACCACTTACATACCAATGACCTACACGACATAAACACCACTACACAAACTTGTAGCTACACTTACACGAACGCACAACACTACACACCACCAACTACACACCACTACAATACCACACCTCTACACTACACGACACCCAACACTACACACCAACACACTACACACCACAACACTACACACCACTACACTACCACACCACAACACTACAACGACACACAACACTACCACACCACAACACTACACACCACAACACTACAACACCACATAAAACCATACACGAACACCACATAACCACTCACACCATACACTACACCCAATACATACCGACCCACAACAACTACACCACCACAAACACTACACAACCACTACACTACACGGGGACACCACAACACTACACACCACAACACTACACACACTAACACTACAGACCACCACAACACTACACACCACAACACTACCACACAACACTACACACCAACACTAACACCACTACATCACACCACAACACTACACGACCCACAACATACACTCCACAACATACACACCAAAACACTACACACCAAACACTACACGACACCACAACACTACACACCACTACACTACACAACCACTACACTACACGACACCACAACACTACACACCCAAACACTACACACCACTACACTACACGACACACAACCACTACACACCACAACACTACACACCCACTCACTACACGAACACCACAACACTACACACCCAAAAAACACTACACACCACTACACTACACGACACCACAACAACTACAACCACAACATACACGACACCACAACACTACACCACCACTACACTACAACCCACACACTACACGACACCACAACAACTTAACACCACTCACTACACTCCTACACTACACGACACCACAACACTCACAACCACAAACTACACACCACTACACTACCGACACCAACACTAAACACCACAACACTACACACCACTACACTATCACGACACCACAACACTACACACCACAACACACACACCACTACACTACTCGACACCACAACCTACACACCACAACACTACACCCACAACACTACACACCACAACACTACACACCACTACACTACACGACACCACAACACTACACACCACAACACTACCACGACCACCACAACACTACACACCACAATACACTACCACCCACAACACATACACGACACCACACACTACACACCACAACACTACACACCACAACACTACACACCACAACACTGCCACTCCACAACACTACACGACACCAAAAACACTACACACCACAACACTACACACCACAACACTGCACCCCACAACACTACCGACACACAACACTACACACCACAACAATACAACACTATCACTTACACGACACCACCAACATACACACCACAACACTCACACCAAACACTACACACCACAACACTGCACACCACACCCACTAAACGACAACCACAAACACTACACTACCCAACACTACACACCACAACACTGCACACCACAACACACTACACACCACAACACTACACACCACTAACACTATCGACACCACTACACTACAACAACACCACTACACTACACAGTACCACTACATAACACTGCTACACTACATAACATGATACACTAAGTAATCACTGGCTACACTACATAAACACTGCTACACTACATAACACTGCTGCACTATGTAACACCACTACACAACACTACTACACAACATAACACCACTACATACACTGCTCACTACATAACACCACTACAAGCAATGCTACACTAATAAACACCACTCCACACATGCTTACACTACATAACACACTACCCCCAACACTGTCTACACTACATAACACCACTACACAACACTGCTACATACATAACACCACTAACAATACTGCTACAATAACATAACACCACTAACCAACACTTGCTACACTTACATAACCCACTACCAACACTGCTAACTACCTTAACACCACTACACAACACTGCTCTACACTACATAAACACTCTACATAACACTGCTACACTACATAACACCACTACACAACACTGCTACACTACATAACACCACTACACAATACTGCTACACTACATAAAACAACTACACAACCACTGTACACTAAATAACACCCACTACACATACTGCTACACTACATAACACCACTACACAACACTGCTACACTACATAACACCACTACACAACACTGCTACACTACATAACACCACTACCCACAACACTGCTACACTACATAACACACTACACATACTGCTACACTACACAACACTGCTACACACATAGCCACCACTACACAACACTGCTACACTACATAAACACCACTACACAATACTGATACTACTACCACAACACTGCTACACTTACATAACACCACTACACAACACTGCTACACTACTAACACCACTACACAATACTGCTACACTTACATAACACACTACTACAACACTTGCTACATACATAACAACCACTACACAATACTGCTTACACTACATAACACCCAACACAACACTGCATTCCAACTACATAACACCACTACTAACATGCTTACACTACAAAAACACTGCTACATACATAACACCACTTAACATTACTAACTTGACTACACTACATAACACCACTACACAACACTGCTACATAATAAACCCCACTACATACTACTCTACACTAACATAACACCACTACACAACACAGCACACTACATAAACACCACTACACAAATATGCTACACTACATAATCACAACTACACAACACTGCTTCACTACATACCACACTACCAAATACTGCTACACTACATATACACACTACACAACATGCTACACTACATAACACCCTACTACACAACAATGCTACACATACATTAACACAACTACACTCACTGCTACACTACACAACACTGCTACACTACACAACCACCATACACAACACTGCTACCACTACCCAACACGCTACACTACATAACACACTACACAACTGCTACACTACACCAACACAGAACATACATACATAACACCCCACTACACAATACTGCTTCACTAATAACACCACTACACAACACTGCTACACTCATAACACCACTACACAACATGCTACACTACAATAAAACACCACTACACAATACTGCTACACTACATAACACCACTACACAACACTGCTACACTACATAACACCACTCACAATTCTGCTACCATACATAACACCACTACAACAATACTGCTACACTCATAACACCACTAACACATACATTGGCTACAATACATACACACTACACAACACGGCTACACTACATTACACCACTACACAACTCTATAACTACATAACACCACTACATACCACTGCTACACTACATAACGTACAATCTCAACACTACTACACCACATAACACCACTACCACTACATAAAACAACACCGTATAACCACTACACAACACCACTGCACTATACAAGCAGTACACAACTAACTGCCACCATACAGTGTACACTGGACTACACAACCAATACTATACAACCCTGCAACTACAACCATACACACAACCAATACAACACTACACTATGCAACTCTACATTATACAACACTGCACTGTACACCATACACTGTACACCATACACTGTACACCATACACTGTACACCATACACTGTACACCATACACTGTACACCATACACTGTACACCTTTATCATAAATATTAGTTCCAAACCCCAACTAAATATTTTGGAAAAAAATTATTCAATATGTGAATAGCTGTGTCCGTTCAGTGTTCAGCCACCGCCGTCCAGCCACGGCGTCCAAGCCACCGGTTGTCCAGCCACCGGTTGTCCAGCCACCGGTTGTCCAGCCACCGGCCGTCCAGCCACCGGCCGTCCAGCCACCGGTTGTCCAGCCACCGGCTGTCCAGCCACGGTGTCCAGCCACCTGTTGTCCAAAAGGGCCACCGGTTTAGAGTCCAGCCACGGTTGTCCAGCCACCGGTTGTCCAGCCAACGGTTGTCCAGCCACCGGTTGTCCAGCCACCGGTTGTCCAGCCACCGGTTGTCCAGCCACCGGTTGTCCAGCCACCGGTTGTCCAGCCACCGGTTGTCCAGCCACCGCCATCCAGCCAACGGCATCAGCCACGGTTGTCCAGCCCACCGGCTGTCCACCCACCGGCTGTCCAGCCACCGGGCTGTCCAGTCACCGGTGTCCAGCACCGGTTGTCCAGCCACCGTGTCCAGCACGGCTGTTCCAGCCACCGGTTGTCCAGCCACCGGCCGTCCAGCCACCTGCTGCTCCAGTCCACCGGTTGTCCAGCCAACCGGCAGTCCAGCCACCGGCTGTCCGCCACTGTTGTCCAGCCACCGGTTGTCCAGCCACGGCGTCCATGTCACGGCTGTCCAGCCACCGGATGTCCAGCCACCGGTTGTCACAGCAACCGGTTGTCCAGCACCGGTTGTACAGGGCCCACGGCTGTCCAGCCACCGGTTGTCCAGCAACCGGTTTGTCCAGCCACTGGCCGTCCAGCCACCGGCTGTCAGCCACGGTTGTCCAGCCACGGCTGTCCCAGCCAACCGGTTGGTCCAGCCACCGGTGTCCAAGCCACCGGCCGTAAGCCACCGGGCGTCCAGCCCACCGGCCGTCCAGCCACCGGTGTCCTGCCTCGGCTGTCCAGCCACCGGCTGTCCAGCCAACGGATGTCCAGCCCACGGTTGTACACGCACCGGTTGTCCTGCACCGGCTGTCCCAGCCACACCCCCCCCCCCTCCCCCCCCCCCCTCACCCAAATCCCCCCCAACACCCCAACGGCTGTCCAGCCACCGGCTGTCCAGCCACCGGCCGTCCAGCCACCGGCCGTCCAGCCACCGGTTGTCCAGCCACCGGCTGTCCAGCCACCGGCTGTCCAGCCACCGGTTGTCCAGCCACCGGTTGTCCAGCCACCGGTTGTCCAGCCACCGGCCGTCCAGCCACCGGCTGTCCAGCCACCGGCTGTCCAGCCACCGGTTGTCCAGCCACCGGTTGTCCAGCCACCGGTTGTCCAGCCACCGGTTGTCCGGCCACCGGCCGTCCGGCCACCGGCCGTCCGGCCACCGGCCGTCCGGCCACCGGCCGTCCGGCCACCGGCCGTCCGGCCACCGGCCGTCGGCCACCGCCGTCGGCCACCGGCCGTCCGGCCACCGCCGTCCGGCCACCGGGGCGTCCGGCCACGGCCGTCCAAAGCCACCGGTTGTCCAGCCACCGGCGTCCAGCCACCGGCTGTCCAGCCACCGGCTGTCCTCCACAGTACCTGGAACTGACTCACACTCCTCCACAGTACCTGGAACTGACTCACACTCCTCCACAGTACCTGGAACTGACTTACACTCCTCCACAGTACCTGGAACTGACTCACACTACTCCACAGTACCTGGAACTGACTCACACTCCTCCACAGTACATGGAACTGACTCACACTACTCCACAGTACATGGAACTGACTCACACTCCTCCACAGTACCTGGAACTGACTCACACTCCTCCACAGTACCTGGAACTGACTCACACTCCTCCACAGTACCTGGAACTGACTCACACTCCTCCACAGTACATGGAACTGACTCACACTCCTCACAGTACCTGGAGAAACTGACTCACACTCTCCACAGTACTGGAATAACTGACTCACACTCCTCCACAGTACCTGGAACTGACTCACACTCCTCCACAGTACCTGGAACTGACTCACACTACTCCACAGTACATGGAACTGACTCACACTACTTCACAGTACATGGAACTGACTCACACTACTCCACAGTACCTGGAACTGACACACTCCTCCACAGTACCTGGAACTGACTCACACTCCACAGTACCTGGAAATGACTCACACTCCTCCACAGTACCTGGAACTGGCTCACACTCCTCCACAGTACCTGCAACTGACTCACACTCCTCCACAGTACCTGGAACTGATTCACACTCCTCCACAGTACCTGGAACTGAGTCACACTCATCCACAGTACTGGAAAACTGATCACACTCTTTTTTCTCTTTACTCCACAGTACCTGGAACTGACTCACACTCCTCCATAGTATCTGGAACTGACTCACACTCCTTCACAGTATTTGGAACTGGCTCACACTACTCCACAGTACCTGGAACTGACTCACACTCCTCCATAGTACCTGGAACTGACTCACACTCCTCCACAGTACCTGGGACTGACTCACACTCCTCCCCACTACCTGAAACTGCCTCACACTCCTCCACAGTACCTGGAACTGACTCACACTCCTCCCCAGTACCTGGAACTGACTCCTCACTCCTCCATAGTATCTGAACTGACTTCACAATCCATCATAGTATTTGGAACTGGCTCACACTACTCCACAGTACCTGGAACTGACTCACGCTCCTCCACAGTACCTGGAACTGACTCACACTCCTCCACAGTATTTCGAACTGACTCACACTACTCCACAGTACCTGGAACTGACTCACACTCCTCCATAGTATCTGGAACTGACTCACACTCCTTCATAGTATTTGGAACTGACTCACACTACTCCACAGTACCTGGAACTGACTCACACTACTCCACAGTACCTGGAACTGACTCACACTCCTCCATAGTACCTGGGATCAATTCCTTCCCCGGGTCACAGGTCAGTCAGTGTTGCTTCTAACTGACTACAGACACACTCCTCCCCAGAACCTGGGTATCAGTTCCTACCCCATTTCCTGGGAAAGGAACTGATCCCCCAAAAGTTAACATGCACCAGTATTAAGAGTTTGAAATCGATCAGAAGAGGCATTCTCTGGTTATTTCTTGCTACAGCATATATACTCTGAGGTGGGTATTTGTCTTCGTTTATTCCGAGTATTTTAATAAGTATTATAGCTATGTAAAATGATATAAATGCAACTAATGCGGCGTTTTATTATAGCAACGTTTCGCTCTCCAGGAGCTTTGTCAAGCTGAGATCTTAAGATATCCCGTCTGAGGGGCATCTTAGGATCCCTAAGGAGATGTCGATCTAATTCAGCTGTTCTGTAGTCGTGATCAGGGTCTTGCTGTAGTCCCTGTGCGTTCCACCGCAAAACATTTTTGTAATACATGCGCCAGAGGCCATCAGGTTCCCCCATCATCGTCTCTGGGTCTTGTGTTGGGTGGTCGGGTATATGTGCAAACAAACGCATAAACTCTGTTTTGGCCATCATGCATATGTTCACGAACTTCCTCACAATAGTTCTGAATGTCTCTTTGCTTTCCTTTGAGTGTATCAGGTCGCATATGATATCGGTGAAGCAGATGATCGTCGACATCATTAGATGGCTCAGAGGTAATATGGGATGTCCTGGTCTGCTCTCATGGACTACAGTGTTCATAACTGGTGACTCTTGTGGTTCTAGGGTTGCTGTATTGGCTCTAGTTTTATTCTGCAGCATGGGGCCCATTGGCTACGTTGTCACTTGTGAGCTTGTACAAAAGTATTCTAGGCTGGCTGAGCAAGGGCGCGACTCCGTTGCTGATGCTTCCTCGGCTTCCTTCATCGCTGTGGCCAGGGAAATGGCCCTGGATTCCTTGATGCTGTAGCTTCCTCTGGGCGAGGCTGCTGCTCAGTGGTGAGGGCTCTATTTGATGCTGGAGGCTGGAAACCCCAAGTTTTCCTCACTGCTTTGACACGGAAGAGCCTCTCGAGGCAGTGCAGGTTCCAGGCATGATGCTTCTTGCCTCAGTTCGGACATCTAGGTTCCGTAGCTTCACATTTCTTCAGTTTATCTAGGCATTCTGGTCGGGTGAGGCCCGCTACAGATGCCGCTTATTTCCTTAAATTGACATCGAGCGCTTGAAGTGTTTGTAACTCCATCCCCTGAAGCTCCTCAAAGGTTTTGGGGTTGTACGTCTTGACTTGGTATTTTCCCCAGCAACCGAGATTCAATTGAGCTGGGAGAGGTCCTCTATGTTGGATCAAGATCTGCCTCGTTAGTGTGTTGCCGTCCTTGTTGGCTCGAACTTTCAGGATGTTGTTATTATGGACTGCATCGAGAGGTGTCTAGTGGATAGCTTAGTAGTACGCCTTTTGTTACCTGCTCTATGGATTTTAATTCTGCTAGAACAAATGGTGATTCGAGGTCGTACACCTTGTGTAGTTCTTCATAGGACTCTGTGTTTCCGGGGGGGAAAGTATGTGCGAATAAACTCCCCTTTCAGATTTGGGGACAATGATATCTCCCGGCCACAGTGACAAAGGAAGCCGAAGAAACGTCCGCGGAGTGGCGCCATTGCTCAACCAGCTTCCGATACTCCCACCTGACAACGGCAGCCGACGGACCCAGTTCTACAGGAACAGGGGGGGGGGGTGGGGGGGGGGGGGGGGTGGGGGTGAAACTGGGGCCCAAAAGGCCCAACGAGTCAAACCCAGCACCAATAAAACATGTCACCTGTGAGGAAACATTTGCTCAGGAGAACATAGCAGGACATCCTGTATCACCCCTGAACCAACAAATGATGTCGACAATAACGCTCCTCACCGGTATCATATGGGACCTGATAGATTCAGAAGCAAACAAAGATACATTCCGAACTATTGTTAAGACCTTCGTCAACATATGCATGATGGACGAAAGAGAGTCCATGTATTTATTAGTAAATTTACCCTACCACTCAACACAGGTTCCAGAGACACTTATGGGGGTTCTGATGGCCTTAGCCCGTTGTTGAACATTATATATTTCGCAATGAAACGCGCAGGAACTTCAGCAAGACCCTGAACACGGCCACATAACACTGAATTACATCGACATCTCCTTGAAGATCCTCAGACGGGTCTCTTAGAATTAAGACCCGTGTCAGGACGCTTGACGAATCAATCAAATCAATGAAATGCTTTGTAATTATTCTTGTCTGGTGGTCGAATAGGTTACCGTTCAGCCTTGGTGACCCTAGTGTAGTTGATAGGCTTCAAACCCTCTTAACTAACCAACCAGTAAGTTTATTCAGGTATACACAAATACAGTCACATAGATTATCATACATAGCAGTATATGTGTAAAGAACCTGGGATAATCTAAAAAAATCAGACAGTGACTTATTTCCAGTGGGGTCCTTACGTGGAATATATTAATAAAATTAGCAAATTATAACTTACACAATTCTGAGTGAAAAACTGAAGTTATCCCTGAAGTTATCCCTGAAGGTATCCCTGAAGGTATCCCTGAGGTTATCCCTGAAGGTATCCCTGAAGTTATCCCTGAAGTTATCCCTGAAGTTATCCCTGAAGGTATCTCTGAAGGTATCTGAGGGTATCCCTGAAAGTATCCCTGAAGTTATCCCTGAGGTTATCCCTGAAGGTATCCCTGAAGTTATCCCTGAACATATCATTGAAGGTATCCCTGAACGTATCATTGAAGGTGAAAAATGAGACACTTATGCAGCATATGGGAATCTTTATTCAGGAAACGTTTCGCCACACAGTGGCTTCATCAGTCCAATACAAAGAGGAAGGCGTAAGGAGAGGAGGAGTATGAGGTAATCAGTCCCTCAGCCTGGAGTCGATGTGTTCAGTCCATCAATCTTGTAGAATGTACAGCATAGGGCCGTACGGTGTGCTGTACATTCTACAAGATTGATGGACTGAACACATCGACTCCAGGTTGAGGGACTGATTACCTCATACTCCTCCTCTCCTTACGCCTTCCTCTTTGTATTGGACTGATGAAGCCACTGTGTGGCGGAAACGTTTCCTGAATAAAGATTGCCCTATATGCTGCATAAATGTCTCATTCTTCAACTTGTCGGTTTTTCAAACCATTCATCACATCGTTGAAGGTATCCCTGAAGGTATCCCTGAACGTATCGTTGAAGGTATCCCTGAACGTATCATTGAAGGTATCCCTGAAGGTATCCCTGAACGTATCGTTGAAGGTATCCCTGAAGGTATCATTGAAGGTATCCCTGAAGGTATCCACTGAAGATATCCTGAGGATCCCTGAATATATCCTGAAGGTATCCCTGAAGATATCCCTGAAGGTATCCCTGAAGATATCCCTGAAGGTATCCCTGAAGATATCCCTGAAGGTATCCCTGAAGATATCCCTGAAGGTATCCCTGAAGGTATCATTGAAGGTATCCCTGTAAAAACAACCAAATGTTTGAAACTAGTTAGTATGTTCACGTGACCAATGTTCACGTGACCAATGTTCACGTGACATATGTTCACGTGACCTATGTTCACGTGACCTATGTTCATGTGACCATGTTCACGCGACCTATGTTCACGTGACCTATGTTCACGTGACCTATGTTCACGTGACCTATGTTCACGTGACCTATGTTCACGTGACCATGTTCACGTGACCTATGTTAACGTGACCTATGTTCACGTGACCATGTTCACGTGACCTATGTCACGTGACCTATGTTCACGGACCTATGTTCACGTGACTAGTTCACGTGACCTATGTTCACGTGACCTATGTTCATCGTGACCATGTTCACTGACTATGTTCACGTGGACCAATGTTCACGTGACCAATGTTCACGTGACCTATGTTCACGTGACCTATGTTCACGTGACCATGTTCACGCGACCTATGTTCACGTGACCTATGTTCACGTGACCTATGTTCACGTGACCTATGTTCACGTGACCTATGTTCACGTGACCATGTTCACGTGACCTATGTTCACGTGACCTATGTTCACGTGACCTATGTTCACGTGACCTATGTTCACGTGACCTATGTTCACGTGACCTATGTTCACGTGACCATGTTCACGTGACCATGTTCATGTGACCTATGTTCACGTGACCCATGTTCACGTGACCATGTTCACGTGACCATGTTCACGTGACCATGTTCACGTGACCTATGATTAAACTAGGGCAGCAGCCCGAGTACCAGGAATGGCAGAGCGATTCCCACCCGAGAAGGCCGAGGTATGACCAGAGCTTCGGTAAGATGGGGAAGGAAGAAGGATGGGTAAGGTTAGAAATATGGGAAAGGGATGGGTAGGTGGAGGGGAGGTGGGGTGATTAAGGTAAGTGGCCTAACCACTTTGGAGAATTTTATGCAAGTGTGTGTGTGTGTGTGTGTGTGTGTGTGTGTGTGTGTGTGTGTGTGTGTGTGTGTGTGTGTGTGTGGTGTGTGTGTTGTGTTATTCATGAATACACTGAATTCATAAGATGAGTATACCTCCTGCCCATCATTTGCACACAGTTATACCAGCTGTATACCTGCATGCTACCGAGTTGGAAGGATGCATAGTTTTGCAATTGCCTTTTTTCGCAAGAGATCGGTTGTAAGGCTGTTGCTGCAGATGGTATTGCAAGGCATTTGATGGAGTCGACTGCTAACCTGGAGTTGGTTGGCTGAGCAGTTACTGAGGTGGTCTTGCCGTAGGATGCTTGTAATGTTACAACGTTAGTTGTAAGTATACATGTAGTGTGACCACCCTGTGGAAACTACCACTTGTCACAGGCTTCACTGTTCCTTCTCGTCACTTATGCACACTGTTTACCATGTGAACAACAAGGGTGTCAGTACTGGCCCTTGTGGAATACCACTTGTCACAGGTCACTGTTCCTTCTCGTCACTTAAGCACACTCTGTTCCTATGAACAACAAGGGTGTAACACCAGCCTCTGGGGAACACCCACTTGTCACGGGGTCCACTTCTTTCGTACTTACGCGCACACTCTGTTACTAAGTTGTCAACTATGCTTCGGGACCCAAGAGGACAATTCTCCTGTTACCATGTGTCGCTATTTTATCATGGAGACTTTTCTGTGGACTTCTATTTAAAGGCCTAGCCAAAAGTCTATGTACAAAATTCTTCATCTTGGTTCTACCTCCTCGAAGTGGCTAGCTTATTGTGCACTCCATATCCATCCTGTGGACGGTAGTCTCAAGAGGCATATGGATACACAAAAGGCCCAGGAACTAGGCCCCAAAAGGGTTAACAGCAATACATATGGATTTGTATCTACATATCTACAGTTCACTTATCTGTTACAAGCAAATTTAGGAAATTTGCTTAATATGTATAGTGGCACCAATTTATCCAATTGCCTGAACAAGCAAGTCACTATGACCTGTGATCTTACACAAAATGATTCTCGTCCTAAGCAGAATAATTGTTGATTTCTAGGATTTTGTTTGTATTATCTTGTATGACAACATAAAAGAATTAAATGTTGATAAAGGTACGCATTTCTTTGTCACTGACAGTAAGTCGACCTGAGTTAATTTAAGTTTGTCTATTTCCCCCTAATTTATTCAATATTATATATAAATCATATATATTATATATATATATATATATATATAATATATTATTATATAATATATTTTATATATATGTTAACATAAAAGAAACGTGTATATAGGTCTTTGATTCTCTTCCGTTTTATTTTCACATTAAATGTAATTTTTCTCATTCTCTTGTTTTTTCCTTTCTTAATTAAATTTGTATATTGTAGACAAATAAAAGAACTATAAGATAAGTTAAGGATTTCGTTCGGGATTTTTAACCCGGAGGGTTAGGCCACCCAGGGATACCCAAGAAAGTCAGTGCGTCATCGAGGACTGTATAATAATATTAATATCGTTATTTACTCCAGTACATATAAAAGGGTATACAGTCTAGCTGACAACTATGACATAACTATATATAGAAACTCCCCTTGTTGCTCACGCATGTCGGCAAAAATTAGGTCAGTGTCCCAGGATGCACCCACCACCAGTCCACTAACAGCAGGTACCTATTTGCTGCAGCGTGAACAGGAAACAGGTGTAAGGAAACGTGTCGAAATGTTTCCAACCGCCGGGAATCGAACCCGGGCCCTCCGTGTGTGAAGCGGGAGCTTTACCCACCAGGCTGTAACTGCTTCTCCTTTGTTGGTGATTAGAATTAATTTATACATTAATCTAATTCCCGAATCGAAAAAATTATAACTTGGACAGTTTGTATAACTCTGGATAACACTCGCCACCGTCCATCCAGCCTCCCTGGTGATAAATTCCTATAAACATCTTTATGAGCGGGAGAAGAACGTCCAGACGAAACATTGTTCTCGAACTCAAAGTTCCCAGCATCAACAGCATTAATATTTAGTGTTGCCAGTGAACCTGTGTTGTAACATATGAAGAACAACACCAGTGTGGGCCCGGTGGTCTGGTGGCTAAAGCTCCCGCTTCACACTACGGAGGGCCCGGGTTCGATTCCCGGCGGGTGGAAACATTTCGACACGTTTCCTTACACCTGTTGTCCTGTTCACCTAGCAGCAAATAGGTACCTGGGTGTTAGTCGACTGGTGTGGGTCGCATCCTGGGGGACAAGATTAAGGACCCCAATGGAAATAAGTTAGACAGTCCTCGATGACGCACTGACTTTCTTGGGTTATCCTGGGTGGCTAACCCTCCGGGGTTAAAAATCCGAACGAAATCTTATCTTATCTAACTGAAGAGTGAAGCTTGGCTCATTGTTTATCACCGTCGGGTGTTTCTGGTGGCAGAAACACCCGACGGTGTTGATTTTAGTATTGCCTAGTATTACACACAAGTGTATGAGGAAAGGCCTGTTGTACCTGGCCCTTAATCAAGTCCCCAGACAAGACAACATCCTCGAGTAAATAAAAGCAAAGATATAAAAGTTGATTTTTGAGCATCCGTATATTTACTCCGCTACTATTTATGATATATACAAAATTCAATACAGTAACATGTTAATAAGCGAGAGGACAATTGCCTTTTCGTCTCGTACAAGATGGACCATTATGTAAAAAACAGGGGTCCCGCAAGTACACTGAGACAACACAATAGTGTATGGGCCCTAAGACTACCCCCCCCCCCCCCCCCCCCCCCCCCCCCCCCCCCCCCCCCCCCCCCCCCCCCCCCCCCCCCCCCCACCCCCCCCCCCCCCCCCCCCCCGGTTCAACTGGCTCCCAACATACATAAGGGGGATTACCAATAGATCCCTGGCTGTCTTTAAGAAGGCACTGGACAGGCACCTAAAGTCAGTACCTGACCAACCGGGCTGTAGTTCGTACGTCAGCTTGCGTGCAGCCAGCAATAACAGCCTGGTTGATCAGACCCTGATCCACCATGAGGCCTGGTCTTAGACCGGGCCGCGGGGGCGTTGACCCCCGAAACCCTCTCCAGGTAAACGATTATACTCGACCAGCCTCAGTGAGAGTCTATCCACAACCAGGTCTCTAAACCTAACATCAATTAATCTGAGGCAAGCTCTCACCTAGCCACGCTGTATACCCTGTGTTTAGCGCTTTCTTTTTTTATTACAATAATTCAACTAGCCAGTTCGAACACAGTATTACCACTGACAGTTAATCAGAGATAGCTGGACCCTTTCGAAAAGAGACAAGGCACAATACCGTGTTGGAAAACACACAAATAATTAGATCATAGAAGGAATAAATTATAGCGAACATTTCCGTTTGACCTCGACCATTAATTAGTTACCAGAAGCACAAAGGTCGAGTCAATATTATGAGAGGATGGTAGGGACGGGAACAACAGAAAGGGAATAGCAAAATGAAGGTAGTAGTTGTAGTAGTACAAGTAATAGTGTTGTAGTAATACTAGTAGTTGTAGTAATAATACTAGCAGTAGTAATATTGTAGTAGTATAGTAGTAATACATACTAGTAGTAATTCTAGTAGTAGTAATACTAATAGTAATACTAGTTTAGTTTAATGTGGGGGGGTAGTAGTAATACTAGTGTAATACTTTAGTAGCAGTAGTAATACTTATTAGTAGTACTAGGTAATAGTACATAATATTAGTAGAAATAATAGAGGAGTAGTATTAGAGTTGTAGATAAATTTGTGAAACGACGGTCAGTGTATGTAGCACTGGAGAATTTTATACAGAAGGTTAGTGGACATGTTTGGCTTCACTTTGTTTTGGATTCTTTCTCAAAATTCCCAGATAGGACGAAATTTGACCAAGAAATGAAATGTCACGATTGACAAAATAAACCATACCGGCGCGTGGTTGAACCCGCGGTCATGAGTCTCAAACCTCCAGCCTGTCGCGTTAGCCACTAGACCAGCTAGCCACAATAAGATTCATCCAACTAGGTATATTTCTACACCATAGGAAGGTTAGCACAGGCACCTCTGTGACCGAAATATTTTCAGGGGGATTAAGGGCCATGGCTTCCTCTCATTGCTGCCCTTAGACCTTACTTCTGCCCTCTCCCTCAAACTGCACTATAAAACTCTGCCACACAGCATAACACTACACAACATTACAAACCATACCACGGGTGGGGTTAGAACCTGCGATCAGAGAGTCGCATTAGCCACTGGGCCAGCTAGCTACAATACGAATCATCCAACTAGGTATATATCTACACCATAGGAATATACCTAGCAACACTATGCTAAATAACACCATAGCACTACATAGCACCACTACACTATACAAAACAGCACACGGTGTACAGTGTAGTGAATGACTCCTTACTTTGATGTTCAAATGTTATTCTCAGGTTTGCCAAGCACCAATGTACTGCAGAGGTTATTTGATTAATGTGTGCCTCAGGGTACATGCTCGGCACAATGCTTAGCCAAGAACCTTTTCTTTAAGTGAAGTTTGCAGCCTTTGCTCCCCTAACCTGTACTCCGTCTGCAGCCTTCTTTGTCCTTCCCCAGTCATCATGACTTTGCACTTGCTGGGGATAAACTCCAAGAGCCAGTTACTGGACCAGACTTGTAGCCTACCACTACACGGACACCACAAACACTACACGACACCACAACACTACACGGACACCACAGCCTACACGACACCACAACAATACACGACCCACAACACTACAACGAACCACAACACTACACGACACCACAACACTACACGACACCACAACACTACACGAACCAACAAACACTACACGCACCACAACACTACACACCACAAACACTACAACCACAACACTTCACACACAACCACTACACGACACCACAACATACACACCACAACACTACACAGTACCACTACATACTACTGCTACACTACATAACACTGATACACTACATAACACTGCTGCAGTTACATATCACTGCTACACTACATAACACTGCTACACTACATAATCATGCCTGCACTATGTAACACCACTACACACACTAACTACACTACATAACACTGCTACACTACATAACACTTGACTACACTACATAACACTGATACACGACATAACACACTGCTACACTACATAACACTGCTACACTACATAACACTGCTAACATACATAACACTGCTGCACTTATGTAACACCACTACACAACACTACTACACTACCTAACACCACTACATACACTGTACACTACATAACACCACTACAAAAACACTGCTACATACATAACAACCACTACACAAAATATACACTACATAACACCACTTACATACCAATGACCTACACGACATAAACACCACTACACAAACTTGTAGCTACACTTACACGAACGCACAACACTACACACCACCAACTACACACCACTACAATACCACACCTCTACACTACACGACACCCAACACTACACACCAACACACTACACACCACAACACTACACACCACTACACTACCACACCACAACACTACAACGACACACAACACTACCACACCACAACACTACACACCACAACACTACAACACCACATAAAACCATACACGAACACCACATAACCACTCACACCATACACTACACCCAATACATACCGACCCACAACAACTACACCACCACAAACACTACACAACCACTACACTACACGGGGACACCACAACACTACACACCACAACACTACACACACTAACACTACAGACCACCACAACACTACACACCACAACACTACCACACAACACTACACACCAACACTAACACCACTACATCACACCACAACACTACACGACCCACAACATACACTCCACAACATACACACCAAAACACTACACACCAAACACTACACGACACCACAACACTACACACCACTACACTACACAACCACTACACTACACGACACCACAACACTACACACCCAAACACTACACACCACTACACTACACGACACACAACCACTACACACCACAACACTACACACCCACTCACTACACGAACACCACAACACTACACACCCAAAAAACACTACACACCACTACACTACACGACACCACAACAACTACAACCACAACATACACGACACCACAACACTACACCACCACTACACTACAACCCACACACTACACGACACCACAACAACTTAACACCACTCACTACACTCCTACACTACACGACACCACAACACTCACAACCACAAACTACACACCACTACACTACCGACACCAACACTAAACACCACAACACTACACACCACTACACTATCACGACACCACAACACTACACACCACAACACACACACCACTACACTACTCGACACCACAACCTACACACCACAACACTACACCCACAACACTACACACCACAACACTACACACCACTACACTACACGACACCACAACACTACACACCACAACACTACCACGACCACCACAACACTACACACCACAATACACTACCACCCACAACACATACACGACACCACACACTACACACCACAACACTACACACCACAACACTACACACCACAACACTGCCACTCCACAACACTACACGACACCAAAAACACTACACACCACAACACTACACACCACAACACTGCACCCCACAACACTACCGACACACAACACTACACACCACAACAATACAACACTATCACTTACACGACACCACCAACATACACACCACAACACTCACACCAAACACTACACACCACAACACTGCACACCACACCCACTAAACGACAACCACAAACACTACACTACCCAACACTACACACCACAACACTGCACACCACAACACACTACACACCACAACACTACACACCACTAACACTATCGACACCACTACACTACAACAACACCACTACACTACACAGTACCACTACATAACACTGCTACACTACATAACATGATACACTAAGTAATCACTGGCTACACTACATAAACACTGCTACACTACATAACACTGCTGCACTATGTAACACCACTACACAACACTACTACACAACATAACACCACTACATACACTGCTCACTACATAACACCACTACAAGCAATGCTACACTAATAAACACCACTCCACACATGCTTACACTACATAACACACTACCCCCAACACTGTCTACACTACATAACACCACTACACAACACTGCTACATACATAACACCACTAACAATACTGCTACAATAACATAACACCACTAACCAACACTTGCTACACTTACATAACCCACTACCAACACTGCTAACTACCTTAACACCACTACACAACACTGCTCTACACTACATAAACACTCTACATAACACTGCTACACTACATAACACCACTACACAACACTGCTACACTACATAACACCACTACACAATACTGCTACACTACATAACACCACTACACAACCACTGTACACTAAATAACACCCACTACACATACTGCTACACTACATAACACCACTACACAACACTGCTACACTACATAACACCACTACACAACACTGCTACACTACATAACACCACTACACAACACTGCTACACTACATAACACCACTACACAATACTGCTACACTACACAACACTGCTACACTACATAGCCACCACTACACAACACTGCTACACTACATAAACACCACTACACAATACTGATACTACTACCACAACACTGCTACACTTACATAACACCACTACACAACACTGCTACACTACTAACACCACTACACAATACTGCTACACTTACATAACACACTACTACAACACTTGCTACATACATAACAACCACTACACAATACTGCTTACACTACATAACACCCAACACAACACTGCATTCCAACTACATAACACCACTACTAACATGCTTACACTACAAAAACACTGCTACATACATAACACCACTTAACATTACTAACTTGACTACACTACATAACACCACTACACAACACTGCTACATAATAAACCCCACTACATACTACTCTACACTAACATAACACCACTACACAACACAGCACACTACATAAACACCACTACACAAATATGCTACACTACATAATCACAACTACACAACACTGCTTCACTACATACCACACTACCAAATACTGCTACACTACATATACACACTACACAACATGCTACACTACATAACACCCTACTACACAACAATGCTACACATACATTAACACAACTACACTCACTGCTACACTACACAACACTGCTACACTACACAACCACCATACACAACACTGCTACCACTACCCAACACGCTACACTACATAACACACTACACAACTGCTACACTACACCAACACAGAACATACATACATAACACCCCACTACACAATACTGCTTCACTAATAACACCACTACACAACACTGCTACACTCATAACACCACTACACAACATGCTACACTACAATAAAACACCACTACACAATACTGCTACACTACATAACACCACTACACAACACTGCTACACTACATAACACCACTCACAATTCTGCTACCATACATAACACCACTACAACAATACTGCTACACTCATAACACCACTAACACATACATTGGCTACAATACATACACACTACACAACACGGCTACACTACATTACACCACTACACAACTCTATAACTACATAACACCACTACATACCACTGCTACACTACATAACGTACAATCTCAACACTACTACACCACATAACACCACTACCACTACATAAAACAACACCGTATAACCACTACACAACACCACTGCACTATACTGTCACTACACTCATTTCACTATACTGTCACTACACTATACTATCACTACACTATCACTATATTCTCAATACACTATACACTACAATATCACTACACTATCACTATATTATCAATACACTATACACTACACTGTCACTATACTATAGTATCACTACACTGTACTATCATTACACTACACTATACTATCACTACACTATACTACCACTGCACTATACTACAACTACACTATACTATCACTACACTATACTATCACTACACTAACATAGACAAGGATGTCAGCCACAGCACCGTGTCTTCCTTTGCAGATGACACCCGAATCTGCATGACAGTGTCTTCCATTGCAGACACTGCAAGGCTCCAGGCGGACATCAACCAAATCTTTCAGTGGGCTGCAGAAAACAATATGAAGTTCAACGACGAGAAATTTCAATTACTCATATATGGTAAACACGAGGAAATTAAATCTTCATCAGAGTACAAAACAAATTCCCGCCACAAAATAGAGCGAAACACCAACGTCAAAGACCTGGGAGTGATCATGTCGGAGGATCTCACCTTCAAGGATCATAACATTGTATTAATCGCATCTGCTAGAAAAATGACAGGATGGATAATGAGAACCTTCAAAACTAGGGAATCCAAGCCCATGATGACACTCTTCAGGTCACTTGTTCTATCTAGGCTGGAATATTGCTGCACACTAACAGCACCTTTCAAGGCAGGTGAAATTGCTGACCTAGAAAATGTACAGAGAACCTTCACGGCGCGCATAACGGAGATAAAACACCTCAATTACTGGGAGCACTTGAGGTTCCTAAACCTGTATTCCCTGGAACGCAGGCGGGAGAGATACATGATTATATACACCTGGAAAATCCTAGAGGGACTAGTACCGAACTTGCACACGAAAATCACTCACTACGAAAGCAAAAGACTTGGCAGACGATGCAACATCCCCCCAATGAAAAGCAGGGGTGTCACTAGCACGTTAAGAGACCATACAATAAGTGTCAGGGGCCCGAGACTGTTCAACTGCCTCCCAGCATACATAAGGGGGATTACCAACAGACCCCTGGCAGTCTTCAAGCTGGCACTGGACAAGCACCTAAAGTCGGTTCCTGACCAGCCGGGCTGTGGCTCGTACGTTGGTTTGCGTGCAGCCAGCAGTAACAACCTGGTTGATCAGGCTCTGATCCACCAGGAGGCCTGGTCACAGACCGGGCCGCGGGGGCGTTGACCCCCGAAACTCTCTCCAGGTAAACTCCAGGTATACTATCACAACACTCACTACACTTCGTCAATAGTTTTCTACTCTCTATTACTGCCTGTCAGTTGCGTCAGGTCACTCATCGTTCCTTCACTACTCACTCCTTCCTTGTTCGTATTTTCACCTCTTCTTCATCCCGATCTCTCCTCCTCCTCCTTCTCTTCTGCCTCCCTTTTTATACTCATGATAACATAACTAAATTATAACATATACATTATCAGGAGTAAAGTCAGTAGATTCATCACAAGAAAATACCAAGTTAACTAAATTATAAAAGTAACATTATCAGGAGTAAAGTCAGCAGCTTCAACACAAGAAAGTTGAATAGTTAACTAAACTAAAAAAATAACATTATCAGAAGTAAAAGTCAGTAGGTTCATCGCAGTATAGTTGTGATCAACATGGCTGCCTACACATTCCTTCTAATGATCATCTTCTATGGAACTTTGTTCCTGTTGAACGAGCACACGCGTCTTCGAAAATGGGAATTAATTAATGCCATCAGGTCCCGCCACAGGAAAGAACTATCTTAGGGTTTGGATATTAATATTCCAAGCTTTGTGGAAGCCCAAACTGACAGTACAGACGCAGTATGGGCCAAAATACCTATTCTCAACAGCATCATAACTCTTGTGCAGAATTATCTCAGGACTGAGTGGTTAATGGCAGAGACTAGAAGCGAACTGTCCTGTTTCTCTCCCTGGAGTGTCCGTGGTTATATGCTCGCTGGTATCCTCGCTGGGGTACTCCTCCTCCTCCTCCTCATTGCAGCCTCCATTCTCCCACTGATTACTTGGCTTTACAATTCCCTCAAGTATTGTAAAAAAGTCAAGTACATCGACTCTTCCAACGTTCTCCCTGTGTGTGGCATACTTCAGGCCGTTGAGGCCCCTTCATCTGAGATGGACGCAGCTCACGAAGTCTCCGTCGTCAATCTTTTGGTGGAGTTGCGCCAAGTTCCTTCTCCTGCTGTTAACATGAAGTCGGAAGTGATTGTAGTCACTGACAGTAGTGTTAATGGATTGTCCCAGGTTCTGAGTGAGTTATGGGATCCATCCAGAAACATCCGCCTGCCTCATCACTTCTGCCTGTCTCCACGTTCCCGCAGAAGCAGTTATTCTCAGTTCGTCCCAAGATACTCCCGCTACCTCATCAAAAACTTCAGTTTCTACCGCATATATTGCTGTCGCATACCCGGATACTCAGGCTTCTTCGTCAAATACGGATTTTTCTTCGTCAGGAACTTGTGTTTCCTCCCCCAGTACTCCTGTTTGATTGGCAGATACTACTGCTGCTTCCGCTTCCGATACTTTTATCTCTGTTTATTTCTGCCTTCTCGTACTTTGTCTCCTCTTCATAATCCTATCCTCCCCTCCCTCCGCCCTTCCATTCCCTCCCTCCGCCCTTCCATTCCCTCCCTCTGTCCTTCTCTTCCCTCCCTCCGTCCTTCTTTTCCCTCTCTCCATCCTTCTCTTCCCTCCCTCCTCCCCTCCCTCCGTCCTTCTCTGCCCTCCCTCCTCCCCACCCTCCGTCCTTATCTTCCCTCCCTCCGTCCTTCTCTCCCCTCCCTCCGTCCTTCTCTCCCCTCCCTCCGTCCTTCTCTTCCCTCCTTCCTCCCCTCCCTCCGTCCTTCTCTTCCCTCCCTTCTCCCCTCCCTCCGTCCTTCTCTTCCCTCCCTCCTCCCCTCCCTCCGTCCTTCTCTTCCCTCCCCTCCTCCCCTCCCTCCGTCCTTCTCTTCCCTCCCTCCGTCCTTCCCTTCCTCCCCTCCTCCCCTCCCTCCGTCCTTCCCTTCCTCCTACCTCCCCTCTTCCCTTCTCTCACCAACGTCTACCTTACCCTATCCTCTCCTACCTCCGTCCTTCCCTTCCTCCTACCTCCCTTCTTCTCTTCCCTCCCCAACGTCTACCTTACCCTATCCTCTCCTACCTTCCTCCTACCTTCCCTCTTCCCTTCTCTCCCCAACGTCTACCTTACCCTATCCTCTCCTACCTCCGTCCTTCCCTTCCTCCTACCTCCCTTCTTCTCTTCCCTCCCCAACGTCTACCTTACCCTATCCTCTTCTACCTTCGTCCTTCCCTTCCTCCTACCTTCCCTCTTCCCTTCTCTCACCAACGTCTACCTTACCCTATCCTCTCCTACCTCCGTCCTTCCCTTCCTCCTACCTCCCTTCTTCTCTTCCCTCCCCAACGTCTACCTTACCCTATCCTCTCCTACCTTCGTCCTTCCCTTCCTCCTACCTTCCCTCTTCCCTTCTCTCCCCAACGTCTACCTTACCCTATCCTCTCCTACCTTCGTACTTCCCTTCCCATCCCCCTCTCCTCCCTCCCTTCTACATCTGGTTCTCTATCTCCTCTCCGTGTTCCATCTGTCTCTGTTTTCTCCAACCTTCGTCACTCCCTCACCTGTCAGCGCCCTGTTCCTCTCGGTCTTGGCCTCTACCACTCCCTCAAATTCCTTCTCTCCATCACAACTCGCCTTCCCTGAAGTTCCCAGTTAACATCAGACCACAGCAGGACCAGACAGTGACTTAGGATGGCAGATCTGTCATTCCACTCCGGACTCACAGTGGAATGACAAAAATAACGATACCTTCTGTAACAAGGTGGATAAACGTGTGAGTGAAGGTTTGACTCTAAATGGGATCTACATTCTACACAACATGAATTAGGAAGATATCAAACCTTGTTCCCTGAGTAACTTTGAGAATTGGTTAACAAATGTTTGTGTTTGATAATCTAAGTTTGAAAAGGATCAGCATAGTACATGTATATAGTCAAAATCTATGTTAACTCCATCATGAAAACCGGCAAAAATACCTGTGTATTGCGGAAATTCACAAATCTTGATA
Organism: Cherax quadricarinatus; assembly: GCF_026875155.1. NCBI lineage: Eukaryota > Metazoa > Arthropoda > Malacostraca > Decapoda > Parastacidae > Cherax > Cherax quadricarinatus. Next base: position 17,503,898 of record NC_069429.1, read on the forward strand.
CATAATTTATCTCTACTGACTTAACCTGGAGACCATAAGATGAGACGCTTGGATATTTTATTTATTTATTTATTTTATGTCTTTGCAAACATTACATTGAGATTTTATATTTACAATAATGGGTTGCAATGCAATTAGGGCCTCTATTATGCCTGGGCATTATGGGCCAACTTAACATTGTTGACTTACAGACTACTGAACACTAAGGATTATATCATAGTTGTCTTTATTTTTGTGAATGTTTTGCAACCAGTGACTTCTTTAGTTTAGAGGTGAGTAGTATATGGGAAAGATTATTATTATTATTATTATTATAATCAAGGGGAAGCGCTAAACCCGGAAGATTATACAGCGCCTGGGGGGGGGGGATGTGGAAGGCATTCAGGCTTAATTCGGGGAACTGGAGCACAGATCCAATTCCCTAAATCAAGAGCCCCTCACCAACATCAAGGAACTTTCCTTGAGGGGTATATGGGAAAGAGTTTGAGGTAATTAGTTCCTCAGCCAGAAGTCGATGTGTTCAATTCAATAAACTTGATAAAAGTCCGGCATTTGCAGATGTGATAAAATGTATATACAGTACACTAATTACTTACCTTAAAATATTTGTTGTCTTAATGGTCTTAATGTAGGGTGAGCGCTGTATAGCCCTTGTGGGTTAGTGCTTCTTTTTGATTATAATAATAATAATGAAGAATTGAGACACTTATGCAACATATGGGAATCTTTATTGAAGAAACGTTTCGCCACACAGTGGCTTCATCAGTCCAATACAAAGTAGAAGTGGGTAAGGAGAGTAGAAGTTTGAGGTAATCAGTCCCTCAACCTGGAATCGATGTGTTCAGTCCATCACTCTTGTAGGAAGTGCAGCATAGGGCCAGAGAGGTGGTTTATATACTGTGGTGAGAGAGTTGAAGCAGGAAGAGGCGGGATCACAGTGGGCCCTGCACTAGCGTAAGTAGGTCGCGCCCAAAGGTTGGGCAAGCGTTTGAAGTCTTTGTACCAAGATCCCATGATGTGCAGTGCTGACAGATGTGATGAAGGGTTTTGAAAACCGACAAGTTGAAGAATTGGGGACACTTATGCAACTATGGGAAAATCTTTATTGAAGAAACGTTTCGCCACAGTGGCTTCATCAGCCAATACAAAGTAAGTAAGGAGAGTAGAAGTTTGAGGTAATCGTCCCTCAACCTGGAATCGATGTGTTCAGTCCATCACTCTTGTAGGAATTTGCAGCATAGGGCCAGGAGGTGGCTTATATACTGTGGTGAGATGAGTTAAATTTACTATAAGCCACCTCTCTGGCCTAGGGCTGCATTCCTACAAGAGTGATGGACTGAACACATCGATTCCAGGTTGAGGGACTGATTACCTCAAACTTCTACTCTCCTTACTTACTTTGTATTGGACTGATGAAGCCACTGTGTGGCGAAACGTTTCTTCAATAAAGTTTTCCCATATGTTGCATAAGTGTCTCAATTCTCAACTTGTCGGTTTTCAAAACCATTCATCACACAATAATAATAATGTAGGGTGAGAGGTGAAAAGTATTTGTTGAAAAGTTGTGTGATGAAGTGTCTGGTTATGGTTCATACATATTCTTACAAATACCTTACCTTGTGTATATTATTATTATTATTATTATTATTATTATTATTATTATTATTATTATTATTATTATTATTATTATTATTTATCAAAAGAATACATTGTGTACAAGTTGTCTCCTCAGTGCTACAGTAGAATAAATAAAGACATTTACCATTCTTATTTAATTTTCAGAAGGAATGATACAGGAACAGCTGTTAAAAATTGACCACTGTCTGGAAAATCTTCCAGCTCCTGCACCCAACATCTTGCTCCTGGGGGATTTCAACTTAAGGCACCTAAAATGGAGGAATATAGCAAATAATATTGTTGCAGTAATAACACCAGGAGGCAGCTCTGATGAAAACTCACACTCACACGAGCTTTTAAATCTCTGCACAAAATTCAATTTAAACCAGCAAATAATAGAGCCTACAAGACTGGAGAATACACTAGACCTCATCTTCACTAACAATGATGATCTGATAAGAAATGTCACCATATCAAAAACAATATACTCAGATCACAACATAATTGAGGTTCAGACATGTATGCATGGAGCCCCAGACCGACAAAATGAGACTAGTCAGGGGGAGCATTCCCCAATTCAACTTCAATAACAAAAAACATAAAGGGGGGACCAAGTAAACCAAGTCCTAACGGTTTAAGCTGGGAAGATATATAAGAAACACAGACCAAACTTATGCCTAGAACAGATTAATCGGTGGCACTCGATGTATGCACAAGGCTTATTCCTCTAAGAAAAAAGGAGGAGTAGATGTAAAATAGAAAGGGGACAGGCGCTCCCTTTACAGGCGACGGAAAAGAATAACAGAGCGGCTAAAAGAGGTAAATTTATATCTGAAATGCGCAGGGAGACATGGTCAGAGAAATAGCAAGCATCGAACTTAAGCTTAAAAGAATCCTTTAGGAGTCAGGAATCGCGGGAAGAACAAAAGCCATAAATGAAATCGAAAGAAACCCAAAGTATTTCTTCTCCTATGCCAAATAAAAATCGAGAACAACGTCCAGTATTGGGCCCCTACTTAAACAAGAGGGTCCTACACAGATGACAGCAAGGAAATGAGTGAGTTTCCAAGTCCCAATATGATCAGTTTTTAGCAAGCCGCCCTAACCAGACTGAGAGTCGAAGACCAAAATGAATTTTTTTTTGAGAGAGCCACAAAATTTGACTAACAAAAAGCCTATCCGATTTTTATCCTGACGCCAAATGACTTCGAACAGGCGATAAATGACATGCCCATGCACTTGCCCGGGCCAGACTCATGGAACTCTGTGTTCATCAAGAACTCCCAAGAAGCCCCTATCACGAGCCTTTTCCATCCTATGGAGAGGGAGCATGGACACGGGGGTCGTCCCTCAGTTACTAAAAACAACAGACATAGCCCCACTCCACAAAGGGGGCAGTAAAGCAACAGCAAAGAATACAGACCAATAGCACTAACATCCCATATCATAAAAAATCTTTGGGAAAGGGTCCTAAGAAGCAAGATCACCCCCCATCAAGAAACCCATCAGTTACACAACCCAGGGCAACATGGGTTTAGAACAGGTCGCACTCCTGTCGTCTCAACTACTGGATCACTACGACAAGGTCCTAATGCACTAAAGACAAAAGAATGCAGATGTAATATATACAGATTTGCCAAAAAAGCCTTCGACAAGTGTGACATGGCGTAATAGCGCACAAAATGCGCGCTAAAGGAATAACAGGAAAAGTCGGTCGATGGTCTATAATTTCCTCACTAACGAACACAGAGAGTAGTCGTCAACAGAGTAAAGTCCGAGGCAGCTACGGTGAAAAGCTCTGTCCCACAAGCACAGTACTAGCTCCCATCTTGTTCCTCATCCTCATATCCGACATGACAAGGATTCAGCCACAGCACCGTGTCTTCCTTTGCAGATGACACCCGAATCTGCATGACAGTGTCTTCCATTGCAGACACTGAAAGGCTCCAGGCGGACATCAACCAAATCTTTCGTGGGCTGCAGAAAACAATATGAAGTTCAACGATGAGAATTTCAATTACTCAGATATGGTAAACATGTAGGAAATTAAATCTTCATCAGAGTACAAACAAATTCTGGCCACAAAATAGAGCGAAACACCACGTCAAAGACTAGGAGTGATTATGTCGGAGGATCTCACCTTCAGGACATATACATTGTATCAATCGCATCTGCTAGAAAATGGACAGGATGGATAATGAGAAACTTAAAACTAGGGAGGCCAAGCCCATGATGACACTCTTCAGGTCACTTGTTCTATCTAGGCTGGAATATTGCTGCACTTAACAGCACCTTTCAAGGCAGGTGAAATTGCCGACCTAGAAAATGTACAGAGAACTTTCACGGCGCGCATAACGGAGATAAAACACTCAATTACTGGGAGCGCTTGAGGTTTCTAAACCTTTGTATTCCCTGGAACGCAGGAGGGAGAGATAATGATTATATACACCTGGAAAATCCCTAGAGGGACTAAGTACCAAACTTGCACACGAAAATCATCATACGAAAGCAAAAGATTGGCAGACGATGCACCATCCCCCAATGAAAAGCAGGGGTGTCACTAGCACGTTAAGAGCCATACAATAAGTGTCAGGGGCCGAGACTGTTCAACTGCTCCCAGCACACATAAGGGGGATTACAACAGACCCCTGGCAGTCTTCAAGCTGGCACTGGACAAGCAACTAAAGTCAGTTCCTGATCAGCCGGGCTGTGGCTCATACGTTGGTTTGCGTGCAGCCAGCAGCAACAGCCTGGTTGATCAGGCGCTGATCCACCAGGAGGCCTGGTCACAGACCGGGCCGCGGGGGCGTTGACCCCCGAAACTCTCTCCAGGTAAACTCCAGGTACTCTGACAAATTATTATTACAAGTTAGTATTACAAATTATTACTATTACAAGTTATTATTACAAGTTATAATTATTACGAGTTATTATTATAATCATAAAAAAGTAGCGGTAAACCCACAAGGGTCGTGAATACCTACAGAGTGAAGGCATCAGAAAGTAATAAATTTTTAGTTAAGTTACCGGTAGTTAACTAGAGAAAATATAATTGTTCAGCCTCTCCAACCATCCCCTTGGTTAAGTTATGTTTATGTTAATTTTTATACTGTGGGTGTATCTATCATGTTTATATGTTAGGAAACTGAAGGTTCACTTCAGTGTGTTTAGGAGTGTGAGGTGACAGCCAGTGAGGTGACAGCCTGCAGTGAGGTGACAGGTGACAGCCAGTGAGGTGACAGCTAGTGAGGTGACAGCCAGCAGTGAGGTGACAGCCAGTGAGGTGACAGCCAGCAGTGAGGTGACAGCCAGTGAGGTGACAGCCAGCAGTGAGGTGACAGCCAGCAGTGAGGTGACAACCAGTGAGGTGACAGCCAGTGAGGTGACAGCCAGCAGTGAGGTGACAACCAGTGAGGTGACAGCCAGTGAGGTGACAGCCAGCAGTGAGGTGACAACCAGCAGTGAGGTGACAGCATGCAGTGAGGTGACAGCCAGCAGTGAGGTGACAGCCAGCAGTGAGGTGACAACCAGCAGTGAGGTGACAGCCAGCAGTGAGGTGACAGCCAGTGAGGTGACAGCCAGCAGTGAGGTGACAGCCAGCAGTGAGGTGACAACCAGTGAGGTGACAGCCAGTGAGGTGACAGCCAGCAGTGAGGTGACAACCAGCAGTGAGGTGACAGCATGCAGTGAGGTGACAGCCAGCAGTGAGGTGACAGCCAGCAGTGAGGTGACAACCAGCAGTGAGGTGACAGCATGCAGTGAGGTGACAGCCAGCAGTGAGGTGACAACCAGCAGTGAGGTGACAACCAACAGTGAGGTGACAGCATGCAGTGAGGTGACAGCCTGCAGTGAGGTGCAACACAAGCAGTGAGGTGACAGCCATGCACGTGAGGTGACAGCCAGCAGTGAGGTGACAGCCAGCATGAGGTGAAACCAGCAGTGAGGTGACAGCATGCAGTGAGGTGACAGCCAGCAGTGAGGTGACAACCAGCAGTGAGGTGACAACCAGCAGTGAGGTGACAGCCAGCAGTGAGGTGACAGCCAGCAGTGAGGTGACAGCCAGCAGTGAGGTGACAGCCAGCAGTGAGGTGACAACCAGCAGTGAGGTGACAACCAGCAGTGAGGTGACAGCCAGCAGTGAGGTGACAGCCAGCAGTGAGGTGACAACCAGCAGTGAGGTGACAGCCAGCAGTGAGGTGACAGCCAGCAGTGAGGTGACAGCCAGTGAGGTGACAGCCAGCAGTGATGGTGACAGCAGCAGTGAGGGACAGCCAGCAGAGGTGACAACCAGCAGTGAGGTGACAACCAGCAGTGAGGTGACAGCCAGCAGTGAGGTGACAACCAGCAGTGAGGTGACAACCAGCAGTGAGGTGACAGCCAGCAGTGAGGTGACAGCCAGCAGTGAGGTGACAGCCAGTGAGGTGACAGCCAGCAGTGAGGTGACAACCAGCAGTGAGGTGACAGCCAGCAGTGAGGTGACAACCAGCCCAGCAGTGAGGTGACAGCCAGCAGTGAGGTGACAGCCAGCAGTGAGGTGACAACCAGCAGTGAGGTGACAACCAGCAGTGAGGTGACAGCCAGCAGTGAGGTGACAGCCAGCAGTGAGGTGACAGCCAGCAGTGAGGTGACAGCCAGTGAGGTGACAGCCAGCAGTGAGGTGACAGCCAGCAATGAGGTGACAACCAGCAGTGAGGTGACAGCCAGCAGTGAGGTGACAACCAGCAGTGAGGTGACAGCCAGCAGTGAGGTGACAGCCAGCAGTGAGGTGCAGTCCAGCAGTGAGGTGACAACCTGCAGTGAGGTGACAGCCAGCAGTGAGGTGACAACCAGCAGTGAGGTGACAGCCTGCAGTGAGGTAAGATAAGATAAGATTTCGTTCGGATTTTTAACCCCGGAGGGTTAACCACCCAGGATAACCCAAGAAAGTCAGTGCGTCATCGAGGACTGTCTAACTTATTTCCATTGGGGTCCTTAATCTTGTCCCTCAGGATGCGACCCACACCAGTCGACTGACACCCAGGTACCTATTTGCTGCTAGGTGAACAGGACAACAGGTGTAAGGAAACGTGTCGAAATGTTTCCACCCGCCGGGAATCGAACCCGGGCCCTCCGTGTGTGAAGCGGAAGCTTTAGCCACCAGGCCACCGGGCGACAGCCTGCAGTGAGGTGACAGCCAGCAGTGAGGTGACAGCCTGCAGTGAGGTGACAGCCTGCAGTGAGGTGACAGCCAGCAGTGAGGTGACAACCAGCAGTGAGGTGACAACCAGCAGTGAGGTGACAGCCAGCAGTGAGGTGCAGTCCAGCACCAGCAGTGAGGTGCAGTCCAGCAGTGAGGTGCAGTCCAGCACCAGCAGTGAGGTGCAGTCCAGCACCAGCAGTGAGGTGACAACCAGCACCAGCAGTGAGGTGCAGTCCAGCACCAGCAGTGAGATGCAGTCCAGCACCAGCAGTGAGGTGCAGTCCAGCACCAGCAGTGAGGTGACAACCAGCACCAGCAGTGAGGTGCAGTCCAGCACCAGCAGTGAGGTGCAGTCCAGCACCAGCAGTGAGGTGCAGTCCAGCACCAGCAGTGAGGTGCAGTCCAGCACCAGCAGTGAGGTGCAGTCCAGCACCAGCAGTGAGGTGACAACCAGCACCAGCAGTGAGGTGCAGTCCAGCACCAGCAGTGAGGTGCAGTCCAGCACCAGCAGTGAGGTGCAGTCCAGCAGTGAGGTGCAGTCCAGCACCAGCAGTGAGGTGCAGTCCAGCACCAGCAGTGAGGTGCAGTCCAGCACCAGCAGTGAGGTGCAGTCCAGCACCAGCAGTGAGGTGCAGTCCAGCACCAGCAGTGAGGTGCAGTCCAGCACCAGCAGTGAGGTGCAGTCCAGCACCAGCAGTGAGGTGCAGAGTGACAGCTACATTAAGTGGCTAGTGATTCACAATTCAGGAAGAAGGAAGGTTAACAGGGGAAGATGTGAAGGTAGGAAATCGATTCTGTGTTCTCCAGGACGAGTGTTACTTCAGTGGTTAGTGAGGTTGAAGGTACCACTGACTCCCCTGATAATTGTAGGAGATTCTCAGATAAGATATATGGACCGTGCTTTTTGTAACAGAGATAGGAAGGTCAGGCAGAGGGTGTGCATCCCAGGAGCTGGTGTTGGTGACATAGTCAGCAGGTTGGATAATATTATGTTAGGTAATGGGAACAAGCTCATTATCTGTCTTACTGCTAGGGGTAATGACATTGGGAAGGACAGGAGACAGGAACTGCTAGGTAAGTACAGGTCAGTCATAGAAGTAGTTAGGTCTATGTGAGGGATCCCAGTCATATGTAGCATCTTGCCTAGAAGAGGAGAGGGCAATAAATGAATGTCTAGGGCAATTAGTATAAATTGCTGGCTAGACGGTACTGCAAGGAATCTGTAATCCCATTCATTGATAACTGGGACAAATTCTATGGCAAACGTGATATGCAAGGGATGGGGTTCATCTCTCTGGGGTTGGAGTGGTTGTATTAGCCAATTCAACTGATGATGGGGGGGGGTCATTGATGACTTGTCTACAACTTTAAACTGATAGAATACAGAGGTATGGCTGTTTGTGGAAAACAATCAGGCTGCAGTACTTACCAGATGTTACCAGGATACCTCAGGGATATGTTTAAAAGACAATATTGAAAATAGAGTTGCTATTAAGGACTCTGGTGGCCTGGTGGTTAACGCTCTCGCTTCACACGGTGAGGGCCTGGGTTCGATTCCCAGCCAGAGTAGAAACATTGGACGTGTTTCTTTCCACCTGTTGTCTATGTTCCCCATCAGTAAAATGGGTACCTGGGTGTTAGTCGACTGGTGTGGGTCGCATCCTGGGACACTGACCTAAGGAGGCCTGGTCACAGACCGGGCCGCGGGGGCGTTGACCCCCGGAACTCTCTCCAGATAAACTCCAGATAAAGGCAAACCAATTGCTCAACAAAGAGAGATAGTAGAGGGCAACGAGTGACTAGCTCCGTTAAGGTTTACTATACAAATAGTAGGAGTCTAAGAAATAAGATATATGAGCTAAGATTACTTGCAAGTGTAGGTAATATAGATATTATTGCTATAACAGAGACCTGGTTCAACCTGAAAGATAGAGAAATGCCTTCTGAATGGAACATACAGGGTTATAAACTATTCCACACTGATAGGGTCAACAAGAAGGGTGGTGGAGTGGCGATGTATGTCAAATGATAATTTAAATTGTGTTAGACAAGATATAAAATTAGAAACATCAGACACAGAATATGTTTGGCCACAGTTTGTTGAAGGTCTTGAAAAATTAATTTTGTGTATGATTTATTGGCCCCCCAAACCTTGACAGGGAGTATGGTAGGCTTCTATAGGACGAAATTCATAAGGCATTTAGATATGAAAATGTTTAATGGGAGATTTTAACTTTAGACAAATTGATTGGAACAATGTGATAAGAAATTTTGAGTCTAGTGACTTTCTTGATACAGTTCAGGATTGCTTTTTAAAATGGTTTGTAACAGAAGCAACTAGAGGAAACAACCTGCTTGACTTGGTTCTTGCCAACAAAGAATCACTAGTTAATAATCTTGAGGTTAAGGATGAGCTAGGGAAAAGTGATCACAAATAACTTAGTTTCAATATATCATGGAATTTCCCAGATAACTGCAATCAAGTCTCTGTCCCAGATTTCTGCTTGGCCGACTTCATGGGACTGAAAAATTACCTGGGTGGGCTAAATTGGGATGACCTGACTATGGGTCTGGTAGCTAGTGTTGGTCGCCAATATGACGTGTTTCCGAGCATAGTGCTAGCTACCCAGACAACTTTTGTTCTGAGTGGGGAAATTAGATCTAACTAAAATGATCACAAATGGATAAACAAATTAAAACATCTCATTGGTCAAGAGAGGCACATATAGGCATATCAAAAGAAGGGAAGGGCAGTTAAGAAATCAATATATTCAATTAAAGAGAAAAATGAAAGAAGGAATAAGAAGAGCAAAAAGGGATTATGAGGATATAGTTGCAAGGGATTCAAAGACTAACCCAAAAGGGTTCTTTCAGGTATACAGAAGTAAGATTAGAGACAAGGTAGGCCCACTTAAGAGTAACTCAGGTCAGATCACTGACATTGATAAGGATATGTGCGAACTTTTCAACACCTACTTCCTCTCAGTTTTTACTCAGGAAGATACTAGCGAAATTCCAGAAAAATAAATTATGTAGAACAGGACGATAAATTATGCACAATTGGGGTAACTAGTGACATGGTCCTCAGACAAATAGAGAAATTAAAACCTAACAAATCCCCAGGCCCTGATGAACTGTTTGCAAAGATTTTAAAAGAATGTAAAGGGGAACTCAGCATACCTTTGGCTAATCTTTTCAATATATCACAACAAACTGGCATAGTGCCTGACAAGTGGAAAATGGCAAATGTAATACCTATTTACAAGGCAGGTGACAGGTCGTTAGCTTCGAACTATAGACCAATAAGCCTTACCTCCATAGTGGGAAAATTTATGGAATCAATAATTGCTGAAGCAATTCGTAGCCATCTTGAAAGGCATAAATTGATTAATGAATCTCAACACGGTTTTACAAAGGGGCATTCCTATCTTATGAATTTACTAACTTTTTTAACTAAGGTATTTGAGGAGGTAGATCATGGTATTGAATATGATACTGTGTATATGGACTTCAGTAAGGTTTTCGATAGAGTTCCACATCAGAGGCTATTGAGGAAACTTAAGGCACACGGAATAGGAGGAAAAATTTTTTCCCAGGTAGAGGCATGGTTGACAAATAGGCAGCAGAGAGTTTGCATAAATGGGGAGAAATCACAGTGGGGGCACGTCACAAGCGGTGTTCCACAGGGTCAGTGTTGGGCCCCTTGTTGGTCACAATTTACATAAGCTACATAGATGATGACACTCTTCAGGTCACTTGTTCTATCTAGGCTGGAATATTGCTGCACACTAACAGCACCTTTCAAGGTAGGTGAAATTGCCGACCTAGAAAATGTACAGAGAACCTTCACGGCACACATAACGGAGATAAAACACCTCAATTACTGGGAGCACTTGAGGTTCCTAAACCTGTATTCCCTGGAACGCAGGCGGGAGAGATACATGATTATACATCCGGAAAATCCTAGAGGGACTAGTACCGAACTTGCACACGAAAATCACTCACTACGAAAGCAAAAGACTTGGCAGACGATGCAATCCCCCCAATGAAAAGCAGGGGTGTCACTAGCACGTTAAGAGACCATACAATAAGTGTCAGGGGCCCGAGACTGTTCAACTGCCTCCCAGCATACATAAGGGGGATTACCAACAGACCCCTGGCAGTCTTCAAGCTGGCACTGGACAAGCACCTAAAGTCGGTTCCTGACCAGCCGGGCTGTGGCTTGTACGTTGGTTTGCGTGCAGCCAGCAGCAACAGCCTGGTTGATCAGGCTCTGATCCACCAGGAGGCCTGGTCACAGACCGGGCCGCGGGGGCATTGACCCCCGGAACTCTCTCCAGGTAAACTCCAGATGAGGGAATAAATAGCGGTATAAATAAATTTGCTGATGACACCAAAATAGGCCATCCAGTTCATTCTAATGAGGACATTAGAGCACTCCAGGATGATTTGAATAGACTGATGCAGTGGTTGGAAAAATGGCAGATGCAGTTTAATATAGATAAATGCAAAGTTCTAAATGTTGGATAGGAAAATAACCATGTCATATATAAACTAAAAAGTGTAGATTTTAATATTACCGATGGCAAAAAGTATTTAGGAGTTCTGGTTAACAGTAATCTGAAACCAATAAATCTAACAGAATCCTTGGCTTCATATCAAGAAGTATAAATTATAGAAGTCCTCAGGTTGTTCTTCAACTCTATATATCTTTGGTTAGGCCTCATTTAGATTATGCTGCACAGTTTTGGTCACCGTATTACAGAATGGATATAAATGCATTGGGAAACGTACAAAGGAGGATAACAAAGTTGATCCCATGTATCAGAAATCTTACCTATGAGGATAGGGCCCTGAATTTGCACTCTAGAAAGGCATAGAATTAGGGGAGATATGACTGAGGTGTATAAATGGAAAACAGAAATTAATAAAGGGGATGTAAATAGTGTGCTAAAAATATCTAGCCTAGACAGGACATGCAGCAATGGATTTAAGTTGGTTTACTGTGAAGAATTAGAACATGCCTGCTGACTGTCACATTCAGGGTTTTAAGTTGTTTCACGTTGTTAAAAATAACGGGGAAGTGGGGCAGCACTATATGTCAGAGAACACTTGAATTGCTGCATAAAAACTAGTATAAAGACTGAAAAACTCAATACACATTCTGTCTGGGTAGTGAAAAAAAAAAATTAGATCTGAAATACCGTCCTCCAAACCTAGGGACTTTGGGAATAAATTAAGGCCACAAGGCACGATAATGTAGTAATTCTAGGATTATTTATCATGCAAGGAAGGACTAGTACATTCTCACAATACATTGTCCCATGGCTTGGTAGGCAACACTTTCGCCTCACACACTTAAGTATCCGTGGTTCAATCCCTGGCTGGGTGGAAACAATGAGCATGTTTCCTTACACTTGCTGTCCCTGTTCACCTAGCAGTAAGTAGGTAGTTGGATGTTAGTGGACTGGTGTGGGTTGCATCCTGGGGGACAAGATTGAAAGACCACAGTGGAAATAAGACAGACAGTCCTCAATGAAGCAATTACAGTGGACCCTCAGCTAACGATGGCATCACCTTACGTTAAATCCAGCATACGATACGTTTTAACGCAAAAATTTTGCCTCGGCTAACGCTAAAAAACTCGCCCTACGCGATTCGTTCGAGACGCGTCCACGTGTGGCCTGAGCGCGCCTCAGTTGTCCCGTGGGTGCCAGTGTTTACAAGCCAGCCATTGCGGTCGCATCCATGCACACAATCGGAACATTTCATATTATCACAGCGTTTTTAGTGATTGTACCTGCAAAATAAGTCACCATGGGCCCCAAGAAAGCTTCTAGTGCCAACCCTGCAGGAAAAAGGGTGAGAATTACTATAGATATGAAGAAAGAGATTAAGGAAATGTGTGCAAAGTGGCTTGAAGTGCAAACCTTTATGGATGAAAATCACCCTCACACAGCTATTGCAATCCGTGCTGGTGACTATTACAATGACAATGTTGTGAACCACTTTAGACAAATCATAAAGGAACGGGAGGTACAGGCCTCTATGGACAGATATTTTGTGTGACAGAGGTCCAGTGATTCTCAAGCTGGTCCTAGTGGCATTAAAAGAAGGGAAGTAACCCCAGAAAAGGACTTGATACCTCAAGTCCTAATGGAAGGGGATTCCCCTTCTAAACATTAACAACTTCTACACTCTCCCCTCCTCCCATCCCATCAATCATCACCAGATCTTCAATAAAGGTAAGTGTCAGTTTGTGTGTATTAAAATTAATATTTCATGTGGTAAAAAATTTTTTTTTCATACTTTGGGGTGTCATGCACGGATTAATTTGATTGCCATTATTTCTTATGGGGAAAATTAATTCAGCTAACGATGAGCTCTCAGGAACGAATTAATATCGATAGCTGAGGGTCCACTGTACTTTCTTGGGGTATCCTGTGTGACTAACCCTGCAGGGTTAAAAATCTGAACAAAATCTTAAGTGTACATTGTACATATACTTGAAGAAATAAAGATATTATTATTATTGTTGTTATTATTATTATTAAGTACATGATGGTTGATAACAGAAGTGGAACCTACATTTACCACCTTAACAAAGGTAAGTTACCAGCTTGTAAAGCATCATTTATACACATCTTATCACATAGGTGAGTACAAATAGGTGAGTACAGTATTCAGTATGGAAAGAAATATTTTTTGCCAACTGAGGTTAGGAATGCTTGGCTAATTGTTTGATTGTCAAATACGTTCTCAATTTCATCATGATGGAACATAGAGAATTTTCCCCAGAGATCACATAAAACAAATGTAATCTAATGAGAGAGTTTCTTTTGTAATGACACCAGGAAAGACCCATTAACTTTGACAATTAAGACACATGTGCAACAGTTGGGTATCTTTATTGATGAAACATTTTGCCTACACAGTAGGCTTTTTCAGTCAAATACAGAGGGAAAAAAGTATTTGAGGTGGTCAGTCCCTCAGCCTGGAGAAGATTGGGGTTACTTTCCTAGAGGTCCCACGAGACAAGAATGTGAAAAAAAAAAATACAAAATTTCTCTGCATAATTTCTTTTTCAGAGTTACACTCTTTAGAGTTTATTAAGAGGCCACTTCTCATTAATGTACTAAATAATGACATTCATGAGAACACATACCAACAAAAATATTTAAGACTTGGAGAACTCTCAATTTGACTGTCCTACACTCTACATTACTAACACACTTCTCCCTCATTGACCAATACCCCACATGGGTGATGTGTGTCTGGGCACCCACTTTGACAACCCTCAACACAAAGTACAGTGGACCCCCGCTTTACGATCATCTCCCAATGCGACCAATTATGTAAGTGTATTTATGTAAGTGCGTTTGTACGTGTATGTTTGGGGGTCTGAAATGGACTAATCTAATTCACAATATTCCTTATGGGAACAAATTCGTTCAGTAATGGCACCTGAACATACTTCTGGAATGAAATAATATCGTAAACCGGGGGTCCACTGTAGTTACCATCACAAACTCTAATCATCTTGGACCGAAATGTCATCATAAGATTCATCCTCCAATGTGGTTTTCAGTTATACCCATTCTTCATTAATTCAGACTTCCTACAATAAATATATTCACCACTTAATATAAGCTAAGGGCAAAAATATTTTAAGGTAAGTAATGTGTGTATTGTATATGCATTTTTTAGACCTAGCTCTAATGCTCACTTAATATATGATAGTGTAAACATGTTATCAAGCTTTTAAATGAATTTGAAAGTGAAAAAAAAGCTGTGTTTCACTTTAGAGATTTATGCTTCACAGCGGAACCCCAGAGCCTAACCTGATGTATAAGCAGGGCTCTCCTGTACTCCATGGAGAAGTGGAGAAGAATCCTGCCTCTGTAAGCCACACGTGTCGTAAGAGGAGATTAAAATGCCGGGAGCAAGGGGCTAGTAACCAGTGGCAGCTCATAACGCAAGTAATACCTATACTATCGTACAGCATCAAACTTCTATTTTTAATTATCTCGTTTCAACAAAAAAATTAAAAATTCACTTATAAATACAGTGGACCCCCGGTTAACGATATTTTTTCACTCCAGAAGTATGTTCAGGTGCCAGTACTGACTGAATTTGTTCCCATAAGAAATATTGTGAAGTAGATTAGTCCATTTCAGACCCCCAAACATACACGTACAAACGCACTTACATAAATACACTTACATAATTGGTCACATTCGGAGGTAATCGTTATGCGGGGGTCCACTGTACAATGAAGACAGCATACAACAGACTATAGCGTAAGGTTGAAGTCATACATCTGGCAGTGAGCATCTGGGGGGACTGCAGCTCTGCAGCTCCTGTGGACAAGCCACCACTGCTAGTAACCCTTCCTGTATAAATTACTTTATTTAAAAAAGAAAAACTTTTCTTCTTGTTTGGGTCACTCTGCCTCGGTAGGAAATAGCAGATGTGTTAAAAAGCTGCTACGTTATAGAGAGCCACTTGTTATGCAGAGGGTAATATCTACAGAAATTCTTCACACATTAAAGGAATAAAAATGTGGTATAACTTTGCTAATGAAGTTGTTATAACAAATGAAGCAGTGATATGAGAGTTTTAGAACTCACTGGCCATGGGTTTAAATCCCACCTGTTCCATGATTTGTGGTATAACTTATCAGATGAACTGAAATTTGCACCTTAATACATTCAGATTTAAACCAAAACAAATTCTGAACTTGAAACAGTTCAGTTGTTTCAAACTTGTCATTTATAACAATTCTAAAACAATCTCTAACCCTAAACCAATCTCAGTTGTAATGTTATAACTACCATTCAACTTTTTCCATCTTGTCAATTAAAATTTGTAATGAATATTCCTGTGCTTTGTATCTTGAGGATTAACTTTGCCATCAATACCTTGAACCAGACCCTGAGGTATAAGAAGTTCTACATCTTTTAGCATTAAGTAATCTTAGTCCTACTCTAAAGTTGGCATAATAGGGTCTTTAAAATTCATGCAGTAAATACCTACAATATAATAACAAGTATGTATTCTTATTCTCATAGTGGACCCTCAGTTATCGGCCATAATCTGTCGGCTTAAAAGCGAAATGGCCGAAAACCAAAATAATATTTCTCACATGAGTTAATGTAAATGCAATTAATCTGTTCCAGACACTCAAAAAATATTAACAAAAAAATACATTTTTTGAAGATTATAGTTTTACATACACAAAACAATGAGAACTAAATAAAATAAATACATGAACAATTAAATCACTATTACAGTGGACCCTCGACCAACGATGGCATCGTCTAACATTAAATCCGACTAGCGATACATTTTAACGCAAAAATTTTGCCTCGACTAGTGCTAAAAAACTCGACCAGCACGATTCGTTCCGTCTGAGATGCGTCCACTTGTGGCCAGTGTTTACAAGCCAGCCAGCCACCGCGGTCCCATCCAAACATACAATCGGAACATTTCATGTTATCACAGCGTTTTTATTGATTGCACCTGCAAAATAAGTCGCCATGGGCCCCAAGAAAGCTTCTAGTGCCAACCCTACAGCAAAAAGGGTGAGAATTACTATGGATATGAAGAAAGAGATCATTGCTAAGTATGAAAGTGGAGTGCATGTCTCCGAGCTGGCCAGGTTGTACACAAAACCCCAATCAACCATCGCTACTATTGTGGCCAAGAAAACGGCAATCAAGGAAGCTGTTCTTGCCAAAAGTGCAACTATGTTTTCGAAACTGAGATCGTTATTGGTGTGGATAAACGAAAAACAGATAGCAGGAGATAGCATCTCTCAAGCGATCATATGTGAAAAGGCTAGGAAGTTGCATGAGGATTTAATTAGAAAAATGCCTACAACTAGTAGTGATGTGAGTGAATTTAAGGCCAGCAAAGGTTGGTTTGAAAGATTTAAGAATCGTAGTGGCATACATAGTGTGATCAGGCATGGTGAGGCTGCCAGTTTGGACCAAAAAGCAGCTGAAAAAAATGTGCAGGAATTCAAGGAGTACATAGACAGTGAAGAATTGAAACCTGAACAAGTGTTTAATTGTGACACTGACAATGTTGTGAAACACTTTAGGAATGTCATAAAGGAACGGGAGGTACAGGCCTCTATGGACAGATATGTTGTGCGACAGAGGTCTAGTGACTCTCAAGCTGGTCCTAGTGGCATTAAAAGAAGAAGGGAAGTAACCCCGGAAAAGGACTTGACACCTCAAGTCCTAATGGAAGGGGATTCCCCTTCTAAACACTAACACCATCCACAGTCTCCCCTCCTCCCATCCCATCAGTCATCACCAGATCTTCAATAAAGGTAAGTGTTATGTAATTGTACATGTCTTCTTCAGTTTGTGTGTATTAAAATTAATATTTCATGTGGTAAAAATTTTTTTTTCAATACTTTTGGGTGTCTTGCACGGATTAATTTGATTTCCATTATTTCTTATGGGGAAAATTAACTCAACTAACGATAATTTTGATTAACGATGAGCTCTCAGGAACGGATTAATATCGTTGGTCGAGGGTCCACTGTACATACCTTTATTGAAGAGTCTTTTTGGCTTATGGAAGACAGGGAGGAGGAGAGAGGAAGCTGGGGTTTTTGTTTGGAAGGGGAATCCCCCTCCATAAGGACTTCAGGTAACAAGTCTCTCTCTGGGGTTACTTCCCTTCTTGGTCTTTTAATGCCACAAGGACCAGTTTGAGAGTCACTGGACCCCTGTTGCACAAAATAACTGTCCAGAGTGCTCTGTTTTTGGTGCCTCTTTAAGATTTCCCTAAAATGGGACAAGGTTTTGTCACTGAACATGTTGCAGATATGGTTTGTTTCAGCTTGGTTAGGGTGATACTTTTCAACAAAACTTTGCAACTCATTCCACTTTGCCCACATGTCCTTAATCACTAAAGAAGGCACCTTCTTCCATTTCTCTCTTCCTCCTCCTCTGAAGTAATTTCCTCAGTTGCAGTCTGTTGCTGTTCCAGTTGAAGGTCTTGCAGCTCTTCAGTGGTTAGCTCTTCCCTGTGGTCCTCCACCAACTCTTCCACATCCTCGCCACTCACATCCAACCCCATGGACTTCCCCACTGCCACAGTAGATTACACAACAGGCGTAGGGTCCTCAGGGTCAGCCCCAAACCCTTCAAAATCCTTCTCTTGGACACAGTCTGGCTACAATTTTCTCCAAGTAGAGTTCAAAGTCCTGGAAGTCACTCCCTCCTAAGCCTTACATATAAGGCTTATGCAATGGAGGATACTGAGGTGATTCCTCCAGCACTCTCTTAGGGTCAAATGAGTGTCCGAGGTCACTTCAAAGCACCTTTGGAACACTGCTTTTGCGTTAGGAGGCAAGTTCACTGTTATAAAACAGAAGTCCATAAACAATTGGTCTTCCAAGTCTGGAGGATGAACAGGAGCATTGTCCAGTACCAGGAGGCACTTAAGTGGCAATTTCTTTTCCAGGAGGTATTTTTTCACACTGGGGCCAAACACCTCATTGATCCACTCTTTGAAAATGTTCCTTGTGACCCATACCTTATTATCTATTCTTGATGACAGTGTTTTTCTTGAACATTGGGATTTTCAGAGTGATACACCAGTAAAGGCTTCACTCTGAAATCCCCACTAGCATTAGCACAGAACAAAAGAGTAAGTCATAGGCTTGTGTCCTGGCAGTGCTTTTTCCTCCTGCATAATGTAGGTCCTCTTTGGCATTTTCTTCCAAAACAGGCCTGTTTTGTTACAATTGAACACTTGTTGGGGGAGGAATCCTTCAGCCTCTACGTACCCCTTGAATTCCTGCACAAATTTTTCAGCCACACACTTGTCAGAACTTGCAGCCTCCCCATACCTTACCACACTGTGTATGCCACTACACTTCTTAAATCTCTCAAACCAGCAGCACTTGTTCAACTACCTTGTGCAACTACCTTGCCTTCTCACAAATCATCGACTCCACAACACTATCTCCCACTAATTGTTTTTCGGTGATCCACAACACCAACAACTTCTCCATATCTTCTATTATCGGTGACCTTTGTTTGGTTAGCACATTTACTCCCTTAGCCACATCAGCTTCCTTGATTTGTTTTTTCTTTACTAGGATAAAAGTGATTGTTGATTTGTTTTTCCCATACATCCTGGCAAGTTCTAGCACTCGAAAACCACTCAAACTTTTCAGCAACTTGTTTCTTAAACTCCATAGTGTTTCTCACTCTTTACCAAAGGAACTTAACTAGGAACTTTCTTTGGGGCCATGGTTACTTATTTCACAGTTGCACTTAATGTAAATCCACCAAAAACAATGAATGTATAGCAAAATGTTTGGATGAATGAGCAGAAGCTTCCTCACTCGCCCAGAGACACAACCAAATTGATGCGCAAAGCAGCTGGGCTGGCAGAGGGACACGTCCCCTAAGGCCCCCCAAAACAAATTTAAAGGCCAAAAAACTGGGGGTCGTTTAAAACCCCGCGATAAGCGGGGTTGGCTGATAAGCAAAAAAAGGCCCCTTAAAACCCAGGGGCCCCTGTAATAGTAATCATAAATTTTGGGTTTTCTGCATGACCCCTTTTCGGTTTAGCGTTTTTTTGATTATAAAAATAAAAATTTTGTTTTAGGGGTGTCTAAATTTCTTTTCATAATTTAAAAGGGTTTTTTAAAAAAAATTTATATAGGGCACCCCCTTAAATTTTATATTTATTGGGAAAACCAATTATCCCGACTCGAGTCCCGGAGGTGGGAGGGCAGGGCCTGTATCTGAAGGCAGGGGGGGGGGATGTTGTAGTCCAAACGAAATACAGTTGGGGGCCCACTTATTCGGCGGTTAGGTTCCCGATACTGCCGGAAAAAACAGCTTCGCCAAAAAAGCAGAACTCCATTTTTTCCCTTTATAAATTTTCAAAAAAATGCCCCGATAACAAGTTTTCACTTAAAATTTATTAAGTTTGCAATTTAAAAATAGCATTTTTAAAAATTTAAAAACCACACAGTACACTATTAATTTTCCCCATAATAAGGGACCCCCCCGGCCCTTTCGATATTATTTCATTCCAGAAGTATGTTCAGGTGCCATTACTGAACGAATTTGTTCCCATAAGGAATATTGTGAATTAGATTAGTCCATTTCAGACCCCCAAACATACACGTACAAACTCACTTACATAAATACACTTACATAATTGGTCGCATTGGGAGCTGATCGTAAAGCGGGAGTCCACTGTATTTGTAGTCTTAATGTAGGGCAAAAGGTGAGTAGTATTTACTCTAAGAAGTCAGGTGTGGTAGCCCTCCTGGCCACCCCACCCACACATACTATACTACAATGCTTAAAGCTCCCTAGAGCGATAAAATGCATACCTGGAGTTTACCTGGAGAGAGTTCCGGGGGTCAACGCCCCCGCGGCCCGGTCTGTGACCAGGCCTCCTGGTGGATCAGAGCCTGATCAACCAGGCTGTTGCTGCTGGCTGCACGCAAACTAACGTACGAGCCACAGCCGGCTGATCAGGAACTGACTTTAGGTGCTTGTCCAGTGCCAGCTTGAAGACTGCCAGGGGTCTGTTGGTAATCCCCCTTATGTGTGCTGGGAGGCAGTTGAACAGTCTCGGGCCCCTGACACTCATTGTATGGTCTCTTAACGTGCTAGTGACACCCTGCTTTTCATTGGGGGGATGGTGCATCGTCTGCCAGTCTTTTGCTTTCGTAGTGAGTGATTTTCGTTGTGCAAGTTCGGTACTAGTCCCACTATGATTTTCCAGGTGTATATAATGTATCTCTCCCTCTGCGTTCCAGGGAATATACAGGTTTAGGAACCTCAAGCACTCCCAGTAATTGAGGTGTTTTATCTCCGTTATGCGCGCCGTGAAAGTTCTCTGTACATTTTCTAGGTCGGCATTTCACTGCCTTGAAAGGTGCTGTTTAGTGTGCAGCAATATTCCAGCCTAGATAGAACAAGTGACTGAAGAGTGTCATCATGGGCTTGGCTTCCTAGTTTTGAAGGTTTCATTATCCATCCTGTCATTTTTCTAGCAGATGCGATTGATACAATGTTATGGTCTTGAAGGTGAGATCCTCCGACATAATCACTCCCAGGTCTTTGACGTTGGTGTTTCGCTCTATTTTGTGGCCAGAATTTGTTTTGTACTCTGATGAAGATTTAATTTCCTCATGTTTACCATATCTGAGTAATTGAAATTTCTCATCGTTGAACTTCATATTGTTTTCTGCAGCCCACTGAAAGATTTGGTTGATGTCCGCCTGGAGCCTTGCAGTGTCTGCAATGGAAGACACTGTCATGCAGATTCGGGTGTCATCTGCAAAGGAAGACACGGTGCTGTGGCTGACATCCTTGTCTATGTCGGATATGAGGATGAGGAACAAGATGGGAGCAAGTACTGTGCCTTGTGGAACAGAGCTTTTCACCGTAGCTGCCTCGGACTTTACTCTGTTGACGACTACTCTCTGTGTTCTGTTAGGAAATTATAGACCCCCGCATAACGATATTAATCCGTTCCTGAGAGCTCATTGTTATGCGAAATTATCGTTATGCGAATGAATTTTCCCCATAAGAAATAATGGAAATCAAATTAATCCGTGCAAAACACCCCAAAGTATGAAAAAAAAAAATTTTACCACATGAAATATTAATTTTAATACACACAAACTGAAAAAGACATGCACAGTTACATGACACTTTACCTTTATTGAAGATTGGTGATGATGATGGGATGGGAGGAGGAGAGAGTCTTAGTGTTTAGAAGGGGAATCCCCTTCCATTAGATTGAGGTGTCAGTCCTTTTCCGGGGTTACTTCCCTTCTTCTTTTAATGCCACTAGGACCAGCTTCAGAGTCACTGGACTTCTGTTGCACAACATATCTGTCCATAGAGGCCTGTACCTCCTGTTCCTTTATGACTTTCCTAAAGTGGTTCACAATATTGTCAGCGTAATAGTCACCAGCACGGCTTGCAATAGCTGTGTTAGGGTGATTGTCATCAAAAAAGGTTTGCGCTTTAAGCCACATTCCACACATTTCCTTAATCTTTGAAGTAGGCAACTTCTTCAATTTCTCTCTCCCCTCCTCCGAAGCAGTTTCCTCAGGTCTGGCCTTTTGCTGTTGAAGTTGATCTAGCAGCTCATCAGTAGTTAGTTCTTCATTGTCCTCCTCCACCAACTCTTCCACATCATCCCCACTAACCTTCAACCCCAAGGACTTTCCCAATGCCACAATGGATTCCTCAACTGGCATAGGATTCCCAGGGTTAGCCTCAAACCCCTCAAAATCCCTTTTGTCTACACATTCTGGCCACAGTTTCTTCCAAGCAGAGTTTAAGGTCCTCTTAGTCACTCCCTCCAAGCCTTACCTATAAGGTTTACACAATTGAGGATATTAAAGTGCTCTCTCCAAAACTCTCTTGAGTCAATAGAGTTTCTGAGGTCACTACAAAGACCTTTCAAACAGAGCTTTTGGTACATTTTTTTGAAGTTTGCAGTAACTGTGGTCCATGGGCTGCAGGAGAGGAGTGGTATTAGGAGGCAAAAACTTCACCTTAATAAAGCTCATGTCCCATAAAGTCGCTCTGCCATGTCTGTAGGATGACAGGGGCATTGTCTAACCCAGGAGGCACTTAAGGTTTTAATTTCTTTTCAGTTAGGTAATCTTTCACTTTGGGGGGCAAATGCTTGGGTGTAACCAGTCATAGAAAAGTCCCTAGTGACCCATGCCTTACTGTTTGCCCTCCACAGCACCACAAAATTAGCCTTGAGGATATTCTTTTGCCTGAACGCTCGGGGGAGTTTCTGAGTGATACACTAATAAAGGCTTCACTTTGAAATCACCATAGCATTGGAACACTAACAGAGTAACCCTTTGTCTTTCATAGGCTTATGTCCTGGGAGTGCCTTTTCCTCCTGAGTAATGTAGGTCCTGCTTGGCATTTTTCTTCCAAAACAGGCTGTTTCACCCAAATTAAAACACTTATTCAGGTTTCAGTCCTTCACTGTTATGTACTCCTTGAATTCCTGACATATTTTTCGCTGCTTTGTGGTCCAAAATGGCGCCTCACCATGCCTTATCACACTTTGTATGCCATACGCTTCTTAAATCTCTCAAACCAACCTTTGCTGGCCTTAAAATTTACTCACATCACCACTAGTTGCAGGGATTTTTTAAATTAAATCTCATGCAACTTCCTAGCCTTCTCATTATGATCACTTGAGAGATGCTATTCTGCTATCTGTTTTTCATTTTCCACACAATAAGGTCTCTCAACATCTTCCATCACTTGCGATCTTTGTTTCGAAAAACACGTTGAACCTTTTGGGAAGAACAGCTTCCTTGATTGCCGTTTTGTTGGACACAATAGTAGCGATGGTTGATTGGGGTTTTCTATACAGCCTGGCCAGCTCGGAGACAAGCACTCCACTTTCATACTTAGCAATGATCTCTTTCTTCATCTCTATAGTAATTCTCACCCTTATTCCTGTAGGGTTGGCACTAGAAACTTTCTTGGGGCCCATGGTCACTTATTTTGCAGATAAAATCACCAAAAACACTGTAATAATACGAAATGTTCCAATTGTATGCTTGGATGTTACCGCGGAGGCTGGCTGGTAAACAATGCCACCGGCAGAACATGTGAGGCTGGCTCAGGCCGCACATTAGACACATCTCGGACAAATAGCGTTGAGCGGGTTTTTTAGCGGTATGCAAGGCAAAATCTTAGCGATAAAATGTATCGGTATGCGGATTTAACGTTATGTGATGCCAACGGTATGCGGGGGTCCACTGTACAGTAGATGCATTACTTACCTTAAAATATTTGTAGTCTTAATGGTCTTAATGTTGGGTGAGAGATGAAAAATATTTATTTGTAGAAAGTCATGTGGGAGGTATGGCATCCTGCCTGGCCACAATACCAACAACTTCTCCATATCTTCTATTATCGGTGACCTTTGTAGTCTTTTTATTGTGGCAATGTTTCGCTCTCCAGGAGCTTTGTCAGGCCGTTACAAACAGTACATGGACACAGAGGGTATATATAGGCTCAGAGTGAGGTGCAATACTAGTGGTAGTATTTATGTTAATTTATTCTACTGTGGGGTGTATTTAGATGGATTAGGGAAAATGTCTATATTAACATTTTATACGATATTTAATGCTCTTTAGAGTGATTATTGTTGTTATTATTATCATTAATATGGCATCTTCAAGACTAATAAGACACTCTTAGTGATTTTAATGTGTACCTGGTTGCCAGCACAGTGTGTAAGTTAGTACTTAGGTACAGGTACACATACGTATAATTATCAGTTATAATAATAATGTAGGTATGTAGTCCACCTGGGCTACATACCTACACCTACCTACATTGCTAAACGATATTTAATGTGGCCCAAAGACATATTATTATCATCGACATACCATATTCACTGAGTTTAATCATTTCTAACAACTACCTTTAGATGTCATCATAAATAAAAGGGAAAAGTAATGAATAATTCATGCTGAGAATTGTAAACAAAAGCGTTATGTATTAAAGGGAGTGACGTAATATTTTCCCTCTGCCCGGCTACCATACCTCCGTAATATATAAACAAAATGTTTATATGTTATTTAACGTGTTTTTTTATGTAATTTTGAAGAAAATATAATAGATGGATTAATGAAAATGTCTATATTGACGTAAAATTATACATTAGAGATGTGCTCATGAAGACTGTAAACAAACCAGGTGGCCTGCGCCGTATTTGAAAGACCACTTGCCATATAGAAAGTTTTGGTCATAATTTGAGATCGCTATATTAACGGAACGCCGTAAGGCGAAACGCCGAAAAGCGGGACCCTACTGTAATCTGACTGTGATGTCAGCACACATCAGGAAAGAGGGAGATTGAATGAATAACGGCGAGTGAGTTTTCTTCTTTGGGTCACCCTGGCTGTTGAGGTTAAAAAAAAAAAAATAAAAAACTGTACAGTGGACCCTCCATTTTCGTGATTAATCCATTCCAGAGAGTCTGACGAAAGCCAAAATTCATGAAAACTGAAACCATTTTCCCCAAAAGAAAAAACTTAAATCCAATTAATCCATTTCAGACACTCAAAAGTATTAACAAAAAATAAATTTTTAGAGATTAAATATAGATTTACATACAGAAAAGAATGACAAATATAAAACACTGATAAAATGTATAAATGAACATTTAACATCACACTTACCTTTACTGAAAACTCTTGTTGGTGTATGGAAGACAGGGAGGAAAGAGGGAGGACTGAGATAGGGAATCCCCTTCCATAAAGACTTTAGGTACCAAGTCCTTATCCAGGTTTACTTCCCTTCTTTGTTTTTCAGTGGCACTAGGACCAGCTTGAGAGCCACTAGACCTCTGTTGCACAAAAAAATTGTTCCAGGGTGCTCTGTTTAAGATTTGCCTAAAATGGGACAAGGCATTATCGTTGAACACGGCACAGACATGGCCTACAACAGCTTTGTTAGGGTGACGTTCCTCCACAAACGGTTGCACCTCACTCCACTTTGCACAGATGTTCTTAATCTTTGAAGAAGGCACCGTCTTCCCTCTCTCTTCTTCCTCCTCTGAAGCAATTTCCTCAGCTGTGCTTTGTTGCTATTGCAGGTGAAGGTCTTGCAGCTCTTCAGTGGTTAGCTCTTCACTATGGTCCTCCACCAACTCTTCGACATCCTGGCCACTCACATCCAACCCCATGGAATCCCTCAATGCCACAATAGATTCCACAACAGGCATAGGGTCTACAGGGTCAGCCCCAGACCCTTCAAAATCCTTCTTTTGGACACATTCTGGCCACAATTTCCTCCAAGCAGAGTTCATCATTCTGGAAGTCACTCCCTGCCAAGCCTTATCTATAAGGGTTATGCATTCGAGGATACTGAAGTGATCCCTCCAGAACTCTCCTAGGGTCAATTCAGTATCTGAGGTCATTACCAAATTCCTATTTTCAACTTTAATGCTTAGAATTTCTACTATATCATTCATAGAATTCAGCACTTCTGTACAACAGAAAGCATCCTTTACATAGATTCCTACTCCTCCCTGTGACCTATTGATTCTATCACATCTATACATGTTGTAGTTTTCTATCTTTATCTCTCTCTCCAAAACATCCCTTGTATGTGTTTCTGTAAATACTCCGAACATGGCATTCGCTTCTGTTAGGAGCCCACTGACATAACTAACTTTGTCATTTTTATTTGATTTCAAACCCTGTATATTTGCAAATATGAAGCAGGAATTACCAAGTGAGATGTTTTGTCTTGCTTTGTGTTTCATTAGTACCACTGGTGGTGTACTACCTGGTATGTCCCCTGGTGTACACACCCGTTTTTTCCAGTACTGGCTTCGCGTTTGTTTGCTTATTCGGCCTTGACAGGCTGATGCCTGGTTTGGTATGCCCCATTTTACTGCCCACCTGTCCTCTCTGTACCATACCCCCTGTTTGTCTCTTCCTTTGTTTTGATCTTCTCTTTTTGTCTAAAAAAGAATGCTGTTCAATTTCCCTTTCTCTGGTAACTCTGAAATGCCGCAGTCCTTTTACATGACGGTCTGGGCAGCTCAGGTCATAACATTCTCTGAACTGCATTGAAGCTTTACACATTACTGGATGGAAGTACCTGCTGCACTCCTTGTTGAAACGACATTTTCTGGTATGTGCCATATAGGCACATACCTTTAGCATAGTATCTGCAAATGTTCTGACTACCTATATTTATTAATTTTGTGTCGTTTCTAAGTTCTGCCGCCTGATCTGAGTTCTCTTGTTCACTTTCTTCTAGGTTAATTTCTTCCCTTTGCTCATTTTCATTTGTTCTTGCTCTAGCTTTCTCATCCTCCCTTTCCCTTTCCGCTATGTTTTGTATCCCTGTTTCCTTCTTTTCCGACTTGCTCTGTATGACGTTTTCCACTCTTACTTCCACTCCTTGGTTTTCACCTCTATTTGCATTTTCCTCCTTTTCTTATTCCTTTTCCCCTGTTTTCCACTCTTTGTATAACTCTGTCAAGCTCCTTACAAAACTTCCTTACGCTTTCTAGGTTTTCACTTTTCAGTACCTCTCTTATGCTTAACCAGCTGTCCCTTTCACTGGTGCAAATCCAATAACTGAAAAATCATGAAAACAGAGCCTAATAAAAATGGAGGGTCCACTGCATAGTATGGAAATAAGTTACGTACTTTGTCTGACTTTTTTGGTGGCTATCTTAAAGATTAATTAAAGAAGCTAAGATGTTGTGTAGTTTTAAAAATATGGTTGGATAAATACATGAGTTGGACCTGACTAGCATGGGCCAGTAGGCCTGCTGCAGTTTTTCTTCTTTCTTATGTTCTTATATAGAAATCCCCTTTATATGCAGAGCATTTCCGGCTAACTGAAGACTTAACATACGTTAATATTGATTGATTGTATATCTTGTCTGTAAGTGGTTGTAACAATAGATTTAGTAATTACAATGAACACATTTATCAAGTTCAGTTGTTTTAAGGGTTACAGGTTGGCTTATGATTATAGTTGTATGATATTTATGTGTACCTGTGCCTAAATAAGCTTACCTGAAATGCTGTTATTGACTTACTGTAAATCATACATCTTGCTCATTGAAAGCTGTTCAGCCTTTTGATCCAGCCAGGGCTTCAAGATAAGATTTCATTCAGATTTTTAACCCTGGAGGGTTAACCACCCAGGATAACCCAAGAAAGTCGGTGCGTCATCGAGGACTGTCTGACTTATTTCCATTGGGATCCTCAATCTTGTCCCCCAGGATGCGACCCACACCAGTCGACTAACACCCAGGTAGCTATTTGCTGCTAGGTGAACAGGACAACATGTGTAAGGAAGCACGTCGAAATGTTTCTACCCTGCCAGGAATCGAACCCGGGCCCTCTGTGTGTGAAGCGAGAGCTATGCCAGCCAGCCCATGGCCACTTCTGAATTTTTTTTTTAAGTTGTCAGAAAGACTCAGAGCTTTCCCTTATATCAGTATAAGGCTAAAAAAGCATTCTTTTCTAGTTTTAGTCATGTATTTATGTTGTCAAAAGTTCGTCTATTCCACTTATAAAACTGGTGTACTTTGCGGCAGTGATTGTTGAGCACACAAGTGAAGAACCTTTCTGAGAAATTTTCTTCACCTGTGTACTCAACAATCACTGCCGCATTAAAGCATTAAACCCATGAGGGTCATACAGCATCGCAGCGCAGGATGTGCTACAGATGAAATATACGAAGATTAGAGAGAAGTGAGGGTTAGGAGTATGCAAGAGGCAGAGTCAGTAAGGGTAGTGGGGAGTACTAAGGAAAAATATAATCAAAGTTGGTGTAATAAAGCAGTCACTGACAAAAAGTAAAGTCAAAGAAGGAGTCTAGGTCAAAGGTGCGGCTGTCAGCGAGGTTAGATAAAGCATGTGTTAGAGTGGTGACAACGCCAGAGGTAAAGTCTCCATGTCCACTGATAGACAGGACAGTCCATTAAGAGATGGTGAACTGACAATAGAACTTGACACTTCTCACAGTAGCACTGGGCACTTCTCCATGAGACACCCACGAGTGAGACGATGAGTTAGAGCAGTCTCCCAAATATGACAGCGATGATAAGACCAGAAACCCAAACAAGGTTTGACAGAATATACAGTGGACCCCCGCATACCGTACAATCCGCATACCGGACGCTTTGATCGCTAAAATTTTGCCTCGCATACCGCCCAAAAACCCGCTCACCGCCCTTCGTCCGAGACGCGTCCAATGTGCGGCCTGAGCCAGCCTCATATGTTCCGCCGGTGGCATTGTTTACCAGCCAGCCTCCGCGGTAACATCCAAGCATACAATCGGAATATTTCGTATTATTACAGTGTTTTCGGTGCTTTATCTGGAAAATAAGTGACCATGGGCCCCAAGAAAGCTTCTAGTTCCAACCCTACAGCAATAAGGGTGAGAATTCCAATAGAGATGAAGAAAGAGATCATTGATAAATATGAAAGTGGAGTGCATGTCGCCGACCTGGTCAGGTTGTACAAGAAACCCAAATCAACCATCTCTACTATTGTGGGCAACAGAAAGGCAATCAAGGAAGCTGTTCTTGCCAAAGGTTTAACTGTGTTTTCGAAACAGAGATCGCAAGTGATGGAAGATGTTGAGAGACTCTTATTGGTGTGGATAAATGAAAAACAGCTAGCAGGAGATAGCGTTTCTCAAGCGATCATAAGCGAAAAGGCTAGGAAGTTGCATGAGGATTTAATTAAAAAAATGCCTGCAACTAGTGATAATGTGAGTGAATTTAAGGCCAGCAAAGGTTGGTTTGAGAGATTTAAGAAGCGTAGTGGCATACATAGTGTGATAAGGCATGGTGAGGCTGCCAGTTCGGACCACAAAGCAGCTGAAAAATATGTGCAGGAATTCAAGGAGTACATAGACAGTGAAGGACTGAAACCTGAACAAGTGTTTAATTGTGATGAAACAGGCCTGTTTTGGAAGAAAATGCCAAGCAGGACCTACATTACTCAGGAGGAAAAGGCACTCCCAGGACATAAGCCTATGAAAGACAGGCTTACTTTGTTGATGTGTGCCAATGCTAGTGGTGATTGCAAAGTTAAGCCTTTATTAGTGTATCACTCTGAAACTCCCAGACCGTTCAGGCAAAAGAATGTCCTCAAGGAGAATTTGTGTGTGCTGTGGAGGGCAAACAGTAAGGCATGGGTCACTAGGGACTTTTTCTATGACTGGTTACACCATGCATTTGCCCCCAATGTGAAAGATTACCTAACTGAAAAGACATTAGAACTTAAGTGCCTCCTTGTGTTAGACAATGCCCCTGGTCATCCTACAGACATGGCAGAGCGACTTTATGGGGACATGAAATTCATTAAGGTGAAGTTTTTGCCTCCTAATACCACTCCTCTCCTGCAGCCCATGGACCAGCAGGTTATTGCAAACTTCAAAAAACTGTACACAAAAGCTCTGAAAGGTGCTTTGTAGTGACCTCAGAAACTCAGCTGACTCTAAGAGACTTTTGGAGAGATCACTTTAATATCCTCAATTGTATAAACCTTATAGGTAAGGCTTGGGAGGGAGTGACTAAGAAGACCTTGAACTCTGCTTGGAAGAAACTGTGGCCAGAATGTGTAGACAAAAGGGATTTTGAAGGGTTTGAGGCTAACCCTGAGAGGATTATGCCAGTTGAGGAATCCATTGTGGCACTGGGAAAGTCCTTAGGGTTGGAGGTTAGTGGGGAGGATGTGGAAGAGTTGGTGGAGGAGGACAATGAAGAACTAACACTGATGAGCTGATAGATCAACTTCAACAGCAAGAGGCCAGACCTGAGGAAACTGGTTCGAAGGAGGGGAGAGAGAAATTGAAGAAATTGCCTACTACAAAGATTAAGGAAATCTGTGCAAAGTGGCTTGAAGTGCAAACCTTCATGGATGAAAATCACCCTCACACAGCTATTGCAAGCCGTGCTGGTGACTATTACACTGACAATGTTGTGAAACACTTTAGGGAAGTCATAAAGGAACAAGAGGTACAGGCCACTATGGACAGATATGTTGTGCGAAAGAAGTCCAGTGACTCTGAAGCTGGTCCTAGTGGCATTAAAAGAAGAAGGGAAGTAACCCCAGAAAAGGACTCGACACCTCAAGTCTTAATGGAAGGGGATTCCCCTTCTAAACACTAACACTCTCTCTCCCCTCCTCCCATCCCATCAATCATCACCAGATCTTCAATAAAAGTAAGTGTCATGTAATTGTGCATGCCTTTTTCAGTTTGTGTGTATTAAAATTAACATTTCATGTGGTAAAATTTTTTTTTTTTCATACTTTTGGGTGTCTTGCACGGATTAATTTGATTTCCATTATTTCTTATGGGGAAAATTCATTCGCATACTGAACATTTCGCATAACAACCAGCCCTCTTGCACGGATTAAGGTCGCTATGCGGGGGTCCACTGTAATTTGTTATGGATCAACTCAGACCAACATCGTAGCCAACAGTTGTGAAGTTGTCTAGAGATTAATGCAAAATGAAATGAAGTCATGAACAGCTGCCTGCACAGCCAGATAGTAGACAACCATACATTTAAGTCACTATGATGAAGCTTTATTGATAAATTATGCACAGTAAGCCTAGAATTAGCCCTTTTTTCACTGATGGAAAGCACTTCATGGCTTCTTTTAGGCCTTGAAGAAATACCTCCATCACTACTATTGTACTTTAGGGTCATTACTAAGCAAATTAAGGGTTATTTTTGGGCCACGGTAAACCATGGATAATTAAAACAATGGAAACTGAATCGATGGTTCTACTGTATAACAACTATGAGAAATGCATACAGGTCAGCTGTGAAAATGCTCAGTCTAATAAACGACCTTGAAGAACTCAGGAAAAACTGCTAAAACCCATAACTTCAGAGGATTTAGAACCAGTGTAAACTGCAACAGCATGAGAATGAAATCGGAACTGATTAAGAAAAAAGGAAGCGAGAAGCTACATTAGGTAATTGAGCTTTTGCACACAGAAGTAGGGAAGAACAGATACGAATCATCAGAACTTCCCAAGCAGGAAGAGAAAAGCTAAATGCTGAATGGACATACTTGATGATGAATGGGATCAAGTTTAGAAAGAGTTGCAGGAGAGGTTGCAGAATATATCTGGTCACCATAATGTAGTTTCAATAAAATTAGAACAGAGTGAAGATGAAGGAGAGTTTGTTTATCAGCTCCCCAAGAAACATGGGCAAGAGTCTTAAGAAGGTTCAGCCAGCTATGGAAAGTTGCTTTCAGAGAGGTAATGCGAGGTTTCCAGGACAGACGGCGATCAAACAAAAAGCTGAGAAAATTAACCATATCTTGTCCTGTGATACAGAAACCATTGAGGTATAAAGTGGCTTTAAAGACAAAACAGATTATTATTATTATAATAAAAAAAGAAGCGCTAAACCACAAGGGCTATACAGCGCATCTTGTAAAAGTAATCAGAAACTTCAAAAGTAACAGAAAACTAAAGCCCATGAGTGGTGGTCCAATGGGAAACAGATGATAGTATTTTGGAGAGAGGCTGCTACTAGGAGGTAGTCAGCACCTGCACAAACTATAAATAACAGAGACAATACCATGACCGGAACAATACACACACAACCTGCACATAGGAGAGAGGAGTTTACAACAACATTTCGGTCCAACTTGGACCATTTACAAAGTCACACAAACAAAAAGGAGGGAAGGAGGGAGTATATATAGGCCAGCAGACAGGGACAGGACAAGAGAGGTAATAGGAAAGAAGGAAGAGAGGTAGTGGTAGAGGTAGTAGTGGAGTCAGTCAAAGACTAAGAAAGAGGAGCACTGCAGGGAAGCTAGGGGCCCACAAAGAGTAGGAACAAGAACACAGAGGGGAGGGAAAAATAATAATGGACCAAACACCCAGGGTAGAAGAAAGAAAGTAAAATGCTCCGAACTTCAGAACACCTGTCACTTAACTTGATTTTTTCCTTTCTCCCTCTTCCCCTTTCCTCTTTCTCCTTTGGGTTTTCTTTCTTCTGCCTTGGGTGTTTGGTCCATTATTATTATTTTTTCCCCCCTCTGCATTCTTGTTCCTACCCTTTTGTGGGCCCCTAGCCCCCTTGTGGGTCACTAGCTCCCTTGCAGTGCACCTTGCAGTGCACCTCCCTCTTAGTCTTTGACTCCACTACTACTGCTACTACTGTACTACTGCTACCTCTACCACTTCTTCTCTTCTTCCTTTCCTACTACCCTCTTGTCCCATTCCTGTCTGCTGGCCTATATATACTCCCTCCTCCTCTCCTTTTTTGTTAGTGTGATTTTGTAAATGGTCCAAGTCTGACTGAAATGTCGTCATAATTTCCTCTCTCCTGTGTGCAGGTTATTTGTGTATTGCACAAACTATAGCAAAATTATTGACAAGTGGCAACCAAATATTAGATGAGAGAACAGAGGCAAGGCTGTTATTGATAGCAAGTAGAGTAAAGAGTGGTGTTAAGAACACAGCCCTGAGAGACACCTTCAGCCTGGACAAAGTCAGGGTAAATCATTATTAACCTGGACACACAAATGTCTCTCAGACAAGAAATTTTTAAGGAAAAGTGGCAGACTGCCCTGAAGGTCTAAGAAATGAGCTTGGGTCAAGATGTTATATCACCAGGTAGTGTGTCACACTTTTTAAAGATAAAAAAAAAGGGTGCAGTAAGCAAGTGGTTACTAGCAAAGGCATTATGAACATAGGTATCTAAACGGACTAAGGGGTCAATATTGGATCAACCCTTACGAAAAAGCTAAATTGATGAGTGGAAAGATATTTGTCTCTCCAAATACTATATCAAACATCCATTCACTGGATGTTCAAGCAACTTGCAAAGTGTACTAGTAAGAGCAATGGGTTGATAGTGGGAGGCATCTTAGCACAACATGGAAGGGCAGAACAGTAGTAGTTTTCCATGGATGAGGAAGAACCCTTTGTGCCAAACAAGATTAAAAAGATTTAAGAAGACTACAAGGTCCATCAGATGTAAATGTTGAAGTGTACGAATATAAATGCCATTAAGGCCAGCTGCCGATAGTCTGCAAGCGGAAAGTGTTGACGTAAGTAAAATCTAAAGGCAGATTTGGAGGAAAGAAACAAGAGGCACAGATGGAGCCCCTGAAATATATAGATATGATTTCCAACTGCTGTTGCAGCTTCAGCAGGGTCTGCAGTGGTGACACTAACTTAAGAACGGGAGCTAGATCTAGAGATTACCTGCACTCAATTTCTGTACAAGAATGGTATACAATACCGACAAGATGAAATTAAGACACATGTGCAACATCTGGGTAACTTTATTGTAGACATTTTGCCATTC
Source organism: Cherax quadricarinatus (assembly GCF_026875155.1). Lineage (NCBI taxonomy): Eukaryota > Metazoa > Arthropoda > Malacostraca > Decapoda > Parastacidae > Cherax > Cherax quadricarinatus. Next base: position 17,537,580 of record NC_069429.1, read on the forward strand.
AGTGGCTTTATCAATATAAATTCCAAAACATAATTTGAAGACAGTAGAACTATATTACCTCATCTTCTGTATATAGTTCTACTGTCTTCAAATTATGTCCTGGAATTTGTATTGATAAAGCCACTAGATGGTGAAATGTCTACAATAAAGATAACCAGATGTTGCACATATCACTCAATTTCTGTAATTTTTTTTCCAAACTATGGTGACGTGTACTTAGGCTCTGTGAAGACCTGTTTGCGCGCTCTCTACGAATTGAAGCAAGATGCCCTCCATCGAGCAACTTTACCAACAGCTTAAGGAAGAATTGAGGATGGCGAAGATGGAGATTCGGCGATTGACCGAGGAAAACAAGAAGATTCGTAGTAGTCCTCCTGTTTTGAGTCCTCAGGTCAAGAAGGGAAACTGGTCAGTGGCTGGACAGCAGGGAACGAAGTTGACGATCAAGAAGACGAATGGAAAGGTAGAAACGATGAAGAAGAAAGAGACTGCCGTGGAAACTGTTGTGGAAACATCTAATACATTCTCAGTGCTACCCGACGAATGTGAGTCGACTACTGGAAACGTCACGACGAACGACATCAAGGAAGGTAAGAATGTTGTTGTTGGGGATAGCCAAGTTAGGTATATGGATAGGGCATTCTGCTTGAAGGACAGGAGTAGGAGACAGAGAGTTTGCTTTCCTGGGGCTGGGATGCAGGATATTGTTAGCCGTCTGGATGACATCATGAGAGGTAATGGGAGCAATCCTATTATCTGTCTCAGTGCTGGAGGCAACGATGTTGGCAGACGTAGGAGTGAAGAGCTGATTAGCAGGTATAGGTCAGCAATAGAAATAATTAGGAGTAAGGGTGGGAACCCTGTCATATGTGGTATTTTGCCAAGGAGACGAGTTGGAAATGAATGGTTGTCCAGGGCAATTGGTGTCAATTGCTGGCTGGACAAATACTGTAAGGAAAATGCGGTAACATTCGTTGACAACTGGGACCTCTTCTATGGCGGAAGTGACATGTATGCCAGGGATGGGGTTCACTTATCTAGGTCTGGGGTGGTAGCACTGGCAACTGCAGTGGAGGGAGATGTTAGAACTTTAAACTAGGAATAGTTAGTGGTATGGGTTTTGGCAGGGAAACAGTGAAGTCCCAGTGTAGTAATATTACGAGTTCTAGGGGAACTAGTAATAAGCAGAACGACGTAGATATTGAAAAGCCAGTGACTTTGGGTGAAAAGGACAGTAATAGGTTTAGTAGAAAAACAAATGAGCAGGAAGGGTAAAGAGAAAGGAGAGTCTTTCAATGTTTATTATGCTAATTGCCGTAGTGCTAGGAATAAGATGGACGAGTTGAGATTAGTTGCTAGTGCAGGTAACATTGATGTATTTGCCTTAACTGAGACGTGGTTTAATTCAAAAATTCGGGACATGCCTGCGGAATGTCATATACAGGGTTTTAAATTGTTCCAAGTAGATAGAAGTATCGGGAAGGGGGGTGGGGTGGCATTGTATGTCCAAGATCGCTTGAACTGTTGCATAAAAACGGGTATTAAGTCTGAAGTAACACATACAGAGTCTGTTTGGATAGAATTTTCAGAGGGGCATGAAAAACTGATTTTAGGAGTGATATACCGTCCCCCAAACTTAGATAGGGACCAAGGGAGACTACTATGGGAGGAATTTGTTAAGGCCACAAGGCACGATAATGTAGTAATTCTAGGAGACTTTAACTTTAGTCATATTGATTGGAATTTCTTGACTGGGAATTTAGAATCATACGACTTCTTAGAAGTAGTTCAGGACTGTTTTTTGAAGCAGTTTGTGACAGAACCTACAAGGGGAAATAACCTGCTTGACTTAGTTATGGCAAACAATGAATCCCTTGTTAATAATTTAGAAATTTCAGAGGAACTGGGTGCTAGCGACCACAAATCAATTACATTTAGCATTGAATGGAAGTACGATAGTAGCGATAACTCAGTAACAGTCCCAGATTTTCGCTTAGCAGATTACGATGGGCTTAGAGAACACTTATCATCTGTTGACTGGGGTAACGAAGAGAGCTATCAATATGACAGTTTTCTGAACACTATACATGCTGCTCAAAGAACGTTTATCCCATATAAAGAAATTAGATCAAATAGAAATGACCCAAAATGGATGAATAATAGGCTCAAATATCTACTAGGGCATAAGAAAGGAATTTATAGGCGTATCATCTTATGAATCAGTATACGTATTGACATTAAGTGGGACATTAAAAAGGGGATAAGAAAAGCTAAAAGGGACTATGAAATTAAAGTTGCTAGGGATTCTAAAACTAACCCAAAAAGTTTTTTCCAGGTCTATAGAACAAAAGTTAGAGATAAGATAGGTCCCCTTAAAAATAACTATGGGCACCTTACTGACAAAGAGAATGAAATGTGCTCGATTTTAAATAATTATTTTCTCTCAGTTTTTACACAGGAAGACACTAACAATATTCCAGTAGTGAAATGGTTGTGAAGCAGATAGACAGACTGAAGCAAAATAAGTCGCCGGGTCCTGATGAGGTTTTTTCAAGGGTTCTTAACCCTTTGAGGGTTTTCGTCGTACTAGTACGTCTTACGTGTAGGGGTTTTTGACGTACTAGTACTCATAAATTCTAGCGGCCTCAAATCTAGTGGGAGAAAGCTGGTAGGCCTTCATATGAAAGAATGGGTCTATGTGGTCAGTGTGCACAGTCTAAAAAAAATCCTGCAGCACACAGTGCATAATGAGAAAAAAAAAACTTTGACCATTTTTTTTTAATAAATCAGCGACTTTGCAGTGTATTTTCGTATGGTATTTATTGTTGTATTCTAGTTTTCTTGGTCTCATTTTATAGAATGGAAGACATAATACAGAAATTGAGATGATTTTGACTGGTTTTTACAAAGAAAAGTGCCTTGAAATTGAGCTCAAAGTAGCAGAAATGTTCGATTTTTACCAAACTTCAAAAGTAAACAAATTGTGCCAAGCGTGCAATACACGTCAACTGGTGAGTCTAATATTCTTTCACAAGTGCACCAATAATATTTATACCATTTCTTACACTAATGCAGTAGTCTGCATAACAGTAAATCTTCAATTTTTTGTGAGAATAAAAATTCAAAGTGGAAAGCAAAAGAATATAAGAGGGGCCTTGAGACGTGACTAATGACCAGAGGAAATGTCATTTTAGTGCCAGGAAGGTCTTTCTTGTTTATTCTGGACCCTATTCGGAAATTGGCATCTTTTGAAATTTGTGTGAAATTGGCAAAATTGCTATATTCTGACCACTGTATTGGATAGTTGAATTTCATAAATGAGTGGTTTCTTGCACCCATTCGATAGAAAAAATGGGGTTCTAGCGAAAATTTTTTTTTTGTCGATATACAGGGGAAAAGGGCCGAAAATGGGGCTCAAAGTGGGCGAAAAATGCCGATCAAACATCCCCGAGACCGTTAACTTTGCGAGAGCAAAATTTCCCCGTAAGTTTTTATCAAATTTCAAATTTTGGGGTCTTTATGTCGGGAAAGTTCTTTCTTTCTTTTCATAAGAGAAAATAATTTTTTTTTTTTTAAAATTTTGGGCCCACCCTGAGGGAAAGGTTTTTGGAGAGGGCTTTGACCCTCAAAGGGTTAAGGAATGCAAAATGGAACTCTGTGAACCATTAAACTATTATTTTTAATTTATCTCTTCAACAGTGTAGTGTCTGATATGTGGAAGATGGCTAATGTAATTCCTATTTTTAAAAAACAGGGGACAAGTCGTTACCGTCAAATTACGACCCAATAAGCTGACCTCAATGTAGAGCAAATTAATAGAGTCAATTATAGCTGAGATTATAAGAAGCCATCTCGAATAAGATAGCTTGATTAATGATACTCGCATGGACTAACAAGAGACCGGTCTTGTCTAACTTAATTTTATTACTTTCTTCAGTAAAGCTTTTGAGGCTGTTGCCATGATAAAGAATTTGATATTATTTACTTAGATTTTAGTAAGGCTTTTGATAGAGTTCCGCACCATAACTGTTAAAAAGAAAGTGGCAGCTCATGGCTTTGGGAGGAAAAGTGCTCCGTGGATCAAGTCATGGCTCATGACAGGGGAAAGCAGAGTGTCTCCATAATGGGGTTAAAATCGAGAAGTGGGGTTTCTGTAACAAAGTGGCGTTCCACAGGGATCTGTCTTGGGCCGTTTGTTGTTTATAATATATATCAATGATCGTGATTTAGGGAATTATTAGTGATATGAGCAAATTCGCCGATGACACAAGATAGGTAGGATTAATTGATTCAAAACGTAGATGTTATGGAACTTCAGGAGGATTTGTGTGTAAGACAAAACTTATTTCTTGTCAGAAAAAAGTGGCAGATGCAGTTCAATGTAGATAAATGCAAGGTTCTGAAGCTTGGAGTGCCCCCTTATACTCCTAGTACTTATAGTTAAAATGATGTAGAACTTAGCCTACAGATTGCGAAGAAAAGGACTTGGGGGGTTCTATGGTGAGGCAGCAACCTTAAACAAGACAGCCAGTGCTAAGTGTACGTAATAAGGCAAATAGATTACTGGGTTTATATCAGAAGTGTATGCACAAGAAGTCCAGAGGTCAGACTGCAGCTTATACATCTTAGTAAGGCCTCACCTAGAATATGGCAGCCAGTTCTGGTCTCCGTATTACATAATGGACATAAATTCGTTAGAAAACATTCAGCGTAGATGACTGAAATTAATACATAGCATTTGAAATCTTCCTTATGAAGAAATGATTTGAAGACTCTTAAGTTACTTCACTTGTTAGGGGACGAAGAATGAGGGGGAAGACCTGATGAAGTTAGTATAAGTGGAAATTAGGTATTAATAATAGGGTATATTAATAAGTCTTGAGGATGTTCTCTCCAAGAGTGAACCGCAGTAATGGATTTAAATTAGATAGTTTAGATTTAAAAGGACATTAGGAGTATTGGTTTGGAAATAGCGGTGTAGATGATGGAAACAGTCTACCTAGTTGGGTTATTGAGGCTGGGACTTTGGGTAGTTTCAAATTTAGGTTGGATAAGTACATGAGTGGGAGGGGTTGGATTTGAGTGGGACTTGCACATCAGAGCTTATTTCTTGGGTGGGATTGAAAATTGGGTTGGGCAAATGTTTTGTTAGTGGGATGAATTGTAAAGGACCTGCCTAGTATGGGCCAACAGGCCTCCTGCAGTGTTCCTCCTTTCTTATGTTCTTAACTGCACTCAGAGAGGAAGTGGAAGTGACAGTAGAAACATAATCCAGTAAGTGCAGTTTGCTTCATGGATACATGTCTGGTAACAGCCCTGACTCGCTTAAAATCAAGGAGCTGCTCTGTAATCCTAATGCACTAATAATGGCCCCATGCAGCATATTTCAAATGCACTGCACATGCACAAACAGGAGACCAAAGTATGCATTTTCAAGAACATCAACCCAGCGTTTGGGGGATTGTATTCGAAGCTGCAGTTAAAACAGACGTCATAAAAATCTGTTAAACAGCTCCCTCAGGGAGGACAGAGGAGGGAGGTCCCGCACCAAAAGAGGGATTGAGTTAGACGCGATGTAACGGGCCCAGTCCACACGTGGGCCATGAGGAGGTTGAGAATACGAATGGGAAATAAGGAGAATAGGTTTATCACTGTACAAGAATGGTATACAATACCAAATTTAAACACATGTGCAACATCTGGGTATTTTTAATGTAGATATTTCACCATCCAGTGCTTTATCAATACAGATTCAAGGACATAATTTGAAGACAGTAGACTATATACAAAAAGATGAGGTAATCAGTCCTCAAACTTGGAGTTGGTGTTTTAAAGAGCTCCGTAGTCATGAAGATCTGGAGAAAGGCAAGGAGGTGGCGCTTTTATACTGCGGTAGGTGGAAAGGGATGGGTTATGACCCACTTACTATGTCCCTCGTTGCCCTTTCCACCCGATATTAGTACATTATGCGCCAGCCTCCTTGCCTGTGCCTCCAGAATCTTCATGACTACGGTGAATCTTCAACTCCAAGGCTGAGGACATGATTACTCATCTCTGTATATAGTGTCTACTGTTCTTCAAATTCATGTCCTAGATTTTGTATTGATTAAGCCACTGGATTAGCAAATGTCTACAATAAAAGGATACCCTGATATTCCACATGTGTGTCAATTTTCATTCAACTGTGATTTAAATCTGTTTAAAAACAGACCAAGCAAATTTGAGTGCGTTGAAGAGAAAAGTCAAATCTATGTAAGAAAGAATTCATGTACAAGGGTCAAATGAGTTGAGTACCTGAATTTAAAAACATGAAGGGGGAGAAAGAAGTGAGAAAGCCTCTGATTGGCCCAAGTCACAGTGAGAAGTCCCCCCCCCCCCCCCCCCCCCCCCCCCCCCCCCCCCCCCCCCCCCCCCCCCCCCCCCCCCCCCCCCCCGAGGAAATAGTCGTTATTAAATCACCTAATAGCGGTGTAGTTGAAGAAACCAGAAAATCATCAATAATACATAACAGTGAGAAAGAGAAAGATACCAATTAAGCAAGACTATACCACTTGTTAAAGTAGCTATGGGCTGCAGGTAAGAAAGGGAATTATGAAAAAAAATCTGATGGGCTGTCATTAACGTTCCCATCGGGAAAAAGATCTGGTGATGCAGTAAATCATAGTTCAAAATGGGGAGGATATACAATGGAGTAGGAAAAGTAGTGTTGGAATGATATGCATTTAGGGCCTAAAGGAGATTTGTTCTTTGGTGATGTCTGAATTTGGAGAAGTGGAATATGAGGTGTGATTCAGGGAAGGCTGGGTACATGGAGAAACATACAAGTGAGTATGAAGTAGGACATTAGACTTGGTTAAAAACCTCAGAACCTGGAGCGGCAAAAGGGTTAAACACCAGAGCGTGGATGTGGAAGTAGGTACTACAGATATAACTGGAAGTAGGTACTACAGAGGTAATTGTGGAAGTAGGGACCACAGAGGGACTATGGAAGTAGGTACACTACCAAGGGTTTGAGGCCTCACCTCTTCAAAGGGGGGAGGGGCTCCTTGGTGTGGTGGAAGAGGCTCTTGGTCTGAGAATTAGACTATCGGTCTTCCTTCCTCAGCCGACCTAATTACCCCCCAATCTCCCTCCCCTATCCCATCTCCCTTTTTCATTTCCTCCTCCTCCTCCCCACCACTCCCTTTTGCCCATCCTCTTTTTGTCATTTGGGATTTCTCCCACAGGCGCGCTAGTTCCTAGGTAGGGGAAAGGATACCGGGGTCCATCCATTCCGTTGAGGTTCTAGCGGTGGCTTAGTTTGGTGGATCTGGATCGCTGGGGATGTTCCCGACCCTCTCCGGTATCCGGAGTAGCTTTGGGTGTCTTTCGGGCGACGAGTGTATTCTGGAAGCACCTTTCGGATTCCGGGGGTGGTGGCCGAAGGAGGTATGCCTTTGTGGCGGATATCCGGCCGCCCTCTTTTGTCCAAGGGTAGCTCGGAGATGTGAGGTTGCTATACCGGATTGTTAGTTTACTAGCATGATGGGTAGGGTATGCACGGGTTTTCCATCTGCATCTGCGCTACTTGCGGGTGCGCCGGTGTGCTGAGGTCCTCTTGGGCACGGAGAGAGATTTTTGGCCCTTTCATTCCTCCTTGGGACCTATCCCTCCCCGAGTCCCCCCTTTTTTTTCCTTTTTTTTTTATTTTTATTTTCTTCTTTTCTTTTTTTTTTCTTAAAAAACAAAAAGAAAGATGTAACCTAACCATGGCAGCCTATCCATGAACCTGGTACCCCGGGCCCTTCTTGTACGCACCCCCCGTTCTGACCCCGCCTCGTCTTTGGTACCACTCTTCAGACATTCCTCATGCCTCTGTACCTATTGCCGGTGCTGTTTCCACACCGCTTCAGGTACTGAAGGCCTCGACTGACTCCTTCGATTTATCGGACCTTCGCTCTCTCTGACTATGCTTCCGGCCTCTCCCTCTACGTGTGCGGCAATGTTCAAAATCGCCGACATTCCACGTCGGACCAACTCTGGTCCCACGCCTAAACGCCAACGACAATTACCTGCTGATGATACCTTCTCCAACCCTTCTCATTCTTCTCAGAAACTATCGGACACGTCCTTCCACTACCTTTCCACGCTCAGTTTCGGACTGAAAAATGGACTAAATTCTTCACTACGACCAACTTCCTTACTGCCTATCTTTCTGACCATAGTATTGCAAGGTACTCCTACGCACATGTTGGTAAAGATATTTTCCTTTCATGCTCTTAAGAGCGCGTACGTGCATCATTACCGTACAGATGATACCCAGGCTCATGAGCTCTTTCGTCTTTCCCATATCGATACTGTTCCTGTCACTCTTGGAAAAACATCATTCCCTCAATTTATTGTAGTTTGGTACCGTCATTCTGCCCCCATACCATAGTTCAACAAAATTTCCAGACATGTGGGCACTGACATTCTTGAACAGCTGGGAACTCCAAGAATCTCCCAATCCTCAAGGTAGCATTACGTTCTTCTGCCCGTGGGCGGAGACGATACCTAGCAATGTGGCTCGTTTAACTTTTGACAGCAGAGAACTCCATCCTCTGTTTATATGCAGGACATCGGGTTACAAGTTCGAAATGTGAATCCCTACACCACAACAGTTTGTAGAAATTGCTGGCGATTTGGCCATCAGCGGAAATATTGACAGAATCTATCGCCGAATGCCCAGTCTGTGGTGCCGCATGCCATTCTAATACGTCTTGCAAACGATCTCCCTCTTGCCTTAACTGTCATGAGGCTCCCTTCGATACTCTAGCGTTGTCAAGTTATTTAATGCGAGCAGGAATCCGTTTACCTCAAAGAGACAGAAAGGTCTCCCTTATGCATGGCAGGTTATCAACTCCGCCTCCAAGGGAGATCCCACGTGTTTCTTATTCCCATGTTTCAAACGTCCCCCCACTTCTGGTATCTCATCTTCTACACCCACCTCTGTGGTTACCTCTCCCATAATCACTTCCTGTGTTATCCTTTTGCTGTCCTACGGCTCAGACATCCCTACTTCAACGCCTCAGTCTAATCTTCGCTCTTCGAGTTCTCTCTCACAAGCCTCAGTATCGACGAGACCTCGTACGACACCTCCTCCCATTCGTCCCTCTACTTCTCAAAAAGTCAAAAAAGGTCGTTAACACCTCCTACCATCTTACTTCCTCATTTTACTCCCTGTCTCTGTCCCTGGTTCTTCCCCTCTCACTGGCTCAGTTACAAAGTGTAGAGGTTCACCCTCCTCCTCGTACTGTACCTTCCTCCTGTTCCCTCCCAAGTTTTCTTCTCTTCTGCCCCTCCCAGGTTCCTGCCTCTTCTGTCCCTTGCCATGCTTCTCCAGTTCCCTCCACCCTTTCGCCCCCCCCCCTACCTTGGTACAGTCCAATACGTTCAATCTTTACTCATCCCTCCCCCTACATTCCCAATATTGTCTCCCATTACGACATCTCTGATTCCGAAACACTTGAAGCAATCTCTGATATATTGCAGAGACAAACCATCAATGGACACTGATACACCTTCCGCTCTTTCTCACTCCTCTGCTCCATCTGCGCAAACTCCTTTCTTCACGCGCACCGTTCCTACGGCTGCTTTGAGAAGTTTTCCACTGCCTCGCCATGTGGCTTTTCTAACCCTCTAGTCCGTAGGAAAACCACTTACTGCGGATTTCAAGTATCTTTATCATTGCCAATCATGGCATATTTACAGTGGAATATACGGGCTGGGAATCGGGGTGAGCTTCAGATGTTACTCTCCCAGTTTGACCCCCTGTTGGTGTTTGGTCTGACAGGAACCAAAATTACCCACTCTGCTGTTATTTCTCACATCTGCAGGCTATAATTTTTGTATTCTTCAGATCTTTTCCTGATGGGACCTTTAATGAAAGTGCCCGTCTTCTACGCACTGATATTCCGTACCATCAGCTATTTGTGTCTTACTTCGCCTGCATTACACAGGCAGGCCGTATCCACTTTACATAAGGTGGTTATACGCTTGTTCTTTATATCTCTCTCTTCTCGGGCATTATCTATCCGGATTTTGCCTCCTTGTTTCGTCATTACCGCCACGATTTGTTACCTTTGGTGATTTAATGCCACCATTCCTCTGGGGGGGTCTCACGTGTGATTCCGTGGAATTCGAGTTAGAGGCTTTTCTTGCCACCCACCCCTCCTGTTTTAAATACAGGTACTCACACCCATTTTGATCCTCGGACTCATACTCTCTCTTGCATCGACTCTCTGACTGCTTCTTCCTCCGCCGCATTAGACTTCAACTTGGCTGTTCTCGGACTTACATGACGTGATCATTTCCCAATCATTCTTACTTCCCCTTCATATTCGCCACCTTTCGGCACCCCACGCTGGCAATTTAATCGGGCAAATTGGAACTTTACTCACACCTAACTGTTTTTAAAGAGGTCCTTCTTCGTCTCATCGATGAGCTTTTACACCTCTTCTCGTCCTCCGTTTTCACCGCATTTTCTCATTCTATACCCCAAACTTCGGGCAGGCATTCTCAGGAAATGCGTGCCTTGGTGGTCTCTGCTGGTGCTCGTGCATAGTTTGAAAACGCGCTGCATGGGGCAGGTACCGTACAAATTGAACACAGGAGCGGCTCCTTGATTTTAACTGAAGCGTGCGATCGCTCGCCGTGTCATCCGTGATGCTAAACGCACTTGCTGGGAGATTATGTCTCACCATCACCTCTGCCTTCCTCTATGGTGCAGTCTGAAAGAAGTACGAAAATGAGTGGTAATATTCTCCCTGAACCCGGCTCCTGTTCTGCGGCGTTTGCGGTGTTGATATAGCAAACCCACTAGATGTGCTGCAATGAAATTGGCAATCATCTGGTCCGTATTTCTCAGGGGACTCCATCTATGCCTCAGTTCTTTCCTAAAGTCTGCAGAGAGTTAGCACCCTTTGACTTTTCTTCTCTCAGAGAAGAACAGTAAAATGTGCCTTTTACACTTCAAGAATGAGCAAACACTCTCAGCTTGTGATCATCGGCACTGGGCCCGAACGTGACATTCATTTTCGTAAGCTACAAACATTTTACATCAGTCAGCCCTTGCAGTCCTATTACGCCTTTACATCTTTATTTGGTCACCAAGGAGTTCTTCCACAGCTGTGGATCCGCCATTGTTCTCCCTTTCCGCAAACCAGGCATAGGGACTGAAACCTCCCACTATGTCCATTGCTTCTTACCAGTGCGTTTGCAAAGTAATGGAACGCCTAGTAAATAGACGTTTGTGTGGTATTTAGAGACGCACAAACAGTCTCTCCACTCGTCAATATGGCTTTCGTAAGGACGTTCTACCATAGACCATACTCCGCTTGGTTACGTATGTTCGTTAGCCTTTGCGAATAACCACTCAGTTATTGCATATTATTTGACCTTGTGAAGGCCATATGACACAACTTGGAGGTTATAATATTTTAGCCCAAGCCACTCTTAGGGTTCGAGGCAATCTACCAATCCTTCCTTAAGAACTTTTTAACATGACAGCATTTCCGTGATTCGGCGTTAATTAATAATGTGCTCTCCCCGGGACTTTATCCAGCTGAAGGTGTTCCCCCAGGGATGTGTTCTGAGCACAAACTTTTTCTCCTTGCTATTAATGATTTGGGCCTCTAGTATTCCATCAAATAGTTGGTCATCACTCTATGTTGATGACTTCGCTATTGCCTGTGCAGGCGCTGACTGTACCTCATTACAGTTTTCTCTCCAACATGCTGTCAAACGTGTTTCCAATTGGGCCACCACACGTGGGTTTAAATTTTACAGCACTAAAAACCCACCAGATCACTTTCACTGACGCTCTTTCATCTACGATCATCCTTTGTACCTCTATGGCTCCGTATCCCTGACACGTGATACGTCAAGTTTCTGGGCATCCTCTTTGATCGTAGGTTATCTGGTAAACCTCACATTACCTCTCTGAAGGCACTTGTCACAGCGGCTGAACCCCCCCCCCCCATTCTTTAAACCCTTGCTCTTCTTTCATGGAGAGTGATCGTCGAACCCTCCTTCGCCTAATTCCCCCTTATTTTATCGAAACTTGATTATGGAGACCAGATCTATTCAGCGGCATCTCCGCTACTCTCTCTAGCCTTAACCCCATTCATCACAGGATTACGTTGATGCCTTGGTTCTTTTGCTCTTTCCTGTCGAGAGCCTCTATGCAAGAAGCGGAACGTTCCATTCCTTATCCGATCGCTGTGATGCCCATTGCCTGGTACATGTACGCTCTCATGATCTCCGCAATCCTTCCTTTTAGAATGGTCACTGAATATTAGTAGCATTCTTTATTGTTCGCGGCTCCTGTTTACTTGTCCATGTCTCTCTTCGCCTTCATTTCTCTTGTTTCTCTTCAACTACCACCTTTCTATGTACATGTAGCATCTCACTTTTCCTACCCCTACTGGAAGTTCCAGCTGTTCGGTTGTTCTTTCTTCCTCCCTTGCTCGTAAGCCCAACTGTCTACGGTCGCTTCCCGCTCTCTTTTTCTTGACCACTTTCACTCCATTCTCATCGCCATTTGCTGTGTACACAGATGGCTCTAAGTCTTCTGACGGCGTAGGATTCGCAGCAGTTGTTTCCGGACAGCGTCGTGCAAGGGGCATTTACTATCTTCGGCTAGTTTTTACTGCTGAATTAATATGCCATCCTTACAGCACTTATCCGTATAGGCATCTATGCCTGTGTCATCATTTGTGGTTGTCTCAGACTCCCTTAGTGCTTTACAGGCTATACAAAAATTTGATACACCTCCACCCTTAGTCCTCCGTATCCAACTTTTGGCTACGCCGCATCCTTTACCAAGCATAAAGATATTGTTTTTTGTTGGGTTCCCTCGGTCATGTTGACGTACAGGGCATAATGAACAGGCAGACACTGCTACGCGGTCAGCAGTACATGACTACAGTTTCTTTATAGAGGTATTCCATTTATGGATATTTTGTGCAATATCTTCCCACCTTCCAACACCCCGTTGGCAACAACGTTGGTCTACTATGGCTCGGCAACAAACTTCAATACTATTAAACGGTATAGGTTATGGCCGTCTTCTTATCACCCAGTGTCGAGGTTGGGAGACTACTCTCTCCCGTCTTCGCATTGGCCTTACTCGTCTTACTCATGGATATCTCATGGAGGGAGTCTGGCTCTCTCTGTGAGAATTGCCAAGCCCATTATCAGTCAGCCACATTCGTTGAATTGCCCACTTTATCAACGAGCACGCAGAATTTACCTCTGTCATCGTCTTTCGCTCCGTGCTCTCTCTTACCTTCTTCTCGCTGATGGGACCCACATTTCATTGCGACTCTCTCATTGACTTTTTTGACAACAAACTGACTGGACTTCACCAATCTGATTCCTTCAGCCCTTTCTACTTCAATCTCTTGCTACCTCTACCCCCGTACTATCTCTGCCCCGCTTGTTTCTGTAAAACCTGTGCTTCATCCCCCTCCCTTCTTGCCATCCAATTCCCTTGTTCCTTCCCTCCCTGCCGCGCTTGTATAGCCCTTGTGTTAGCACTTCTTTTGATTATAATAATTAATTGAGGCCACCAAGCAACTCTTTTAAGACAATGAATCTCCCTTTCTCTTGAGAAAATTGGGCAAAGGTGAGTATATGTAGGGTGCGCATCTGTCAGTTAAAATTGGAGGTTGACTGCAGGGTGGACTGTATGGTAGCTGCCCAGTAGGACATTTCTGCCATTTACCTGCATTTTTGCTGGGTGGCCAAAAGCTCAGCAATTTCTCATTGTTGTACAGGGATCAATCCCTATGTGTCCTGCATAGGGGGAAATTTGCAAGCAGTCAAAAATTAACTTTATACTTGCAAAGGTCTGTAGTACAAGTGTCAACTTTTAAAAATTGGTAGATTTGGAGTCGGTTTCTCCATAATGTCTGCATCACACATTAGAAAGTGTTGCTGAAGATGGCATGAGAAGAAAAACAGTGCCCCCAGCTAGAAATTTAGGGAAATGGTTCATAAATCTTAACAAGAGTATCATTTATGGAAAGAGAGTGAGCTTGTCACCATTTTGCACCTGACAATGGGCACCACTCGAAATGAAATATTTTGTCCCAAAATGTTGCAAGAGCACCTTGCTGATCTATGGCTGTGGGAACCATCACTTTAAGAGTAAAGAATTTAGTCTATGAGGTACCCTTTAAACAGAGTGCAAAGGAAGAAATTGTCAGGCAGCGTTTTAAAGGAAAAAGAGCAAAAGCGTATATATTTTCCTCTGCATCTAAAAGAACCCTCGGTGAGACCAGTACTACAGATGTGGATGGAAACCCGTGCCCTACACTAC